>JAFJTR010000009.1:0-686596 GCA_022559985.1 Parastagonospora avenae f. sp. tritici 18332-5
GGTGGGGATGGGGGTCTTCCCCTCTCCACCAAAAGATTTGGCGGGGGGGGCCGCCCCCCCCCTTCTTTTTTTTTTTTTTTTTTTTTATGAAACCCCCCCCCCCCCCCCCCCCCCCTTCCACCACCCAAGACGAACGACGCAAGAATATTGCATCATACCTCATCCTCACCGACAGTCCAACCACGCCTTGCGCCACCACACCGTCTCTGCATCCAAGAACCACGGCCTCACACTCTCAATCAGTTCTTCGGGTGACGGCATCTTGTGCGGTTCAATATACGGTAGCGCCATGAGGAACACATCGCAGGTCGTGAAGCTGGTGCGGCAGAATACGGCGCTGGAGATTCCATGAGGCATGGCTTTTCGACAGGCCAAGGCTGGACGGAAGCAGGATTTTTGAGATTTGCTCGGTTGCTTAGCGAGATGGAGTTTTGTAACGAGTCCGGGAAGTCCAAGTAGTCTTGTTCTCAGAGTCGTGTAAATCTGAGCAATGGCGAGGCCGTGTTGGTGTCAGCGAATGTACAGCGGACGCGGTAGTCCTGGATGTAAGTAGTCCGTGTAATCTTCATCGGTAATCGCGAGGAATACCTTGCTTGTTTTGGTGTTGAATGCTGGGTTGCCGCTTCTTGTCTTCTGTCTCGATTGACGAGGATACGGTGTACCACACCGCTCGATCAACGTTGTTCGTACGGGGCCTTACTCCAGACGGAATCCAGCTTATGCCAAGGATATAATGTGCGTATTGAGTAGTCCGTGATAGAAGTCACTGTCCGCACACTGGTTTGTTTTGCGCACCCCAAGTTTCGGATTGTTCATGGGTTGCCGGTGGTGACTTGTAGCAATGTGCTTTGGGTGGTACCGAAGTTTCCCGCAACGCAAGTGACGTGACACGAGAAGCGGATGATGATGCGTGAGCGGTATAACCGAACGGCAGCAGTAAGCTTAAGCTCGCGACCTAAGTGCTGAGCTGACTGCGCAGCGTTCTTCGAGATGCACTGGGCACTCAGTCACACGCAATACCTGGTATTTGTATGACCGCTGCAGCAGTAGGCTAGTGTATCCCCTGAGCCGCATCATCCTGATATTGTGTGGAGACACTCAGGTGCCTCGATCATCAGTTTTGCCTGCACGAGCTTATGCAGGGGAATCAAGCCTATCTCTGCCACTCCAATAGCCAGGGCCAGACTGAGAATGCGAAGAGAATCTTGATGTGGTGCAACAGAAGAAAGACTTCTTCCGAGGGACGTCGAGATCATATGGCGCTAGAGGTGTTCCATCTTGTGATCAGCGATGCGATTGGGGGTGAAGAGCCATGGCGCGGTGCTACTGGCTAGCCTGCATCCGACACACGGCGAATAGCCATCGTAAGACGGGAATCTGACAGCAGCGACGTGACCGCCATACTTGCTTTGTGGCGATCGCGTGTAATACATGTTGGCGATATGCGAAGAAAAGGGATATACGGTGAGGCCGAGGGGCAACGAAGGCGAGGCAGGTGCGAGCGAGGCAGGGACGACGAACAACCGTCGATATCCAAAAATTCACAACCGCAGTTTCAATCACAACATAAAGCTAAGATGTGAGAATCACGACTTGATTCGATCGGAATGCCGGCTCCCGTTTCATCCGAAGCCATTGCTGAAGAAACGTCCTATTTCTGAGCTCGCTGCTCAACGTCAGTGCTATGCGCTCTTCAGGAGATCATCTTACTACTACAAGACAGTGAGCGTAAAGATGATATAGGGGATATGGCTTCAATATCGGCAATAGGACATGACGAGATGGAAAGACGGAAAGGCTCAGACGAAGAGAATGCATCTGGTCGTCGTTGCAGCACGGAAGCACCAAACCTCGCAATTACTTTGGCTTCTGAACGACACATATATACCCCCATGCTGGGCAGGGTCAGCTTCAGACGCAAAAGGTGACGAGAAAATGCTCTTCTCGAAGAAATATATGGGGAGCTTCCAAGTACGCACATAGGTGCAGCCGAGACGGAACGACACGTCGCGGCCTTATCCATGGTCTATGTTCTTGATCGAAACATTGCCATCCAGACAGAGCTCTTGGTACACTGCTGGACGTACCGTTTGGCTAAGACCTTCCTCTCGGAATTCAATCAGTGCTCGACCCTTTCCACGGCAGGGCAATGGATTTCAGTTCCACAACCTCCGAGGGATACTACCGAGCGCAGCTGTCCGGTGAAGCGGTGTACCACCAGTTCTTCAGCTAATGTGGTACACAGCAGCCCGCTGACACCAATCTCTGGTAATCGACTAGGAAACGTCCAGTGGCTTCTAGGGCAACATTTCTCGAATGGCTGTGCAGTTTCTGAGTCTGCTATCACATCCATTCCTCTCGAAACGGATTCGACATGTCACGGAAAGTGCTTAACTGGTGAGGCATGCAGCTTGCGCTTTGAGCAAGTGCTCGGACGCAGTCATGTCGTACACTGCTGACCCGATCGGTGGAAATGTAAGTCTAGCTCTCTTATAGCTTCCAAGGTTATGTTGGAGGAAGAGGCTGTGTTTACCACTTGTACTCCTGAGAGACGTACGACGAGGCGCATGACTTACTTCGCTAGGGCACCTGTCTCCTCCAGGAATAGCTCTTGGCTGTCCGTTGGAACGACACTATCCGTGATGAACGTGGTCAAATGTATCCAGAGCATTTCTTATCCCAAGATTAGATTTCCGTTGTTGACTAGTTGATGTCTTGGAAGGATGTTCGGATTCATCTCGGCTCCGTAGGATCGCATTCCAAGCTTTACGCCCGACAGTGATCGGAAAGCAATCCACCGAGACGTCGCGTACAGTTCCCAAAGGAGCATGCGATGCGCCCCACATCATTCAAGTTGCGGAGGCCCATGATCGGCCCGCAAGCCCTCAAGACCGTGCCGCCGCGCCAGCGATCATGCGGAGAAGGTCCAACGTTGAAGAATCCCATGCCATATTGGGGCAGGTACTGTTGCATCTTGGACGCCTTAACATGTGCCATAGCCAATGTATGCCATTTGACTGTTACCGTGCGCGGCACACAAGTACTTTTTGTGCAAAAGCCCGCGCTTGAATGATGGGATTTGCTTGATTTGCCCAGTGACGACTCTCTTGTCTACAATACTCCGGATTGGTTGGTGGATGTTTCAAGGTACTCTTCAAGCTCAGGCCAATCTGTTGGAGTCCCAGCAGGTCTTCCACCACTTGGATTAGGGCCAAGAGCAAGGCGCAGCAACCGCTGTACCGCGAGAAGCGAGATGTTTAACGTGATTCAGGCCAGTCCCCGCAAGCATACCAGGCATACATTGGGCAGATCGACAACTGTTCATGCCGCCCTCTGTGTCACGATATCAAAGGCTTTGGAGTAAGCTTGAGTTCCAACACCTTCACCTGGATCCCGTCGACGTGTACTGCAGTCCTCTTCCTGACACTCCGTCACTGTTACCCAGCATATCGAGGACATACCAATTGCCCAACACATGTCAGTGCGACCACGCGCGTGCCGACAAGCCAGGACCCTTCCCCAGGCCACAACGTGCTTGAGTGGACAGCATTCGGGGAGCGCGTTACGCAGCCCCGTCACCAAGGACGGGACAGCCCCATCCTTGTCTTACCCCAGATACGCCCCGGAAACCGCCCAAGAGCCCGTTTGCCCGCGGGGTTAGCCTGCGCACTGACCATATCCCGAGCATTCACACGGCACCCGACTAGTTTAGTCAGGTATCCTCTGCTTCCATAAGAAGCCTCGTCTCCTCTCTTACCCCGTCTCTACCTAGGTTGATTGTGATTCCACCCAACTGGTTGCAATACAGCTTGGCACGATGAAGACCTTCTACAATGTCTATGGTGAGCGATTAATGGCGTGTAACATGATATCAAGCATCTAACACGACGATTAGCTATATGCGGCTTCGCGGCTATCGGCGGCGGGCTGTTCGGTTTCGACATCTCGTCCATGTCTGGTGTCCTGGGAACGGCGGCTTACAAGAACTACTTCGGCCAACCCAGCGGTACTCGTCAAGGTGGTATCACGGCTTCTATGCCTGCAGGCTCACTGGTCGGCGCGCTAAGCTCTTCCTTCCTGGCCGATCACCTCTCGCGCCGCAGTGCAATCCAAATCGCCGCTCTGGTTTGGATCCTTGGCGCCATACTCCAGGCGGCAGCCAATGGTGTACCTCTCCTTTGCGTCGGCCGTGTCGTTGGTGGCTGGGCGATTGGTGTCTGCTCCGCCATTGTCCCGGTCTATCAGGCGGAGATTGCTCCCAAGAACATTCGCGGTCGTGTCGTGTCCCTTCAACAGTGGGCCATCACCTGGGGAATTCTGATCCAATATTTCATCCAGTATGGCTCATCTTTCTATGATGGCGGCGCGAAGAACCCGACACAAGGCACTGCAGCCTTTCGCATTCCTTGGGGTATTCAAGCTATTCCTGGCGCCGTCCTTCTTATCGGCATGTTCTTCTTCCCCTTTTCTCCGCGTTGGCTCGCTTCCAAGGATCGCTGGGAGGAGGCTCTCACGGTCCTGGCCAATCTTCACGGTGGGGGCGACATCAATCACCCCGCTGTGCTCGCAGAGTACAAGGAGATCGAAGAAGCTCTCCGCTTCGAGCGTGAGCAGGCTGAGACTAGCTTCGGCGCTCTCGTGAAGCCTCGTATTGTCAAGCGTGTTATTCTCGGCATGTCGATTCAGATGTGGTCGCAGCTGTGCGGTATGAACATCATGATGTAGGTCGTATGACTTCGATTTGTCAGATCATTACTAACGTAGCCTAGGTACTACATTGTCTTCATCATGCGCGGAGCCGGTATCGCTGATGAACTCCTCACTGCGTCCGTTCAGTACATCATCAACGTCGCCATGACTCTACCTGCTATCCTATACCTGGACAAGTTCGGTCGACGCCCCGCCCTACTCACTGGATCTTTCTTGATGGCAGTGTGGCTTTTCACTGTTGGTGCACTCCAGGCATCCTACGGTAATCCAAACCCCGACGAGGCCGACAAGGACATCTCCTGGGTTGTTCCCAAGCAGCACAGCGCCGTCTCCAAGGGTATTGTAGCATGTTCCTACCTGTTTGTCGCCACTTTTGCCACGACCTGGGGTCCAACCTCCTGGACCTACCCTTCGGAAATCTTCCCTGCCAAGGTCCGCGCGAAGGCAGTATCGCTCGCAACAGGTATGAAGATCAATATTCCCCCCAGAATTAGTTTTTTGTCTAACAATCCTAGCTTCCAATTGGACCTGGTAATTGACCCTCTCTCTAATTTGAGTAACTCGAGCAGACAGAAAAGGGCCTGAGAAAGTAGCGCCCCCGAGGCATCTTTTCCCGGAACTCTTTTGTACATGACACCTTCTGACTTCTTCTCTTCCAGGAACTGTATCCTCGCCTTCGCCGTACCGCCTCTTCTCTGGAGCATCAACTGGAAGATGTACATGATCTTCGGTACTTTCAACTCCCTCGCTTTCATCCACATGTTCCTCACGGCACCCGAGACGAAGGGCCGCACTCTCGAAGAGATGGATGTCGTGTTCGACTCGGGCATCCCGGCTTGGAAGGCTGGCCAGGTTCAAGGAAGGTTTGATCAGATCAAAGCCGATATCGAAGCTGGGAACCTCAAGGTTGCGACCGGTCGTGCTGAGAGCGTTAATGTTGAGCCGAAGGTTTAGAAGCCTTGGTTTGATGGCTCGTTGCATCTGGTCAAGTGTTGACGGGGACCTGAAATCTTGTCGCTTGTGGTCTGCGAACCATGATTTGGACCTCAACTCCGTACACTAAGTGACAAGACGTCTCGACACGAGGGATCATGGGGAAAACATGTGGTAATGTTAGTCTTTTGGAATGGTCAATATACAGTTTTGATACGGCTTGTAAGGACGTCTTCGCATGAATACTGAGCGCCATGACATGGTGCCTGTCGTGATTCGTGACAAGTCGCAGCGAGCAGGCGACGAACTCAGCGTCCTCATGAAGCTCCGTGTCAGCACCGAAACAATGAACCGTATGACGACAGTGCAGGATATGACAAGCTTCAACCTTGGAGAGACGAAAACTGACACGAAAGTGGCGATACTCTTGCAGGACTCGACATTACTTTCGCTACTTGTGAATGCCCCCTTTCACCTGCGTAAGCACTTGCAGTTGTTTGTCCTGACAATGAAAAGCCGACTGATGGTAGGCGAAGGTGAAGATGTAGTGTCTCAGGCACCGACGCCAGATGGAAGGCCCGCTTTCGGATAGCGTGCCGTAGATCGCCACTAGCGATGCATGTGATTCGTACCGGGCATCATCAGCCTCCACTTGTATCCGGCCCAAGCTGCTGAGCTTGCGACCTTTGCCTTCTTTGTGCATGTGCTCTCTTTCCACTCTCTACTACCTCTATACCAACATATACCACGAAGCCAAGAGCCTGCGACCATGTTTGGCTTCGTCGCTGACGCGCTGACGTACATGCCCCGCCCCCGCATTCCCGCGAATAGCTATGAAGAGCTTCATCTCAAAGTCTGGGCGAAGAGCTAACTAGTAGGCAGTGTCGCTACAACCGTCCTATTCCCTATCTTCGCTTCCTACAAAGCCCTTCACACCTCAGATCCCGCCCTACTAGCCCCATGGCTCATTTACTTCGTCGTCCTCTCTGCGTTCACCGTCGTCGAGAACACATTCGATTTCATCCTTAGCTGGGTGCCCTTCTATTCGTGGTTCCGCTTCTTCGCTCACCTCTACCTCATCCTACCAGGCTCGCAAGGCGCTACCTTCCTCTACCAAGAGTACATCGAGCCTTTCCTGTACCACCACGAGCGCGAGATCGACGACTTCATAAGCGAGAGTCATGACCGGGCGAAGTCAGCTGGTCTGAAGTATGTTGAGATGGGAATCGAGTGGGTGAAGACCAACGTGATGGGCTTCGCACCACGAAGCCCAGAGCCTGAGAGACCGGCTGGGCAAACATATGCACAGAGCCTCATGGGCCGCTTCCAGATGCCTGCGGCACGTGGCTCCAACGATCTATACGGCCTGGTGAACCAAGCACTCAGCGGAGCAAGTGCACTCTACGGTGCTGGCAATAAAGACGCACAGGCCTCAGATCTAAGCCGTGCAGCATCAAACCTCGTCCCAGACAACATCCGCAACAACGACGACCGCCTCAACTACGTCACCAGCCAGCGCCAGCGCCTCGAAACCCTGCTGCAAGCATTCGACCGCGAGCAAGACAACATCCGCTCCCAGCAGAGTGGCGGAAGCCGATACTACGACAACAGCAGAGCGAGCAGCAGCAGCGGCAACCTCTCGCGAAACAAGAGCGAAGTCGAATTCGACAGAATCGAGCGCGACGAGATCAACGACCGACCGCCATACCCGCTCACACCACCGCCGCTGGGCCGCCGCACAAGCTCGGGGTGGATGCCGTGGAATTGGCAGCGCGCAGAGGTACCGGAAGACCCGCTGGCGTATGGAAAGGAGCCGGGACAGTCGCGTGCGAGGACATCGGGCTTTGATCTCGGGGATCGCTAGGGAACGAATCCGTGGAGACAGATGTCTGGCTTGCGGCACTGAGGCGTTTATGACATATGATAGATTTGTGTGGCCTGCTTAGGCACATGGCGTATATGCTTAAGGTGTACATCTGGTATCCTGCAGGGACAATGAAGTATTCTTACTTGGACGATCTCACGTGCCATCTTCTATGAAAAACCAGCTTGGAAGCTTGTCCCGCTTCTTGAGAGCGCAATATCATCATACATCATACAGCCTATATATACATCTGTCTCGTATGTCATGTACCTACATCTTCACCTCCTTAAACGGGTATTTAACCTGATCATCCTTCCGCACCACAATCTTCCTCTTCTTCTTCGTGCTCACATGCTCAACCCACACCTCCTTCGTCAACTTGCTCGAAAATTCGCGAATAAACCGCGGATCCCACAGTTCACTCGCAATCCCTAAATCTTTGCAGCACCGCATCAGCGCATTGGATTTGCACCCTTCTGTCGCCGTCGGAATGCCGTCCGGGTCGAAGTATTGTTGCTCGCCGCGGGCTATGGACACGAGGCTGTCTCCACATCAGTTTCGCAATTGTCTAGAAAGGGAGGAAGGATACTCACCGCCCCTGCACAATCAACCCATACTCCCTCGTCACAATCTTGCCAGTAACTATGCTCTCCCCTCTCGGCGCCAGCCCCCACCCTCCCGGCCCAAACGCCTTGTTCAATATACGCCGGTACTTGATCTCAGGCAGGTACAAAATGCCATCGGGCTTGACCTCCACATCCTCATGCACAGTCGGCGCAAGCAGGGTTTCAGACTGCTCGGGCGTGAAGGATATGCTGCCGAGACCGTGGTATGAGCGTGTCCAGTCGATGGCTGGCACGCCGTCTATTTCGGGAGGCGCGTCGGAGAGGCCGTCTGTGAGTGAGCGTTTCGAGCGGGCGTCATTGGCGGCTGAGTCGGCGGAGTTGTTGCGGTAGGTTGGGACGGGGGGGTCAGTGGCGGGGAAGGATGGGGTAACGGTGCGTTGGGTGGTGGCTGCTGCTGGTCGGGCTGGTGTGGTTGTGGATGAAGATGCTGGTTTTGCGGGGGTTGCTGAGGTGGTTGCGGATGTGGAGGGTTTGGCGGTTGAGGTTGTGGTTGCTGGTGCAGCTTTGGAGGAACTGACCCAAGCTGCGCGGGACGGTGTTGAAGAAATGCTGCGGTGTGATATCCGGTATGCTGAAGGCGCAGCTCGCGATGATGCCGTTAAGAGAGCAGAGAAGCCCTTGCGTGCTAATGTGGTCGCCATTGTCATTGTGTGTATAAATTGGTCGAGATGGCGGTTGATATGTCGGGGAACGCCTCGACGCGAAGTCACGATTTCATAGCGTGGTTTCGCTGCGTCCAATAAGAGCACCTTTGTTCGCGCTTACACCGCCCCGCAAAGTCGGCAGAACTGACGCGTATATTCCCGCGATCCACTTTGGGTCGTGTCACTTCTACCTAGATGATGTCGCGGTATCATGTAGCACATGTTGATCAATGGAGTAAGCTTTGCGAACTATTGTGCGAGCGGACGAAAATACCCCCGAGCCATTTAGAGTTCAAGCGGGACTAGCTGGAATCCTTCCCCGTCGGTAGTTATATGTGTCGAAACCCCCCCGTGCATACTTATTGTCTAGTCTCTGCACTTAAAGAAATGCTGAAGAAGAGAAGAATTGATACTCCACGAATTTTTGACTTTGCAACCGACGCACTGGTTTTGACAGCATCATCATCACTTCGGGATCACGACGGTCCGTACCTGCTCCTTCTGATACACCCCCACTAATGCCACCCTAGTGTCGATCCTAAAGAGCTTAACCAGTCTTTACTTAAGCCTCGTTGTCAGCCCCCCATTTTCCCTCCGTGACATTGATCCACGACCCATCATGTCGTCTACAGCTCAAGAAGGCAGATCTGCCTTGGCGAGGATCTTCTCCAGTGTGTCAATATCGCAGTTCCTTGCTTTTGCTTTTGCTCTTGTCCGTAGACCTTGTCCATGATATCCCGCATTACATGGACTGGTAATTAACATATAGGCTAGTTCGTTGTCCAATTCATCGCCAAAGGAATTCAGCGCATCTACTTCCACCCGCTCAGCAAGTTCCCAGGACCGAAGCTCAGGGCCGCTACCCGTCTCCAGTCACACATTGAAGTGTGGACTGGTAACAAACATCGCAGCTTCGCTGATCTGCATCGCAAGTACGGGCATGTTGTTCGCGTTAATCCTGATGAGCTAAGCTTCACGGATCCGAACTCGTGGAAAGACGTGAGTAAACCCACCGAATGATGCACCGCAAATCAAACATCGATGCCTTTCCCCTGGAGAAATTCGGGCGACTGATCAAGGCACATCTCAATCTTATGCTAACCACTTGCAGCTTTATGGCCATGGTACCAAAGGAACTCCCGGTAGCGTCCCCCACAAGACCTGGCAGCGATATGGCCAGTCAGTCAACGGATCGCCCAGTCTTATACTGGCTCGCGACGCAGATCATAACCGGCAGCGAAAAATCTTTACCCCAGCTTTCTCAGACCGTGCTCTCAAGCAGCAGGAGCCGCTCTTTCTGAGATACACTCAGCAGCTTGTTGCAAGGCTGAAGGTCAGCATGGAGCAGAACCCAGAAAAGCCGTTCGACATGGTGAGGATGTACAATTTTACTACCTTCGACATCATGGGCGATTTGACTTTTGGAGAACCTCTACACATGCTCGAGAATGCAGAGTAGTATGTCTAGCAATTCTCCACATAATAGCACGTGCTGATTACTCTTACAGCGATCCATGGGTCAGCATCATCTTCTCAAGCATCAAGATTGCAAGCAGAATCGGCATCCTGATGAACTACGACACGGTATGGCGAATCTTCAAGCTTATCAGCCCCAAAGGATCAAACAAGAGACGACTTGAGCACTTCGACTACGCAGTCACGCGTGTGACCAAGCGTCTTGAAAAGGGTCGCGACACCGAAGGCGTGGATTTGTGGGACCTTGTGCTCGGTCAGAAAGAAGGCAGGGGCCTCACAAGAGGCGAAATGGACTCGAATGCGTCCCTGTTCATGATTGCCGGCACAGAAACCACAGCCACATTACTGTCCGGCCTGACATACAAGCTGCTGAAGAATCCCGCATGTATGCAGAAGGTCGTGGAAGAGGTCCGCGGTGCGTTCAAAACCGGCGACGATATGACCATGGAGGCACTCGCCGCGCTGCCATACTTCGGCGCGTGCATCAAGGAGGCTTTCCGATTGTACCCTCCGGTGCCCCTTGGTCTGCCGCGCACGACTCCCGAAGACGGAAGCACAGTCTGTGGCCAGTTCATTCCGCCGAAAACTGTCTGCATGATACCGCAGGCTGCGATGTACAGCCACCCAGACAACTTCAGGAACCCGCACGACTTTCTGCCTGAGAGGTGGCTGGGCGACCAGAGGTTCGAAGATGACCAGAGACAGTGCTTGCAGCCGTTCTCCATCGGCTCGAGAGATTGCGTTGGAAAGAAGTGAGTTATACGAATGGATTATGACGGCAATCATGCTAATGACATACAGCTTGGCTTACCATGAGCTGCGCCTGATCATGGCGAAGGTTTTGTACAACTTCGATCTCGAACTGAGTCCCGAGAGCGAGGGTTGGGAGGACCAGCAGACATTCATTCTGTGGGAGAAGAAGCCGTTGATGTGTAAGCTCAAAGCAGTCAAATGGTGAATAGCATCATCCTGTTTGCGCGCAGATCTATATCGCGGACAAGATTAATGCACATGTGCGCAACTCGATACGTGCATAATGGATGTCTACTTCCGATCACGACTTGATGTTCTAATGCCCACGCAAACATCTGCATCTCTAGAGAGGATGGGGAAGTTTCCGAGTCCTGCCAAGGAGGTCTTATCGAAGTATCGACCCCGCCCACATGATCTTCCTATCCCACTTATGATTTCTGAAGTCGTTGGCAGAACACCGAGCCATTCGCTTACCAATACGTATGGTATCACTGATTTGCTTTTACAGTACGCTATCGTTGCTGAGCTTCACTCTTCCCTCTCCCCTTCATCCTCCCAAGAGATGTACGGGTCGGCTCATGAGCGGGATCATTCGCGGCTCACGGGATCTTTCTGGAGGCAGGTACTTAATTGAGACTAGCTGTTCACCACCTGATCACAAACTCCGTCACGTCTTCCCCTCTTAGATAACACACCCGTGGCCACAACCTCAAGCCAGGACACCTCCAGTCCAAAAATCAACCAAATTCCTCCTAGCACTCATAAGGAGCTGCCACGTAAGGCGGCACGCTCTCAAGCCCATACAGCGCAAATGCCAGATCCTGACCTCCAATGTCCTGAACGAATCCGTCTTCTCCACCACTAACGCACTCGCTCAGCATGTACCTGCAAACCGGCGCTAACTCGTTCTGCGCAATCTTGCGGATTGGCGACAAATGGGTCCGAGACACTGTAACAAAGGCCTCCAGGCATTGTTGCTAGATTCAGATTCCGCTGTGAGGTCGGAAAGAGGAGTGATGTTAAGGACTAGGTCTGTAAGACTCGTCTCTTTGGTGACGATTAGTTTATTTGGTGGGTGGTTGTCCGCAAGATATCCCTTGCTCAAGAAGAAGATATCGTTGTCCTCCTCCAGTTCGGTACTGGACACTGCTAAGCTAGAAGCTGGATTGGCTGCAAGTAGCATGCTGAATACCATAGCCATGATCATGTCGATAGATGAAGGAAAAGGTTCTTCAAGAAAGCTGGAATGTTTTGGGCGGGCGAAGTAGAGATTGAAGTAGTTCGATGCTTTGCAGGATGCAGCAACAGAACTGAAAGGGGTACAGGAGCTTTTTATGCCGCGATCAATGTTGTGCGATTCTCGAATCATTGCAGTTGAGCACTTGGTTGAGACCCAGTCGAGCCCCGTTCATTGTACCCTGTATCACAGCTCTCATTCCGGTTTGATACGGCAGTGACATCTTACAGCCTTTGGTCACCCGTAACAGGATCGAGCTATATGGTGTATTAAGCCGACCCATTACTGCTTTCTGCATCGCTACCCTGCTTTAGCTTTGCATCGACAGTTTGGGTGTTTCTTTTGAGACATATGTATGCTTGCCGACCCGTCATATTGCTGAGTATCTCCCCGCTCGCACAACGAACGTGCGTCTCACAGCCTCCATAAGCATTACCAACATAGTATTAAGTGCCACTGACGACATGTTGACCCGGAAGTTTTCCCCGGCTTTGAACATTGCTGACGCATTTCATTCGAGAAACATGTGTGGTCATGACGTTCGTCCATAATGTACTCTCTCCAGATATGCCAAAAATCAAGCCGTCGATTCCCAATCAATGTATGAATAATTCCGTGGAAAATGGAAAAGCACCAAACATCGCTTTTAACTATTGCCACCCGTTCTCCGACAAGGTTTGTGTACCCGACCACCATCGACCACCCTATGCTCACGCTTCACATGCCGGAGCATATTGTACCGTCTTGAGAATGTCTTCAGGCAGCCTTGAACATCACACTCAAGAACAGGTACGTGCCCTTCTTCGCAATGCACAGTCGCCATATGACGTTCAAGGCCGGTCTTTAGGCCAAAGGGAGCTTGTTGACAATCAGGAACGAGACATTCGAAACGACATGCGTGCCTGCAGGCGATATGCTTACTGCAGTTTCTCGTTAGCACTTCTAGACGATAGAGTATATTACATACTTGAGTTGCCAGCGTTGTTCAAAAGTCTTATCACAGTGGCTGCACTGGAGGTATGTGAGGCTTGGTGAGGTACCGGCTGACGTGACGGTAAGTCCGCTTGGTGTGGACAGGAAGCCACCGCTGGGAGTTTGAGATGAAGAGAGCTGTGTGCTGTGCGCTATCTCTTCATCGCGGATATGTTGAACTGGGGTGGAACCGCCGTCAACATGGGTACCACCAAGTCGCGCTGTCAAGATGGGGGCTGATGCTAGTAGAAGTCGGGGTGCTGGAGCACTCCGATTCCCCATGTTCGCTACATCCTGTCCTTCCTCGGAGCTTCTTAATAACAGAAATGCGGAATTCGATGCTGGGTCAGATGGTGCGGGAGGGGTGTTCCGAAGATATGGACGGTGAAAGTCTGGATCGATGTCGAGCTCAACTTCTTCTTGGGTAACAAATAATGGCCGGTCATGTGCTACCTGTGTTTCAAAGACAAGTTGGGCAAGAGGAAACGGAAGGCCAGAGGAAACACTTGAGGCGGAAGTGACAGGAAGGCGAGAAAACGTATAGGATCGCTCAGTGTATGCACCTGCACGTGGAGAGTACGTGATAGCCGAAAATGGCGAAGACTGTGAAGGCCTCCGCCGTCAGTTTAAGTGTAAAAAGATGACTCCGTCGCTGGACGTCTCAAACGTCGCGGCGGAGAAGAATGGTGTATGCGCAGATTGTATGTCCGCGAAAAGATTCAGCGCTGGGGGGCAATGAGGAACGAGACGAAATAAACTCCCAACAGACGGCTCAAGGCCGCTGTGAGAGTGATGCAGTCGAGACGAGTGTGAGACCGCGGACGGATCTATATACGTCAAGCTATTGGAGGCACACCATGAGCTAGAAATGGCAAGATCTGGCCATCGCTTCTCCAACTAATAAGAGCCCTGTAAATCGGGCTGTGCACTACATGCGACGTCCCGCATGTAAGCCACTCTTAGCTGCAGGTTCGAGACCAGGCTAGGGTATGTGGCGCGAGGCTGAAGCATCAATGGTTGTATGCCTCCACTGATCGTCACTTCCACATCAGTCAAGTTAGTTGAAAAGTGGAACAGTGGTATTAAAAGGTATTTAGGTACCTCGCAGGCAAGTTGTGAACAAGGGAGGAGAATACATGGAGCTTTTATAATATGACTATTGCTTCCTGGTAATGGGTATGGCTCCAGGCTTTTGTATGAGCTACGTAATGTCACGACCTGTTTCGTAGCCGAACCTATAGCAGGGAGCTATACACGGTTTAAATAGGCGTTGAGTACGACGTCAATACACTACGTCTTTGCCCATGGAGCTGATTCCTATGGTACCAGTCCATGCCTCTATCGGCTCCATACCCATAGAACATAATATTGATGTCGTGTCGCATCTGCATTTCAGATGGTATTTTGATCTGTAACAGCAATTCCTTATGTGGCCAGAAGGTAATTTAACAATTCGTGCCTATTCTTGCGCACTGCATTTGAACGGTACAGCGTAGCGATAGCTCAGGCTGTATACACTCAAGGTCTTCTCTAAGAAGACTTCGCGCGTCCAGAAACTTTTGAAGATATACAGGCTGGTGTATCAATCGTCGGCCGAACAATGCTTGACCTTTCACTTCCAGCGCTGAAGCCGACGTAAAAGCAGCATACGGAGAGTCCGTTTTCACACACTTTACATCTTTGAGCGAATTGCCCATGGTCGCAAGGCTGAGCGACCTGTGGCGATGGAGCATGGCTACGAGTTGCGTCGCATGGGTGAACAAAAAGTACTGCCAGCCTGGAAGAACTTGGAACGCTTCGAGGCTATAATGAAGAGCCGGACGTGTCGGAGAAAGCACGCCTCGCGAGTTTCGCCTGCGACTGGCTCTGCCAGGGCTCAACGAAGTCGAAGTTCTCAAGCTCATTGAGATGGCACGTTTGGAATACTACCATGCCGGCATGATGGCCAGCCAATGCCTGTGCCACCACAAAGCAAAGCCGAAGTACAGGCAACATACCGACAGCCCATTCCCAACCACTACAGAAGGTTGAGCGCATTGTTCATTGTGAGAAGTCAGCATCGGACAGGTAAACTTCGAGAGCATCGACTCGGAGGAGACCAAGGCTAGTAGTTGGATTAGGGTGAGAAAGACGTCCCCACCTTCATCGCAAAGATGCGTAGCCGAAAAAAGTTCCAAAACCCCAGCAAAGCCGAGTGGGCTCTCGCTAAAGACCACTATGAGAAGTACTGGAGGCGCGCCCGCAACAACTTGAAGCTCGAGCGCTACACTGCTGAGGATTGGGCATGGGCTGGTCTCACACTAGAGGAGTGTCTCACAAAGGAATCATGATTATCGAAGCTGATGAATACTGTCACTCAGCACAGAGCTATTGGCCTTCTGTCAATGATCATTTCGATATCACGTGTGAATGGTTCTTGTCCTATCTTCTTTATGCTTAATGTATTGCCTAGACAAGCTGAGCTCATACGCAAACGCAAAGGGATATAACGCGAAGTATTCGGTACGCGATGATCACTAAAAACCCTAATAGAAGCGCAGACGTAAACGCCATCGCGAAGATGAGCCTCTGAGTCCGAAGACAAGCTGAAAGGCGCAACCACGCTGCCATGTAAACGTGTAGCGGACCGGAGAATATGCTCATCTCCTCTAGCAAGGGCAGTCTTATGCTGCATACTGAAAACTTGAATTTGTTCGATTCAGCCTTGTTTGCGAGATTGCAGTAGTTAGTATTCGCACTAAGTGGGCGGGTGAAGTGAATCCAGTAGTCTATGGTTCACCCGAGCAGAGCGAGATCATTAATCGTTAATCATAGTTTGTCCTAATCACTGATCAGGGTGTTTCTTCCTTAGGTGTCTCCGCAAATTATCCTTCCTAGAGAAAGCATCCACGCAACCTGGAATTGAACAATGAAATGAAGTCTTGTCTGTTAGAGTACTATGTTTCGCGTAAACGTGCCGCCGAAGATCCGCCTCGAACCCGAACGCCTTCACCGTACACCCTGCGAAAGAACATTGGAAACGCTTCGTGTGAATTCGGAAGATATGCCTACTTGAAAAACTGTTAGTTGTAGTTAGAGGAGCGGAGAGATGGTGTATTTACTTCATTTGGTAGACATGAAAGTACCCCTTTCCGCAGGTATCGCAAGCAAGTAATGCACGCGTGGGAAAAACCGGCGATGATGTACAGAGGATTTCGGGAGAGGCTCTGTTGACTGAAGTGTTGGGAGTAAGAGAAGTGGCAAGAGAGCTTGTTCGGTCACACTCTGTCTTTGACGTCGTTGAAGCGCAAGAGCGGGGGCTCTCAGCATTTCCAGATAACAATGCTATCTCGGATGATTGCTGATCGTTTTTCTTCGACCAATGATGTTCATCAGAACAACGCGCATTGTGTGAAGGTGGATGTATGCGATTTGGGTGTTGGATATAAGGCTGATGGATAACAGGGTTTAGTTCGTACTCGAAGGCGAAAGGCGAGAAGTGTGTCTCGCTTTGTAAAGTAAAAGAGTCGTGAGTATGGAAGTTCTGAGAGTATTCAAATCGATCGTAGTGTGAGCAGTCTTCGTTCAGGGCGTCGTAGGTTCTCTTTAAGGCGCGCCAGTCGTGTTGCTCAGGAAGCTTTCTTGGGCACGGACAACCAAGCTGTGGATGTACCCAGAAAGCAAGTTGCTTAGAGAAAGAGTGGAGCAAATGCGGGAAGGCGCAGGGCTATATGCCAACGACCTAGGAGGCATGCCACGAGGCTGAAATGATAGGCCTGAGGTGTTCACATGAGGCGTACATGTTGTCAGCCAATCATGTATGATTGCCTCGTTGAAATGCCTCTCACCGTTCGCCAAGGATGTGGCTTGCACGGCTGGCGTCCAGCTGCGCGGGCTGTACGGTTGGAAGCATGTTATGCCTCCGACACCATTAATTCCTGCCTGACGGCTTTTCACCAAAGACCTCAATCAGTAACCCGCTGAGGTGGCTCAATCTGATAATTTCATGTGGCGTGTATCAAGCCACTACATTGTAATCTACTTAGAGCACACGCAAGCCCCATCCTTGGCAGCCCTCCGTCTCCCTTCTTCCTCCACCAGCCTCACCCACTCATCCGCAAGCTTTCGATCCCCTACCATACCTTCACTTATCTCCAAAAAGTACTCCTTAAACACCCCCACAAATCGACATCATCCTGCGTATGTCCATAAAAGTGCGGCCGTGGAAAATACGAGTCGTTTTGGTAGAATGCATGCACCGCTCGCCGAATATCTTCTTCGCTCTGCTCCATCTCCCGTACGCAATCGTAGCCGAGCATCCTGATGAAGAGCTCATGTTCCAGTCCGGCGAGTTTGAAAGTTGGTGTTGATGATTGCGTGGAGCATGTAGGCGCGAAGACGAACTCGACGTCGTGCGCATCGACGTGTGCACGCCAGTAGCAATGCGCCAAAGCCTCGGCCAGTATCTTAACGATAGAGCCAGTGTCGAGACCTAGCTCGTTGATTTGGTCGACGTGTAGTCTGTAGTTCCGGAGGTTGAAGAAAGTTGGAGGGCGTACTTGTCGTCGTCGCTTGCAGGTGTATATGCGTATGAGGCAATCTTCGTTCTCTCGACTCGATCTTGTGATGGTTTGGATGGCCTTGGGGCAGTACCGCTCGATGAGAAGGTCGCGGATCTGCAGAGGTACGGCGGAGATGCGCTGCTGGAAATATGCTCTGCAAGCTGATCGCTCGGAAAGTGCTTGACGTTGGTGGCCCACCATTCGTCTTCTACTTCGATGATCTCTATTGATCTGGGTATGCAAAAGGGCAGCTCTTGTTGGTGTCCTGTTTTCCCTTCGTCTCTTTTTATTGCGGCTACAATGACACGGCGGTGCATGAATTGGTCGTTGGCTACTGAGCGGCCTCGATTGCCTCCATCTTCGCATTTGATCACCCAGTCGACGTTGTCGGGTGTCCATATACTGCCGCAGTAGCCTGCGCCGATGCAGCGGTAAATTCTAGTCTGTGTGTCCATGTTGTTGGCTGTGTCGACTGCGGCGCGAAGACAGTTGGTTCATATACACCGCTTGTACTGTCTTATGGTACGCTCCATTGTTACAACATGGTAGCTGCTTTGTGACTCAACCTTGACTGTTCTTACCGGACTAGTGATTTACGATGGAAGAGGTAGGGGCAATCAAGACTCCTATCCATCTGCGTGCGTTGCAAAAGCAAGGACGTTACAACGCCCTGGCACCCGACACATCGTGAAATTTGCCCACACCACTCACAATGTTCACGGAAAATGAATTACTCACCACTGTACCCAACTTACACAACCTACAAACCCCACCATCTACGGCGGATCTTAGGATACAATTTTCGTTCCCAAGAATCGGCGCCTTTTGTACCAAGTCAAACACACGGGTTCGCCCGGGTTTAGTAATAAAGCCGACGCGTTTCGTTCAGCGTGGGTGCACGTGCAAGATGGGAAAGTTCTGCCTGAAGTCCCTGAATCGTGGAGTGGTTTGGGGTCGGATTAGCGTATTCGCATCACAAGCGGTTTCGCATGCATGCCTGAGGCTACGATTGACACAGCCTTTCATCTCGGAGAATCTTGGCACTGTACGAACGATGAACAAGAAAGACGGACCGCTCAACCCTTCTCTTGGCCGTTCGTCCATTGGCTGTACTAGACAAGGCTCGTGGCGTCGACTACGGATGTTGGAGTGCCGAAGAGCTTGATATCATCGTGTACACAACGGGAAGACGACGACCCGCAGAAGAACTGAAGTCAGCAAAAGATTCCTGTGTAGCGGAAGGAAATGGTGTTTCTTTTTGTTGGACTCGAATGCCGATGTTCCAGTGATAGCCCCACCAGCCGCCCAGATGCTGACGGGCTAAGAATAGGGACGGGGTCCAACAGCCTTACGGCATTCAGATATCGATACTAGGAAGGTGGACAATGCAATGCGCGACGAACTGCGAAATCTTGTCGACGAACCGTTTGCGCATAAACAAACGTTGCGCAAAGACGCTATGGAAGTTCGTCTGGTGCTAAAGTAAGGGCCCAATGTCTCTGACATCATCCGAGGCGCCGCAGCCTGACGCGCGGAATCTCTGGGCGGTGATGGTGCATGGCTAATACATCCTAGATAGCCACGGCACGGGGGCCTTCCGTCAGCAACATAATTCCCCACCTCTGCCTGACAGATTCCTTCCTTCAGCTTCCGTCGGACCCAAAATACAAGAAACATTGAAGACACGCGATCGCAGTCGGCAAGATGATGACGAAAAAAACATCCTACACGAGCATAACACCCATCCCGAGCTTCATCCCGCGCAAGCTCGCGATTGATATGCTGCAGAGCCATGGCGAGATTATCGAGCTGAACCCTTTGGTCACGGGCTACGAGGCAATCAAGGCCCCGCGAAACGCGCCCGCCGACGAGTTCTATGCGACGTGGTACGAAATCACACAGAAGATCCAGTACATCAAGGGAATCGGGAAACTGGGCAGCGGCGCAATCAAATTCAACGGATGCTTCCACGACATGCCCTGGGGCCTGCAAACACACACCTACGCCCCCGCCGGCGTCGACCTGCGCAACAAATGGCAAATTTGCGGCAACCAGCCCGGCGAACCCCCAGTCGCCCAGGAACTCGGACTCGGCGCGCCACCAGAGGGCCTCTACCTGCGCGAGGATATTGAGATCAAATGCAACGTCACCATGATCTCCTTCGTCAAGAAGGAAACGCAAGCCGCCTCGAAGAAAATGGTCGAGCGCCTGATCAAGAAGGCAGAACTCCTCGACGCCGGCGTCCTGCAGGGCATGATGGAAAACGGCAAACTCAAGACACATAACCCCGCCGACCGGCGCGAGAATAAATACAAGAGCCCGCAGGGCAGTCCATCCCAGCCGTACCAAATGCCCATGAGCCCGACCCGCTCGCCGACTTTTCCGCACCGCGCGCAACATGGACATAGTAATTCCCAGGGCCACGCATACAGTAACAGCCAGGGCCATACGCACAGCAATTCCCAGGGCTACGTCCCGCCCCAACACCTCCTGGGCGCAAACAACGTCGTCATGGAACTCCCCGGCGACTACTACCACCCGCCCACATCCCCCGGCCTCCTGCACCCCGCCGACCGCACATCAACCCCCTCGTCAGACAGCACGTCGCCAAACCCCCAGGACGCGCGCTGGTCTCAGGTCTCGCACTCCAGCACGTCGTCGCGGCCCAGCTCGTATGCGTCGGATGGCATGCGCAGCCCGGGCCTCGAGCAGAAGGCGTTTGCGAGCGAGTTGCCGACTATGGAGGAGACGAGGGAAGAACATGATACGCGAAGGCAGGGGGAGCAGAAAAATGAGGTCAAGTATGCGTATAATCCGCAGGATTATGCGGTGCCGTATGGGCATGGCGGGGCTGGGAAAGGGTTTGTGCATGGGCAGGGGGGGTATCAGCCGCATCTGAGGGAGGGGTGGCAGCGGTGATGAAGCAAGAAGGACGTTGTAACGAATTTGGAATTATGTGGCGAGGCGTTGGTTGTCATTTTTGTGTGCATCGGTTTGTTCAGATATCCCCGGTCGCTCGAGTTTTTTAGAAGGGAAGTGGAAATGGAGGTATATAAGTAATCCTTATTCTATATCATTGAAGTCATGGCTATCATATCCGAAGCATCACCACGCATCCTCTTACTCAACAACAACAACACACACCCCACCCCCCTCCCTCCTCACCCTCATCTCAACCCACCCACCCTCCTCCACCCGCACGATCTTCCCATCCACGCAAACCCGCCTCCACCTCCCCTCGTCCTCCTTAAACTCAATCCTCAACCCATCAATCGCTTGATACCGCACCATCTCATCATGCACGTGTTTCCCGCCCTGATACGCCAGCCCCATGATGCGCATCGCCTCGTCGCCGCTCGTCGGGCCAAAGTACACTAAATGCATGCTCCCGTCGAGAGGCTTGGAGGACGGGGATATGCAGAAGGGGGCTTCGAGGTTGCTGACTAGTGTAGCGAGGGTGTAGAGGTGTTTGTCGTGTGGTAGGTTTTCCCACTCGCCAGATGGTGTTAGGACGGATACCCGTCCGTGGTAAGAGTGTGGTAACGCCCCGTCATCCGGATACAAAGCCTCCTTGGCCGCCATTTTAAACCGATCAATTCCAAACTTGCGGAATTCAGAAGTGTCGCTGTCCGCGACGAGAGACGCGTGCATGCCCCATGACACCACCACCGCGCCGTGTAAGATATTTCCTTCAGGCAAGACTTCCTCCTTTCTCGCCTCGTCGACGAGAAGTCTGGATCCGGGCGAGAAGGTTGCAGTGAACGTCGGCAAGGGCCTGCTCCTCCTCGACCCCAGGCCTTTCAATCCCCAATCATTCTCCCGCCCGGCATTGATGCTGTGGTACAACGCATTCGCCGTGCCCAGCGGGAGTAAGGCGATTTCTGGCGCCGCCTGAGAATCGAGACCAGATAACCCATTCACGAGGTCGACGATCCCGCCGTCGCCCGAGGCCAGGATAATGCGTTGCGCCTCGCCACGTTGCGCGCTGGGAAGGAAGACATCGCGCGCGAGTTCCAGGATACTCGTCTCACTTGTCGTAGTGTGTAGCTCGCACGCCTTCACGCCGCCGGGATGGATCAAGTCGAGAATAGGAGAAACGACGTTCTGGAAGAAAGTTTCGGCCTTTTTGTGGCCTGAGCCGGTGGACAGGATGATGTGAAGTTTTGGAACTTTAGTAGCTGAGGTCGAGGTTGGTGCTGATAGTGGGGTCTTTGTCAGGTTGATAAGCTTTGGAGGATGAGCGGGATTTTCCTGATCTTCTTGTAATTGCGCGACGACGTTGACTGAGCCATCCAGGGAGGGTATGGTGACGGTGAATTGCCTGGGTGCTTCGGTCGTCTTGCTGTCTTGGGCGTTGGTCTCGGCCATGTTCGCGGTAATTGGTATCTTGTGTTGGATAGGTATGACTTGAGTTGGGCCGAGATTGAAGCGGTATTTCGATTTATTGAGGGATCCACGTGTGCAGATGGAAGTGTGGGGTGCAAGGGGCTTTCATTGCGGATTTATCTCGTCTATCCAGAGTTATGGTCACTGACATGCACCGAGCGGGTCCTGCAGTACAACTGGCGCTAGGCTGGATACGTCATCTGTCTGACAGCTCAAGACAGTTGGGATGGGCAGAGACATGTCAGCGCGTCTTGAAGCTTGTGCTGCAACTTCCATCTTGACGGCGGAAGATTTTCCTGATAGCATCTTTTGGTATAGAGCAGATAGTGGCTATTATCAGCCACATTCAATAATCAGTCTACGTTATTCTTGCTCGTGTTACGTCATCCGTGCGCTCCGTCCGCACTGGGCGGCCGCTCTTTAACGTCAGCTCAGCCACGCGAGGTCAGCTCCGACACGATTATCGTCTTCGCAGCACAGACACACGCTGCAAGACCGCCTCCAACCTCCGACGAAGACATTCCGTCTTCCGCCCTTCATCGCAATCCCATCGCTGTGGTCCACTGCAGGTGCCCCATCAGCGCAATCGCGCCAACATCTGCAGCCTAAGGCACCCGCATGCGCCCGTAACGCTCTCCCACCACCACAACCTCCACCATGAACGGCTGGCTAGTCTTCCTCATAATCTTGCTCCTGCTCGTCTCCATCGCCTACTTCGGCTGGTACTTCTACGCGCGATGGAACGCCTCACGCAACGGCCTCCCCGCACCCTCCATGAACCCCATCACCGCCTTTAAAAACCGCTCCTCGGGCGCCGCCGCATCAAACTACCCTGGCCCCGCGCCCACCGGTATCAAAGGCTTCATCGACACGCAGATCCGCAAATTCAAAAACAGAAACACCCGCACCGCCGCCGGCGCCTACGAGGAGCCCGCTTACAACGCCCAACGCGGGCGCGGCGCCGGCAGCAGACTCGACCCGGATGAGGCGTGGAGCGCGCGTGTCGGCGACGAGGCGTACTACGAAGAGCAGGAACTCGGGCTGCACGAGCCGAGCTCCACGAGCGCCAATCCCTATGCGAATACCGCGTACGCCGCGCCGTACCCGGGCATCGAGGAGCCCGCGCGTGGACGCAGTCGCCAGCGCGACTCGTACGACGAGCATCTGGATGGCAGGAGCGCGCATTCGAATCCGTTTGGGGATGACAATGCGGCGAGTCTGAGGGGTGTTAGTCCGCGGCCGCTAGGCAATGAGGATACGAGTTATCATGGCGGTGCGACGGCGCAGATGCCCGCGGGCCCGAGTCATAAGAAGAGTGGCAGTCAGGCGCCGAGCCCGACGGAGAGCAGGAGGAGTATCTTCAAGGAGGATATACGGTGAGGCTGAGGCGGGTGGGAGAGGGTTGTGTAGTTGATGGATGTGTTTGTTCGATACCAAAATGGCGAAGTGGCGTCTTGGTTTTCCTCAGGGATATACACGTTATGATATCTTGCTGTTCTGGTGCCTAATGCCTGAATCCACTGTCTTATCCTACATCTCGCATGCATCCACCCTCTCTGATGGCTCAAGTCGTCTGCGGACGCTTCCATGAAGTGGAGTCAACTAGCATTAACTATTCAAATCATACACAAAACCCCTGCATATATTCGCCTAATCGTACATGGCTCTCATTTAACAGTGCCTCTTGTCCTCTCGAATAGGCTGAGCGCAATTGATGCACACAACAGTCTAGGTGCAACGAAAGCTGCAAATGACTATAAGAAGTGAGACTGCTATATCCGCGTGTTTATGTGATATAGAGGCTACATTCGTCTCTCGCATACGCCCAGTCAGCTGTCTCTCTTGTTAGACAAGTTCTCGGCGGGTCTTCATTGAAAGATGGTAGTAGAAGATGGACATGGCTCGGCAGTCGATGAAGAATGCCTATGGTATTCTTGAGACTTCTGGCCATCCTGAAAAGTTGTTTGTGTTTCCATGTGACTGATGAACGGTAGCTGATACTATGCTTAATGTGATTCTGACCACCCTCGGTGCAAAGTTTGGCACCTTCGAGAAGCGGCCACGGACTCAAAAGTGGGTTTGCCTTGCGCCAGACAAACTTTCAGTGGGTTTTTGCTACACTTAGTATATGCGCTGCCGTCGCAAGCGAAGTCCATGGTGGTTGTTCTCACAATTCGCAATGGTCGATCAAATAACAAGATAGGCATTGGAGCTCGGCATAGAAAGTAGACTGCTTCATATCCGATTCCGTCGACTTCGTCGATCGCGGCTTCTCGATAGCAAATGGTGATGCATATGGCATTGACAATCTCAAGTAACCCTTCATACCAACCCGGGGCACTACAGATCCCCCCCGCGGAAGCCTTCTTAACTCCCTCAGTGTCCTTAGATATTCAACAAGCTCAGCAGCCTCCCAGTATAATCAACAGGCTCACGACGGCGGCCACGGAATGGCAGACTGTATCGAGCCATCTCTTTGTCAAGGTCGAACTTCCTCCCGTCTCTCATGTCAAGGTAGCTCGGCTCTGGCGCCAGCCCCAGTCCTTCCGCCAAGCCTTCGACGATGACGTCGAGCTCTTTGAGGCTGCGCGGTATGCCACTGCCCTGTATGATGGCTTGCAAGGGCAGTGATACATTTCCATGTGTGATGGGATGCGCTGTCGGTGCGGTTGAGTCTAAGGGTGGTGGATGAGCTGGCAGCGGGAGTGTGGCGGGTTCGTTCTGGCTGGAGGGTATCGTACCAAAAGCGTCGTGCTTAGTGAGAGGCAGAATCATGCCGCGTTCAAAGGTAGGCTCGTTGGATGTCTTGAGTGAGCTGAAAGCGAGACGCACGACCTTCCGACGAGCAGGGAAACTACGGGCAGGAGTTCCACGAATGCTCGACGGCAGTGCGGGACGGAAACTCGTTGCCTCGTCTTCGATTCTTGTTGCAGGCTGGTGGTCTAATTCGACCCGTGGTTCGATATCCGAAAATGTCTCCTCTTTGTCGCAAGTGAAGATGATAACGCGGTCAAGGTTGATGCCTTTCGACACACAATCTGCTGCTGGAAACAGCATGACATCGCCGGCATATTGAGTGTCCGGATTGACTCCAGTGCTCCAAGCGCCCTTCTGAGCGCCAGTGTTGTCGATAACACGCTCCAGGTTGGGCGTGTAAGATGTGTCAAGCGACACACCTTTCGGGACGGTATGCTTTCGTGCGCCGGTACTTGTAGCAAAGCCGAATGCATTTGGGTTCGCAAACGGCTGTACGTGAAGTGCAACGAGGGCAGCTTCTCGCTCTCGAGATAGTGGCCATGGCTGAGATGGTTGGTTTGGTAGCACCGACTTGGTCTGTCGGCCGATGCCTAGCAGTCGGTGCTCGAGAGCTTCCTCCGTTACTTCAATATGGTCGCTGTCGTCTTCAGAATCATCTAAACGTGCAGGTATGATGAGCGCATCTTCTCCCTCCTCTTCCCCATCGCCGTCGTCCTCTTCTTCTTCCTCGTCATCGTCGTCGTCCTCATCTTCTTCATCGTCATCGTCATCGTCATCGTCATCGTCATCGTCATCGTCACTCTCCCCATCTACCTCGAACTCTTCCTCATCTTCCTCGTTCACATCCTCTCCAGCCGCCGCGACTCGTGCGGTTCCACCGTTTTTCTTCGCGCGAGGTGCGCGCACATAAAGTATACGCCGATCGAACTTTCCATCAGGCCGAGGGCGTACACCTCTGAGCGAATGAGAGTCTTCCTCCTCTGAATCTGGAGGTGTCTGCACCGGCGCTGGAATGGGATTGTACTTGAAAGCCTTGGCTGGTAAGCTTCCCAAAACATCGGCCTCTTCGTCGCCATCTCGCTTGCGCTTAAACATGATGTAGGTCCGCGTTGTATTTCGTCTCATCTGGTGCACAATGTCGTTAGCGGCAAGGGCTGCGCAGTGGGTAGGGTATTCAATAGGATGCGGTTGAGACGATGTCGCGCAGTGTAGGAGGATTTCGTTGCGGGTCGGTGCAGGCTCGAGTGCACTTTTTGGCCCTGAGAAGGCGAGGCAGCTGGCCCCAAGCTGCGAAGACCCAGCGTTATTCACCTTCGCCCTGAGCCGCCTGCCTGCTCCTTCGCGGGCACGCAGCTCGTGGACTTTGGCGCTAGACGGGACTGATCGAGAGGCCCGGACACCTTCGTATATCCTCTGCGTCGGCTGTTCTACATTGAAATGCGACGCGAGTCCCTCATAAGCTCTAGAGACATCAGCAGTGCTGTTTTCAACGCACGCGGGCAGACTTAGCAGTAGTTTGAGATTGATCGGAGGACGACAGGCTATCTCAAAAGCTGCTAAACGAACGATAAGAGAGCGTTCCCATGTTAAATCGAGGTCTGGTCATGTCAAGTCCTTCAATGGCATCTACAATCCCCTCGCTACAATCACTTTCGAGACATATACGAATGCCCATTTTGGCGGATAGCAGGTACGGACGCGGCTCAGGTGAAGGATAGGCTCACTAAAGTACAGGACAAACATTGTTTGCCAGCAATACTCTTGACCTGAAGCAAACTCACAAGAACGGGCGTCAATTTATTTTCCGTTCACTTGACCGCCTTCTTTTCGTCCGACCAGCAGTGCCATTGAGAATTGAAGATCACTATCTTGTTCCAACCGCTACCTAATCTCACAAACACCTAACTCTACTCTCGCAGGACGTGCGCGCCGCTACTGCTAATTACATGCCGTCGGCGAGTTCACCCATCTTCTACAAGCTCACACACTCTACATCCTCCCCTTGTGTCTTTCGGTACAACAGGCATTCTCCGCATAAGAGTCAATTCAGGAGTCATCTGATCTTCATAAAAACTTGTGGTGTCATTCTTGCAGTAGTGGCCTAGAGAAATGATGTACATGGAAGAAAGAGAAAGGGACCGTAATTCAAGGAAGGTGGTGCTGCGCGGGTTACCAGATCTTTGATCCGGGTGACTGTCGAGCTTCGCGCAGAAACGCCTGGTCATGAACTAATCATGTGCGTAAGCTCGATATTGTATCTTGATTTAACAATGTATGTTGGTAGGGGTTCTGGTCTGAGCGCTGCTCGGACGCCGCGATCAGCGCGTCTGACCGCGTGACCGAGATCAGTGCGCCTGGTTGCGTAGTTGGGATATTGACGATACTTGTGATCCGACAATGTAGTTTATATTTCAAATAAATCTCCGTTTTTTTACAATTGGTATTGGACATTGTGAACCGGTCTGAGAGAGTCTATCACAAGACCTCCAGCTTTGTTCTCCTAGATCGTAGCTTCAAGGGTGAACTTAAGCGAGCTCTCCAATTCTACATTTATTTTTGCTCTTTTACGCACTTTTCGCCAAGCTTTCTTTCACTCTCTAGTCTACCTATAGCACCTGACACGTGACGTTCGACTTCTTACTGCTCGAAACAACGCTATACCTTAATCATCACATTCTGTTAGCTTATTCCGAATATCTTTATATCACTCTAGGCTGCATGTGTGAATCCTTTGGACGTTTCTCGTATAGCTCCGCTACTATTTGGTTGTTATTATTTTTGCTGTACTTCACCTATGCTACGCCCGGATGTGTGATCGATTTCTTGAACTTGATTCCATTATCACTCCTGTCTTACCTCACGTGCCTAATTTAAGTCACGTAGCTCGCGTGCTACCCGTTCTTTTTCCAACAAGTCGTTCTGCGCTACCACTACAGCCTTCTGCGCCAGCACCAAGGCGCTCTGATCGGCCTCCAACCTCGGCCTTGCCAGGGCTACTTTTGCATCCGCTTGCGTAGATCTCGCTCTTTTCTCCTCATTCCGTCTTTCTTGCTGCTGCCTTCCTCTCTTCTTCTCGCTGCGATCCCCAATGTCTTTGTTCCGAAGGTCTCGCGCCACATCTTCCTCAGCGTTTTCATTTCGGAACTGAGAAATGAAATCTGCAAACATGTCGTCGAAGGCCTCTTGCGATAACGGGTCGGCAGCCGAACGCTGTAGGGATGGATTCTTTGGACTCTGCTTGGATGCTGCCAGCACCACATCACCGGTCTTATCATCTGTTCCTGTTGGAGCAGGCGATGGACCACGCATGGGCTTTTGCTGCCGAGGTTCTGGCTTTGCCGCCAAGGTCTTTTTGGTGAAGTCTTCCATCTAGTCCGGCAAAAGTGCTTCAGATACATGATCTTGATAGAAGTTGCGTACTAAGGGGTGGCCGACGTTGATGATAAGTGGCTCTTGGAAGGCCATATGAGGCCTTTATAGGAAGATCCCAACAACGATGAGATAAGCAAGTTCAGACGCGTTTGGGCAGCGATGCACGCTTTTCTTGGGCCGAATACCATGTTTCCTCACCACTTCATGCTTGCGTACACCATGGTACACTCAGAGCCAAAATGTTCCCTTGTACCGCAAATTGAGCACGGACTGGTACAGTCGATCGCCTTCCCATGCCTGTATGTCGAAAAGCATGAAGGAAAACCTCTTTTTCTTGATGACCAGAGAAGGCTTCATGATGGTGATGGTGAACTCATCATAGGATTTACGAGCAGGCGGAAGGTAGCTGATTATAGGATCGATGAGCTGATGGATGGGCTCTACACGCATAACTTCCCCGCGGTCCATGTCGAGTATGATTGTAGTGCCTAGACGCTGTTCGAGTGTAGGGATCTCGTGTCCCGTTTGATCGTACATAGGAGAGGGGTCATACAGTGGCGCAGATATCTTGGTGAGGTCCTGGGGAAATGGTCAGACATTTGTTTGTTTGTGTTTTCACCAGATACGAAGTCTTGGAGGTTTTCAGGTGCTGCGGAAGCGTCCTGCACATCATATTCATGCGACGTATCGAGACGCAATATCGAATCAAGTATCGCTTAACGGTGAAGAACTTACTGAGGATTTCCCAGCACTGCCAGAAGGTGTCACTTGTCGGGGTATCGCTGCGGTTGCGCGCTCTCCGTAGCTTGGCCATATTGACGCATTGCCATAAATGGTGGCATTCAGATGATGCATGAACGCGCTGTCGATACGTGGACGATTGTCAAGCTGAAGTCGGTGTAGAGGTTGGACAGGGCGCGAAGGTAGGGTCTGGTCGAGGCAGTGGTCGGCGTGAAAGTCTAGTCGCAACAGTTGCAGCTGCTATATTATGTAATGGCTGGAAGATTCCTTGGGATGTACGTATTCCTCCATTTCACTCCACCTCGAATGTTATCTTGACCTCGAGTACAACTGGATATGAGCTGTATCGAATCAATACCCACAATGGTAGCGGAGAATGTTAATAGTCTAAGAGCATGCCTGGCATTGTAGTACTTGAACCGAAATGTCTAGTGTTAAAGCCCAATACTGGCCGCGATTGGGATCCCCGAGCAGCTAGCATTAGACGTGAAAGTCAGATTGTTACTATCAGTTTTTACTATCGCTAGCAGCTGTTACATCACTATCTAGATACTGTAGACCTCCCCTCTGTCTACCTCACATTAATTGCCGAGTGTTGTTTTCGTAAGACAAGGGGTGGGGCAGTGAAGGACCAGTCACCTGATCCAAGCGTGCGTTTGGCAAACGCACTAGTGTATACAACGGAGCTCGCGAAACGGCAACTTGTTTCAGTGTTTTTGATACCTCCACGACATATACCACACCGTTGTGGATAAGACTGCAAGATGGCAGGCGACCCAAAGGAGTGCGCATCTCGGGGTGTGCCCGGAGATGTATGTTTCACGCCCTTGCAGGACGAGAGAGAGACATCTAACATACCTGTTGCAGCTTGCACCACTTTGGAGCTTACCAGGTCTACTGCATCACGGCACGATCCCTCGCTGCGTACCTCAAGACCTCCCGTCCCTTACACAGGACATCACAGATTGCGATACTGGAATCTCACAGGAAGATCATGGCTTCTTCACGGCGGCTGATCCGTTCGAGCCGTCAAGTCACCCAGCTCTTCCGTACTTCACACTGTCTCATCAAATTATACCTCAATTCATGTCGGGCTATGTCAGCATGAAGCAGCACGAACGCGCGATGAAGCACAGCGTAAAGCTGACACAAGAACTCATGCGGGCCCGAGAAGAGGTAAAGAAGGCGAGAAAGGAGACCGAGCAGGCCAAGCTTTCGTTTCGCACGCTTGCGAACTGGACTTATCACGAGCGGCAGATACTTCTGGACAAGTTGACTGGAATGAGATTGGAGGCCGAGAAGCACATCAAAGTGGTACAGCAGGACATGAACGATGTGCTCACGGATGATTCCAGTATGGCTGATACGAGGGATGAAGACAACAGCGGCGGTGGCGAAGAACATGAGCCGCCCGAGTTCACCAGAGGCTCGTCACTCGACGACGCAATTGACCAGTTGATTGCAGAGGAGAAAGCGAAGCTAACTTACGCCAGTTTTTGAACGGCAGCACGAGAACATCGACACTGGAGGGGTGTACAGTGGATAAACTGCGGACGTGCAGCGATCCGCCTCCAAGTAGCTTGAAAATACAGAACATGTTTCATTAATCCACAAATCCTTCGCTGTGCTGCCACTCACCAGAACGGCCACGAATTGTTGCGCTACCTAGTACGTGAGCTCAATTTCCCGACGTCATAACCCATGTCAACACGTATGGGGTGAAGCCGTGTCCTTTCTTTGCCGCAGGCTTCTTTTTCTTACGCCTGACATCATCCATGGTTCTACCCGGCCATTGTTGTGGCCACTCGGTTAGGGTGGCAGGCGCTGTTTGTATGACTCGAAGGTCGTTCGTTTCGTAGGTACGGTTTAACTTTCGCATCTGACCCATGTAATGTGCAGCGATCAAGCTTTCTCCAGCATGGCTTGTCACCGCCTGAAGTCGGTACTTAAGAGGAACACTCTTGTTGGTCTGATGGCGAGTCAAGTCGAGAGCTTTTCGAAGATTGACAACAGTGTTGACCTTAGTGAGTTCGGCAACAGGTTGTCCTTGCTTATTCTTCTGTTTGGTAAGAACTTTTTGGTGCAGTCTTAGTTGCATGGTGAGCACTTGGAGCGCAACTTCGATTTTCATAACCTGGTTATGCCTGACGCTTGCTGCTGGAGAGCAATCGTCGCAGTCCTTTTCAGTAGTGTCGATCATGGTGTTGTTTTTGGCCCGATCCAAGTCAATTGTGCCAGTCTCCGGAAGGGAGATCTGGAAAAGGGAGTCTGCAGCAATGGCTGGCGTTGTAACACGACCGCAGCCATCTGTTGCACAGGTATCCGTATAGGCGAGGTCCAAGAAGAAGATTGCATCTGCCTCATCTGTCCATGCCTGTAATTTCGGACCTAAGACATTCGAATCAATAAAGGCGTTGACAAGATGTTCAGCATATTGTGAGGGATCTTCCATGCTGTGTGTGCCTGAAAACCAGCGCAATGGAAGCCCATCCCAGAACTCAGCCTTATCCAGCTCGTTGACTTTGTTGTCGATGTCTGCTTGGGTGCTTTCTTTGTCCCAATACACATCAGCAAGCTTCTTGAACGCACAAGATGGGCATATCCGTGCTGGTACATGCCGGTGGTCGTGATGATACGCGCATCGGTAGCGGAATATTTGATGAGTGTCGCTCCAGTTGAGGATGCGTGGGCAATGAAGATAGGCCTTCACCATCTCGCGGCGATGACACTCTAGTCCCGGGCGACTTATACCTCGTGCATCTCGTCCGATCACCTTCTGTGGCCATCCTCGACTGATGTGTGAAATGGCGTTGTTTTTGGCTTGCTGGCGCAAAGACCCGCCCCGATTCTGTCTTGGAGGGAGGTTGCAAAGTGTTGGCGCCATCGTACAATTTTGCAATAGCGATTATGCGTGCGATCTGTTCAATGAATAGGGATCAAATGTTGCGTGGTGTCTACGAGCAGGCCGTACAGTGCCGTTTATCATGTCCTCCATCAAGTTCCCGAAGAACAATGCAGAGTGAATGAAGGATTTGAGACAAAGGAACAATCGACCCACAAAGGTAACAATGAGAGGTGAATGCGAGATAAACCCATTGTTGTCGACAACCGGAGCGCGGGCCTGGAGCGAACTCATGTCCCTGAGTCCATAAAGCGTCTTGATGAGGACGATCGCTTCGATGGAGCGTTGCGACATGTTCCAGCTCTTACCGTCCCGTAATATATCATCTCCCGCCAAGTGAAGGACAAAACATGCAAAGTGCCCTCTAGGAGGTGTTGTGTTGAGGTGGCTTAGTCAGGCTAGCGTTCACGGCGACCATTCGCTAGTCCCCACCACTGCGGCGGCTGCGTCACCACAGCAGAAGGTTGGAGTCGTTAACACCACGTGCACATCCAAAATCTCAAAGTATCCGCGGCCTCTAGCAAAATGGGTAATCTATTCTCATCGCCCGACGCAGAGCACCCCGAAGAATTCGATGCCGCCGACAAGGCTGAACTCGAGACCAACGAGAATACCTCTACTCTCAGCAATTCAAGCTCTTCTGATGATGACAACTCGACTACTCCAGCTCCTCGAGACAGCGTTCCCCGGTCAGGTGGTATCATTCGACTTGCGCCTTTGGGAAACCCGTTCCAAGCTGCCCTCCAGGCCGTCACCAACAAGGTGCAGGTGCTGGCTTCCCGAGCTTACGACGCGATCTCAAATTCGGTGAGCAAGATCAGAAAGAGCTTCGTCGGGGTTGCGGAAAAGGTTGGCGGGTGGGCGAAAGCTCATCCAGCTCAAGCTGCTGCAGTCACTGCATTTCTCGTTATCATGGTCAGCACTCCCGTTGCACTTGCAAGTCTGGGCTTCAATACAGCTGGTATTGCCGCAGGTATTATAGCCAAAGTTTGTTCGTAATCTAGACCTATCTGACATGATCGTAGCAAGCGCAGCGGCGGGAATCCAGTCCGGCATCGGCAGTGTGGCTGCGGGCTCTGCATTCGCGATATGCCAGAGCGCTATGATGGGCGGATATGGTGCTTTCATATTCGCTGCCCTTCCTGCAGTTTCAAGCGCCTTAGCTTGGGCCGGCGCCGCCCTCTGGACCTGGTGGAAGGGTAGCGGATCAACAGATGGAGCCGGCGGACCAACAGATGGAGACGGCGTAGGAACCGGAATAGACATCGACAAGAAGGTAGCTCTTATAAAGGCTGAAGCACCGACGATGAGCATTGCGAAGGAGCTTGTCATAGACACCGGTCAGATCATCAAGCTCAGCGCAATCTTCGTTGCAGCTACCGCGGTGTATCGTTACCGTCAGTGGCAGAGTGCTCGGAGCGACCCGAGCACTTAAGAAGATACGAGACGGTACTAGGTGGAGACAAAGATCAACGGGAGGTTGGAAAGTACGGTCTAGTTGCTCTAAGGAATGTCTCGCCCACGCATGGGCACAACACTTGGTTCAAGACTTCGAGTGCTATGCGGAAACGCTCCGGTTGCGCCGACAAGTCTCAGGGAATAGAACAAGCGCAATCGAATCAAGACAGCGTGAGAAGTATTGGCGTCAGGATTTCGAAATTGATTGAGAAATGCATATTTCGCACTTCTTGCCATAACCCGCGTTCACTGTCCATTATAAGCGTCCATCTGACTGTCACAGCAGGCCGAATAACCTTGACAAACCAAGAGTATGTCCCGTGATGATTGAGATGTGATTGAAGTCATACAGGACATTGCAATATGTGAGGTGAGAAACCGGCCAACTGTAGAGAAGCCCACGAATGATGACAGTGCCTGGCGATCACTCAGTGGCTATTTGGTTGCTTGTCGGCGTATACATGCCAGCGAACGCTCCGACTAATGAACTGCCCTCCGATGATGTCCCTTTAGCCGGCTCATACCTGTGCTTGTCCAAGAATTCTTTGAAAGTGGTGAGCGGTACGCCCCATCCTCGCACCTCATCCATGTCCACTGAATGTTCCATTCCGATGCACAAGACATTTCCTGAAACCAACGGATTTGCTATCTCCTTCTTCGTCTCTTCTTCTGTTCGGTAAATGGCTTCTATGTCACGACCAATTGCCTTCGAGAATGCCTTCACAACGTCGTCAAATCGTACATTCTCTCCGACGATGGTAATGGTCTTTCCGTCGAATTTTTTGGGATCATTGAACGTTGCGGCAGCGAAAGCCCCGATGTCATCTGGATCAACGAGCGTCAAAATGCAGTCCGGGCCGTAACTGTTGCGCATCTGGCCTGCTTTGATATCCAGGAAAATGAAGTGAACGATCGGAGGTAGCAGATTGGTCATGAAGTACCCAGGTCGTAGAAGCGTCCATGTCATACCAGAAGCTTTTACGAGATCTTCTACAGGTGCTTTGTTCAATACCGCAGGTGCAGCTGACAAGTGCCCAATATCCTCCAGGACGTTCAGGTTGTTGAGGACGACTGAGCTAGAAAAAGCGACGTGTTTGACACCAGCGACCTTGGCAAGGTTCAGAATGATGCGAGCCTCTTGAAGCTCGGCATCATCATTAAAAGATAGGCGTTGGACGAACAGCAAGGCTTGACAGCCACGCACGACTTGCTCGATGCTCGAAGGGTCTTTCCATGTGCCCTGGACCACATCGACTTGCGACCCGAGTGATTTGAGAGCGACAGCGCGATCACTGGATGGATCGGAAATAAGAGCACGTATGTTCCATCCGGACTTGACAAGATGAGCAATGGCAGCTAAGCGGTCCGATGTCAGTGTACATCTACGGAAGCGGGCATAGTACAGCGGGCGGTAGCTGATTCTGCAGCCGGAAGCCTCGGGCTATAGTATACCATTCTTTACTCTCCATTGTAGCTGGTGACTTGCATTATCTTTTCCGAGGGCAATACACGTACCTTTGCCTTGAGAACCGGTCGCCCGCGTCACGAGGATGGCTTTCTGTTTGGGAGGTGAGCTGGACAATTTTGTTTCCAAGTGAGGTAAAATATTATTGTAAACTAGTTGAAGGATCCGTTGCTGATCGATAAGTATATACTCGGTGGCCTTCCCTCACCGTCCAACTGCTCTTATGCATTTCCCACGTCGATTCGCATAAACTCCATATGTATATAATCAGCTCTACATGGACATCGGTAGGCATTCATTGAAAGCTCATTGCCCGTTTCTGGCGTAGCACATGCAGTCATGCTGCTTATGCCTGATGCTACCTCTTGCGGAGTTCCGCAACTTGTGCGGTGGAGAGCATTAACGTGTCCGTGCGTGTGATGCGCGGGGAACACCATATCCACTACTTCAAAAATGAGGCTATCAAGCCACGTATATAAGCTGTTATTATAAGATTTTATTGAGGACTAATTAGATACTTGTGATCAACTTGTACTATCTGAATTTGTGTGTGAGGTTGACATTGCGGCCACGTGATGTGACTTTCAGTGGAGGAGCAGATAGCTCATCTCGAGCTTGAACATCAGCGTGAGCAGCGCCAGCGCGTTTTTGACGCTTGTTACTTGATGAGATCTCTCGAGAGGCTGGCCGCTTGCGTTTTTGAGCTTGTTGGATAGCTTTTTTTGGTGTTGGGCTTCAACTTTGCGCGCGCGTTCAGCTGCTTTCTCGGCTCGCTCAAGCTCCATCATCTCCTTGAGTCTCTGCCTCTCCACACGCCTCTCCTCGAGCTCAACTTGACGCTGCAGTCGAGCCTCCTCGCGCTGCTTCTTGGCCCGTGCTTTTTGGAGTTTCTCCTCCATCTCGTCTTGCTCCCGTACTGCTTCTCTAGCTTCAGCCTCACGCGTATTGCGAGGAGACCAGAAGACAGAGCCACCGTGATACTCCTGGCGCTGTTGAAGGTCAAGAGCTTTGCCCTTCTTCTTATGCTTCTTTTTATGTTGAAGAGCCTCCTTTAAGCCCTCATTCTCATGCTGCAAAAGCTCATACTGCACAGAGAGATGGTGAACGCTTGAGCGCAGCTTTCTTGCCTCATACTGTTGGCTATCATTGACAGCAGCTCGTACTAACCGATCAAGCTTTCTCCAGTCATGATCAGAGAGCCCTGACGATAAGCTTCTCTTAGCTTCTGGCGTGCTGGCAAATCTACGAAGGATAACGTTGGCATCCATCAGCCAGATCCCAGTGGCTTCGAAGGCCTTCAATGTGAGGTTCTCTGTGAAGGAGGATATCCAGGGGCTCCAGAAGAGTGAGAAGAAGTCTCCTTTCTTGATTGGGATGAGGACTTGAGCCTTATGGAGATGATTAGTGAGCTCGTTAGAGTAGGCTTGAGAGCGTGGCTTAAACAGCACTACATCGAGCGGCTGGAGCGTGTGAGTCAAATGGGGAGGAAGGATCATGAGGAGAATCCTATGGCGATCGCAGTACTTGATAAACTCCATCGTGACATGAGATCCATGGCCATCAAGGATGAGTAATCTCCATCTCCCTAATCGCTGCTTTGTACAGCGATCAAACACCTGCTCAAGCCAAGCTAGGCCTACGTCATCGTTTGACCAGCCTGTTGGGGATGATGAGATAAACACCTCATGTTCTCCTGCCTTGATATCCTCCACCCAGCTCGAGCGTATAGCTCCTTTCGCAGATGCGTAGATGAGGCTTGGAGGCAGCGAGCTCCCATCGGCGCAGCAGCAGGCCAGGACTGTCAGAAACTCGCGTGATCCATCCTGGAGAGATGTTCTAACCTCCTTCTTCTCCCACATCCTCCTGCTAAAGATCCTCTTTGACCTGCCAATTAAACCAATCAAGAAGCCCTTCTCATCCATATTGTATATATCTCGAGCCTTAAGGTGATATTCGGTGATCTTTTGATGCAGTAGCTTGAAGTAGAGACGGTATTTTAACTCAGAATCAGCCATGTGACGCCTGCGGTCCATGGCGGTGGTCCACTTTGAGATAAGGTGGATCTCGTGTCGGTTGATGAAGCGAGTAACCTAGCTCTCGCTGAGCTGCTGATGGGCTACTTTAGATAAAAATTCCTGATCATCTCTCTTGTAGGAGGAAGGCCTCTCTCTGTGAGCGTTTTGATATATCTCACAAGCTCTAGCTCTGCTGGTTGAAGTTCTTAGCTGTTTCTGAGCTTGTCTGGCCCTGGTGCCTTCGGGTCAACGTAGATCTCACAACACCATGCTTAGCAGCAATTCTTGTATACGAAAACTGTTCTCCTGGCTCTAGATTTTCAATATCTTCAATCGCAGCTTGAATTGGGTCCATATTGATGGAGTTATCGCGTGTTGAAGGTGAGGGGGTTTGACGTGTTTTGGTGTTCCCCGCGCATCACGCGCACGGACACGTTAAGGCCCGCCACGAAGAGATTAAAACGATAGGAGTTCGCCAATCATAGTGAGGAGTCTCTTAGATTTAGCGATGTAAGACGAGAAGCCCGGACATGCGATGATGATCATGATGATGATGCGGAAGGGTGTTCGCGCGGAAGATGCAGGAGGGCAGCGCCAAGCCCATCCTCGGAATGCCCGGAGGTTTGCAACGTCGAACTTCACCACTACACTCTCACACTCGCCAGGGGGCATCAGGTCTCCGACCACACAACACTGTAGAGCTATTCGTATATCCGAAAAAAGTTTCTACGTCTGGCCCGAATCCAGTGAATTTGTCCATGCTTAGAGATCGCCAACAACGACGCATCCTATCTCCGGGCTTCAGATCGCGCTCGGTCAGGCATAGCGACATCAGGCCATTGAAACGATGCGATAAGTAGACACGATGCCACCTACTCGGGATCGAATGGTAAATGCGCAAGGTCGACAGAAGTCTTGCTTCGAATGTGCCAAAGGAAAGCGCAGATGCGACCTTGGCAATCCCAGCTGCAGGCGATGTGTGAAACAGCGCCTAGTATGCAGCTATCCACAGCCCCGTGGACAAATTGAGCAATCTACACCGATCTTGGATGATTCTTCGCATGGTAGGAACGAGTCCGGTGTCCCGTCTGTTCCAGTCGATGCAGATGTTATTGAACATGCCGCTGCACCCGTCGATTTCGACCTACCAGCCGACACTGACATTGCCGATTTCGACTTTGGTACCGCCGTTGTATTGCTAGACTCTCTATCAAATATGCTTTATACTTCGCCCAATGATCAGTGCCTAGCTCTCGATCGGGTCATTCATCATCAAACACAGACGACATCCTCAGTCTCACCCCTCTCTTCTTTCGCAAGGTCACGCGTCGACTGGCCAATCGATCAGCTCAAACTTGCACCAAGGGCTATGGTTGAACAGAATGGTACACCTTGGCAGCATGCTATGCTATACCAAGAGCACATGCCTCAAGTCCTTCAGGATGCCTACGCAGCTTGTGCGATGTACATCTCCAGAAACACCACAAACAACGACTTCATCGCCAGTTACATCATGAGGCATGCAGAAGCACTCATCAACTCCCCAATCTCGAAAGATCCCATCGATCTGCTAGCAAGAGCGCACGCTCTTATGCTCTATCAAAGCATGCTTGTATTCGGTGGGGATATCAGCCTGTACAGCCAAGCTGAATCCTTACTGCCATGCATGAACGAGGTCGCCTATGAACTTCATACTCTTACCGATTACCAGGAAGACCCTTCTGGCTTGATACCGCTTTATCCGAGTGCCCTCGCACGTGCTTCGTGGACTGCGTACATATTCCGTGAATCGCTACGGCGCACAGTACTCGCGCTTTTCCATTTCGTCACCATTTGCCAACTCCTACGCTGCCAGCTGACTACATGCAACGAGGATCTCGCACTGGGGAATAAACTGATCATATCTGCGCAGCTGTGGGATGCGGAGAGCGCGTTCGACTTTGCTGTTACTTGGAACAACCAAAGACATTTCATTGTAAAGGAGCTGGATTTCTCTGGAGTTTTGAGGGATGCGATACCAGAAGATGTAGACACACTGGGGAAGATGATGATGATCGCTTTGAAAGGGGAAGATGATATCAAAGGCTGGTTTTACACTAGAGGTGGTGTTCTTTGAAGTATAACCTGGGGCACCATATATGCGTTGCGGCCACAAGTCCACTTCGACGAGAAGGAGGCTTCATCCCTTGACCATACCGCGGCATATCTCCGCCGCCTTCCTTCACAGAAACCTCTTCTCTTCCATATTTGCGCCCGGAAGCGGCACCTCAGGGCTCGCCCAGTTCCGCGGCAAAGCCTCCAAAAATGCCCTGGCCTTATCCGTTCCATTCAGCACGATCCATTCACGCTCAGCCTTGGTCAAGGGATGATGGCGCCAGGCACACTTCACACCCATCTCGCACCACCCATCTGTGCAGAATGTCACATAGCACAATCCCAGATCGTGGACCGGCGTCGATCCATACTGATACGGCGCTGTCTTTCCGTTGAAGAATCGGTACGCCCGATTCTTGGGGAGGCTCTTGTGCAACTTGGTGATATCCGCCTCGTAGTTGCGCAGGTCGAATACAGTCTCCGGAAAATGTGTGGGCGCCAGCACCGGGGCTGCTGAGTGGATAGCAAGACCTTCTGCAAACGACCTCTGGGAGATGCTGTCTTGGACGGGATTGTGATCTGGGATGTACGGCCGTTGAGGAGGTCCCATGCCCTGTTTGCCTTTCTTGCGCTGCCTGAATGTCGCTCTCGGGATTTGTTCCTCAGTGACCATCGGCCAGTCCTGCTTCGGCTGCGACCACTCGCGGTTTTCCTTCCACCTTGCATTCCTCGGATCGTGCGGTCCCCGCTCAAAAGCTGGTGGGAGATCAGGATCTCGTCCGTTATGGCAGCGCTGTGCACCTCCATACATTGTCTGCTGGGGTTCGAAAGTTCGTGTGTTCGACGGTTGCAGAGTTGGGTCAGGATCGGGCGCGTCGAAAGCGTTATCGTCGTCCCAGTCGACCTCGTCCTCGATCCGGTACGATGCCTTGTACTGGCCTGATGCGAGCGCAGCACTGAACTTGTTCACGTCTCCACTCCAAGCAGGTGCCGGAGCTTGAGGTTGAGGTACCGAACCTGTTGGCTCGTACGTGTCTGTGGATACACATCATCAGCTTGTGTGCTTGACTCTCTTATCCATACAAGAGGTTTTTCTTTGATCTCGGCTCTCCGGGGTATTCTAACATGCTCGTCTGGACTGCTTACCTGAATGTCGGCCTGAGGAACCTCTCTCGTCGCGCGGCCAGCCACGATCCGTCCGCTCACGGTCACTCTGCTCCCTCGTATAACGGCTTTGATTGCCTGGCGGAGATAATCTCCCATACGTCTCATCGACAATCTGATCAGGCGTATACTGACGAGCATCTCGCAGACGACTCTTCCGACGTGCACTGCCAGGCGGCGACCTACTGAACTCCCCTCTGCCGCTCTCAGACCGGATAGGAGACCTCTCGCGATAAGTAGCTTGACTGTCCTCGCCTCGCACGGGTGTCGGGGAGCGGCTTCGTCCGCGGCCTCGACCCTCACCTGCCTTCTCCTGCGCCTCATAGAACTTCCTGCGTTGTCTGCTGTTGAGCTTCCGATTTATGAATGCCCGGCCGGGACCGTTGGATGCTTGTGAGTTTTGCGGATGTGGACGTCCGCCTCTATCATCACGACCCCGCCTGCGTCCACCTTTGCCTGGCGGCGGTCCCTTTGGCGGCGGCGGAGGGTTGTTGGGTCCGTAGGGACCTTGAGGAGCAGCTCCAGACATCGTTACTCGCTTTTGGCTTATTGATATATGGGTTTGTCGTGTGCGGTAGGCGTTGTTTGAATGTCGGAGGACAAGCAGCGGTTGATCGAGGCAGGGTGGAGATTGAGACGGATTCACTTCGAGCACGTGCCGCAACCCTGCAGCCCGCAGCTAGAGAAGCTGTATGCCTGTGGCGAATCAGGAGGAAGGACAGAGCTATTTCACAGTAGCGAGATCAGGTCCCGCCTCTGTGAGCTATGGTCGACACTCGAGCTAAGCCTTGGAAGGCTTTCGAAGCACGAGGCTACATCTCAAGCCTAGAAACTATTATTCTTCATCAACTACCTACCGAATGACGCCCATCTCCGACGACTGCCGTGCATCGTCAAACCTAGAGCTAATACACCATGACCTGGGGCTTTAATTTGCGTATATATGGGACGGAGGGAGTTTTTATATTCTAAGCATGCGCGGGCGCAAGGCGAATCTACCTCTGAGTCCGTAGCTGCTTCGCGGGGTGTCAAGCTTTGCACCGAGGGTTGGGGTCAAAATCACATTAAGCAGGTCAAATCCTTCAAAATCTTGCATTGAAAATTTCATCCTCGATGTCTGGTGTAATCTCATGTAGTGGGGGCCGAAAAGATCGGCTTCGCAAATACTCAGTGCGGCCACTGAGTGTCTTCGACGATATCGATACCCAGTTCCTGGGAGTCTAGGAGGTGGTCGATGAACAAGCCCTTGCCTATATCCCGCAGCCACCGTAGCTCTTTTCTAGAAAACGCCCTATGACGCCAGTCACACTCTGAGGCTGTTGAGGCTTTTGGAACCGTACCTCCAAGGCTCGACTTCACCGTTGTCGCCCTTGGCGTGGGAAAGGAACGGTTTGTATAGCTTCGTGTTTCGCAACTTAGATGGCCAGTAGGTGGTCCTGCTCAGCTGCGATATGAATTTGGGCGCCGACCCCAAAGGGATACGCTTTGCAGGCGCAGCCTGGGTGTCTCGATCCACGGCAGGACTGGTGCCATTCCAGGCAGGCTTAGCGTCGGTTCTAGGAGACTCGATTGTTGGAGTCGGTCTCATCGGCTTCGCTTGGTGCGACACAGGCGGGGTTGACTTGAAGAACGTGGTTGCTGCACGGGAGCTGGTGCAATCGGCTTCGTGAAAGGTGCCGGTAGTAGGGTAGACGCTGATGATGCCGAAGGTGTAAGATAGAGCGGCTTCTGTTTGACGGAGGGTAACGGAAGCGCAGCTTTCGACTTCGCAGGAATGGCTTTGCTGTTGACGATGTTCCGGTTGCGATCGACTACGTTGAGCAAATCAGCTTTGATGTAGGCGCAGAGGTGGCGTATCTCACATTCGTTGATGTTGTCGAGAGCAGTGACAGGAACTGCTTCAGCACAACGCAGATTTTCGAAGAACTTTTCGAGCAGCGTTGTAGGCAGCTGCGTAGGTATCTGAGCGTTGAGGTACTCCAGCAGGCGCTGGGTCATCTCAGCACGAGTCGAAGTCATGAAGCGGCGAAATTGTTGCAGCAAAATTTGAAGTAGAGAGATTGATGGAGGAGAAGAGAAAGTAGTAGGGCGTAGCAGAGTTTTTATGGTGATGGCAAGAGCGTGTTGTGACGGCAACACGTGCTCACTGTCACTTCATCCTTCACCTTGGATGACGTAACAAATCCCTCAAAATAGCAAACGTACGGCAAGAGCAAAGAATGGAACTTCAATTATCGGACAGCGAGAAAACACGGAGGAGAAAGTGGACGTGGCTCCTCAAATACGACCTGAATCCTTGTTCAATGTTATGCTGGACTATAGGAAAGAGAGAAAAGTCGAGAGCATTTGAAATGATTGACACAAGGTGACTGCACCGATCGCACTCCATCACTTGTGCAGCCGTCCCTACCCTTCGGCCCGCAGGTCTCCAGCTCCTCAGATAGAGACCATCGGTAGAATTCACAACGCCTAGAATTTCCTGGTATTTCGTTTTGTTCTTCCCCTCGTGATTGTCAGGGCGCCAAGCTCTCTCCCTCAGCGTCGTCGATCTTCTTCTGGTATACAAGCTGACGCTCTTGATCGGACAGGTAGTATGGGTTGTCCAATCGAGCAGACTCGAGCTCAGTGTAGGTGTAGATTGTGGTGTACTTCGCGCGCCACCACTGCAACATATCGTAGTTTCAATTCCTCGAGCTCGAGCATTGGCCAGCAGCTGTGACATTGAACCTCTCATATGCGTTGCCAAAGTCGGTGCAACTGGTCAAAGCACTCTCCTCCAAAACAACCTCAGCTGCGCCTTACATGAAACAAACAGTGCGTGTCCGAAAAGTAACACTGCAGTCAGCTAGTGAAGCCTGGAAAGCGGTTTCGACGAATAGCACCATCCAAGTTTAAGACTAATTCTTTTCTTATTGTTTCGTACAATTGCTGGTCGTTCTTACGTACCCCTAGTGTGTTTGCTGCTTTGGCAATGGCTTATTTCGCTTTGGTGCTCGCGTCGATAGGCACATTATCTCCAGCGTGCGACACTATGTGTAGACAGTGTCCCCTCGAAAGACTCTGCATAATACTATAACTGTGCGTATGTAACCTAATTGTGTTCAATACTGCGGAGTACGACTTCAGCCTTCGATATCCGAGCTCTCAAGTGAGAGTCATGGTCCAGCAAAGCTGAAAGCTTGTCGACTGCCTTTCTTAGCCAGAAAGTATACGCTGTGTGGCTGACGATGGATAAAGTCTAACTGCGTTGAAATGATGTAGCTGATGCTAGAGCCTGAAGTATACGCTAAATCATATGTGCATCTAACTTCATTCATCTCTACCGTGTACGTATCCGAGCTTCAGTGAACGCATCGGCTTCTCAACCACCTTGGACGGCTCTTCCTGCTTTTCGTGCTGGTCGTTTGTTGGATAAACCACCTCGAGATAGAGATATCGAGATCGTAAGGGAAGGCTAAGACTGCCATAGATGTGCGCTACATCAGCACCTACGAACCTGTCGATTCAATGATGCTTGGCAAGCCCCAGTGTCATATTGCGTTAATCTGGCTGATCATAGAATGCTTGAGTACATTCAGGCACAGGTATCGTGTATAATATTTCAAGGGAGACTCGCGCAGCCATCTCACAAGACCTTACCGAATCTTTTATGGATACTCGGGACTACTTCAAGCGACTATGCAATGCCGGCTTGATCACGTACAGCGACAGTGGCAAGATTGGGTCTGGCAAGTTCAACTGTGGCGAGGACCAAGATCTTGGCTTGTGCTGGAAGACTCTTAAGTTGGGCCACAGCTGCAAGGACGCTGGCTTCTACTTCTGGCGTCATGAAAAGCTAAGCGAAGGCGATATCAAGCTTGTTTCTGAGCTGGTGGCCGGCACTGACAAGTTTCTCCTCCGACGCGAAACCCATCCGAAGACGGTTCCCTCCCTTTGGGATCTTCCCCCAACCAAGCCACCATCCATCGTTAGCATCGTCCTGCAGCTCAAGGATATGCTCAACGAAACCGAGCTTGATCTTGCTCTTGGAAGCCTCACCACTTCAGAGCTTCATGAGTTTCATCAGAGCATTGCTATGGTTGGAGAGTGCAAAGCCGATGAATGGCTCGACACTGACGGGGTGGTTGGTCCGGGTCAAGAAAATAAGTAGAGTACATAGTCAACCAAGCTGAGTCACCAATTCCAATGTGAAGTGAAGTGAAGTGAAGTGACCAGCACTACGAGAAGATTCAACCAAATGTTTTCATAACAATACGTCAATCATCATGCACATCAGCGAGCCTCGTCAAATGTAACTACAATTCCCACCACGACTTGAGGGTAATTTGGCTGCGAGACTTGAGTTGCCTGGACTGCTATGGTGCAATTGAACTGACACACGACGAACCTGCTTTCCAGGACCGAGCTCGAGGATGATTATAGCACCCCTCTGCTCAGTATCCCGTCCATCATCGCTTCCGGGAACTGCCAAAAGTAGTTATCTGGGAAGCCGATATCATCGACTGACAAGCAGACAGCTACTCTTCGCAGCTTTGACACCAGTCTTGCCCCAAGATTTGGAGGATCGAATACTTGACCATCTTAGACTACGCCACAAGTTTCTTGCGTCGGTGATTTGTGCGGAGGAGTAGCTCCGGATTTCCACACTACAAAGAGGTGGCGTTGGTCTGCAAATTCGCTCTGTGGCGGAACTATCAAAGCCGCCGAAGTAAGCTGAGGTGAGCTTAATTCGTTGAAAAGGGAGGGGGAAAGAACTGTGCGGAGCTCGAGGCCGTTCTAGGGAGATAAGATGTCTTTTGGGTCTGTATCTGTGCGGCTGAATGCCCGGAAGGAAGCCCGACCTAGTGTCGACGTATTTCCAGTCGCTCCCGACTCCTTCTCAGTTGACAGTGCCGAACTCAACATTGTTGAGCCTTGTCAGGGGGACTTTTTCATCTGATCAACGCAGGAACATCGGAAGACCTACGGGGAGGTGGGTCGCTGTACTTGCGAGTCAAGCATAGCTTTTTGACACTACACGGAGAAAGCAGGTAGGTTATAATCACGTCTTGAAAATTTTCATGTCCCTGCGATAGTCACAAACCTTTTGCTGGCCATACCCTACAAGTGTCAACCTTGTCGGAGATGCGGCTGCCACGTGGGAATACTCCGTGTCGCACTTGTTTAAAGTTCAGCTTTCAACCTTGGAACTTTGATCAATTTGATGGCCTGATGATCTCCGCGATCAGCGTTATGGTATGATTCGAAGACATGATGCGAGCTCTGGAGTGTACTGACGCGGAAATTTTAGGCGGCACTGGGCGGGCTTAGCAATTATAGCTGCCGAAGAATTCGAGTCGAAGCGTTCGAAGACGAATCAAATGGGGAAGGTTTAGCGCTCCCGAATTCGGCTCCTGCCATGGCCCATGCGGGTGGTGACTCGCGCCTAACCATTCTGGGAAGATGTTGTGAACAACACCCCACCCCTGAAGTTCGATCCAAGGTCATCCCAACGAACATGCAGTGCGACCCAAGCCATCACTTGTCTTAACCATGGGATCTCCGCATACTACCAAACATCCAAGTATTTGATATTCGGATGATCATGCAGATTTGAGGGGCGTGCGACGAACGCGTGAGCATGCAGGTGGCAGCGCGTGCGCAGCCTCGCGCAAATCACACCAACGGCATCTTACCCTGCAATGTGAGAAGGACACACTGATGCGCTCAGTATTGGAGAGTATTAATGAATATTGAATCAACGGATTCTATGCGCTGGCTAAAAGCGGTACGTACAGCAAAACGCTTGACAAGAAATCACACGCGCTCCGCGAAATCTCTATCTACGCAGAAGACTTGGCAGCCTCAATGATGATGTCGGAAGCCTTCTCTGACAACATGTAGAGAGGCATAGCGATGTAGGTACCGGGGATCTTGGGGAAAGCGGAAGCATCGACAACACGGAGACCATCGATACCGCGGACCTTGAAGTTGGTGTCAAGGACGGCTTTCGGGTCGTTGTCGGCGCCAATGGGGCAAGTGCAGGAGGCGTGGTGACCCCACGACTCGTACTTGGCAAAGGTCTTCAGCTGCTCGTCTGTTTGTACCTGCTTGCCGGGCCAGACCTCCGAGAACTTGCCGTCAAGAGGAATGAGGTCCTTGAAGGCTTTGCGGCCGTACTTCATTCCCTCGACCAGGGCCGTGAGGTCTTCCTCGCCACCAACGCCGAAGTTGCGCTTGCGGATATCGGGTACGTCCCGAGGGTTGGTGCTGCGAAGAGTGACAGTTCCAGCGTTGTTACGAGACTCAGCCTTGAGTACGAGCCATGTCCAGTGGTTTGAGCCGTCTGTGGCGTTCTGGAAGAAGTTGGGGTAGTAACCGTTGAAGTAAGCGGGCCAGCCAGCAACGAAAAGATCAGCGTTACCGTTGGGCGAGTTGCTCGCCTTCTTGGTGATAGCGAGGGCGACTCCGTTAGTAGCGTAGACACCTTTTCCGATTCCGAGGGGAAGGTTCTCCCACCTCTCCAGGCAGGGGTCGTGGTCGCCCTCAAGGAAAGTGCAGCCGTTGAGAAGAGAGAGTTTGCTGGGTGCCTGGCCGATGACTGGAACCTCGTAGCGATCCTGGAGGTTGGTACCAACACCTGGGAGATCCTTGACGACCTTGATGCTGAAGCTCTCGAGCTCTTCCTTTGGGCCAACACCGGAAAGCTTCAGAATCTGGGGAGTGTTGAAGGTACCAGCAGACAGGATGACTTCGCGGGTAGCTTTGACTGATCCCTTGTCGCCTTGGCTAGTGGCAGATCCTGACTGACGGCGAGGATCGGCTCCATAGAGAGACCTTCCGGTTAGGAAGTTGACGCCGGTCGCCTTGGGCTTGCCGCCGTCTACTTGGGCGAAGTTGACGTTGGTGACGAGAGTATTGAGCTGGATGTCGAGGTGGTACTTGCGGCTACCATCGCTGTTCTTCGCCTCAAGAACTTGGTGAAGCAAGTCGACAGGTCCAGCACGCTTAAACTCTGGAATCTTCATGGCCAGAGGAACCTGCCACAGGCCCTCTTGTGAATCGCGGTTAGGAGAAGGGTTGTTGATGTCGCGAAGCAGAACCTGGCCGAGGCCAGTGACAGTAGTCAAAAGATTTGAAAGCAGGTTCTTGCCCATGCCTGTCGCAGCTGACAAGACCAGAGAGATAACCTTGAGGTCTTGGACAATCAAGGTCAAGTCAGTGAGCGAAGTTTCGAGCCAGCCCGAGAAGCCGTGGCCAACGATGCTGCTGGGCAGATAACGGGACCTCTCGATGCGTTCAAAGTACTTTTGCATGTTCTTTGGCGCCCAAGAAGCATCACCAGTGATGTGTTGAATGTACTCCCAGTCACTGTTGAACGGCTTGACAGTAATCAAGGCGTTGTGTGCAGTGCAACCGCCCAGGGATCCGACACGAGGATAGAGAATGCCCAGTGGTTTGGCGCCTGCTGGTGGCTTTGGACCCGTGTAACGGGAGCCATCGGGCAGTTCATATGTGAGCTTAGCATCCTTCTTCATCTCTGCTTCGTCGTCGAAGTGCTTGACAAAGTAGTCCCATCGCATCGGCTCATATTCTGCAGCGACGGAATGTAAGGCCGGTACATTGTACTGGGTGGTATTGGTCTGGTCATCGCCAGCTTCAAGGAGGAGGACTTTGTAGCCAGCAATAGCCAGCTTGGCCGCGAGGGGAGCACCACCCGCACCAGAGCCAACGACAACGTATTCGTAGTCTTCGAGAGTGGTGATGGAGGTAGAATTAGTTGCACGCTTCACGTTGGCGCCGCGATAAGGAGTGTGCTCTGCGCCATCGCTGTACCCAACGTCAGCGGGTCATTCTCGGAGAAGTGTCTATCATTCACACATGGAAGGAAGCAACATACATGATGCGCGAGGCAGCCAAGGAGCTGAGCAAAGAGAGGACGGAAAGAGCCTTGAGGACGAACATGTTGATGCGGATTAGAGTTCACCTGAGAAGGGCCGACCAGAGAAGAAGAATTATAACAAAAAGCGAACGAAGATATACACCACGCAGGGGAGCGGAGAGGCGAGTATGAAAACTAGAGTATTGGCGCCCTGGCGACGGGACTTATACTGCAGGCACCTGCAACATGGACATTGAGTTCGGGGGCTGCATTGCGAGGCGTCAGCGGTGAGTAACTTAATGATTAAGATCATCGGACACACGCCTCTTTGGCGCGAAACATTTTTTCGAAAGCGGTCATCCCTGCCCTGTACACTTTTGCCCATCTTGCCTAAAGCTGATGTGGTGGGTGTGCACCGTGCGCTAGTGGATCCAACGGCATGGTAGATGTCCCCGCACACCGCGTTGAACCCTTGTCAGATTTGACCAATGATAGGCCTCGGGATGGGTCACTCACGATCTCTCCTGGTCAAGAGATTAAGCGACGATCCTACGGGCCCGTCTCTTAATCTAAAGGTGAGGCTGGGCAGCCTGTGCCTCGAACGTGCAGGGAAACGGGCCGACCAACATGCAGGCCTTTATCGTGACAAGGCTTACTGAGAGACAATGCGTAAAGGGTGCTTCGGGGCGTGAACTACCTGTACTACATTGTAGTCTGACTGCCCACGTGAAGACACTGCGTAGTGCAATTGACGCACGATGGAGATGTGCTTTGACTTTATTTCCGAGGTCTACTTTCAGCGGCCCAGCCGCTGTCCGCATTCGATGGATGGAACAGGTACCGATTCTTACCCTTGCAACTGCTCCACCTCGAACTTGGCATGTCCTCTGGATTAGGCCTACAGTTAGTTCCGCTTTACTGGTAACGTTCGCATTGCGGCAATGTCAAGAACGGACCATGCTCCGCAGCGGGTGGCTCGCCCAGGTCCACTTCTCAAAGCCCTCTTTCTCAACGCTCCATAACTCGGTCTGACTGCCTCTCCTTACCGGAGGAACATCGGCCTATCTTCAGTCACTGCAGGTCCAGTATGAGATCCAGTCGCTGAAGTATTCGAGACGCGTATGGGCCACCACCAGCAAGGTTTGCCGTTCTTTAAGACTTAGTACAAGACTTCGCTCCATCACTCTTTTTCACGTTCCTACCTGGTGCTATCTTCGGTCAAAGCCTGCGCCACACTTTCCCTCAAGATGTTGAAGTTCGTGCTGGCGCTTCTGGCAGCCTTTGCGGTGTCTGTCCAGGCCCAGAATCCGCTCCAGGCTTTGGCTGAACATATGCCCAAATGCTCAGTATGTTATTGTCCCGCACTTAAAAGTGCAAGATCTGAAGCTGACCAAATTACTTAGCTCGCTTGCTTCGTTCAAGAGCTTCCACTGTCAACCTGTGCAACCAATCTTACTTCAGCCTGCTTGTGTAGCAACGACGCTCTCAATCTTGCCGTCGCTGCCTGTTCTAAGCAAACATGTACCATGTACGAGCTTCTACGTAAGAGATCAAAAAATCAAACCAGCGACATTCACCCGCTCACATAGCAACAGAGACAAAGAACGTGACCATGACTGGATGCGGAGCCCCTGTCCGTATCCACGGTGGCGACTTTACTGCAATCGCCATTGCTGGCGCTGCGATAGCTTTGGCAGCTTTCCTCCTCAGGATGACAGCCAGCCTTGGGAAGCACGGCCGTCAGGTGTCGTGGGATGACGTTACAATGGCAGTCGTCGTTGTGCTTGCAATCCCTCCAGCTATATTTGCCCCTTATTGTAAGACATGTCTCGACCTTGATACTTCCACAGTGTAATTAACATATCTGCAGTGGTCAAGAATGGCCTTGGGCGAGACATATGGACCTTGACGGATGTTCAGATCACGAATGTGTTATATTACTACTTTCTGGGAGAGATCTTCTACGTGGTAGCCCTCGGCATCTCCAAGATCTCGATCCTCTTCCTTTACCTCCGCGTCTTCCCAGCCAAGAACTTCCGCATCCTGACTTACAGCGTCATGGCTTTATCGGCGGCCTATACCATCGCTTTCTTCATCGTGACCACCTGGCAGTGTCGGCCTTTGAGTCTGGCCTGGACACAATGGGATGGTCTTCACCCGGGAACATGCAACGACATCCACCTCCAAGGCTGGATCGCGGCCGCCATCAATATCTTTCTAGACATTCTCGTCATGGTGCTTCCTATGAAGCATCTGGCCGCGCTGAATATGAGCTTGAAGAAGAAACTCATGGTCATGTCCATGTTTGGCGTCGGTATATTTGTCGTTGTGGTATCGGTCATCCGCCTATACTCTCTCATACATTTCGCCAATACCGAGAACATCACCTGGAACTACGTGGACGCTGGCATGTGGAGTTTGATTGAGATCGATGTCTCCATCATCTGCGGGTGCATGCCTGCTTTCCGACTATTGATTGCTAAGATGTGGCCAAAGATCAGGTCAACAATCGACGCAAGCAGAGGCACATCTACCAAGTTATCAAGATTTGCCGACACCAACATTTCTTTGACGGGAACCACCGACAAGTCCGCTCGGATCTCAATCAGACCCAAGGGGAGGAACGAAGACGACTTCATCGCACTCAAGGACATCGATAACGACAGTGATAGAGCCATCTTGACGGAGCACAAGCACGGGGAACGAACTTCTCATACCTGGATCACACAGACTCACACCGTGGAAATCAGTCACGAGCCAGCATCATCCAAAGAACAGAGTTCTGATGATCGATCACAGGATTGGCCTATGGTGACAGGAAAAGAGCATGTTTAGAAGAGAGTTTGTCCATTTGTAGCGCGCATGTCAAAAGCAGGTTTTCGGTCACAGTCTAGATACGGCAACCCCAGGGTATGGCGTTAGGCACATATTGAATATAATGATAATCGCTCGTTCACTGAACGTCATGAGCGTACAACAATTTCTGTTCCACTATCGGGGGTGAACTACGCTACTGGAGACGCGCAACACAAGTCGCAAGATGCTGAGGGCGTCATGCAATGTCTCGCCGAGCCGCGTTGATTCTCTTGGGATACGAACTATCATAGAGCATCATTGGGAGTCAGGAGGATTGATGACCTCGTCCCGTTGCATAAGTCAGCCGTATGCAGACTGTGGGGAGCGCGCATAACTTTTGGCGATACTCCAACGGTCCCACTGAGCATCTGATAAGCAACCCGCCAGGATCATCCCGAATGCAACATGCGCTTGATGATCACGAGTTCGTGGAATTCAGCTGTAGCGTCCGCATGATCCTCGTCAATTGAAGTCGCACTACACGAGTGGAAGAGGGACACTTTGATGACTGAATGGGAACTCGTCTGACAGCTTGATGCCGAGGTCAACAACATGTACAGAACAGCGTGTCACTACAGCAAATGAATGTCAAAGATTTTTGGTCCTAGCAAAAATTTGGACTCTGTCATGGTTCGGAATTTTCATTCTGCGAAGTCCATGTTCATCCTATTCGCGCTTTCAACTGCCTAAATTGATGCGAAAGGGACCTCGGGAGTGCCATAGGTAAGTCTGGATTCTCGCGCATCCTCCCGTGTGTTATTACCCTTTTGGAAAGATCTTCTTTGCGCTCTCTTACGTCAGCTTGGATACCCCAGCCCAAGACTTTGGTCGACGCCTAGGTGTCATGTTGCTATCGTTGCCCAACAACATGTTACCAGCTGCAAACCTTGGGACATGAGTCCGCTTACTTTCGGCACGTTTGTGCCTAGAAAGACAAGCACTGATTACGGCGATCTCTGAAGAGGGGTTCCCGTATTCTGACATTATTTATCAAGTACCCTTGGGTTGCGTAAGAGATTTCACCGTCATCTCCTGGCGGTGGAATTCACTCGAGCATGAGTCAAGATGGCACCTGGGCATAGAGCGCATGCGTCACTGTATTCCTTTAGGGGTCAGGGCCTCATTACGTTGTCAATGTTGAGATAACACGGCAGAGCAAGCCGTGCCGGCAGCAAGTATCCATTGCCAAGCCATCCTAAGGGACCCATGGCCCTGTTCGTGGGGAAAAGAACACGAAAGCTGGTGGACTTATCTTACTCAAGGAGTATCCTTGCGTAAAGAGGGTGTCAGTGCGCGACGCCATTGCCACGGAACGACATCCGCCCCAGTTCAGAGCGTATATGGATCGGAATAGTGCCTAATATGATCAGTACTACTTCCAGTAGTTTGAACGGGCCGTTGTCGGCCCATTTCCACGAGCGAATGTCGATCTGCGAATGCCGACCATTTTAGACCCTGTCAACGGAAATGTGTTTCAAGTTCCGCGAAAAGGAATCATGGGCTCTGCCTCATTTCTTTTTTGGGCGATCACTTCCGCTTGCGTTTCCCTTCCAGAACCGTTCAAGCACACATGGCCCATGTGCGCTTGTCAGTGCTTGCAGCGCTCTAGTTGATCTGATCAGGCATTGAAATCATCTCCTGTGGAGCTTCGCAGAACATTAGAGATTCGAGGTTTTTGCGAAAGATGTTGGGCATGCTCATATTGTCTGGCACGCCCAGGATCCTGCTGATCAAGAGGTCTTGACTTGGACTGCTGACGCAAACCCACGGTTCACATCGTCCAGTACACACGTGCGGGCTTGGACGTAACTTGAAACAATAGCTGCTCTGTGCGTTCCCACGTTGTTCTGGGATTGCTCGATTGATGACGATTAGGAGTTTTTTGCCCTGCCGTGTTGACGAATGGACCCGATACAGGGGAATGCCGAGAATACTCCACAAGTTAGAAGGACCTTGCTCCATTCGTTGTGGCTCGTTCACATCTCACCGCTGACATGTTCTCAATCTCCTTTTACATGTCGATCTATTGGTCCAAAGTTCAATGACAATTGACCGACTGCTATTTTGTTAGCCACAGGTACCAAAAGCTCACCTCATCTTTTGCAGTCCATCGACTTCGCTTGAGCAGCACCGTTGGCACTCAAACTTTGCAATGAAGCTCTCTTTTGTGGCCCTTGCTCTGTCGTCGAGCAATTTCCTCGTCGATGCTTTCCCGGCTCTGGACTCTGGACATCTTGATGGTCTCACACCTGAGAGACTGAGTGCTGCCATCAGATCCGTGGACGAGTTCAAGGCCACCAAGAGGTTTCTCGTAGATGTCACCAAGCCTATCGAAGTCACTGGTAGACACGCGTTCAAGGCGCCGGGCAGATTCGACCAACGTGGACCTTGTCCTGGCCTCAATGCCTTGGCGAACCATGGATACATTTCTCGCGATGGTATCACCAGTTTCGCAGAAGTTGTGACGGCCATTAATCAAGGTTCGTCTTGAAATCCATTCACTAGCAGTCGAACAAAACTGACGTAACTGCGATTCAGTACTGGGCATGGGCATAGAACTCGCACTTATACTTGGTGCTATGGGTACAGTCTGGACCGGCAACCCACTTTCTCTGAACCCGGGTTTCTCAATCGGTGGCCCGGCCAATGGCCCCGACAACATCTTAGGAAATGTTCTTGGCCTCCTTGGTATGTGGTAACTTGCGAACTGCCTCAGTGACTGTTATGCTCATACTTCACAGGTGACCCTCGCGGCCTTCAAGGTTCGCATAACTGGATTGAGTCTGATTCATCGCTCACGCGCAATGACCTCTACGTCACTGGCAACTCATGGACCATGAACACGACGCTATTTTGGGACTTCCACGACCGCGCTGACGAAAACGGCGTTCTTTCAATGGACCTGTTGGCCGACCAAGCTGCCCGCCGTTGGAACGACAGCGTTGCGACAAATCCATCGTTTTGGTATGGCCCCGTTACCGGCATGGTTTCCCGTAACGCTGGCATGTTTTTCCTCGGTCGTTTATTGTCAAATCACACTGCCGAGCACCCGGAGGGTATCCTTACCCAGGAAATCTTTAGGAAGTTCTTCGCCGTCTACGAAACTGGAAATGGCAAGTTTGAGTATCGTGAGGGCCATGAGACTATTCCCGCCAACTGGTATCGCAAACCAGTAGAGTATGGCCTTATACCACTGAATTTGGACATCGTTGGCTGGGTCATGAAGCATCCTGTTCTTGGCAGGTAAGTCCTAGCCCTGTTTCACCCGAGAGATGGATCATATACACTAACGCCCATCTAGCATCGGTGGCAACACTGGCACTGTAAACTCCTTTGCTGGCCTTGACATGCACAACATCACTGGCGGCGTGCTGAACTCAGCATCTCTCCTCGAGAACAACAATCTCTTATGCTTTGTGTTCCAGATACTCAAGACCTTCCTCCCCAACTCGCTCTCTCCACTATTGAAGACTCTCGAAGTCCCGATCAATTTGATCACGGACACTCTAGCAGCGCCAATCTTGAGTTTGGCATGCCCAGCCTGGAAGGATATGACGGCTGGCGGAGAACCACTATGGGATGCTATTCAGGACTCATTTGAGGGGGCGAGCAAGGCAGGATCTGGTCTTTGAAGTTACCGCATTCAATCGAAGAGGGAGTACAATTCTTTATATTAATTAATTAACTTAAGTTACACATAAATATTGCACAGGGCACGCCCTTGTAGTGCATAATTCATGCCGAATCAGTCAGAAGTCAGTTTGATCAAGAATAGAAGACCTTTTGTATTTCCTCATCTAGTGAATTAGTAAAAGAAGAATATCTTGAAACTTAGCGCAGTGAGCCTGATCCTGGCTGGATGTCCGTGATGTAAAGGCTTCGTTGTGTCAACTCTCGGGTATCTCGGATGACTTCCACTTGATACAATGTACCTCGGAGAGGTTTGGGGACATCTACCGGTCCGAAAGCCCGTCCGCTAAGTCACCGAACATCCTCATCAGGAGCAACGTCCTCGTCCGGTGGCAGGCTGGTACCCCAGGCGCTTCCGAACGTCCACTCGATATCTACTCCCGCCTTTTTCGCCTTTGAGTATCCATCTTGACTTGACCAGCCATTCTTATCTTTGGTCTCCGACTGATTCAGTGTGTCTTTTTTCAAACCTTGGGCGGCTTTTTCCCACTTGAGAATCTGTGAGTTACGAGCCAGATTACCCTTTTCCTCAATCTCCTCGAGAATGCGGTGGTATGTCTTCACTGATCGAACTGCATCGGTACGCCAGGGCGAATCGATGAATGATGCAACGCGAGACGAGATTTGAGGCCGCAGATGTGCACATGTTGATCCACAGCTTGCCAAAGGATCTTTAGTGGCGAAGCAGGAGGAGCATACCTCTTTGCCGTAGTTCTTCAACCATAAAAAGTACTTACGGATCTCGATACTTGACTTGATATCGTTGGCCAGAATCTCCTTGATTTTGTTGATACGAGTGAGCCGCTTTAAGTTGGGCGCTGGCGATGCTGGCGATGCTGACTCCTCACTAGTTTCAGTCGGTGGGTAAAGGTCTAGCCATGTTGTGTTGACTGATCCAACGTTAGCTTGAATGATGTGACGTTCATGGGGGCGATCTTCAAATATACTGTGTGTTGAAAGTAGAGTTGGTGTAAATTCTTCGACAGAACTTTGTGTCTTAGAAGCAGCAGTATATGGCTGCGATGCTGCGCTAACTGGGCACTTAGACATTGTGTGGTGATGAGGCTTTGCGAGGCGACTCTTCGATCTCTCAAGAGACAGTGCTACATAGCACAGTGAATTGTAAGCAACCATATAGTCCGAGCACAATGCAAGCGATGTTCTTTCTTGAGCGTGTGGAGCGCGTATTTCAACATGACATGCGAAAACGTTAAGCAAGACATTCGAAAATAAGATGTACCCACAGCTTCCTGAGCCGCGAAGCAAAAAAAAACTTTTCGCATGTCTTGCGGATCGAAGCTTACACTGTGGCTGATATCATCTCAGGGTATATTATAGTCGGACACATCAAAGCCACTTCTGATGGCATAACAACGTTCGAGGACTCGGTTTGGAAGTTGTGGATATCACGCCCTGACATCGCACGGTCGTGAAATTTTATAAGTCTTGATCAGACTGACCCTGAACTTTGAATTGGCATGGCTATTATCGAAATAATGAGACTGGTAGCCTAGTAAAATGCGTCAAGTTCCGATGCTGCACGGATTTATTCTGCTGTATAGAAGTGCTGATGGCGTCAAACAAAGACCGCATGCCTTCGCGCTTGATGAAGAAGTATGTCGGTCAAGATACAAGCAAATCATACTCACGTCTTGGGCTCACCCACTGACCCTTCTGAAGCCGCGCCATGGGCGCATCGCATCTCATACAATCAGAATTATGACTATTTCTAAGCAGCGAGCGTTTCGTGACTGCATTTGTCCGCGGATGAGTAGCCGGAAGGTTGGTCGCGCTCCCATGGCGTACCATGATTCTCATGTCGGCACCCCAACAACTGCGAACACGCATTTCGATGGCTTCTAATGAACTCGATAACTACAGCGCCGTGTTCACGATATGCAGCAAGGTACACCATGCGCATCGTTCTTATAGCAGTTTGGATTTATTTCCTCGGTGTACTTGCGACGCCAACAACCATCTTGATGGGATACACCGACTACTTCCTCTCGAAGTTCCAATGCAATATTTCATGCTCGTGCACGCGAGAGAAGAAGGGACGGTTGCTGGGATAGACTGGTGGTGGGACGGATGTTCGGTGGCGCCAGATAGACCTTTTGGCTTCGAATTTACGTGTTCATCGACCGTCACCGTACACAAATTGACCAAGGCACCAAGTTCTCGACTCTTGCATTCGTCACGACTTTGACTACCGCAACTACACAAACCAAAGACACTGCAGAGGAGCAGATCGGAAGCACATCGACGACAATTTCGAGAAGGATTTGTACGCGCAGTGTACGAAGGAGAAAGATGATCTCAAGCGTGGTGTTTGCGAGAAGACAGCTTCAGGATACTACCATGCGCTGCGTGTCTTTGGTGGAGCCCGCTTCTGCAATCGTGAAGCTACCATCTGAGAATCATTTTCGGGCTAATCCTGATATTCGCCCTGGGCGTTGCTTGTTCTTTGCGCACTCGTGGATGCCTATAGAACCCCTTCCAGACGCAGTCAGCATGTTTGCCATGGGTCATGTTGCACTTCAGCTTTTGTCAATGTCTGCAACCCCACAACACCCTTCGTACCCATCGCGTCGATCGCGGTGCTCCGGATGCTCCCCACATGCCCCAAAGGTCGAGCAATCTGAAGACTTCCCCGGCTCGAGCGAACCGAGCCAATGAGGGTGAATTCACCCGAGCCTGCGATATTGCTCAATAAATGCTCCGCAAATGCCGACATTGCTCAGTAGTACAAGCATCTCGTTTCTGATTTAAGGGCAATATGAACACTACGGGGTTGTGGTGCTTGTGGTGGAGCCGGTAGCAGTATCTCGAAAAGGTCGTCTGGATCACGGCTAGCCCGAGGTGGAGAGTATGAAAGCACAAGGGACGGCTTCTCACATCGTACTTCGTTCTTTGCACAACCCTCCCTGACTTTTGCCCCTGCAGTATTGTCTCTACACGTACTGTATACTGTTCCGAAAATCATAATGCTTCTTCCAACTCTTCTTCTTGCAGGCCTCGCGCAGGCTCTGCCACCAAAGGCAGAGCCAGCTCACTACCTGGAGTCTCGTCAGTTTGGCGGTAGTGGCTTCACCATGTTGCGATTCGGCTGTGCCCAAGCTGTCATCGACCGTATCGACCCTTTGGTCAACCCCGGCCAGGCTCCCTCGCCACACATGCACCAAGTCGTCGGCGGCAATGCATTCAATATCTCGATGGCGTCTACGGATGTATCCAAGCTTGCCTCGTGCACCACGTGTGGCTACTCTGAGGATGTAGGCTACCTAAATTCTCTCGCTTCTTGGACTTTGCAGTACTGACCGCGTCGGCTGTAGTTGAGCAATTACTGGACAGCGAACGTTTATTTCAAGGCGCGCAATGGAACTTACAAGCGCGTCCCTCAAATTCCCAACCGAGATCTCTTCAACGACAAGTACACTGGAAAGACCACCGGTGGGTTCGTAGTATACTATGTTTCGCCAGGCAAAGGGAAGACAACAGCATTTAAGCCTGTATGTATCCAGCAGATGGTGCGGCGAGTAAGACTGACACAAAGTTCAACAGGGGTTCCGTATGCTCGTTGGCGACGCCACCAACCGTGTCAGCAAGAACAGGAAAACACAGAGCTGCTTCCGTTGCTACAGCTCGGACAACTTTGGAGGAGACAACGCCGCTCCTTGTGCCGATGCCAAGCTCGACACCGAAGGCTTCCCGAAGAACCCATGTCCGGGTGGCATTCGCTCCAACATCTTGTACCCGACGTAGGTCGCCGAGAATGTATTGGCAGACACCACACTAACATCTGCGCAGTTGCTGGGATGGCGTCAACCTTGACTCGCCCGACCATAAGTCGCACGTCGCATACCCCGTTGAAGGACCCGCTGGCTTCTCAGGAACTGGAATCGCTGGGAAGTGCCCATCTACCCACCCGGTCACTATTCCACAAGTCATGCTTGAGGTAAGATCCTTCTCGCTCCTCTTGACGGGTCAGACTAACAGCCGTAGATTGTCTGGGACACCCGCAAGTTCAACAACAAAGCTGAATGGCCCGCCGACGGCTCGCAACCCTTCTACCTCAGCATGGGAGACAACACCGGGTACGGCCAGCACGGCGACTATGTGTTCGGATGGAAAGAGGACTCGCTCCAGAAGGCCATGGACGATGCTAAGGGCTGCATGGGTGCCAGCTGCGGTAGCTTGAAGACCCAACAACCCGACTCTGGTAACAAGTGCTTGACCGCGAACCGTGTCAAGGAAGATGCCGACGGCTGGATGAAGAGCCTTCCTGGTATGGAGGGCATTTCCATGTAAGGTGTCCATTAGTTGTGCATTGCGCTCTTCAAGCTCGGTTGCTGCATCATAGATTTTTCCTTTGTAGTAGATGTTGTAGTGTCAGCTACGCCTGGAATCATTCGCTTCCATGCTCATGACCATACACTTTTCGCGTTCCGCGTCGCGCGTCGCGCAGTACCGGGCCGTGTCATGACTACACGAGAGTCGTAAAGGGATCGTCTTTGTTCTTCCAAACCTCTAGGTAATTACATGCTGCTTGTTGAGATGACCTTATCACGAAGGGATTTGGAGTAGGTGGTGTGCAACATCTGAAGTGTTGTGCAAATGCCACGCACTCATTAGTTTCTCAATTTTCTGTCATTCGATCAGTGTCTCCGCAGGGCACCAGCATCGTCTGGTCATCGTTTTGCATTACTGCAAACCGTAGCATGTCAATCTCACTTCATATCCAAAACACATACATGGATTTGTGAACTTTTCATTATCAAACTAGACTAAGCTAAGAAAGCGCCTATCCACCCATCCCTCCCCTTAATTCCATAACCCGTGGGGAGAGACAGAGAGGGAGAAAGGAACATCCTCCCAAAGGTCAAGAGGATATCATCGTGAGAGCCTAATATTACAGGACCGTGGAACTGATTCATTTTTCCACCAAGAGAGGTTCGTGTCGTGAAGATCGTATCGTGTTGCGTCTAGAAGTCGGCGTCACGACTTGACTTGATTGTCCAAGAGGGCGAGCCGTTTACAACTCATCCTTGGCCTTCTTAGAGGCAGAGCTGGCGGAAGCGGCGGCCTCCTTGTAGCCCTTGTCGGCGGATTTGGAAGCGGCAGACGCGGCGCTGGAAGCGCTCTTAGCGGCAACAGAGGAGGCGCTGGAGAGTGACTTGGAGATGGAGGAAGAGGAAGAGGAGGCGGCCTTGGCGGCAGATCCGGTCAACGAGCTGGCAGACTTAGCAGCAAGCGAGGAAGCTGAGCTGGCGGATGAGGCAGCACGGACAGAGGCAGAGCTGGCGCTGGATCCAGCAGCATCAGTAGCAGAAACGGCAGAAGCAGAGGCAAGACCGATCTGGGCCTTGAGCCAATTGGTGGCACCGGCAAAGCCGTTGGTGGCAGCGTTGTACTGGTTACCGGCCTGGGAAGTAGCAGCGCCGTAGGCAGACTCGACAGTGGCAGATGCGCTGTCGCCGTAGAGACGGGCACGGTGCTTGCGGGCGAGAGCGAGGAGCTCGTTGCGCTTGGAGCCCTGGGGAACCTTGATGCCGTTGCTGTCAGCCCACTGCTTGATCTGGCTGTCAGACCAAGAGTCGAGGAGAGCATCGCTGAGGCTTTGCTGAGCGGCGGCGGCGGAGGAAGAGGCCTGGGCATAGGCGCCCTGGGCGTTCTGACTAGCAAGACGTGACTGGCGGCGGATGCTGGCGATCAAAGAGTCGCGAGTGGAAGGCTGAGGCGCAGGGTAACCACGAGCATCGAGCCAGGCCTTGAGGTCAGAGTCAGACCAGGAGGAGTAGAGCCAGTCACCGGGGTAGGCGGCTGTCTCGCCGATCTTGTCAGCGGCGGCCTGGTAGTTCTCACGGACAGCCTTGATGAGGGAGTCACGCTGGCGGGGCTGGGGAACAGGAATGCCGTTCTTGTCGGCGAAAGCCTTGAGCTGAGAGTCGGACCAGCTGCGAGGTGTTAGTTGATGTCGCTATCGTGGATTTGGTGATACGTACGAGTCAAAGATCCACTCCTTCACACTGCCATAGGCCTGGTTCGCGGAGTCCTCAGTCTCGGTCCAGTAGACCTTGACCTGCTCAGCGAGGCTCTTAGCATCCTTCTCGGTGCCCTTCTTCGCCTGCTGACCCTTGGCGGTCAGGTAGTTGGACAATGACTGAGCATCCCAGCTGTTGTATGGGGTGACGATCTTGTCGTTCCAGTTGTCCTGGACAGTCTTCTGGAGGTTCTTACGGTCCGAAGGCGACGGGTGGGGAATGCTGTGGTCTGACAACCAGCGCTCGAGCTCCGTCTCGTGCCACTTGTCGTAAACTGCTTCTTGAGATTAGCTGTATGTCTTTGGGTATGAGTGGTTGACGTAGAGCTTCAAAGCCGACGTCACACGTGACATTGGCAAAAAAGCTCTATGCTGGAGTACAATGCTGATGAAAGGGAACTTCACTGTACGCACCCGTCTTGCCAAACCAGCTGTTAGCGGTGGCCTGCGCCGCGAGCGACACCACAAGGGTGGAAGCAAGGGAGAACCTCATGTTGCCGTGTTATGCCTGGTGGATGATCTATCTTAATATCGATAGATGAATTGAAGACGAGGATTGTGTGTTAGGGGAGGGCGGCAATGGTGTAAGGGTCGCAGATCTAGAGCGGAATGGAGATTATAAGAGGGGAGGTGACGGGCGAGCAGAAAGTTGTCGTATGGGTGACGTAGTTTGCGGGAGACAGACAAACAAGGTCAAGGCGCGCCTGCCTAGCGTAGCAGCCAATGGATTGCGATGACCAGCAGAAACCGCGTTCTGATTGTGGACGAATTGTTACCTCTGTCACAAGCCATGCACCTCGCAGCTGGGCTTAGAGGAATCGCTACCAGCATTCTGGTCCTTCCACATCGCTTGCAGACACCTCTCATGAAGTCACCGTGAAGAAGACACATTGCGACGCCCGTCTCTGACCGCTCGTACGCTGTGCGATGTGCGGCGCGGGCATGGCATTTTGAAATTTCCCATCACGATTGCGATTTGCGGGGATTCGCCCCCTACGTCATCATACAAACAAACCCATGCACAAAAGTTCTGGAGCTCCACAATCACTGCATTCTTGTCACAGTAATGTTCGGACCGCGGAAGACATGTCAAAAGTGTCATCACAGGCGTCGATCAAGTTGAACTGTTTGATTCTCGTTGAGTTGGGATGCTGACTTTGCGTCAATTGAGCTCCATGCATAACTAACAGTGCTTGGTCCTTCCTCCATCGCCTCTATCCTTTGTGCATAACCTGTTGTACAGAGTAGCGAACTAGGTTTCACACGCCTCACGGCTCGGAGTCGCGTCCTCCTTGACCTTGGAAGCGTTTTAGCAATGTATCCTATAGCTGATGCGTGGGCGGACTTACCAGCCCAGAATTTCTTCGGCACTTTGTCTTTGGTGTCGTCCTCCTTGCTAGCCTGCTGATGTTTCTTCTCAGTCCTCTGATCCATTTCCTCGTTGTGCCGCCTCACGTCCTCGCTCTGCTCCTCCTTTGGAGGCGCACGTTCATTGAGGATCTTGGGTTGCGCACCTGTTTTGCTGGATTTGCTGTCACCGCCGTTGGATTGCGATTCGGATGCTAATGATGACTTTTGTTGCGAGTTCGAGCCGGACAAGCTGTCCTCGTTGGGCGAAGAAGAAGACTTGCCCTCGGCGACCTTTGGTGGAGGTGGGCCAGGATGCTCGAGGGGCTCGCTCCGGTTCTTGCCCTGCTTCTCGGGTCTCTCACCAGCTGGGTTGCCTGCGCCTGAACCGTAGTCCGTGGTTCCAAAGCGGACTTGCTGACGGGCTCGTGGAGCCGCAGAAAGGGCAGGGCGAAGAGCCGCTGAACGCATCAATGATGCTGATCGGGTAAGGAAGCTCATGTTGTGGAATGGGTGTGAATTGAGATTGATGGGTGGAATTGCGAGGTCCTTGTATGAAGTTCCAGTGCTTCAACGACAGACGTAGGTTGTCGTGCTTTGGAGCTACAGTCGCGCGCCTCCCAAGCTCCTGGAAGTGACATCATCATCGCAACGAAAGTAGATCTCCCCACGTCACTCAAGTTTCGCATCTGCAAGCCTAGTGGAAATCAAGCTGACAAGTTGAGCGAATTATCATTTCTATCCAATGTCCGGTAACAACACTAAAGTGGGTATCTCGCTAGTAATAACTATCCGAATCCAGTATATCCTATCCCTCCAAAATGCTTGCGTATGCTAAAAGAGTTGCGATGCAAGAAAAAGAAAAACCAGGTCCCCATATGTACTTAGTCGATACCAATCATGGTACCATCACATCTCCAGTCGTCGACTTCTACGCCAACTGGCGCAGTGTGAATAGCCTCGTCGTCGATCGAAACGTGACTGAGCCAGGTGCCGACTCTGTTCTGGCCACGCTTGGAGCCATCGCGGGATAGCCCGGCCATTGCGGATGCGGCAGCAGTGGAAGGGCGAGTCGTTGGTGGCGGCGCTGGCTGTCGTTCAACGCGGCGGCTGAAAAATGATGCTCGAGGAGCAGCCGAGCGGGGAATGGTGCGTGCTGCTATATTTGCTGCTGGGCGCATCGCGTAAGATTCGTTCATGTGATGTCCCCCTGCGTTGCCCACGGCATATACTTCGACAGGAGGATCTGCACGGCGTGAATGCGATACTGCCGGTGGTGGGTTGACGTGGAGATTTTGCATGTGTGACGAGAGTCTGTGTTCTGCGCGGTCCGGGTCTCGGTCTCGTCCGCTACGTTGACGAGTCCTCGTGCTTGAGCGGCGTGCTGGTGGTGGTGGTGACGGTTGGTCGGGAAGTTCGATAACTTCGACCACGTCGTGCTGGTTCTGAGCGTGTGGGACGCGCATGTCGTTGAGGCGGTCGTGGTCTTCGATGTGCTGGTAGTTGAACCAAGGGCAGTTGCAGGTCTTCCAAGGTGCTGCACAAACCATGCAAAACTGGGCGGTGCATCGACTATGTACTGTCAGTAGTTGTGTCATGGGACCCGAATGATCACATTTACCATGTCATGTGGTTGCAGCCCTCCTTGAGCTCAACCACAGCCTTGCAGCTGTAGCACCTCTGCCAGCCTTGTTCCTTGGCCATTTGCACCAGACGGTTCGTCTCCTCGTCCTTTGGACATTCGCGCTTGGAATGGAACTTTTCATTACATAGGACGCACACCTTTGTTGAGCAGCTGCCACAGCGAGCATATCTCCTTCCGTAAGTCCGATCCATGCGAATTCGTGATGGCTTGATCCATTGTCCGCATCCTTTGGTTGGGCAGTAAAGTCGATTTGCGGTGGTGTATTCTTGGTACTTCTTGTTCCACAGGATCTTAAACTTGTCGTCGAATAGGCGGTCGGCATATTTGAGCGGAATATGCTCCGTTGTGCAGCATCGCGGCGGCATATGGGCTGGGTCTTGCACGGACAGTGTGAATTGGCGCTTGAGGCATGAATGGCACATGCGGTGCCCACATGCGAGCTTCACGGTCTTGTGTACGGGCAGCTCGTCGTTCATGCAAACGAGACAATCGACCCTTGAATAGTCAGCATAGAACCCGAGTTGGGCCGGGAAATACGTACATAACAACCTCCTTGTGCACTGGGGTCGAAGACAATCGGGGTGATTTGGCAAATAGGTTGGCGAAAAGGCCTCCAGTGCTGCGGCGCGCGACATCCCTGGTGGAATGTGATCTCGAAATTGGCGGTGGGGACGTGGGAATTTTGGCGGGATTTGTGCGTCGCACCGATTGCCTGGACGCCAGGAATCCTCTGTTTGGCTCGCGCGCAGACATACTTCTGTGTACTGTCAGCACCTGCGGATTAATGAATTGACCAATTCTCCTACCTGCTTAGCTTGGGAGCCTCGCCGCGGCGCAGGGAGGCAGAGCCCGAACCCGACAGCGGCGTGTAAGCCGTCCGACTTGAAGAACCCCCTGCTTCACTTCTCTTCCGCGTCGACGATCTGCGGACGGTCGTCTCTTCCACGGCGGCCCTGGACTTTGGCCGTCCATACACATAGTCGGCGTCTCGGTCGTCTGCAACCACTTCTCTCCTTTTCGACCTCCGGGTGCCATCTCGTCGCAACTCTCGAGGCGCCTCCTTTACCCGCTCGCGCCTTCCTTCCTGCGCCATCCGGTCCTGTGTGCGACGGCGCTCCGATGCGGACTGTGGCTGTGAGTAGTAAGACTCTCGCCGTGCCCGGAGTTCGTCAATGTCCAACTCGGCCTGTCGTCTGGCATCGTCGGCACGGCGACGCTCTCTCCGTTCTCGTTTGGCGGCTGCCTCGTCCTCGGCTATTTCGCGGGATTTCCGGCGGCGATGTCTGCGTTCACGCTCGGCCTCTTCGTCGTCGTGGTATCGCGTGCCCCGTTCATCGCGATTCTTAGCCATGCCCCGGGGTGCAGGGCTATATGGCCAGCGCGGAAGCCAGCCTGGAGCCAGCCTGTAAGTCACAGGCACTGGCAGACTCTGATGCAGTCGTGCAGGCGGTTGCAGTGGAGGGGCGTGCTGTGCGGAGAACCGGTGGGTGTGTGATGGCGAACAACGAGCGCCTGCAGCACAGGTCGAAGTTGACCAGACGAAAGCTGACCACTCGCACGGGGCAAGCCGTCGGCGGTGAAGCACACGCAGAAGAACGGTGTGCCCGTTGATCAAAGTGCCTCCCAGCCCGTCCACAGGGGACCTCGCTTAGGCGGTTAGCGGTGACAGGGATCAGCGTCAGGCGTCGATGGACTGGTGCCAGCTGTCTCAGCCGTGCGCAGATGATGTCGTGATGCTTCTGGAAACCAAGCGGATGTGGGATTGCAAGAGAACGCAGTGTTGCGCGCTGGACGAACAAACCAAGCGGCCGACGATCGACTTGCAGTGCACTGCCGCTCAGGGCGCAAACTTTGGGCAGCGTTTGGCTGGGATGACTCGCCACAGAATTGCCATTGGTATATTGCAGCCCCTAAATATGCAGGTCGTGCGAGACGACAGCGCCCAAGTGCAGATTTTGATCCTCAGTCCTTCTCGAGTGTGATCTGTGTGGAAACCTCCCACTTTTGGCCTCCACTCCCGTAGTTACCGCCCAACCGGTTCCGCACCATACTGCCGATCCGATCGCGAAGACGACCAATTTCCTCCAAGTGCCGCACGCGCAGCTTGAGGTTGGCCTGGCAGAGTCCGTAGTGTACTTGCCAGAATTTGGCCTCCTCTACACTGCTGACTGCCGGGTCCGTCTCGATATCGTACATGACGTCTGAGACGCCCGGGCCGGCGTGGGACATGAGGAGCATTTTGCCCAACGTCCAACCCTGGACCCAGCCCAATGCCACCATGGAAAATGCCACCGAGAAGGAGAGTGTGCGGTCCAACCACACGTACATCTGAATGCTGAGGAGTGGCAGGAGCAACAGCAGCGCCGAACATGACAGAGTTAGGAAATGGGACGGGTTGCTAAGCACCGAGGGCAGGTTAGCAATGGCGCTCAGTCGCATAACCTTGCCAATGCGAGCGTGATTCTTCAGCAGGACTGCCGACACAAGCGTGGAGACAATGCCACTCAGGGCGGCAAGATCAATGCTGCCAGGCGACACTCGCTCGTGGGCGTCTGCGTGGTGCGCTTCATGTCCGCCACTGTTCTCCAGCGCATGTGTCAGGCCATGCGAGATCAGGTCGAGTCCCATAAAAAGCAGTCCAACAGACATGCCCAATCCTGCAATCACCTCCAGACGCTCAAATCCGAACGGATGCCGTATGCTAGACCGCTTCCAGACTTCGAAATTTGAACCAACATCTACCGCGACGCAGAGAAACGCCCCGAGCGCATCGTAGAAGATGAGGCGGGAAAGCACTGTGAGGGCCAAAGACTCGTGAGCGCCCCACTGCACAAGTCCTGCAACTACTAGATGGCAGAAGCACCAGGCTAGGCGCAACTTCTGGTCCTTGGACATGGAGGATCGATACTCCTTGAAGGTCGGAATGGGTAGAGATGCGGGGAGCTGCAGTGGAGCGCGTGGAGCGGGTTCGAGGAAGATTTGGTGGGACACACTACTGTGCTTGTACTTGTGTCCGCGTCTGCGACCGATGTCCTGCGATGATTAGAGCCATAACTGCCATCTCTGTGAGCAACATACTGTTTGCTTGTTCGCCGCCTGTGGACGCCCGGGCGCGTAGGCCACAGGCTGGAAGTTGAACGGATTGCGCGAGCTCTCTGAACTGTCTACATCGTTCGTGCCACTTGTCGTGCTCGCCGGAGTGTATGGGAAAGTTGCGCTTGCAGGCGTGTACATGGTGGGTGTCGCGCGCTGAGAGACGGAATCGCTAGGCCCCAGAGTCGCGAACTGCTTTGATGGGAACGTAGCCGACATGGGCGAAAGCGCGTTCACATCGTAGCCCAGTCCCCCAGGAGACAGTTCGCCATCGAGTCCTAGTCCCACTGGTTGCGGCGCGTCTTGGTCAGGAGGCGGTGTCGGCGTGCGTGGAGGGCGCGGGAGGGGCATGTTCGAGGCCATGCTTGTAGCGTAATGAGCGACTATAGAGAATGTCGATTAAGGGCAGCTCAAGGCTATGCGATCATGATCATGGACGTGGACGCAGCTCGACCCCAGACGGAAGGTGGTGGGGAGATTGAGGGATGTCTTCCGTATGCGGCTGAATGCGGACCCCTGCAACCGTTTTCTCCAATCAAGCCCGCATGCAAGGACCCGCCCTCCACGACTGGCACCTGTCGCCAGAGACATGAGGCGCCGTAACTATCGACTCCCACCTATTGATGCGGGATGTGAACGGCCTGGGTCGAGAAGTTCGAAATTAGGGGTCCGTCGATCATGGATCTAGACAACTCGCATTTCAGTGGAGCTGGCGTCGCTGGGCCAGCTCAGGGCACTGGAGACAGATTGGGTGAAAGCGAAAGGCGACCGGATGGTTCACCCGACTCTTCAAATGCACGCTTGATGATTGATAACGATCTGAAAAGTGGGTACGTGGATGCTCTCAAGGAAAAGCCGTCTACTGCGACTGCTGTGCACTGGAGAAAGAGAACAGGATCATTGCGGCAGACGGCCATGGCGAAGATGCGAGAGTGGATTGTCGTCACACTACCAACAGCCATCGGCACGGCACCATTGAAGGACGTCTTGTCTCCAAGTTCGGACGAAAATGCCTCGGAGAAAAAGGGGACGCGTCTGTACAGTAAGCGTGCTCTGTCTTCGCAGACCGGCAGTCGTGACCAAGACCAAAGCTTGCGCTATGACCCAGGGTTTCTCGCTTCACCATCAAACAGCAATGCAGAAAGACCATACGTTTCCACCACTGACGAGGATGATGTAACAGCTACTCTCCACCCATCAGCCTCAAGCAGCAACTCTTCCTTTAACTATCTGGCCAGAGTTCCTGCAATGTCTCTCACCCGGCGTTCCCACCGCGCAGAGTCGCGCACTTCTCACACGGTCGTTCCAGCCCTCATAGACTCTGACCTTGAAGACGATGATTGGGACTATAGCGAGACAGAATGGTGGGGCTGGGTCATACTTGCAGCCACATGGATTGTATTTGTCGTCGTCATGGGCTCATGCTTCGGAGTGTGGAGTTGGGCGTGGGATGTGGGTGAAACACCATATGCGCCACCCGATCTGGAAGACGATGACACTTTGCCTATAACGGGCTACTATCCAGCATTGATGGTATGTACCGCTGTTATGAGCTGGGTCTGGGTGGTGGTGGCATGGGTCGGAATGAAGTAAGTTGACGTTGTGCACACATTCGGAAGACCTTACTAACTTCTCAGATACTTCCGACACGCCAAAGTGGTTGCAGACGACGGATAGCCATTGCGAATTCAACGGACATGTATCAACCAAGGCATGCATGAAATTTGCCGTTTCGGCACACCGACAGATTGCATCTATTCTCGGCCTCGCTAAATGCATGCGCGAAACGACCAATATGTTCCAAACACTAAGTATACCGTCTATTGTAAGTCACCACATAGCCTCGCCATTACTTTTCTTGCTCATATGCTCACAGGGCATCTTAGTTACCCTAAATCACGCTGCAAGTGGATTTGGAAAACTGTGACAGGACAAACGTACTTGAGTCTCTCGTGCCGCCCCTGTTCACAGCGATGTCTGCCTTGCTCCAAGCCGTGGGGCACTCATTTCGCTGCATCTTCCATCCGCTCGGTTCACCCGCGTGCTAACCGCACAAACCCTCATTACAGGGCGAACGCACTTCTCGAAGCTTACCGAAATGGCTCAGAGTTTTTCCGCTATGCTCCCGCTCCCACCTTTGTGGTATCCGTGCAGGGACATGACTTGTTGCTGCAATATAGATAAGGTAAGATGAGGCGCAATTTCCCGTGGCATGCCTTTCGACATGACGTTCATGAATATAGACTGACGACTACAGTGTATGCATTGCGAGGCAATAATGATGGCTCTACGCAAGAATCCGCAGAGATGTTGCCAGGAAGTAATGATGCCACCAGTAGCTTCGACTAAATCCCTACCCATCACTATCGAGGTCAAAGAAGCTACGGTCCTCAAGAAAAAGCGTCAATCTCCACCTCAGCGCCGAACAAAGCGCTCTTCTGCGGACGCACAGCGACATAAACGAAGAACATCTCTCGCACAATTACCTCGGCCGACGAACGACAAACCCTTCCCCTTCTTCCAGTTACCACGTGAGCTCCGAGATCAAGTTTATGCATCGCTTGTAACTCGGACGAATAGCAGACGCTCTGTGATATCAGCCGTATCTCTCCTTAGCGACAGGAAAGCCAAACGTGCTGCTCAGGCCAAACGTGAGCGATTGAATCGGAGGCGCATTCTAGATGGGAAGCCGCCGGCCCGCGCGCGGGACTCTGAACCAGAACCGGTGGTCCATCTGAACCTGCTGCAATCCTCTCGAAGGTTATACGACGAAGCACAAGACTGTCTCTACAGCAACAACTGCTTCGCGCTTACACTCGACAAACTTCCTTTGACGACGTTCGAGACGCCATACGGATGGAATCTCTCCAAAGTCACAAGACTGCAGATCGAGATCCAGCTCAAAGATGCAGCACATATGAACAGTTATGTTGACTGGACTGCGTTCTTTTCTTCCTTTACGTCCTTGCGGTTTTTGCATGTCGCGCCCACCTTCCACCCACGATACTACGATTGGGCTCATCCGGAACTGAGCAACTGGACGGCCGCTCACTACGTCCACAAGGCTTTCTTCCGCGAACTGCTGGCAGCGATACCGAGCCATATTAACATTAACTTTGGAGATTCATCTGGTGGAAACACAGATCTGCAGTTGCAGGGACAGGCAGTGTGCCACACGGTTGTCGCAAGCATGTATGCAGAGCTTGGTGGACGGCAACTGCATATTACTGCGGCAAATACGGCTGCGAATAGGCATTGACAGTGCACATACCTAGTTTTAGACTGACCAGGCGTTATGTTCATAATTTCGGACGGCTCCCACTTCAGACAACCATACCATAGAGGTCTCATAATCTCCATTGTACTTATACCTGTATACATAATTATGATATAACGGCGTCCTCGACGATGAATAAGCGCAATCATATCGAAAATATTACCCAATGTCATATGTGCAGATGAATGAGGTATAAATTTGAAACCGGCAGGCAAAGGCGCCGAGACAGCAGCGCTCGAAGTCGTACAAAATCTAACAGGTAACGAGAGTGTTGACACGGCAAAGGTATGGGGTTGAATCAAGTAACGGTCGTTGCAACGAGTTGAGTAGATGATTGATTGATTCTCTGCTATCTCTACGCGCGTTGGATTTTGACTGTTCGTGGTGTTGTTACACGCGAGCTCTGTGTTACTTGACTATCCCACATCGATACTGTACGTTAGACATGGCTCCCAACAGAGAGAAGACCAGCACAAAAATTTACACACCCTCAAGGTCAGTGGGGCAAATCAAGAAAAGGAAAAGCAAAAAAAGAATGTTTCAATCCCGCTGATGCAGGCACTCAGGATGTCCCCTTCGTGGATCGAACCTTTGGAAATCGTTAGAACGCGGTCTAAGCGAGCTTGTGTGGTACTTGAATACGTACACGATACCTCCAGATTTAGTGACTGAGACTTCAGTCTGGCGCTCTCCCAATTGAGCTAAGGAGACTGATCTCTGATCTCATTGGCTGATTTGAAATCTACAATTTATATATACTAAACAGCGTGAGCTTGAAGAGCACACTTCACATTGTTCGAAGGCCAGCTCAGTCTTTTCGACACTTCATCTCCAGCTGACCCCACCATGGTGCGTCTGGCTTTGATAGTAGGCTACTTTGGGCTTAGCGTACCGAGGCTCGCTCGCTCGCGTAGCGGACTTCCGAAGAGCTTCGAGCTGCAAGCTCTGGTTGACATCACATTTCTTCCAGCTTTCGATATAGTGCAACAGGGCTTACAATACGGTGATCTTCGCAAATATGCAGCCTTCGCCTCTTGCCAATCCATTGGCTACCGTAGCCCAGCTCGAAACCTCGGGCTCACTGCTTGACGGCATACCAGCCGATCTCGAGGACTCCGTTCGCTTTGCTGGCGCGAGACTTACACAAGCTGCCGGCATACTTCTCCGGCTACCACAGGAAGTCATCGCGCAGGCGATTATCATCTTCATGAGGTTTTGGCTCGGTCCAGACGGTGGAAGTCTCGTCGAGTTTGGCGCAGAAGTACTTTCTCCCACATACCAAAGCTCATCCAATACTGACATGACACAGCAAGTCTCGGCGTCCTCTCTCTACCTTACATCCAAACTCTCTGCACACCCGAAATCCCCTCGAAGCATCGTCAATGTCTACGCCTATCTTGCGTCCTTCCCATCCACTTTCATTGAGCCGAGCGAATTGCAGGAACAGAAACCAGAAGAATACTATGTCTCCGAAGGCACGTACGAACGTCGCCGCACTGCTCTTTTCACTGCAGAACAACGAATCCTTCGCACCCTCGGCTTCAACGTCCACGTCAATCTCCCGTACACGTTATGTGTCACATACCTCCAGGCCCTCGACGTCTTCACGCACCCACGGGCCCCAGAGCTCGCGAAACGCGCAAACGCATACTTGAATACCGCGCTTTTAAATCCGCAACTCTTGTTTCTGACCCATCAGCCGCCACAGCTAGCGACAGCGGCGATCTACCTGGCCGCGAGGGAAGTGGGCATCAAGCTACCGGAAGTCGAATGGTGGGACGTGTTCGATACGGATAGAGAGGAGCTCGGATTCCTGTGTGTGGGCATGTTGAGCATCGATGGATTTGCAAGACAAGAAAAGGACAAGTGGGAGGGGAAGAGGGTCCCATTGAGTGTCGAGGATGTACAGCAGGAGATGAAGGGAAGGAACGCTGAGGAGTAGGATGTCATTTTTGGAAGACCCCAACGACGGTACTGGGAGCGAAGACATCAGACTCTATTCTTGGATCGAGTTGTCCTCGATGTCGACTCACCAGCACTGTGCAGACCGGATCAAAGGCCACCTGAAGCCCTTTCACGACCTACAGTGAGAAAGCGCACAATGTCAGGCAAGGCTACCTCTAGGCCGCAGAGCTTTCCCCACGATTCCTCCGCTTGTCAGAAAACCTTTGTTGCACACAAACAGCCGTACCGTTACAATAACTACGCCCTGTAAACCAACAATGGACCACACATCCGCCCATATCAACCCCGAACGGTTCGCGTCGAAGATGCCTAGTCCTTCTCACCGCCAAGCCGTATATAGAAAGACGCGCTTTGAGCGTGACGAGCGGGGCAAGCGTCTGATCAAGCTTTCGCAGCTCAATACCAAATCCGGACGTGATCTCGCGAGTTCATACACAGCTGCACAAATTGAGCCAGGTGCGCCCCCGAACTTTTCCCGCCCACGACCCAGTTTACATCGGAGAACTTCGTCTTGTAGCGAGAAGGGCTCTCCTAGGCCATATTACCAAGCTGACCAGACCCCAGCGAGTAGGGAGGTACTGACTCTGAAGCGTATATATTGTGCGCGTACACCGTCTGATCTAGACGCCCTACCGTCGCAGCGAGTTCGTCCCGAACCGTCACTTCTATCGATCGCTACCGACGATAGCGGGAGACATCAAATCGTGGCAAATCATGCTCCACGTCCCGCCGTGTCACTGAAGCGGACACAGGCCATCCGCCGCCCCAGCACAGTACGTATCCGCCGTAAACCTGTAGCACCGAGTGCTCAGACCTCTGAAGACACTATGCGGGAAGTGCCCAGCACGCTACGTGTCTCCCACAAGCCTGTAGCACCGGTGCTGAGACCTCTGATGGCAATATGCGGGAGGTCATGGACGACGCTAGGGCAGATACTGCGCGGCGCTTCAGCTTTGAGAACAAGCCGGAGAAACTGACGCTGGGCCCAAAGACTGCTCATGTCCCGAGAAATAACGAGTATCTGCCTGTCAGCCTACCGCCGCGTCATGAGCCATGTCATGCAGGATATGTATACAAACCTGCGCAGACTTTTGATGAGATTCTGTGGCGGGTGGTGTATGCCGCTTAGCGGTGACGCAGCTTTCAGTGTGTTGATCATACCTCGCGATCTCACTCTTATCCGTGCCGCACCAGGCGACATGGCATCCCAGCCGATGACAATCGTAGCATTTCACAACCACACAATACACCAGTCCATCATGTCTTACATTTCGCATTTGTATAGCTGAATCTTGTATCCAAGCTGATTGATGTTGTACACATATGCAATAGTTGCTCGAGGAAACTGAATTACACAATAACACACTAGGTGTCTGCTACAGGCAAAATTGATTTCACTATAGAAACCAGTCGAACATGAATTAATAGAGACTGATCCATGAATATTCCATGCGTCATTCCCTGACCGGGCTCAGACTCGAATTCTCGAGATTCATATCCTGAACCAACTCCCTCCATCGCCTCTTTCAGTATGTTTCTCGCATGAGCAATAGCGTCGTCTTTTCGGAAAAAGCTAGCGGCGCGGCGATCAATGGTGCCTATGTTGAAATCCACCCTCCCTGGTTTGACGAATGAGTCGATGGTGTCTTCGTCTGTGAATTTGCGCTTTCTCTCTGTTATGTAGAACTCTGCCTCCGGCTGGAACACCGTCCAAATCTCAAGAGGCTGTTGAGCAGTGGCGGACATGACAGCCTTTGCAACCTTTTCATTGAATTCCAGTCGCATAATGACCATTTTCCGAACCCCGTAAGGCACCGTGCGATCGCGTGTGCCTTTGGATACCGTGTTGAGTATATCCTCTAGCTCTTCGCTAGGGATTTGATGAACTTCCAGTATCTTTCTAAGGGGAAACATCTTCTCATCATCGTTGGCGTTGACATATGGTTCTTCTAGGGTCGAGCTTGACGGCGTACGAATTGCTACCCGTACAAGGCGGGGACTTACAGGGCGGGCAATCGATGGCTAAGACATTTGTGTGTTGAGTTTAGAAGTTAATATGGGCAAGTAAATTAGATTGCTAGTAACAAAGTCTACTTATCCAAAACGAAGCTTTTGTACTCGCCAATGTGACTATCTCCTGTATGACACAGCTAGCGTTCTGAAGACATATTCAGATTGCAGAGGAGTCATTATTGGCGTTGAGCATGTTCTTGTTCTTGTGTTCTGCGTCATGACAAAAGTATCTCCTCGTGTCATACCAAGTAGAAATAGAACACGTCGCTTCTCCACTCTTATGCTCCTAATACGCGCTTGATAGTTCTTTTAAATCACCTAGCTGCTCTGTAAGATCTTGCAGTGAGCGGAATCGTTTTCGAAAATTCTCACACAATCTTACTGCTTTGCAAGTCCGATAGTGATGTAATTACACAGCGACTCAAACGTGTGTCAATGTACGACTTAGTCTCACTAGGCAGCAGCAAAATTTGTGCCCGCTCTACACCTGCACGACATAGGCTAATAGTTTTTAGAGGTATGTGCATTATAAGCTTAGAGAAGCCCGGATATATGCGCAGCTCTAAGACACTATACCTAACTCTACTAGATATATTTGAATACATCTAGGCTACCACTTTACCTCTTCTCGTTCAGAAAGGGCGGGCACAAACTTCGCCGGCGCCTGGTGGTCTAGCTTAGGGCACGTAAAATTGCAGCATATAATTCGTTATTTGAATATCTTGATTCCGGTATTCCAGGTTTTCCTATCTAGAGACATTGATCGTGTCAAACTCCTGTTAGTAGGCCTTGTACGATCGTACGGGTGAATAACAACAACGAGGTTCTTCTGGTGACTGGTATTGGTATTGATTGATCTATGAACGTGGGTGCTACGAAGGTACACCTGAGTTCGGTCGCACGTCGGACCGAAGTAGGATCAAGGTGGGTATCTTGGGCAGCGTCGAGTATCTTGGATATGTACATCCCGACACTCCAGCCCTTCAAGAGTACATACCTAGGTAGCAAGCACGAACCATCCACTTTCTAACGGGTCCATAGTAGTTATAGAGACTCAGAGATACACAAGAATCTAGATTTATTGAAGGCCTTCTCACGCAAGTCGGTATGGTCAGAATCCCCCATGTCGGTCGCTTGCAATCAGATAAGTAGGCACATGCGCAGCGGTAACTCATATTCTTCAAATGTGTAGGTCATAGCTCGAGAGGGAAACACTTCTGGCGCCTCCCATACGTGTAGTCATACCAGTCATAAGCAATTACGTCCTGTTCTTGATATTTCAAGTTCCAATCTGAATATTGGATCTCAGCTCTGTTGTCGGAAATTTGGTCCTACAGAACTCAATGACTCCAAGTGTCCTTTGTGCAACTGGGTGCTCGTGAAACAGTCAAAATTTGTAGGACGGTACTAGTATATCTGAAACAAACCTGTAGTATTCTACGACTGAGGTTGTTTGCTGTATGTTTTACTTAGACCTAGCTTTTTTGACCATTACTACCATACGACTTGCACCACTAGTCTCAGATACAACAACAACTCCATGCCGCAGCTCGTTTCCTGGATGTACGCAAACTTCCGTACCGAATCTTATGCCGGTGGTCTTCGACAGCAAGGCCTCCATATGGTCCGAAGCCTCATGTCTGCTGGTAAATGATGAGATAGGTATCCCTATGGGGCCTACATTGAAATTTCTACACCCTCTCTGATGATAGATTCGATGACACTCGCCGCGTTCCCTCCATTTACTTGGACCTCTTTACCTTTGGGCATATTTGGCTCGATAAAGATGCAGATCTGGACAGGCTTTCCTTCAGCATTCGTCCGCATTATTCTGTCGAGGAGAGTGTCGTCATACTAAAATTTTACTGTGATCATGTGCACAGTTCCTTTCGAACACATATCGGGGATGGTTTTGTCATTTGGGATCACCTTCCGTTCAATTTCCGGATATATGAAGTCCGAGACTATGTTTATGTGATTGATTTCGAATTCATGCTCAATCAAGGCATCCCTGAGGCGCACGAGATCTTGGGGATCCCCGGTGTTGAAAAATGGGCCTCCGAGCTTCGCAACATTCGAAGTGGGTGTGTCGTGGTAGAATAGCCATGCAATTGATGGCGCGCTGGATGGGTGGTAGATGTCATTGCGGCGTTTGAGCTTTGTATGCTTGGGTGTATGTGTAGTGTATGATGTGGTTTGATCGTTCTCTTTGAGTTTTGGGTTTACAATACAGTTTTCAATTAAAGCTTATATACTGCAGATGTCGGTTGACCGGGTATTGGATGTGTACGCCCGCAGGCGTACGCCAAAAGGTGAGCAGGCAAGATGATTCTGTTGATTACTTGACTACTGCCCTCTCTCTCCTTGCGGAGAAGGAGGGTTCTTATCTACATGTGGCCCCTTGGCGCACAGACTGTATTGAGCCGCAATTGCGCCGTGAATTAAGCCGTACTTGCGTACGGACAGCAGAAATGACTCTCAAATAAATGACTTTAAGCATTGATCCGGTGACTGTTTGTGTGATTGGTAAAGTAAAGGATATTAGTCATCAGTATGAGCAATACAGCCCTGACGCTTTGCGTTGGGTCGGTTTTGGGCAATGATGCAGAGTCATGATGAGAGTCATCAACTCTGAGCATAAGCTGAGGCATGACTATGGCGTTGCAACTCCGACAATGGCTTAATCTGGCTCTAGTCACTCACACTCACATGCGCGAAAACTAGTATAGAGTGTTGCCCATCAATTAATTCTAAGGATTCAAAACCGCCACCCTCCACTGTCTACATTCAGAAGCCCGGCCTATAATTCAGATCATACCCCATTCCAACATGGCTAGCGTAGACCAAGTCACAGACAATAATATCATCAGGATAGAAACCGGGAACATCACGGGAAAAGCTACATACGTCGATGGACCTTTTATAATCGACCCCCATGGCTTGCTTCTTATCCGCGGTGCACTTGCTTTCCGTGGGCTAGATGCACCCAGTTACGACAAGTCTCTCGTAGCGTTCTCCGCCGCCGCATCACCATTCGCAAAGTTAATTGCCTCGATCATGTAGTTAGCCGAATGGTTCATAACCTGGTAGCGTAGCACGTACTTCAACTCCTCGCCCTTTGACGTGCGGGACTTCCACTGCAGGAACGCGACGTCGGACCAATGCTTGAGGTCTGAGATGGTGGCATCGGTGCGGGATGAGTCAGCAGCAGCTGCGCGGGGCGAGTAATTATCGTAGGCTACTATGATGCCGTCTTTGGGGTTGATGACCTGTTTGAAGTATGCGGCAGATGGCGGGATGCTGCAATCTTCCGAACCCCAGTTCTCTAGGAGTAGGTCGTGGGTTATAGCTATGCTTGAGCTGGAGCTTTCAGGCTCGGCTTCGTTGTCGTCATTCGGAGGACTGGCAAAGCACAGGTCCAACCCGAGACTCTCGAGGGCTACACTGATTTTGAGAATGGTCAGAGATTACTCGTTAGGCGCGGACAAATCTTCAATTTAGTCGAAGGAGCTGAGGAGATGGACGGATTGGAAGATGCTTTCGGCATTTGCTTGCGGTGGAGCGAACATCTGGCCAGCTGTAGCCGAGTCAGCAAGCATCATCTGATACAATTTGATACCTTTAGGAAGCATCTTGTCGAATAGGTAGAACTGATCATGTTTGAGACCATCGATAAGCCTCTCTCGAAGTGTGTCGTCGAACTGAGCTTCAGTGGATTGATTCACATTTGTAGCGGCTCCAGTGGCAACCACCAAGGGCTGGTTGAGAGCCTGAGAGTCGGCCATTGAGAATGCAGCTGCTGGTTACTGGAGAAAGTTACAACATGGTAGAGTTTTTCTTCAGTCGGAGGGATTTCACCGCAAGTGGGCATTGTGCCAGTGCATTATATTCTCACAATGAGTCGGACGACGTACTACTTGTCGAGTGAAGTCATGCGCCATGTCAACCCTCGATATGTCTCAAGTCAAACATCGACATACAGCAGGCACACATGACTGCCTAAATTCATTAAAGTCGTGAGCCATCAACGCAGCCGAACTCTCAGTCATAGATATCTGCATCGACACTCTCTAAATTCTCGATCACACAACATTGCTCCATGCAGTCCAGAGCTTCCCCGAAGTAATCGAGTGAGACACCCTCTTAAACCTAAAATCCAGCTCTTTTATGTCTTCGAAGTCTCTGAATAAAGAAAGGCGACACCAAAAATACCGAGAAAGTAAGTCCATGATTCTTTTGTGCGCTGCACAGAACCTCGAAAGCACTAAGACATGTTCAAGATGGCTTCATCTGAGTTCCCTACTTCTGTATATAAATACCTCGCACTTCTGCTCACACTGCTCTATCCCACGTGACACAATTCTTCTCTCAAAATGGACGCCGTGGGAATGGCCTGGTGCTCTGTCCGCCTGTCCAAAGACTTGATGCTGAACACCAATGTCTTTTCCCTCCAAAGCCGCAGCAGCTTCGAGCGATGGCTCAGAGTGTGATCATGTCTTTCGCAAATGCTACCCAAGTCGCGTCTCAAAAATCCCATACCGCAGAAAGCCATGTTGCTCGGTTGCTCCTCCACACGGTTCAAAACCAACGAGAAGCATGTCCTGATTTCCCGTCTCGTGGGCTCGAGCAGTAAAAATATCCCTTTGACCTAAGAGTCTTCTTTTGTACAACAATCACACTCGTGTCTTTCCACTAGAAGGAGCTAACGGAAAGAATCATGTTTGCGCTCTCGCGCTTCCAAAAAGAAGTAACCTAGCTCTCTGTGTCTTCCCCCCTGGAAAGCCCTACGAGGCAACGCAACTAAAACGCATCCAAAAATAGAAGTCTGACGGTTGATGTCCCTCAGGAACAGTCAAGAACTGAGTTCACACCAGGTCATGACTCTCTGTCTTCTGCTGGTGGTGTCCAAAAATACGTCTTCAATGCATCCATGGTTCCGCCGCGCTTCTCCCGCCTTTTCCTGGATTGAGGTATATTAACCCCTCGAATACCCCTCTTCCTTGCTCTCCTACATCCCCACACCTTTTTCCAAAAGTCCGAGAAGAGCTCGCGAGATTCTATGTTTGTGCTCTCCTGCTTTCCAAAAATCCTCTAAGAGCAACAAATCTGTCTCCTCCAAAAACGCGAACAGTTCGCCATCATGCTTTGAAAAGTCCTAAAAAGGCCCAAGGATAAACAGATGGTTCTGTCCTGCTGCCTTTCAAATCGCCGAGAGATGGAGGCTATGTCTGTCTTCTCTCCAAAAGTCCCCAAGGATCGATATCATGCCTCCACATAAAACAATGCCCAAACGTATTCTGCTAGTGAGCGTGTGCCAAAGTCACTCAGATGCTCCACGCATGACGGTCGTTTTCCAAATCCACGCACCAAAAAGCACCACAAGTGGCTACATGTGTTTCGTCTACATGTGTATAGTAACTCACGCATGAGTATTGAGTCTTCTGCACACCAGCGAATCCTGTCCAGCACCACCAAAGTTTGGTATGACTCGTCGCATCAGCATTGTCGGCTCCACTGTTTGCGTCAGAAAACTGGCGACAGAAGGAGTGAGAGTACTGAGGCAATGGGCAGACTTCGAAGTGGAAGCGATGATGATGATGATCATCATCATCAGCATCAAATATTTGGCAACGAAGCTCATCATGCAAGCCCTACCACCACGACACCACAATCATCCACACAACGTCAATTAAGGTAGCAGCAAAATCATGATTCTTTACACTAAATACATGTCATGTCGCCCAACCTAATTCACCGCACGCTCGCTCGGCGCGCACAATCACAACCATCTATAGGCCTTGCAAGCCTTGTCAGCGCGCTCGGCGTTCTGTAGACGAAAGCTTAAATACCAAGAGTGAATTCGACACCGACGTCAATGTCACGGGCCATCTTGACGACCTTGGAGAACTGGACAGACTTCTCGGCGGCGGCTTGTAGGTCGTCGATAGAGAAGATCTTGAGGCCTGAGTCGTTGAGCTGTGATGTGTTAGTAATGCATCATTTCGCATTTTAAAGGTTTTACGTACCAGCTTGTGTGCCGCCTCCATGTTGGTACCCTGCAATCTCGCAATGACGGGTGTCTTGAGGTTCATCTGCTGGACGACCTGGATCAGACCCTGGGCGATGGCGTCACACCTGACGATACCACCGAAGATGTTGACGAAAATGGCAGTGACCTTGGGGTCGGATGTGATAAGGTCGAAAGCCTGGCGAATAGCCTCGGGTGTGGCACCGCCTCCAACGTCCAAGAAGTTAGCGGGCGAACCGCCGTTCAGCTTGATGATGTCCATGGTGGCCATGGCAAGACCGGCACCGTTGACGAGGCAGCCAATGTCTCCGTCAAGCTTGATAAAGTTCAGTCCGACCTTAGCGGCCTTGACCTCATCGGGGTCCTCCTGGGTGAAATCCCTCCACTCAAAGACCTCCTTCTGACGGAAGTCGGCGTTGTCGTCAAATCCGAGCTTGGCGTCCATGGCGAGAACCTGGTGGTCGGTGGTCTCAGACAGGGGGTTGATCTCGATCTGGGTAGCGTCCTTCTCCATGAAGACCTTGTACAGCTTCTGGATGGTGTCCTTGGCATCTTCGATGCATTGCTCTGAAAAGCCAAGCTCGGTAGCGATAGTGCGGGCGATTTCGTCGGTAACACCAACGTGGATGTCAATGGGGGTGGTGATGATAGCCTCGGGGGTCTCCTTTGCGACAGTCTCGATATCCATGCCACCCTGCGACGAGGCAACAATGACGGGGCCTTGGGATCCACGGTCCATTAGGATGGCGAGGTAAAATTCACGGCGCGCAAACTTGCGCTCGACAATGAAGACGGCGTTGCAGAGACGACCAGCGGCTCCGGTTTGCTTGGTGATCAGCTTGTGGCCGATCATCTGGTCTGCGAGGATGGAGGCCTCGCGGGGACTATATGTTGTGGTCAGATTTCGAGCGCGGTGTTGTCGGTGTAGTAGGTAGCATACGAGTAGACGACTCTGACACCACCCTTGAAGCCGTTGTCAAAGGTACCCTTTCCACGACCTCCAGCGAGAACCTGGGCCTTGATAACGGCATCGTCACCGCCTGCGCGCATTAGCTTCGACATGCCATATAGCCCTCCAGAATGGCGTACCGATGCTCTTAGCAACCTGCTCGGCCTCTGCTGCGTTGGTCGCAACACCACCCTTGGGCACGCCAATGCCGTACTGGACCCTGGTTAGCCTTTTGTGTTCCCGTGTCCATCTTCTACACCGCGGGAGTGCGTACCGATTCGAGCAGCGCGGCAGACCTGTATTCGTGGATCGACAGACATCTCCGTTGCTGAACTGCAGAGCGCTTCACTGTGTTCTGCCGCGACGTGTCAGCATTCCCTCCCAATTGCGATACACCCTGCGTAAGAGGCTTTTTGAACTTGGCGGAGTTGCGGTGGGACATACGGCAGCGCGGAGGGCTTGGGCCAGCGGCCGAGCGCGGGCGAGGTTGTACATGATGTCTGATCTGGCAGACACACGACGGGTATACGGAGAGGGGAGAGAGGTGACGTTGGAGCTGGGGCAGGAGCTGCTGCTGTTGCTGCTTCACGAGGTTGTTGCGGACGTCTCTAGCGCGCCGAGAATTTACCGGGTCGCTCCTTCCTCGAAAATGTCGCGGCCGGGAACATTCAATTTGGACCCCAGCTTGCTTGACTGAACACGAAAAGTCGCGCAGAATGTCCATGAGGGCTGATGAGGGCGACATACTCGCAAATAGACTCAACCTTGGACTTGCAAAGAATCAGAAGCTGCTAGCATCCTGGATGGGCACAGAGCCAGATGCGCAGCCAAAAAATGACGACCCAAAAATTGAGGAAGAAAACAATGAGCTAAAGCAAGATTTCTTTGGCCACGACCGGTATGTCCTGTATGGCGAAAATGTTGATCATTCACTAAACTACATAGGCTTGGCGTTGGTGGTGTACTACCCAAAGAGATCGCGGATGGAAGCTTCACTAGGCGGACCGTCACATCAAATGACAAACTCTTAGAGCAGCTCATCGGCAGGAAGAAAGCCAAAGCTCACATAGCTGCGAAGCTTCAAGCTGAACGATCAGGTGCCCAGCCACAGTCTAAGCCCGGCAAAAGAGAGGTTGCAAAAAAGGATGAGAGCGAAGATGAGGAAGAGGGACGAGCGGCTACATTCAAGTCTAAAAGGAGAAAAGTTACAAAGACCAAGCCTGTGCCTGTATCAGACGACGAGGGCGATCTGGAGCAAGATGCTTTGAAAGAAGCAGCACAAGATGAACCCACGCAAGACGAAGAGCAACCACAACCAACAGAAGCATCACCGCCTACCAAGAAATTCTACGACGACGTCGAACTGGAACCCGTCGCCAAGAAGAAAAAAGCAATCCCAAGCAGAAGCAAAGCAAAACCAACCAGCTACCTAGACGAACTCCTCTCCGAGCGCTCGAAAAAGAAGCAAAACAAGACCAAAAACAAATCCGGCACAGAGTCATAATTTCGACATAGGAAAAAATAGCGTTTGACTTTGAGCATTTATAATATGGTACCCATCTACTCCCTAACAATCAAACTCGCCATACCCATACCCGTCCCAATACACTTCGACAACACACCCATCTGCTCGCCCCTCCTGCCCAACTCACTCAATAACGTCGCAAGCATCCGCCCACTCGTCGCGCCCAACGGGTGGCCCAACGCAATAGCGCCTCCATTCGGATTCACATGGTCCATCCTATCCTCGAGACCCAGCTTGCGCACGCAATACAACGCCTGCGACGCAAACGCCTCGTTGATCTCCCACACATTAACGTCCTTGGTGGACAGGCCCGTGTAGTCGAGGAGCTTGGGGATCGCGACGGCGGGGCCGACGCCCATCTCGTCGGGCTGGCAGCCGGTGACTTGTGTGCCTGCCCACTTTCCTATGATGTCCTTCTCGAGGCCGAGTGCGGTGGCGGTGCTGCGGCGCATCATGAGGGCTGCGCTGGCGCCGTCGGAGACTTGACTGCTGTTTCCGGCCGTGGATGCGCCGTCTTGGCTGAAAGCTGGTTTCATAGTTGCGAGCTTCTCGACGGTGGTGGTTGGCCGGATGCCGTCGTCCTCCTCGACTGTGATGGTCTTGACGTCTTCTGGGGTTTCGGGCTCGATGCGGCGTGTGGTTACGGGCACGATTTCGTTTGCGAAGAGGCCGGTTTGACGCGCTTTGGCGGCGAGGTGGTGTGAGCGTGCGGCGAATGCGTCTTGGTCTTGTCGCGAGACGCCATACCGTGAGGCTACGTTCTCGGATGTGACGCCCATGTTCATTATGCAGTCCCGAGCTTGCTTCACTGGGCTGTCTTTCAAGTCGTGCCAGAGCTCTGTGGGGATGGCGCGGCTACCGTAGTTGCGTGTCATGCTCTCCATACCACCACCGATACCAATTTCTATTTGCCCAACGGCAATGGCGTTTGCGATGTTGGTTATGGCATTTAACCCTGAGGCGCAGGCGCGGTTCGTGGTGCTGAAGGATGTGGTGGTGGGAATGCCAACGTGGTTCGCAGCCATGCGGCCGGCTTTTGAGCCTCCAAGCTCAGCGAGGACAGTACCGATGCATACGTCGTCTATCTTTGCAGGGTCGAGGTTGGGAAACTTGTTGATAGTGGCTTTGAGGACCTAGACAGCTATTAGATGAGAGCCCATTTGGGAGTAGATTTGAACATACTGCAGCAAGCAATTCATGGTCGTATGCATCTCTCAATCCACCCTTCTTCGCTCGTGTGACAGGCGTGCGAAGGGCGGAGAGGAACACGACATCGTGAGGGTTCTTCTGGAGAATGTTCTTGAGGCCTTTCTGTGCGAAACCTGCCATTGGAGTGTAAATGCAGCGCTAAATGAGGAACAGACAAATGTTAGAGATGTGGCACACAATGATATGAGAGGATCGACAGCAAAAGAGGCTGGAGAAGTTCTCCATAGCTGCCGCACGTTTCCATGCCTGTTGCAAGCTAAAGCTCCCGATACTGGAGTTCGGCAAGTGAGCGCGGGGCGCAAACTCGGCTAAGCTCTCTTCCCCAGACAGCATAGCGGAAAAAGCACGGAAAAGCCTCGGAAATGTGACGGGCTTTTAAGCCGGGAGGAATGGGGAAAGACGCTGAAACGATGCTCAGTCTCGACATACATTCAGTCAATCTAACATGAGTAGCACTACGTCCAAAAGAGACATCCGGCACAGTGAATCGTGCACCAACCTTGCCAGAACAGATCCTGAGCTACGTTCGTACAATCCTTCCTGCTGCCGTGTTTTCGCCGCCTGCCGCAAAATGCTCCAAATTCTCAAGAAAACGTGTAAAGGGTGCCATGACGATCGTGTCATGATTTAAGCGGCGGGGTAGACGAGGCGGAAGACGTCGTTGAAGACGAACCACTGCTCAACATCCTTCCTGAGGTGGAAGACCTGGGTGAAGGACATCGGCTTGTCCGAACCCTCAACCTGCCGTAGTGTTAGGATATAGGCACTCTCCCAATCAGCAAAGACCTACCAAAAGTGCGCCAGTGACCAAAACAACGATGCCATTCTCGTCCACGGGCTGGCAGTCGACAGTGTCGGTACGGTGTTGTATCTGCTGGAATGGGAGGTTCTTCTCGAGTGAGTACGGATTCGAGTACGGGTCGGCGCATGATTCTCACCTGGAGCTTCTCTACGATAGCTGGGGCTCCCATGATGCCCTGGGCCTCGAAAGTGAGCATGGACTGGTCGCGCTGCAACACTCATTGTAAGCCTGTGTTCCTTTGTTGTAGTGTTCCATCACGTACGTAGAGCGCGGCGAGCTCAGCGCGGTTCCTGTCAAAGGTCGCATAGTAGTACTCGACGAACTGCTCTGAGGCGCATGTCAGTCTCGATCGAGGCAAGAATCTACCGCTCAGGGACTCGGCGGCGAGGCTGGCGACGTACTGCCAATTGCTTCAAAGTCGGCTGTCCACCTGGTTAGTCGCGTTGCGCAAACATTGAGGGGTAGCTGCAGTAAAGCGTACCCATCTTGGAAATGGAGTCTGGTAAAGCTGGGGTTGTCAAATATGTGCGTTCTCGTGTAGCGCGCGATGGCCGGTTGGTGAGTCAATCTGTGGTATTGGTATTTCCTGCGAGGGAGTCTGGCGGGATGCTTTCGATGGGCTGCCTTGGTGGGGCAGCTGCGCCATCGGCGGTGGCCCGACGTTTCGCCGGGCAGGCTACTAAATCTTTGAAATCCCAGGCCGCTGAACCTGTTCATCCTCACCCCAACGCAGTCAACACTACGCATCCAATCTGATGCACATCGTCGTGGCAGCTTGACATGCTCGCGCTACTCTCTGTACATCACGACAGGTAAGCATACTCTGCACTTCTCCCTCCGCTTTATGATGATTACACTTCAAACGATAACTTCCGAGACTACACGTCGGTGAAGTCCAAAAAATTTCAAGCTCAACAGGCTGATCGCGCTCTTCTATTTCAACGCATCGCACTACCGTTTATGTATACATGCTGACGATGAAAAGCCTACAGGTTTGATGCGGAGTCCACCTCCTCGCTGGTCAACGTCGAATTTTAGAGAGCTTACATGCGCTACACAATATATATCCATGTTTTATCCACACACTTCTCATGCCTTCTGATGTTTGGACCTCGCGCTCTACAACCCCTTCTTTTGGAACGATTTGACCGTGTCAACGATTGACTGCTCAAATGTCTTGTACTTGAGACCCAGGACATCGATCGACCGCTTGTTGTTGTACTTGTACAATCCCTTCTGGGGCGTGCCCTCGGGGTAGTCGCCACCGGGAGTCGAGTCGCTCGGCAGGTCCTTGAAGTCTGGGAAGTTCTTCTTGATGATCTGGCACATTTCCTTGTTCGAGAAGTAGCCTGCGGTCACAAAGAATCGCTTGTTGGCAGCGTCGGGCTTTTCGAAAGCTGCAACATGCGCCTCTGCCACGTCGCGTACGTCCACCCACAGATGTACTCCACTGGCTGGAATGTCGTCCTTGAATTTGCCCTGTGCTGCGTATAGGATGCGCTGGTTCGAGGTGTTCATGTTGTCGAGGCTGTCAAGTGCGTGAACCTGATCATGTTAGACAATGCACAAAGTTGTAATCGTGATGGACGTACGATAGGACCAAAAACCATGGGAGGGTTGATGGTGGCGAGTGTGAAGTTTGGCTTCTCCTTCTCGACAAAATCCCATGCAGCCTTCTCAGCAAATGTCTTGCTTGCTCGGTAGCCCATCATCGGGTTCTCGGTCGCCTCTTCCGAGGTGATGGGGTTCCAATCCGCCTCTGAGTACTCATGGCCTGGCCAGAAGCCCTTGTCGCCGTTGACGATGGATGCGAAAGATGAGGTGATGACAACGTGTTTGACAGACGGCGCGCTCTTCTTGATAGACTTCAGAACTCCAGTGGTTCCAATGATGGCTGGATCGAGCAGATCCTAACGCTGTCAACTACGCCTCGTAATATACAGGCTTCGAAGCTTACCTTCTTAACATCCGTGACATTGAAATGGAACGGACTCGCGGTGTGCAACACAGCCTCGAAAGGTGGGTCAGAGACTACAGCCTTCTCAAATGCGTCTGGCTGAGCAATGTCTGGCACAATAGCGAAGCCTAGCTGGCCCTTTTCGACATATTTCTGGTACGACGTCTTGATCTTATCCGCCTTCTCCTGGGTTCGCACAGTAGTGACAACTGAGTGACCGTGTTCTAGGAGAATGTCCAATGTGTGAGCAGCGATGAAGCCGCTTCCCCCAGTGAGAAGTACTCGAGTCATCGTTGTGGTTATGTTTGGGTTGCTGAAGATGGGAGAATTTCGATTGGTTTAGTTTCCAACGTCCATGAGCTGGCTAGAGCATTAAGTATTTGTAGACGCTCACAACGCACCTAGCGCGGGGTAGCTCTTCCCCGAGCTTCGGGATTGCGTCTTTTTGACGCAGATAAGTCCCATGGAGTAACCCTCGATTACAAAATGCTCCTTGCTGGCAGGCGTTATGTCCGTTTTCCGTCATGTCCCACAATCCAGGCTTCGGCCATGACATCATCATCAGTGCTGCATCTCCGAAGCTTGCTGCTTCTGGAGCTTTGCTCTTCCTGTGCGCGGATCTATATCCGTATGAGTATGCTGGAATAGCTGTTGATCCGCTGCATCTGGCATCTTCTTGTTCTTGCTGAATGGATTGTGCAGCTCCAGAAAGATGCCACAGTAGAGCCACAACTTCATGGTGGGCACGCGACTGTTGTTGTCGTTGTTGCGCTGTCGCAGAATAGGGATCAGTCGCCAGAGTACACTGAGCGATGCAATTTGGGTGTATTGCGCGTCTCAAGTTATTTCAGGTGTTCAGATGTGTTGGTGAATGCTGGCGAGATGCTGGCGAGATGCTGTTAGATTCATCGCGTGTCTGAGGCTCACCCACCGCAGCATCGATGACGCTAGTCAGGGTTCCTCGTTCTTTGCTCGAGGCCCCACCATAGCTCGAGCTGCAGCCCACTTCGCCCCCTCCGCCACCTCCTCAATCTTCCAATCCCATCAGACTTCGGACTCTTTGCCATCGTTTACCCGAGACCAGATCCAAATATGGATAAACCCCAGGGGTCATCAAAGGGTCTCTCGACGTCCGATTCAGGTGTAATTGCGGGGCTGGAATTAAGATGAGGGGCAGCTTCTCTGCTGAGCGGGCGTTACTTCGTTTTACTATCTTCCTTCACACACTATCGTGAGATAAATCAAATATGTCGACTGCAAAGAGAAGCCCACCATTCCGCGCTGAGCACGTTGGCTCCCTGTTGCGACCACAGGAGCTTGTCCAGAAGCGATACGATGTCGCCTCAGGAAAAGCTACGCAGCAGGACCTCGAACCATTAGAGGACAAGACCGTTGCGGAGGTCGTCAAGATGCAGCAGGGCTGCGGTTTGAAGGTCATCTCGAGCGGAGAGTACACAAGGTAAAATTATGCGAGCTGGGATATGCACGACTTGTACAGCTAACACAGACTAGGCACATGTTTTGGGGAACATTCTTCGAGACCCTCCACGGAATGAAAGAGCTTCAACTTGGCGTGCTCAAGGGCTACGACAAGGACATCTTCCGAGCATATGCACCGGACGTCAAGTCGTTCATGGAGGCCAAGGAAGTACCCAACCACGTTACCGTGTGTGTCGACAAGATCCGCCACCCAGGCGTTTCTAGCAACCAGCGCGAAGTGAACCTCATGAAGAGCCTGCTTCCAGAGAGCGAGTGGAAGAACATCAAGATTACCATCATCTCGCCATCATGGTATCACTTCCGCTACATGAACGGAAGGAGCTTTCCCAAGGAAGTGTACGCAAACGACGAGGAGTACTTTGAGGACGTCGCAAAGGCTTACCAGGAGGAGCTGAAGATCCTGCACTCTCTTGGTATCAGGAACATCCAGATCGACGACCCCAACCTGGCATACTTCTGCTCGCAAGACATGTTGGAGGGCTGGGCCGCGGACAAGACGAATGACAAGACCGCCGACGAGATGTTTGACTCTTACGTCAAGTTCTACAACAAGTGCTTCGAGCGCCCCGCAGACATGCACCTTGGTATCCATCTCTGCCGTGGCAACTACGTCGGAAGTCGTCACTTCTCGGAGGGCGCGTATGACAACATCGCAAAGAAGCTATTCCAGGACCTGAACGTCGACACATACTACCTCGAGTATGACACACCTCGCGCTGGTGGTTTTGAGCCTCTCGAGCACCTGCCAAAGAACAAGAATGTCGTTCTTGGCGTAATTACATCGAAGTTCCCCAAGCTCGAGGACAAGGACGAGATGATTGCGCGTGTCAACCAGGCTGCCGATTGGATCGCAAAGGGTACCGGTCAGTCGCGCGAGGACGCTATCAAGCAGTGCTGCGTCAGCCCGCAGTGCGGGTTCGCGTCGCATGCCGAGGGTAACGATCTTGGATACGAGGATATGAGGAAGAAGCTACAGCTGGTGAGGAGTATCGCGGATGCGGTTTGGCCAGGCGAGCCATAGATGTGCATAGGTTTGCGGAGTTTTAGGGCGGGAGATGTGAGTGAGATCACGATTGATTCAACCTTACTGGAGTATCGGGAGGCGCTGAGAGGAGATAAGATGCCTATTCAACACGGCGTTTGTGAGGCGTGAGTAGCTTCAAGAGAATAGCTACGCATTCAAAAAGCGATATGTTCCCATCTGACTTTGTTTTGCTAGGATTATGGGTCCACTGAAGCTCCTAAGCGTCCAATACAATTTACCACACTGCGAATTGAAAGACATAACAAATGATCATGAAATCCTAGGATGTTGCTCAAGCGATTTTGAGTATACCGCGAAAACGTTACCTCATACTCGAATATCATAACTACAAGTAACATTGCGAGGGACTGATTAGCTGTTGCGCTGTACTTTCCCAACAGTCTTAATGGAAAATATCTACGTCCTCAAATACAACCCTGTGCCTGTGATCTGCAAGTCCTAGACACCGATTGATCAGTCGACAGCAGGACTGCTCATTGACTTTGTCACTTTGCACTAATCACGTGGCCCAGTTTTTGTTACCTGCATGTGCGGATACCAGTCCACAAAACACCTCACTTCTTTGACCTCTCTATACTCCCGCAATAGTACAAATGCCGTAGAATCTAATTAGGAATGTCTGTTGATAGCTCACCGCATGTACCATTCATTCTGCGAACGCTTTTGCTCTTCACTTGATGACTAAGAGCAGCTCTGGGTGAAGGAGAGAGACAAAGTCTTCTTCTAGCGTCTTCCAACAGCATCGAATCTGCTCTTGCAATCTGCTTTGAGAAGCAGCAGGTGACGTGCTTGTGAAGGATTAGTCATGCGGCTTCATGTAAACAAGCAAATCTGACACTCCAGTTTGTTTTCTCCGTCCCGCCTTCCACCACCACGCATGCACTTCGCGCTGCTTGCACCGCTTTGCATCTCCATGATTTCGGGCTTCTCTGGGCATGATCTGAGGTATTTTCCTTCCATCCCGACTCACTTCAAGCGCATGCTCACATTTTCAGTTCAGGAAGGCTCCAGAGCACGACTGCCTTTGCAGACTGTGTCCGCCGACAAGCTGCCATGCGCCTGTAGCAACTCCAGAATGCTACTTCACAGCAGCGAGTATACCTTAATAACGCTCCTTACTCACTTTTACTAACCTTTGCGCAGCGAAGCTGTCCGAGGCCCTCCCCTAGAGCAATCGCTGCTGCCCTCCAAGCCAACCTTCAGTCACCAGACCCTACCACCAAGTCAGTACACAGCTTCAGTTCTCAGCAGGGTATGGCTAACAGTATGCAGAGACCAGAGAGAGGGGCGCTCCGTCTACTCAACCAAAGACTTCTCCGAGCTTCCCAAGGATGGCGCGTCTTCCTCCAAACTACATATCCCGTAACAAGAAAAACCAGAGTGCATTCAACAATCCGCCTCCGACCGTTCGAGACCTCAGGGAAGTTACGCATTACATGGGTTCCAGCACTTTCAAAGACCCCAGAGCGTTTGGCTACGTGTACGATGGAAAGCTCAAATCTTCGAAGTATGGATCGCTCGAGACTTTGGATCTGGACCTCTGTTTAGAAACATGGATCACTGCTAAGTCTTGCCGGCTTGGTAACGATTGCTTGTGGTGCCACGAAGAGTTGACTACCAGGGAGGCACTGTGGATGATCTCGATGGGCGCAAACTGCGTAGAGGGTTTGAAAGGCTGCCGTATGCTACCAGAACGACCCAAAATGACGGTCTGGAATGTCTTCATTGCCAGATAGCGGCTGGCGCTGAGTGTGGCTTCTAGATTTGAAGCCCGCTTACGGGAGATACATGAAAATGCTTCACACATGGGATGTATCGATATAAACATGGCTTGTATCTCTTCTGGTGCATTCATCATAGCATTCCAGGTTCCTGCAGCTTGCTTAAACCACCCCATCGCAAATTAGAGTCAATGTATACTGGCTTGGCAGCTCAGTGTAAAGATAGGGTATTCTGCTATAGGTAAGGCAAAACTATACAGCTGCAGTAGCCTGATCAATCAAAGGTCCTTCAACAACCTATTTTTGTACTACTTATCAATTCAGCGCAGACCTAGAATGACTGTTTCAAACCACTTGAAAGCCTGAAGGTATATGCGGTGTTTTCTAGATCCAAGCACAACAATGATACATCATCATGAGTGAGGACCTCCAGATGCATAAGAACCAACACAAGGATCATTTGTAGATTCAACAGCGATATATTCTATCACAATCATCATAACATATCTTCAACAACATCCACTTCCAAACACACAACGCATCCATCCTCCTCAGCCCATTATGATCCACTCTCCCCCGCCCAAGCGCTCCCCTAACGCGTCCAACTCCCCATCCAACGACTTAATCCCACCCCCCACATCATCCGCCCGCTCATCCCCTCCCGGCATATTCTCCACCGCGCGCCTCAAAACCCCCTGCGCATCCTCATGGCTCGCCACAAACGTATCCCGCGCGACGCGCAACGCCGTCCGCAGCCGCGAGCGTATAATCGCCGACTCCTCTTTGTCCAGCGCCGCATCGAGCGCCGCGGGCGTGCGCTTGCGCACGGCGATTACGGTGCGCTGGTGTGCGAGCCAGGCGGTTAGGATGGTGGGGAGGGCGGTGGGGACGACGGCCATCATGAGGTGTGTGGCGCCGAGCTGGATGTTAGCGAGGAGAGAGGTGGAGGAGTATTTATGGCGTGTAAGGGGGTCGAGATAGTGCAGGAAAGCGGTGGTGAAGGGGCGGGAGTAAAGTATGCGGCGGCGGATGGGGTTGGACTCTTCTGTGTATTGAGGAGCGGGTGCGGTGAGTTTCCTGCCCTTCGTTGGGGGGTGCGAGGGCGCGTTGGATTTCTTTTTTTTTCTCCTGAGGGCGCTGCATGGCGATAGGATGGGAAGAGGGGGATAGAGCGCGCTTTTGACGGACGGGTAGGGGAGTATGTCCGCGATAGTGTCCACGCGCTTGCCAGAGTGGTATTGGGAGTTGTCCCCGCGTCATGCGGTTTTGATCACCGGATGGGGGCTCTGGGGTGCCTGCGTGTGCTTGCTCGACTCCGGCGCTGTCCACGGGAGCATCTGAGGCGATCTTGTGCGGGATCCCCTTGTCCTTTCGTGGCGCACGCTTCTTGATACCTGCTAGGATCTTCTCGTTGTACACCGGTGCGTTTGCGCGTGTACGTCGGCCATCTACAAGTCGCTGTGCCACTGTAGAAACGAACTGATTCTCTGGCTCTTCGTCTGCTTTGGTCGCAGGAGGAAACACGAACTTCTTCAAAGCCGGCGCAGCATCCAGGCCCTTTGTCGTCTCCTCCAGTTCCAATGCATCCCTAGCGGCGCGAAGGCGGGCAAGCTTGCTCTCAGCCGTTTTGATTGCACTCTTGTGCTCTTCAAGTCGCGACTGAGTAGTTCGCGGCGTCTTGGGACTCTCTTGTACTGCTTCAGGGGTACTAGCTAGTCTCCGTGGCAAAACCTGAATGTTCTCTTTGTATGCCTTAGCGATGCTGACTGCCCTAGCTTTCCGAACTTTCGCCTTATCCAGGCGGAAAGCCATGACGAGACTGGAGCCATCTAGCTTCTCAATCCTCACGAAAGGATTTCGCCCTTGAATGCGGACCTTGGTGGGTCGCGCCTCCTCGTCATTTGCAGGTGAATCCGAGTCGTACGTATCAAGTTCGCGGTCGAGTTCGTCGTCAGCTTCGGACTCGTGTGTGGAATCTTCTTCTTCGACTTCCGGCTTCGTAGGAACCTTCCGGTACTTTACGTAAATCCGGGTATTGACCGCCTTGAGCGCGATCCAAAGACGCAGATACTCGCGGATCAACTTATTCTCCTCCTCGTCATGAAAGTGCAGCTCATGAGCATATTCGCCATAATCTCCCGGCATCTCCAACCATTCCTTCTCGCCCTCGGCGCTCCAAATCTTCTCCCCAAACTCCTCCATCAACGCATCAACCTCGTCCGCCAACGCAGCCGGATCGAAAGCGACATTAACGACGTGAGCGTCAAGGACTTGAGCATCATCACTGTCGGAGAGCTTGTGTGTGACAACTCAGAGGGTCTGGGCAAGTTTACTGACCGTCTTGTTCTTGAAGGAGAAATTCGTCCCAGTTTGAGAGCGCTTCAGGCCAAGATGCTCGAGGACGCTGCCGATGCTGAAGGCGCCTTTTGACGGGTATTTTACGCGCTTTAGCCAGGAGGCTCGATCGAAGTTGGAGTTACGCGCGGCGAGGGACTTGAGCGCTGCAGATGCGGGCGATTGATCTTTCTGAGCCTTGGACTTTGACTTGGTGGGAGGTAGGCTGGCCTCGTGATCAAAGCCGCTCATTGGGTGGTCGTTGAGCATATTGTCGTTTGCATGAGACGTGTCTAGGTCCATCTCGTCGTGTTTATCGATCTCAGCTTGGTTAATGGCTCCGCCTTGCGCAGCAGACATGTCATTGTCTGGAGCAGATATGGCTACTTTGATGGTGTCAAGTTGATCGCCCTCAACTGTACTTGTGACTGTTGCTGTGTCTAGCGCTGCCAGGTTTTGCTCTCGGCGACGCAATCCCGTGGAAGGTGAATGTCTAGCGCGTGGAGGCAAGGGATTGAGAATGAGTCTCCCGTCCTCTGAGATGACAATGCTGCCTTCGCTGTTCATTGTGAGCGATCAAATCTCAAGTGGTAGAGTTGTGTCAAGAGTTGTATCAAGAGTTGTGTTGTCCAAGAAAACTCTGTTGGGAAGAGTGTTGCTGTTGACCTAAGATATAAATTTGGGCTGTGGATTGCGTCGTTCAAGTGATCAGTGCCGAGAATTGCGTCGTCCAGTAATCTCAGCCTAAAGAATCCTTGCGGTTGATCCAAGTTGCAAATTGTGCTATCGAGTCGAGTAGCTCGTTATGCCAAAACCTCTACTCGGCAGATTCGCACTGTAAATATGCATTGCGGCATGCCCGCTAGCGCGTCGAATGTGACATCGAAACTAGGCTGTCACATTTCCTTTTATACTCGCACTGTAATTGCGCATTAACATTTGACAGTGCTTCGTCCGCGCCTAGGCTTCCTCGAGGGGTAGGTACTCGATTCACTGTTGATGTTCCATGCCCGGGCTTCCTTGAGGAGAGATGTTCGATTCACTGCTGGCTGATCCACTGTTGGCGTACGTCGCATGGCCATCTCGACGTCATGCCTCGACACCCCGAAGGTGAAAGGACATGCTGAGAAAACCATGGAACCGTAGCACAGTGCTCGGTATATACTAACGATCTTCTATACACCCACAAGACAAGTCAGACGTTTCCAGGATCGAGTTATATAAGAACAGAATTGAAGAACGACAGCAATGTATAGAGAGGAGTTGGCCCAGTATTTGAACGAAAAGCGTACAAAGGCCACCACCTTGTCCTATGATGGATGGTACGTGCCACAGCAATCATCGCACCAAATCTTGAAATCTTGCAAGTTTGATTGCACTCAAAGGCCAACAATGGAGTCGCGTCAAACAAACCCGACAGATAACGGTGACTACCAAACAAATTGGCAAAAAGAAAATAAGGGTAGGGTTGCTTTGTATGGATTGAGAAAGCCGCAATGCCGGGGGGATATCAAATTGAACAATGTGAACGAAAGAAGAAGAAAAAAAGTTGTCTAGACGAACGTACTTTCGAGAGAGTATACGATGCTGTACAGACCACATCCAATGGCTTAAAGTGCTTAAGCAGCGATGTGTAACCCGTTCCTCGATTCAAGACTTCCCGGCCTCCAATCCCCCACCATTTTTCTCCTTCTCCTTCTTCTTCTTCTCTTCTACCGTCTTGATCCCCTGCACCTCTACCGGCACACTCTCCACCTTCGCCCTCCTCCTTGCCTTCTCCAACTCCCAAACAACCCCATCGACCGCCTTAAGCAATATCCTCGCATCGTCAAGATCCCTTCTACACCTCTCCCTCTGCTGTTCCGTATGCCCCGACTCCGTCAGAAACTGCTCAAACATGTCCACCTCCTCTTCAATCTGTGCCTGGAACCTTTCCATCTCTGGTATAGCCAGCGTGGGATCGTGAGTTTTATAGTCGAGAGTGTTTGATTTTGGGAGCCAAGAGTCCAGCGACTTGTTTCCGGCGTCTGAGACAAGTTTATGTTGGAGCGATTGGCGCCATTTGCAGAGTCTGATGTCGATGCCGTCTGCCATGGAGCGGAGTCTGTTGTAGGCTATTTCGCAGAGGTGCATTTCTTGGCGGCGGCGCTGGCGCTCTTGGTCGTCCATGTCAGGCTTGTGGCAGTATGTGTATTGCTGCTGCGCATTTACGTAGAGCAAGTATTCGGCGTCTTTCAAGAGCGCTTGCTTCTCAGCTTCCAGCTCTTGCATCTTAGCACGTGTGGTGTCGACGTGTATGTTTGCAAGGTTCTCGACGTAATCGACGGGCTGAACGTAGTATGCGCCTATCTCCTGGGGTGGCTCGATCGGCACGGAAGCGTCTGGATGGTCTGTTGCTGTTATTCCCTGGGGCGCATCCACTGCATCGTGCCCTGACTTCTCATACATGTCGAATGCAAAGTGCGCCGCGTGCAGTACGCCGTTATGTCGGATGAAATGCTGAATCAGCGGATCGAACTGCGACATGAGCTCAAGATCGCTTGCCAGGCGCCAGAACTCAAATGATCTAGCCTTGAGCCTGCGCTCAAGCCGCTTGTACGCCTTCTGCCGCTCGCCGTTGTATTGCAGGTATCCATGTGCTCCAAGCATACCTGCGCATGCGCCAATGTTCGCCATGCCCAGGCATCGTGTCCAGCGCGGTATTGCAGGACGGCGCATCAAGAGGGTTGGTATGGACGCCGCGAGTCCAAGTGCTGCCCCAGCCAGCGCGCCATCGTCGACTGTGCGTGCCTCTGTCCAAGCATACAGTTTCCTTGGTATGACCTCAAGATTCTTCTCCGATGCTACAACGCTTAAGAACGCATTGTAATAGTACCAATTGACCGCAGCGCCGAGTGCGCCAGCCCACAAGCCCAGTCTCGCCGATGACCGTATGAACAGCGCCGTCTTCGAGATCGAGTGCGAGGGATGTACTCGTCGTGCGTAGCTGGACGCGAAGGAGGTATACGTAGCGGCGAGTGCGGTAGATCCGATGACCGAGTATTGGAGCGTGGCATTGGCACCAAGAGGGTCCGGACGCTTCGGTACGAGTCTGTATTGCCCTTCCCCTGCGGCACATGTCAGACCTTTCCTCTCCTGAGGCTTGTGGGTAGTGCGGGGTATACCAGGCGGTATAAAGAGGTTCAGCACCATGGCTACCACAGCCTCTGCGGCTTCGTAATGCGGTGCCCAGTTACAGGATCATGCGTGACGTCTTCGCGACACCAGCTTGAATGGGGTAGAGTCGGTAGCGTGCCAGAAGGTTATGAAGAGGCTGTCCATGGCTGGGGGAATGCTAGACGTGACAGGTCATGGGCGAGGCTGCGGGTAGTCATGAGGCTGACGACCGCCATCGTTACACGGGACAGCCACGCGAGGAGCGGCTGGGGAGGCGCCGCGGATGCGACAGTGTAAGAACCTCTTTCAGAATAGCGTACATGTTCTGCGAATTGTGAGGCGACCCCCAAGTCAGGGATGGTGGTGCTTTCGCGACGGCCGTCGTGTGCATGGGTTCAGCTCGTCTCAACTGGGATGCAGGGTCCACCATGCTCAGCGTCACGCCAAGCCATCCTGCCCCGTCAGTCTCGTCATTCACTACCAATTCAATGTCTTGCATAACCGAATGTCAGACATTCCCATTATTAGCTCTATCTCGCTATAACCCCTTTCCAACACCCTCCAGCCCCATCCTCCCATTCTCATTAGTGGTAGTACATGTATCAATCTAGTAAGACAAGCAATTTCGAACCAGCGCAAGTGCGCCGAAGCTTTTGCAAAAACCAAGCCCAGGACAGCGAAGTCCGTAAATAAAGCAGTGCTAGTCTCTCAAACGCCATCGCTAATGTGACCCTCGTGTGAGGTAAGGAAAGATCCAAATGACTCAAAAACCATGAAAGAAACGCAGACGAAAGAGAAAATGGCATCTACTGCCTGTGCAAAACAATCTTCGCATCCTCGGTGCGCAAAAACTCGAAAACGGACCTCTCGACTCTGCTCAGGCCCTCTTTGAAGAGAAACTCTGTGTGTTCTGTCATCGTCATCACGCCGAACGCGCGAATCAGGATATCCTCGGGACTCATACCGTCCACGGGGCTCATATTCTTCCACTTCAGACGCATGGCCCTCAGGTCGTTCATGGCCAGCAAACGATCAATAATCGCAGCTGAGCTGGTAGGAAGGCCAGGTTGAGTAGCCAACGCATGCTGGAGGCTAGAAATTGCGTAGCGCTCTTGCAGCCAAGCAGTCAGGATATGCGTGGTGAGATCGTAGTGGGAACCAAGTTCGGGGCGGAAAATGGCTTCTCCATGATACCAAAGTGTGTTGATCCGGTGCAGGAGGCCTGGCTCGTCGGGTGGTGCTGACGGTTTCGGGAAAAGCCAGTGCAGAAGCATGGCAGTCACTTCGCATTGCAAGGCGCGGAGCTCCACCATGCTGACCGCAGCAGGTCTTGCGGCCAGTTGAGGAGCTTCGACTGGCTGACTCTTGAGTACAGTCGGATGCCGTGGTTGGTGAGTTGGTGGAGCGGGCTGTGGAGCGGGCTGCGACGCAGGTTGAGGATGTGATGGATGAGTGCTTCGTGGTGCAGGTGTGGGCGCAGGTGCGGGCGCGGGCTGTGTTGGTACCAAAGTCATACCATACGCATGTGCAGTCTGCACGGCTGGCGCTGGTGCGATGACCGCGTTGGATGTCGGTGGAGGCTTATGCGCTGCGGCCGGCGCGTGGGGAGTAATAGATCTACTAGGTGTTGAAGGAGCGAATGATCGGCCATGGTGAGCCACCGGGCTACTGGTTCGACTGGGTCCACGGGCTTGAGCCAGCTGCTGTGATCGTGCCTGAGCTTGCTGGGCGAAGTGGGCATATGTATTAGGTGGATGCTGCTCATGCACATGATTAGAGCTTGCTGCTGCAGGATGGGGATATGCTTGATGTTGTGGTTGAAGAGCAACAGGCGCTTGGTTCGCAGACTTATTAGCAGGAGACTCGCGATGTCCATTGCCGTTGGTGTCAGTAGATGAGATCGCAACCTGAGGTGCCTGGGGTGTGGGAGCAGTCACGGGGGGTCCTGCTGATGTTGGAGCAGACGACGACTCTGGATACTGTCTTCCAGCAATAGCGCTAATTGCAGCAGAGTCATAGGGGCTGGTGTATGTCCGGGCATCGCGCATGAGTGGTGAGGCATGCTGTGGCCCCCTAGATGGTGGACGTGAACCATCTCGTGAGGTCTCCTTCTTCATATTCACAGCAGTAAAGCCGCCACCACCACCATTCACTGCCTGAAAGCCACCAGCCCCAATGGAAGGAGGGGCGCTGGGCTGTCGAGCTGTGCCGTTCAATTCGTTGTTAGAGAGTGGGCTGAGCTGGATTCTAGCAGGCTCAGCGCCATTGGCAGGCGATGCCGATAGATGGGACTTGTGAGTCGGCAGCGGCGGAACATTTTCCATGCCACCATTAGCGCCAGGAAGAAGGTTGTGAAGCGACTTCCGCGGACTCTTACTCCTCCTATTGATGGGCATCGTGCTGTAGGGACGCTTGTGGGGCGTTCCCGAACGTTCCTCTCCATCCGATAATGAACCAAAAGCTTCACTCTTCCTCTTCTTGCCATTTACAGGCTTTACTTCGAGATCTGCACCAGGCGTTGCATCATGGCCTGGTGGGGTGAGGGAGTGCGGCGTGCCATGGGGTGACTAAAATTACGTCAGCACGTGACTGAAACGTTTGCGTCATCCAACATACCAACTGCGACTCGCCGTCGATATCAGCAAGCGTATCGTAGTCATTTGCACCCGATGGCCTCTTAAGCTTCATGTTGCGGATGTAATAGCATGCCTTGATGATGATCCAGCGATGAAGGTGGATCTTGAGACTAGAGGGGCTTAGCGCGAGACGCATCACCAGCGCATCATCTCAACTTACATTTCTTTATGCTCGGGCTGCTCGTAGAAGAGGTCTTTTGTGTACGTCTTTTTGGCTGAATCTGGTGTAAGCAGACAGGTCCGGTCCGCGCCCTTGCTCCAGATTGCTGGCCCGTAGGTTGCGAGCAGCTCCTCGAGCTCCGTGTCCAAGCTGTGCGGATCTGCGGCAAAGTCAAGCAACGCATCTCGCTCTTTTGGCAGCTCTTTGCTCAACTTGGTGACTTCACTCGATAGTTTGCGATAGTCTGGGTTGTCGAACTTGGGAATTCCGCGGTTCGTGGTGCTGCTGGAGGCGGACAAGCCCAAACCCAAGCACTCTGTCACTTCGCGTATTGTCGGATTATGCGAACTGAAAACACTGATCCAGCGCGCGCGGTCCCAGCGGCGCACGCCATGCTCGAGGTCCAATGCTAGATTATCTTTGGAGCTCATGATGACGCACCGGCGACAGGATGGAACAAAAGGAAACTGATGACGATGGCGATGGCGATGTAGATGAGTAGAGGTAGAGGTCTGGGACTGAGATGGCATGTGATGGCGTGGCGCCAAAGCGCGGATGATGTGTTAGAAAGGTAATAGGGGAGACAGGCCAAAAGTACGCTGCAGTTTTGCACTAGCTGGTCTTGGAAGAAGAAACTTCTGTACGAAGCAAGGTTCCAGTCTCAGACGCCCGTCGTCCTACACCGATCCTCCATGCACGCTTGTGCTGTCGGGTGTGTAGGGACGTGCAGGCCCCGCGTATCACTTCGAGCGGTAGTCGTGTTCGGTGCGAATGGTGATTCGAAATGCGAATGTATGACCGACGAGTCGCTCCGTCTAAGAGAGCGCTGACGACCTCACGACCACATAGCAGCAACGCCGCAATCCACGCTACAGCCCAGCGCTCCCAGCTGCGGCGGGTGCGAAACAATCCTGTTGACCCGTGGGCCGGCGCATAAACCTACAGAGAATACGCGTCCACACAATCCGCGCGACTCAGTCCCAATCTTTCTAACGAGGGTAATCATAGCAGCCCGCGCCGCACATTGGTCCCAGGGTGAAAAGCGGGTCCGTGACGCCTCCTTGCTGAACTATTGTGCGACGCTTAGCCTTTATTTGTTGTGATAATGCCATGCCTCCGATAGTCTATCCAAGCGCTAGGCCATCAGTACAGATTCCAATAACGTCCGGAACCCATCTCGTGTGAAATTAATGCTACGCTAGTTACCAAGGTGGGTTAAATGACCCGGAAGGACGCCACCAGTGTCATGAGTGAATAAGCGAGGCTATCACGCTTTTGTAAGAGTCACAGGGATAGCCGCTGTCTTCTATGACGCGGTTCCAAAGTCTTGCACAGTGGATTAGCTTACCTCAACCGTGTAATCCGGGGCCTGGTCACAAATAGATGCGAGTAGACAGTGCCGTACAGTCGCATGCGGCGTGGTCGAGCGACCTGGCCAGACGAGTTTTCTCGTGTGGCGTACGTGGTATGTAATCTCCCTGTCTGTGCTTCTCGGATGTACTATTGATGTGACGAGTATGTTTAATTTACCCTAGTCAGACTCGGCTTCCTGCACTGAACTTTATGAACCTTAATCCTGGGCATCTGCTGATGACATGTCAGCAGTCAGCGTCGGCATGGCTTATTCCACCGATCTGACTCTAGTCTACCAATCGAGTATGCTCTCGCGTGTTGCAGCCATGTTTAGGCACCCGTAAGCAACGGGCATGCAGTGTGGGGCCTCCGCCTAGTGTAATGATATGCAAATGCCTCAAAAATTTATGCTCAACCTCGCACATGCTGGAACACCATTAATGTTTGAAGGTGGCCTACCTATACAATGTGCGCCACAACCGTCCCACCAACGCCGGCCCTAGCTGATCCTACCGCAGGTTGCTAACTGCGAGGAAAGCGAACAACGGCATTTGACAGCCTGAAGCCTTACAAGGAGCCTTGTTGTCGTAACACAATCTGGCGATATTGTGTAAAGCTTCAGGTACCCTGATCGCCTTCCATCGCAAGTGACAACATGCAGTACTCTTAGACAACATGCAGTACTCTTAGACAGCATGCAGTACTCTTAGCCAACATACCACATTGTGCCCCTGCCCTCTTCTTCCTCGTCCTTGCGGAACGCTTCGAGGTGCTCACCGAGCCATCGTACTGTGGCTGTAAAGTCAATGTTCTTCCATTGCATTTCCGTCGCGTACTTTTCGCCGGCCAGCATGACTATAGCTTGTCGCAGAAGCTCGTCCTTGTCAACGACTAAGCCCGGTGCAACACCAAATCCCTGGCCGACATCCTCGAAATTGATCAGTATTGTTTCGGTCGCGCCCATCAGCGTGCAATATTGCTGATGTCGTCGTTCCAGCTCGGCGTTTGTGGTGCCTTCGCTAGCCCAGCCTGTGGTGATCAGCAACGTGGAATGCAAATTTGGTTGTGACTTACGCTGCTCTGCGCGCTCGAATGCTGCCATGTGCCTTTTGAGTTCAATCCATGTCAGAAGTGCACGCTCCCGTGCTATGAACACAGGCACATTCTCGAGCATTTTCTGCGAGTCGGCTCGCACCAGCTCTCGCCATATTCGCTCAAGTCTGTTTAGCAGCACTTCTTCGTCAACACGCACAGCGCCCTCCTCGTTGTAGATGTATGAGCGTAGCGCTCTCAAGCTGTCGTAGTCCAGCCCGCGATAGGGGATGCTTGCGCCTGACTGGGGAACTTTCTCTGGCCCTACATCACCAGTCCGAAACCCTGCAACTAGTTGTGCAACGCTTTCAGTAATTTGCCGCTCTGCAGCAGCTTGTTCAGCGAGAGCATGTGTGGGCGCTTTGCCGTCCACGGGATGCCCGTTGGTTGCAGGCCATAAGGAACTGGTCCCCTTTGCTCCGTTACTCTCGCCTGGAGCAAGTCGACTCCAGACGCCTTCAACAATATTTTGGTGCTGCTGACTATTTGGTGGTGCGTTTGCGCCGACTGAGTTGAAGCCAGCGACCGCGTGCGCTGTGGCTCCGCCGTTGATAGCGGAGAACCCGGCCCCTTCGCGTGGCCCCACTATCGGACTCTCACCCGATTCTGGGGGTGTGAGCATTGCGCTCGAAGACATCGGGCTGCCTCTTGAACCTGTGTCAACATCGTGCAGCACTGAATTGGGTGCAAGCGCAACAAATGAAGCTGGGGCTTCACCATTGAGGCTGTTGTGTTCAGCTTCAGCCCGTGCTTGCCGATTCTCTGCCTTCTTTCTTCTTTCGCGATCCAAACGCTCTCTAGCGAGGATCACGTTGCATGCCTTGAGGCCTATCCACCAGTGCAAGAGCTTGTGAATTCTGCAAGGACAGTCAGCCAATACGCCCATGGCAAAAACCTTCGACCATGAAAATCCATTGAAAACTCACAGCTTTCTGTCTTCCTCAAGCTCGATGTATAAGTCTCTTGTATATAGCCCATCATCGACACCGGGCTCGTTCGCTGTGATCAAATGCTCTCGATCCCCAGCTCTCCCCCAAATCTTGGCTCCATGCTTTTCAAGTAGCCCATTAACCTCCTCTTGCAGGCTGTTTTCTTCACTGAGAAACTTCATCAGCTCTTCCGGCTCTTTCGGTAGCGTCGCGACGACGTCACCCATGTCTGCAACCAATTCTCGAACTAGTGCAGATTCGAAATTTGTTTTGCCGCGCTTGTTGGATGACCATTTTGCGCGCAAGCCCAATCGCTCGATCAACTCGTGCATGCGCACTTTACTACGATTCTTCATAATGTCCAGCCAGTCCTTGGACGTGGCATATGTTATTGATGTGCCATCCATGGCGAGTGCAGTGTCATGCGCATGCACAGCAAGGGGTGGCAGATGGCAAATGCTTAGGCTCGTAGATATGTTGTAACACACCCCCTCTTAATGCGATGCGCATAGGATGACCATTACGCGGTCAAGGTCAACCGAGATGCCCGCGATGTGTAGTGCTGATTTCGCTGGGGAGGTTACATGCAGTTGCTGGAAGTACTCGATCGGAAAGTTCCCGTTGTCAGGCAGTAATTGTGGCGGCTGAGAAGACCACGGGGTAAGTTCTGAACCCTTTGAAGATGTGTAATAATACAAAAATGATGAAGAGAGTGTAGGGGATGAAACGGTGAAACCAGGGTGGAGCGATGGCAAGGGCTCGGCTACAGATTTCACCTGCAACCAGGCCCAAAATAGTAAGGCCGGGGTAAGATGGAACGCTACACTGATTGGCCACGCGTTGACTTACCCACGACTACAAAATCTCTACGAAGTGTACAACGTTTCGTCTGGATTACCTGGGCAGTCGTCCAATGCCGTATTTGCAGTCTTGATATGTCCGTGCAGAGATCTGCACCTATTGCAATGTACCGCCTTGAAAGAATCAGCAGTCTCTTCGAATCGACACATGATCCCCAAATCAAATGCAACCGGCGACTGTCTACAAGGCTACAAGAAGTTTCAATTCCATCGGCTTTAGAAGCTTCGCTCCCAAAAAGCGACCGTAATTTAGCATGTATGTGCCATCCTGATGAGATATGAAGGACTGTTGAAGCTATTCACCGCTTTATTTCATCACTTCTGCGGGGTCTACAGGCTATCGTAGTAGTCCTGTGGTATTGATATCCATAGCATCTTGAATGTGAGGTTCCCATGTTGGTAGTTCTTGAGTCCAATCTCCCCAGAATTTCGCTCAGGAGCCGCCGGAGTGGGACAGAACAGGAATTGTGCGGGTGCATGCATACTCGTATCATGCCTGATTGGAAAAGCTTTGCGTTCCGTCGGAGACCGGTTTTACTACGACACGTCGTCTGTAGTGAGAAAATCCAGGTATTATAGGCAAGTCCGGCTGCAATGCAGAAGAGAAGAGAGGCAGAAGTGACCTGCGACAGCCGTAACATTTAAATAATGCATCAAATCATATCGTAATTATCATATGCGGCCCGTAGGCGAAGTCGAATCTTGTCATCTGGTCTGCAGTATTCTCATAGTGACCGAATAGTACCGTGATGTTGCAACGAGTGCGTATCTCAAGAGTTGGCCTCATAGTCGTTGCTGGATCTGCCCGCATCGCTTTCAGGATTGAATCACTCTTCTCCGGACTTAATAAAGGCATTCAGGCTCCATCGTCCTCAATTGACTACAACTAGTTTCGCCTGTTGGGCGGAGTGTCTGACATACTAGTCGCATCCAAACGGCAGGAGCGAAGCGGCGTTTGCTTCCATGCAATGTTGTTTACATCGCGTCATTCGACTCGCGTTTCGCCCGCAATCACGTTGTGATTGGCCCACCCGCGCTCAGTGCCTCACCGAAAGTGCTCGTGTAGCCTATTTCACTTTGCTAGAGAGGAGTAAACGTTATCAGGTGATCTTTGCTGCACGCCCTTTCCCGATTAGTGCAGGGTTAGCATGCGTATACCTTCTGGAACAACCATCCTCTTTACTCTCACACTGCGTACGACACCACCTTTGTTATCGCGAAACTAACGCCAGGAGCAATACGCGCCTCTTACAAACACGTGCTCGATGGTGGGCCGAAGTGTGCACGCCGAGCTGCAAAGCCTTGGACTACGTAGCTACACTGCAAGCGCTCGCGCGGTCTTCAAGCATGACGCAGTCAATCGTCTGTACAGGGAAGAACTACCGTCACTGTTTCGTATCCTCGTCCGAGACCGGGGTTCTACTCTCGATCGCGACGACCCAGTCCTGTTCGACAAGGAGCTCGATCAACTACTCGGAGAGTACGGCCCACTCATCTGGCCGGGTGAGGGTGAAGGCAATCGCGATCATCTTTTGGCTGCCCAAGCCGGCACACCATACGAGTCCGATCTCGTCTACCCTCGCGATACTGCGGCGTTGAAGAGTCGCCTTCGTCGCAACATACTGGCCAAGAAAGTAATTCATGGGGTCGATTATCAAGCCCAGATGGAGAAAAAGGCTGGCGGTAGCGACTCGCCCACACTCAAGACAGTGCGACAGTCATACCTGACTACCCTCAAGGGAAAACTCCCTGGTATTGACAAAGAAGACAGCTCCATGTATTCTTCAGACGACTCTGTGATTGGACCCACAACGCGACAGCACGATCACGACAGCTCCCACGTTGGCTTCTCCCATGTGCAGCTTCGCCTCTATCGCAAAATTGACCTCAGTCCTCCTGTCCTTGCATTCGGGTCGATGTTCCTGAAGCTTTATGGCACTACGTCACACGATTGGTTCAATCTTGTTTGCGAGCGAATCTCGACAAACTGCAGTTTCATGGTCTTTCAATTTCCCGAAGACATGTACCAAGCAGGCAGCATACGCCTGGATCGCGGATCAGGTGATTCTGATGCGACATACCAACGAGTCCATGGCATCTTCCGCAATGCGAGGAGATTCCCAGGTGACCCACAGTACCGGTCACTCGAAGTTGAGGTCGGGCTAGACTTGGATGATACCCTCAAGGGTGCGGTTGCTACTGCCGCGCATGATGGTAGCTCTACTCCCCTAAGCTCGGCGCCTTCGTCTCCCCACGACCCAAGCCTTGGATTGATATCTCTTGGTGCCCATATCTCGCCGCGGTCAGGTATGCGTGAGAGATCAGTCGCTTCTCGGGCGGCATCAAAACCGCTGGACTTCGAGTGTTTCAGTCACTTCTCGAATGGAACTGGTCATTATTACTCAGCACCCAACCTTTATGCTCGTGGCATTTGGATTGGGTATCTGTCACCAGAGAAACAGAAAAAGTCATATCGAGGACTGGCATCTTTCAGGGAATTGCAGGCGAATTTTCGCGACATGAGTCTACCATTTCCACCATCGACACTAGGGAGTTCGGGCAGTAATCGTGATGCTGTTTGTCGGGGCTGTTTTGGAGCGCAATCGGGACTGCTCACGTTGCGTGAAATGGCTTTCGTCAAGGATCGGGTAAGATACATATAGCCGATGACTGTGTCTAAGCACTAATCAGGTATTCACAGAGTCTGGTCATCATGCCGCTTGACGGTAATGATGAGCTGGGGATGTTCTGCATATTGATCCCGCAGCCTATGGACCGATCAACGAAGCATCTCCAGGCGTGGAGGCCATACGAAGTAGGCAACGGCGGCGACGGGTCGAAATTCAGCAACAATTTCGCCTTGGTTACCCTGCGATATACTGGTCTCGACATAGGTACTATCGAGACAATCAGAGCGACGCTCCACTCACCAGGAAAGAGCGATCTGCTATCACAGTTCGGGACGAATGTATCCACTTTTCAAGCCCCAATGAACACCCCCTCAGCCCAGGTCTATAATGAAGAGGATGGTACAGACGGACCACTCCTGTCGGACAAAGCTTGCGCAGCTCGGAAGCGGAAACCTAGAGCCTGTAGGGAACGGAAACCTGCAAAAAGCAAGCGCAAGAGAAGAGAAACCGGCGTGCTGCGCCTATCGATTAGCCAGGAGAATCTCCGTAGCCTTGGAATGCCCGTGGTGAAAGAGCCGCAAGCTGCAGACCTTCCGAATCCCACGAAAGAGCAGCTGATTCTGATCACGAACAACAAGACCGTGGAGAAGGTACCGAAAGTCGTCGAGTCGCAAGCCAGCTCGAACCAAGAAATACCTTCCGTTGCGCCAGCCATCGGTCTGACAAAGGAACAAGCCCGAAAGATCAACATCGTCTGGACGGTAGACGTTGATGGAGAGGAATGTGACTTCTCACTGACCATGGCAGAGTGCAATACCTTAAGCGAGATGCTGGAGGTGTTGCGCGGCATGGTTCAGTACTTCCCAGCCGTGACTGCGATCCTCGAAAACGCGAATATGTGGTTGTTGACGTACATGGGCCCGAAGGGAGTGAAGAAGACGCAGATGGGTCGTAAGGGAACGGAGGTGGCGTTTAACCGGATGCGGGATGATCTTTGCAAGACGTCTTCAGCTGTGGGAGGAACTCTGGATGTGCAGTTGAGAGCCGTCTGAGGCTGTTCCGTATGGTGAACAGGTAGCCTGTACACATTCCAAGAATTCTACAGAGCCACGTAGAGAATCTCATGATAGCGGATATATCCAGGTTCCTCTAAGCAACTTATGTATACCTCTAAAGACTATCAGCTCATGTTGTGTAGGTGCAGACCGAGCACGACTTTTGCCGCTGCCTGGTGCGACCCTACATCATGGGGAAATAGCGGGGACCTTATCGAACCTCCTTCTTCGTCTCTCCATCTTACTTCCAACACTGATATCCTGTCCACAGATTGACTGAGGCTGTGCTCTCGTTGCCGATCAGGAAATGGGCGCCCAATCTTTCGTCCGTTTCCGTGATGAGTAGCGGAACGCCATGCGGCGTGGACATCGTATTTTTAGCACAGCCTCGCGCGATACATGCCGAAGGCACGACCAGCTCGAAACTTTGGAAAGCCACTGAATGCCACGATGAGAAGAGCTGGAAGTTAAAGCATTGCGATGTTTGCAAGTACTTACTTGGTTGTCGATGGTCTGTCATTGCCCAGCGCGTTATCCCACCGAGTCGCGCAAGTTGATCATGTTGCGCCTCCGCGAGCCGTGCGATTTGCTCCGCATGCGCCAACCCACCGGTCAAGAGCTTGTCTCCACCACATTCGCTTCCCCCAGTCACCAACCACCAGGTCGAATGTTCCGATTCGGAGCCACAGTCTGTCTCCAGGCTATGGGATTGGTGCAAAGGGGACAATGGTGAGGCTGAACTTCGGAACGCATAGGCTGCGAGGCGTTCCTCAGCCGCAGGCAGGGTGCATCAAATCTCGTGCGATTTGACCCTGTGCTGGGTACTTGTACCTGCATTGTAAGCAGCTCTTGTAGAAGGTAGGCCCGGGTCTTTGTCATAGTCGCAGTCGTACCTACGCTACTAGATTGGCAAACATCAGCTTCTACGCTGATATAGGCGACGGCGCGTCGTAGCCTCGAAGCCTAGTAACTATGGCGGGGGTACCATTCCCGCTACAAATTGGCTCCCCCAAGACTAATAGGCAGTCTTCGGTCGACGACGTACCGGCAGCTCTGCGCGCGGGCTCGCCCACAGTCGGTCCTCAAGCTCGACCACCCCTCACGCGCAAGAATACCTCCGGCGCTTCAGACAGACTCTCCCAGCTGTTTCCGTCCCGACCGTCCTCAATCGTATCAATCTCTCCTCCAGTTACCGCCACGCATTCTCGAAGAACGTCTCTACCATCTCCGCTCACGCCAGCTGCCGAGCCGACATATCGCATACCGCGCGCACCAGCACCACCTTCTTTCGCCGAAGACACTTCGTATAACCCTACAGCGAGCGCATTTGATCCTCAGGGATCAGGACAACCACTACAAAGTGGCAGCGGAAAACGGAGGCTGTTGAGCCGACTATCGTCCTTAGGCCGGGCGAGCTCGAAAACTGGGAGATACAACAAATTGGAAGATGAAGAGTCACAGCCAGTACCCATGCGGCTGGGAGGTGTGGAGGAGGAAGAGGAGGCCGTAGGCTTTGACCTGAGTGGCTTTGATGGACTCCCCATGAGGAAGTTTGAGACGCAGTCGAGGATGGCAAGTGCGACGGACGGGAAAGAGGGGGACCGTGACTTGCATGAAGCAGGCTACGCTGCCGAATTTGAGAGGCTCGAGGCGCAGCTGGGCGCTGGTCTAGATTCCGTCATCGAGAAGCCCTCTACACATAATCCCACGTCGCTTGAAGTGAGGAGTCCAAGTCACAGACGAGTCCCGTCTGGCTCCAAGGTTGCATCTGCTCAATCCATGGCTGCGCAGAAGGAAGCCGAGAAGACTGGAGGCATTGTTGCTGTCGCAGATGTACCCGTGGATATCAGCGATTTCCATGCAGGCTCCGACTTTGACTCGCGAAGTATCAGGACGACTGATACTGGTCTGACTAGAAGCGGGCCACAAACCAGCTATTTCTTTCCCGAGGATCCCGAGCAGCCATCGTGGCGGCCTTTCTCAATGGGTCGACCTTGGCTTGCGATGCTCATCATCATTGCGCTTGCTCTGGCTGGTCTGCAAGAGTTCCTTTGTCAATGGTCTCTCATGAAAGTTAAGGAAGATCACGAGGGCGGCTTGGTGTCGTTTGAGAAGCCGGGTGACCTGACCATTACCGAATTCTTTACCTGGAAATATGCGCCGATCATGTCCTTCGTGTTCTACGGCATATTGTGGCAGATGACTGATTTTGATGTCAAGCGACTCGAGCCATACTACCAGCTGTCGAAGAAGTCGGGTGCAACGGCTGGTGAGTCGTTGAACATGGACTATCTGACTTTTATGAGCTGGCTCGTCCCCCTGAGAGCCTTGCGTCACAAACAATATGCGGTCATTTACAGCTCAATGGGCACTTTAGTAGCTAGTAGTCTCGTGCCGGTCCTTCAGTCGGCTTCCATTGTGGTCTACCCACCAAAAAGCGAGCGCAATGGCGACAACACGCTCAAGTCAATCAGAATTGACCCTCCATGGTCACGAGGGGTTTCAGGATCCCTGGTCTTTGTCGCTTTCTCTGGAGCAGCACTCATGTATGCCATGCGCCGGAAGAGTGGGCTGCAGTCCGATCCGAAGGGTATTGCTGGTATAGCGGCCATGGCCACCAGAAGCCATATCCTTCAGGAGTTCCGTGGACTAGACACTGCGCCAATCGACAAGATCCACAAGCAACTGCGGCATCGACGGTACATTCTCCATAAGAGCGCGCTGTGGCAAGGAGAATTTATCCGAAACAATGCGGAGAAGGTACATGAGCATGGTGCGGATCCTCGACCACTTATGCTCCGCAAGCGCTCTGGTGTACCTTTCATCACCTTCATGGTACTTGTGACCGCGTCAATCCCAGTGTTCATGTTCTACGATGGCGCAGGTATAGTCACAGAGAAGCTACCATTCCTCATGACCGCCCTGGCGACCGTGATCCGGATACTCTGGAACACGATGAACAGCGACGTCCGGATGCTGCAGCCATTTTGGATCCTCGCCCAGCGCCACGCACCCGCAAAGACCCTCACGCTCGACTACGCCGGCACGAATCCACTGATCCTCCCTTTCGTCGCCATGTCCAACGGCCACTACCTGGTTATGATGGTCGCATTTGGCTCCATCCTAGCCGAGATCCTTACAGTATGCGTCTCCTCCATCAGCGTCGACGGCAAGAAATTCATCCCCGGCAACGGTGATCGCGACGAGGACGACCCCACCGACATGTCCCGCCACAACACTGAGCAGACCTTCCGCTCCTTCTGGTCCTCCTTCTTCCTCACCATGGCCATCCTGCTCTACCTCATCGCCATCGCACTCCTCACGTACATCAAGCGCTCGCACAAATTCATGCCGCGCCAGATCGGCACTATGGCGTCTGTGCTCGCCTTCATCCACCAGAGCCGCATGCTGCTGCTCTTCATCAACACGGAGAAAATGGACTCGAGGCAGATGACGCGGCATTTGGAGAAGACGGGCAAGACATTTGCGCTGGGCTGGGTGGGCGGCAGGAGTGATGGGGATGATCACTTGGCGATTGATGAAGAGGAGATTTTAGCCGAGTATCAATATGGGGTGGATTGGACGAAGACGAGGATTCTGGGGCATCAGGTTGGGGCGTGGGAGCATTATGAGTCGCAGTGAGGGTAATGAGGGACTGGAGATTATTTAATACGATACCAATACTCATAAATGTACATCACGTAGCTCTTTCAACTGTGCAAATCTTCGTCATATACCATTTTTCGATTAGAACACCCAGGCCCACAGTCTTCATTCTCATTCCATATCCATGCAATCTGTACGCCCAAAACGCCCTCTCATGCTTGGTATTAATCTCCCTCCCCCTCTACCCTTTAATTCTCCCCCCCGACATTCGAACTCAACCAGTCCATGCCCTCAGTAACCCCCGTGCCATCCACCGCACTACACGCGACAATACTCCAATTCCGATCCTTGAGCTCGCCCAACCGCAGCGCCTCGCTGATTTCGCCCGCCCCCTTGGCGCCCGGCTGGTCCTGCTTGTTGGCGAAGACGAGCAGCGCGGCGTCGCGCAGTTCTTCTTCGTTGAGCATGGCGCGCAGTTCTTCCGAGGCGGTGGTCAGGCGGTCGATGTCGGTGCTGTCGATGACGAAGATTACCGCAGCCGTGTTGGCGTAGTAGCAGCGCCAGTAGGGGCGGATGGAGGTTTGGCCGCCGAGATCCTTGGGGGTGTGTTAGTGGGGTGGAGAGAAGGGGGTGTGGGGGAGGGACGCACCCAGACGTTGAAGTTTAGCTTGTTGTATGTTACGGATTCGACGTTGAAGCCTATGGTTGGTATTGTGGTGACGACTTCGCCGATCTGATATATACATTAGCATGCCGTATTGAAAATCCCTCGATATCCCTTTAGCGCCAACGTACCTTCAGTCTGTATAAGAGTGTAGTCTTGCCCGCATTGTCCTACATTTGTAATCAGCTCCTGCTGCTCAAGTCTTCGGCGGAGTCATGGCGCATACAAGTCCCAGAATCAATATCCGCGTCTCTTTCTTCGCCCATATCAGGTTTTGGAACTTCGACAGGTAGCCGCCCATGGTGTGTGTTCGTTTCCGGCGCGCTCGTTCAAGTCGGTGGATATGCGGCGTTCACCGCCGGGGGGTTGAGTCGTTGCGGGGTTCCGAGGGCTAGAAGAGTAGGGGTCGTGTGGGGGCAGCTGTGGGGGGAGAATAGCAATAGATATGAAGCTGTCTAGTAGATTCCCGAGGGCCGTGTGCTGATGTCGTTGTCGCTGTCTGGCCAGAAAGTTAGGCGGAGGTGGGTGCAAACAGTTCAAACATCCCGAGGCTGGCGGAGGATCGTTTCACCGAACCGAACTCTGATATCCAGGGTCTACAACATGTGTACCAAGGTATACTACAACATCAGTTCGCCATAACTTGACGCTTTTTTTTTCGACAACCTATGTGGCACAGATGTTCGGTCGTCAATATTTCCAATTGAGCGGCTGAACCAAATTGCGGACCTCGCCAAGTCGCCCCTGTTCGTAGTTATCAACGACCCAGAGTTTGCGCTTTTGGCCCAAGTGCGTGATGAGTCTGCGAACACCTCCAGGATGCCTGAAGATGCAATGAGCTATTTGTAATCTGCTGTCTCTGTGTCGGGTTCAATGTAGGCCAAACTCATCTAACGGCTGACTATAACCTTGGAATCCACTACGTTCCCAGGTTTTTTTCGGTGCGATAAGACACTGAGGGTATACAGCCTACAACTTCGGTAGTCTATATCGAAAATCCTACGCGTCTAACTTGGAATGTCCGCGGTAGGCTTGCACCAATAGCTCAGAGTGCTCAGACAGATCTATGGTATCTACTGCTTGACGAGAATCGGAAAGAAAATTTAACGAGAACCATGATTTCTGGTTGATCTAAAATATGGTGCTATGTAAACGGCTCTCCTGCTCTTCTTTCGCTCTATCCATCTCCATGCCATCCTAGCCATTACACACATCACAAAGCGTCCTCACACAAAATTCTCTTCATACCACTTCTTACACACCACAATTACCACTTCAACACCACCAAACAACATGGCCTGCACGCTCCTCGCCAAATTCAACGAGCGATTCCCTTTGCTCTTCTTAATGGTGTCTACAGAAGAACTGCAGCGCCAATGCACTGCCAACGAGAGTGTCCTGTGTGGAAGCGAACTTGGTGAGAAGTTCTACTTTGCCGTCGGTAGCGCACTATCTGCGAACGGAGAATGGAACAGCATGACCTTCAAGCAGCTGGAGCATGAGGCTCGTGTGCTGGGCTTGCTGGACCCTTTCGAAAAGTACAGCCATTCCGCCTTCAAGCTGAGGCTGATGCTGGCCTGCGAGGCCAAGAGGAACGAGGAGGAGGCAAAAGTGGTTCATGAATAGCATGGTACCACTTGTGTGGTTAGGTTGTTCTAGGTGTTCTAGCGTTGTTTCTGTTAGCCTACAGAGGACGTCTCGTGTGGCCTTTGCTCGTTGTTGTCGGAGTCTTGTACTGTTCCATTTCTGCATGCCGATTTTCGCACTGCGCTGCATGGTAGTTGTTTCCCAAATAGGTAGTTCATGATATGGTCACACTTTCACTTTCCACACAACGCAGCGTCCACGTGATCTTTCACTTTCCTGTCTCAATTCCCCGCCTTGCATTAGATCATCAAGGCTTTCACTATCACTCTGAGCACGGCCCAGGAGCCTACAGCTATATATTCTGCACCGGTCTGCTCAGACAATCGTTCTCGTCTCTACACAGCTCTTGGACTCTCCCCAACCAAGCACCCACGCAGCACCTGCATGAGTCGACCACGCGCCACAGCTGCCACTCATACACTTCGCTTCCAAAGCCTACAACACAACAAACAGACATCCTTGCCTCTCAGTATGTCTGCACAACAGCAGCAACCTTCCCAGGGCTTTAATGCCGCCTATTCTTCCACATCGCCGGCCAGTGCCACCCAAAACCTGGCTCAGGCGGCCTCACCAGCTCGCCGCTCCCCTGAGTACACCGTCCGCGCCCCTGGAACTTCTCCTCCGGACACCATCGCGCCACGAACCCGCCTTCCGCGCCCCATCTCTCCCCATATCAACGAGCGCCGGACCACATATGCGTCCGCCGCTGATCGGACTCACAACCGTGGCTCCAGCAACTCCAGGTCACCAGTGGAAAACCTCTTGCGCTCTCAGACTGATGCATTTGCTGCTTCTTAGTATGTAGCTTCTCGAGCTCCTCCGCCTCGCTCAAGTGAGCCTCTGCCAGGCATAGACATCTACATACCTGACTACCGCTCTCGCCTGCTTCCACCACAATTTCGAGATGCCAATCGCTCTCGCCAAGAGAGGAGTCGCCGGCCTGACTACGGCACTGCCTCAAGCCCTCGAAGCGAAAACAACTACCGCCCTCAATACGCGATGGAGTCTCCGCTTCCTCGCCTCCGTCGTGTGCAGGAACAAGTCATTCCGCCTTGGGCACGGAAGGAAGTTGTGAAGCCAGCCTCACCTATGACTGAGACTTCCAAGACCAAGACTCCCCCTGAGAAGAAGTTCGAGCCGCCTACTCGTCGCCCTCACTGGGGCAGAGCTGCTGTCGCCCCCACCAAGCAGCAGAGCACCAAGCCCAGCTCGTATTCTTATGATGATGCGATCATTGCCGGGCTGAACAGCAAATACAACAAGCCGAAGCCCAAGGCTGGAAGCCCTTCTGTCCCCACGAAGACTCCCGAGCCTGAGCGGCGCGCTGCATCTCCTTCCCACCCGGTCCTGCGCAAAGTCCAGAAGCCAACAAGGCCCCAAGACAGCCAGGCTTACAGTGTCTAGAGAAAAGACGCGCTCCTTAATGAGGGGAACCTTCGCCAGCTGCACCACGAGAGCGTAGACTCGTCGCACTTTGCATCCGTCCTCGCCATGCATGACAAGGAATTCTTGTGGAAGTGCTTGGAGCTTTCAAATTACAAGACCTCGAAGGACCTTAGAAAGCGTGCTGAGCTTCTGTATATCGTGGTGTCGGACCACTGTATCGGACAGTACCAGCCCCTCGTCGAGAGATGGCCGAAGTGCTGGCGAGGAGGGCTGTGTCGCAGCATAAAAAGAATGTGCGCATTTCGAAGGAGCAGCCAGTCTCTGAGACGAAGACCACGGAATCGGAGCTAGACAAGAAGGCTGTAAAGATTAAAATCGAAGAGATTTCGGCCGAAGCGTCGCAGCATACCGCGTCAAAGTCCACAAGGGTCAGCTTGAATGACATCCTCGGCTCGATCAGCAAGGAGGAGAAACCCAACGTCTCTGGCTACTCGTCGCGTTCGAGGAAGTCTTCAAGCTCCCTTGAGGAGTTGTTCTCGTTAGATGAGGATAACAGCCAGCCGAAGTTGTCCATGGAGGCAGCTGAGAATCCTGTAGACAACAAGAAGTGCTCTCTTCCCATTGAGTTCGAGAAGGAGTCTCCAAAGCGGCCCAAGGCTACACCCGAGAACGAGGTAGAGTCCCGGAAGAAGAAGGCGCATCGAGCGCGAACTGCAACCGCAACCGCCACTGCCGGCGATAATGGCGAGCAGATGGGTATCAACTCCGTCCAGCCAGCACCTGTCTTTGTGTTCGGCGCATCCGCTCAAGTCGCAGAGCCAATGCCCGCAGCAAAGGAGATTGAGTCCCAGAACGACGGCTCCGAAGAGGAGGTCATGGTCACCACACCTAAGACCTCCCAGAAGCGCAAGTCGCTCACCACCGATGACGATGAGGACGCAGAGCAGCTTCCTGCTAAGGTCGCGAAGCCTAACCCGTCTAGCCCAGTCGCCGCACCGACTAAGATTCCAACTGAAGAGTTCATCCGGGGCCAGATGTACGTCAAACAGCGCGACGGTTCCTGGAAGCTTTCGCAGTCGACCATGGCGCCGCAGAAGGCCCCTGAAGCTGGTCCCGCGCGTAAGTTCATCAAGTATGTGGGACGCTATTATATAGACAGTTACGGGCGCGAATGAGGGAGGTTCCCGTATAAAACCGGTTTAGTATAGCATTTCTTTAGGGAGTTCTTGAATATAGCATGCGGTGTTAAATGGGTCAAGGGCCATCGCGGAATGAAGTGGGAGCACTTCACACCAGTAATGTCAACAAATAGCAATGACATCTTAATAAATCAATCATATAACATATCACTGCGTCTTTGGACTTTCGTCAAGCCATTACTAATTTTGAACAGCCTGCAGCGGTCTTGGATATGCTAGATATATGAATTATGATAGCTGTGACATGCCCACATATGCCTATCATGAGTTACAATATTCCACCAAGCCCCGGGAAAATTCCTGTCCACCTTCACCGAGCGAGAAGAGTGAAGAGGTAGCCTGGATATGGTCAAAGCCCTTCGCAAAACTAGACGAGATATCTTGCAGTACTAAACATATTCAGGTTTCTTTATAAAACCATTGGCGCGTTCTTGGGGACTATTAGATCACTTCGCGCATGTGCAGAGCGGACACGAGTTTGGCCGCTGCCTGTCGACGGCTCGGCCCATCACATACCTCTTCATACGTGCGAAATTGACATGAAAGAGATCTAAAAGACACGACGTGGACTCTCCACCCCACTCATCAACACGATGGCTTCTCCAACAACTGCACCAGCTCGCCAAACCTCCAGCGCGGCGAAAGAAGCTCTAGGCACCGTGGAAGTGCTCGAGAACATCCTGCACAATACAAGTCTCGCAGACATCCTTTGCAACGCACTATTGGTCTCGCCTTCCTGGCGAAACTGCATCACTGGCTCGCGCATCCTGAGGCACAAATGCCTCTTCCTCCCCTCCACCACCGACGACTACACCGCCGACAACCTCCTATACATGCACTTCGCATGTCCCGTATCCGCATACCGCGACATACATCCCCGCCAAATCGCTGTCTTCCAGTATTTTATAGAGAGTCCACGCCCTGTTCTTCCTCAAATCAGAGGGTTCCTCGACAGGGCTGTGGATACTCATTTCGACGACTATCTCACATTCATGGCTACGATGTACAGGACTAGCCCGAATGAACACCACCAATTCAATGAAAACAGTGGGATCAGGTATAAATTCTGGGCCGCGATGACGCAGCTGCGTGCGGATGTTGCGCACCCCTTTGTACGCAGGTATATGTGGGCGCCACAGCAATGTTTCTGGACGGGCTATCGTAATCGTCTCGTACTCCTGATCTTCGACGTTGACAGGTGTGTCACAGGAGACTTCATTGCCCTGCAGCGGATTATGACTACGTTGAATCAAATGGTCAGAGATTGTCCGACTATCAGCTGTTTGGACGCGCCGCTTACTCGACCTGCTGCGACTATGCTGATGGTATCTCTCCAGCGACCGACGAGTAATGCGTATAATGTGGGACTTCGGCGTACGGATTTTATGGAGCGAGATACGGGCATTACGATTAGGGATATGATCTTGCTGTTAGTGAGGGTGGCGATTTTGTTGTTTGAGGGGTATTCGGACCCACATCGACCAGCTACTATGGATGTTTCAAGGATAATGATAGAGTATGCGAGGAGTCTTCAAACATTACTGAATTAAGAAAATTAGAGCGGAAGAAAGACACATGTGTACAATAGGGTGGAGAGGTGGCTGGCTCTCATGTTGCAGAGAAAGCGAGAAATAGCTCATGCAGCCAGACTGCGGCGATAGTCTAAATTAAAAGAGAAGGCAGTTGAAGAAAGCTGCGAATACGTCTAGGGAGTCTTATAGCCCTCCCTAAGACAGACATAAGTGAAGCTGTCAATATGCAGGCAAGGAGTATAATTCTGCATATAACATCTTTTGAGCTGCCAAGTCTCGCTTTTTCTGCAACTTGAGAGGCTGGAAAGATCGGCGTAGGAATTTTCAGCATCTTGCAAGCGATCAACGTGACTACTCACTGCGCATTAACCAAACAAAGCCTCCCCTGCTGTGTCGGCAAACCTCTCGTACCCTCAACGTACCACTGCTCACTCCCCACAGCAGTCACCGCATAATACACACCCCACGGATCCCACTTCTTCTTCACCCGCAATAGACTATCATAGTTCGTCCCATAAAGAGTGTGCTGAAAATCCGGCTCCTCCACATCTGCTTCGTTCATGTATGCCCCACTGTCAGGACTCGCATCCCTCCATTTCTGAATATACGAGTCCAGCCGCCCATGTGACGCTTTCCACTCCTCGTCCGAAAGGTCGCGAGAGTATGGTTTATTATCGAAGCCAGTGGCGTGCATGACGGCATTACGAAGTGCTGGGTTCACTGCAGAGCTTGAGCCAGGATAGCCTGCTGTTTCGTACGTTGCGGCAAAGTCGACGGAGTGGAAGTTATAGCCGCCTTCTTCGACAAATATACGTATTGAATCCATGGTTGCGCGAAAGGCGGTTGAGTTGGGGTCTTCAAAGTTAGAGCGAGGGAAGAGACGGGAGCTAAAGCGACTGTTGCTTGTGGCACCTGTTGGACCGCCAGGTATTGTGCCAAAGTCGGCATATGTCTTCCAAAAAAGAGGCTCTTGCATCTTCAGAGGGATGCCTGCATCATTGAGGTCTTTGATGAGTGGTGCGACTAGGCTTTTCATCTCTTCGGGTGTCACGCCAGGCTTGGTGATCTGGCTGCGCAAACTGAATGTGCGATTTGGCTGGATTCGACTGCCAGCTTGTGCCTGGACGTAGTTCCACATGATGCCTTTGGCATTGTTTATGCGGAGATTATGAGAGAAGTATACATCCATGCCTTTCCAGAAAGTCGTCGTGTCGTTCACACGAACATTGGACGTTGAGTTACCGAAAACGGGACCAGTCTGGAACGTGAAGTCATAGCGAGCAATGGTGGTGGGCGGATATGCTTTGACGATCGCGGAGGTTACAATACCATAGTTGCCTGACAAGCATTAGACATCAGCTCCCTGAAGTCAAACACGACTCACTCGGTCCGCCTCCACGAATGGCCCAGAAGAGGTCAGCATTTGTATCGGGATCAGCGTGAACGAAATGACCGTCAGCAGTAACGATTTCGAGAGCGAGCACTTGGTCGGCCATAAGTCCGTACTTCGATGTGATGTATGAGAAGCCGCCGCCTTGCATAAAGCCACCGTATGCACCGACCGTGGGAGATCCTGGAGCGAGCAGGGTGATGTTGTTTTTACCCATGTAGCTGTACACCTCCCATTGCTCCAGTGCTACCCCCACTCTTGCTGCTTGTCCTTCGTACTGTGCGATCTTCACTGAAGGCAAGTACTCGAAAGCTTTGAAATGATGTACCCAAACTTGAAGTGCGCCACTACCTGTATTGCGACCGATCCAATCGTGTCCGGTGTTTCTATTCCTGTTAGAATGGTCAAATGTGGAGCATACGTGTTGCATACTTGATGGTAAGACGAATGTGGTTGTTGCGCGCAAAGTTGATTGCAAGCTGCACATCCCGAACGCTAGAAGCGTTAACCACATATGCTGGAAAAGACTCTAGTTCGCAGTCGGACAGCGGTGGTGCAATACTAGAATTTGGCACGGGGCAAGGATTATGGAGTTGCCATTGGCCGAAAGGGACCAGCGGGTCTTCTTTCCTAGAAACATGATTAGCTGCGTGAAAAGGACGAAGTCGCGACATGCTTACGCAAAGAGTACGTTGCCTTGGTTTTGCCTCACGTAAGTACACCTTGAGGCGTTCCGATACATGCCCTCATAGCAAGATGCAGCTGGAGGAATGCCGCGTAACAAAGCACCTTCTAAGCTCACATTGAGGGCATCCCATCTCTTCGGTGATGGCCATCCTTCGTACCCGGGGAAGCCCTTACATGCCGGCTTCTCAATGCCAGCACCGGTTCCAAAAGTGATGTCCGAATTGTTGGCGATGTCTGAGCGCTGCAACTGCACGCTTTCATAAGGGAAATTGAATGCAAGAACAGTGTGGGAAAGCAAGAAAACGGTGCCGTGAGACGAGAGAAACATCTTAAATACTTGTCTTAAGCGACAGCTCACTGATAGGTCCTCTAGGCCGTATTCTGGTATTCAAACTCTTGCAGTCAAACTCTTGCTCGTTGCGACGAGATTCGCGCAGCTGACTTTAAGCGGTTGAATTGCCCCAAGAATTGTAAGAAGATTGCCTTAGCGAGATGATTTACAGATCTTCCTTTTCAAATTATTCCCGTATAGTTGTATTATTCAATAATATTGAACTGCGGGGGTCCGGCCTGATCCATATGCGGAAGAACCGACCGTACGGAGAACCCTGCAATCGATGGGACTCGCATCTGTAGTATCTCACGTCCGATTGGCCGGCTACATTACAGGTGGCTTTATGATTGTCCCCATGTGGTAGTGCGGTGACACCTTCAGGAGCCGTTGTAAGCACGTGCATGGCTTGAAGCAGACCAAAGCTTGCGGGGATCCGTTTGAACACGCCCAGTAAGCGTACTGGGATGCAGCTCTCGCGCAACCAACCGGGAACTTGCTTCGCTGTGTAGTACACCAAGATAACACCGGCAGGCGAGGAGTTGTTCAACATGGAAATAGGCAGGTGTACAGGGATGCGAGGAGCATTGTGTTGGGAAGGCAGGCGATCTGTACCATAGTCGGCTTTCGGCTTCAGCTCACGACTGTCGTGCCTCCATGGAATACCTGTTCTATCTCTCCAAATAATCGCAAATCGGTCGAAACATACTGCGATGTCGCACCAATGCCTGTCAAGCCCGACCAGGCAACTGCCGGACGTACTTATCAACAATGTATAAAGGTGGGAGGCAAAGACATAACAGCATCAAGCCTATCATACCCGCAATCTTACACATTGTAGTTAGTTCTCGCAGTATCCTGTCTTTGAGATCTCGAACCTGCTGAGTAACAGTTTTTGCAACATGGAGGCTGCGTTGAACATGATCCGCGACCAATACACCAAGGGTGACGCCGCGGAACGACACAAGATCCAGGACCAGATCAGAGATCTCCAGAATGATTTATATACGGACTGGGAGGTATTGTTTAGCAATGCTTATGGGGTAAGTCACACACCAGCGTTCTCGTCTCGCACGGAACTAACACCATGACAGCCCCTTCGCTGGGCTCTCATCCAGATTGGAATCGATCTCAAGATCTTCACTACACTTGCATCGTCTTCCGCCACCGTATCCCACAAAGAGTTCGTTGACAAGACCGGTGCTGCGCCGACCCTAATGAAGCATGTTCTCCGTTCAATGGCGTCCTTCGGCTTGATTAAAGAGACCGCGAAAGACACGTTCCAGGCAAATCGCGTCACAAAGACCTTGGCTAACCCCCATGTCGAAGGCGCTGCGCCACATATCTCAGTCTCACAAGTACTGACTACGCAAGCTATGCCGCAGTGGCTTAAAGACCACGGGTACCAGAACATGGACATGATCAATGATCTCCCGTTCCACAAGGCATTGGGAACTGATCTCTCACCTTTCGACTACCTCGAGGCCAATCCAGTACAGATGAAAGGACTTGGTCATGTCATGGTCTTAGATGGGACGCAGAGCTGGACTGAGTTGTACCCAGTCGAGAAAGAGCTCCAGGATTTCAAGCCATCCAACGACTCTGCGGTCTTAGTCGACATCGGCGGAGGTTTTGGCCAACACTCGGTCTTCTTCAAGGAGAAGTTCCCGCACATCGAAGGCCGCATTGTTGTGGAAGATCTCCCCTCGACGCTCGAGCACATCTCTGCCAAACCTGCTGGCATTGATTTCGAGGAGTACGATTTCTTCACACCTCAACCCATCCGTGGGGCAAAGTTCTACTACCTTCGCCATGTCCTGCACGACTGGCCGGACGATGACTGCATCCGTATCTTGAAGAACATAATCCCGGCCATGGGTCCTGAATCTCTCATTCTGCTCGATGAAGTCGTATTGCCGGAAACGAAGGTGCCTTGGCAGGTCTCGTCGATGCATATGTTGATGATGGCTTTACACGGTGGTATGGAACGGAGCAGAGAAGACTGGGAGAGTCTGGTGGATCGGGCGGGATTGAAAGTTGCGCACATCATTAAATATGATGACGCGAAGTTCCACAGTATCGTGGCAGCGGTCCCGAAATAGCGATTGGGCGTATGTAGCGCTGGTAACGAGTTGCAATGCTCTTCTAGGGTTGTCAGCAGAGGATCTGAAGATGCTAGCATTGCGCGTTAGTCGTTGGATAGCGATCAATAGCTCTAAATTCAGTAGAGTTGAAATGTTACCTGGCTACCACAAATTATCAACTACGACGAAACTGAACAAGTGGTCTGTTAGCCCGGAGCTACACACAGTATCGCTAGGTTTCCGTTGTGGCGGCAAGGCTCTGTGTATAGCTTCAGGCACCATAGCCGCCTTCCGTCGTAGGTGATAACCTACAGTAGATCCCAGTTGTAATGTACTTCCAACCGCAAAAAGTGTCGAACAGCTCGCCCTACCTGCCGTCTACACCAGGGACAGCCGCATGTAAGAGCGAGTTCTAGAAGGCATCCACCCCGGAGCCTGTACCAACCGGTATCATTACCTGGTTCATTCGGACCATAAAATGACCGCATCGGCTCCAAGCGACAGAAAATCGGGATCTGCCCATGTGGAAAGTGGAACCTGAAGCATCACAGCCCGCTCCCGCACGGAAGCTAAACGCCGCCTAACCCTTTCTAGCCATGGTATCCACTCCGATGATCCATCCGTCTCATTTGCTCTGAACCTCATAACGCCTCAAATTATAGTAGTGCTGGGGGACATATCAGTTCATCTATGTGATATAGATCGGGCCAAGTCGTTCCGAGACATGCTTGTGTGATTACGTATGGCAGGCACGACAGCCAAGATATCTGACCACCACGTTGGTGGCCGTAGAAAGAGCAAGGCAATGTCTTCTACTTACCTGCTGTTACGAGCAACCTCGCGTGGGAGCTCGATCAAATATGCCATATCCTCAGCACGAAATTCGCGCCCTGCCTAAGCAATCCGAACCTAAACACCTCGCTTTCTCGGTTGATCGCTCAACTACTGTCCATACAGTCTTCACTATGGTTCAGCTCGACGGCTCATGCGAGTCGAAATCCGCCTCCTCCTCTCCTTCAGCAATCTTGCCAAATCGCAGAACCACGGACTTATCTCGCAAAGCCACGTCAGACCGGCAAAGCACGCGCAAACGCCTGTCCAACTTCTTCACATCGAGACGGCGCACGAGTACAAACCTAAGCAACGTCATTGCGAACGATGACCCGGACGTGTACAACAGCCCATTACGCATCCTCTCGCCACGCGTCACAGACCTCGAGCCTGAACCTGAATCGTCAACGGCGGAGAAACCCAAGCGCCGCTCGTTCACGTTCAGGTCTCGACAGAGCACAAGGAAATTGACCGTGCCGGCTTCGGCGACAGATACCGCGCAGTTGACGCTCAGCGAGGCGCTCAATGAAGGTGGCCACATACCCGTCACAGATGCGCCGAGCCTGCCTGGAGACAGCATGGTCATGGGCGGAGTTGGCCTGCCCGCTTCATCTGTACACAGAGGCAGTGTCGCTGGCCCGCCTGTACGCAGAGACAGCGTGGCTATGGGCAGCGCTGGTATGCCGGGGTCGCCGATGAAAGAAGCCGCGCTGACGAGTCATCCTGTGATACGGATCTCGAGCGAGTCGAGTGAGGTGTTCAAGACGCCTGCGAGTGGGCGGAGCGTTGATTTGGGGAAGACCTAAGACATCAGCTCGTCAGTGGGTAGGGTGACACAGACTAGCTTATCGGATAGAAGATTATGAGTTAAATGGGGTTATTGTATGCCAGTGCAAAGAAGCTCCAATATTCATCTTTTCCCATATTCGGTCATCAAATGTCTGAAGTGACCCACGCAACGCCAACGCCCATCCGGAGTGCCTTAGACCTTCAACCACAAGTTGAGCACGCCCTTGGCGTATTCGACGATCTCGTCGCCACCAAGCTTGCTCTCGCCGTACAGTCGGTCGACGAACGAGATGGGTACTTCCGCAACTGTGCATCCCATCGCCTTGGCGCGCACCATCATCTCCATCTGGAAGGTGTACCCCTTGCTCTCCGTCTGCTTGATGACCTTCTGTAGCACCTCCTTCTTGTACAGCCTGAAGCTACCCGTGAGATCACTCACGCCCGGCCTAAGCACCGTATCCGCGAACAGATTCGCGCCCCTGCTCACAAACTTGCGCTTCAAGTCCCATCCATACACGCCTCCATTTCCCGCATACCGCGTGCCCGTGACGATGTCGTAGTTCTTCTCCTTCTGCACACGAATCATGTCGGCGATGAATTTCGGGTGGTGCGAGAAGTCGGCGTCCATGATGATGACGTAGTTTCCAGTTGCGAATTGCAGGCCGTGGACGTAAGCGGTTCCAAGGCCTAGTTTGCCAGCGCGCGCGCGGATTTGGATCCTGGATGGGGAGTAGGCTTTTTGGAGCTGCGCGGCAACTTCTTGGGTGCCGTCGGGTGAGCCGTCGTCGACGATGATGAGTTCCCAGTCGAGGTTGCTAGACGCGTAAAGTAAGTAAGAAGTTTAGTTAAAAGTAGGGATGCAATTGGTACGTACTTCTCAGTGAACGTCTTGTTCAGCAGCCAAGTTATGATAGGCAGATTACGGCGCTCATTGTATGTCGGCAGAAGTACTGAGTACTTGTCCTTCTTAGGTGTGGGTGCCATTGTGAGTGTTGTGCTGCGGAGAGTTGAATGAGTGACTGCAGTTGAAAGTGGTGGTGTGGAGTTCCTGCGATCATCGCGGAGGTGGTCGTCGTGTCCGCAAGGAGCTTGGGCCATGGGCCACCTCCTTTTCAAACTTCTTCCAGATGTCACCTCCAGCCCATCAACATCATGCACTCGACGAGAGCTCTTTTAGCGAAGAATAACTTGCTAATATGCCTCGACGCATTTGGCACGCTGTTCAAGCCCACGCAACCGATTGCTGCGACATACGCCCTGGCCGCTGCTAAGCACGGAATCCAAACTGGTGGCGCGGAAAATGCGCAACAGGTTGGTAGCAATTTTGCAAAGGCCTTCAAGGACGAGTCGGCACGCAATCCGAATTATGGTAAACGTACAGGGCTTGGTGCGCAGGCATGGTGGGAAAATGTAAGTTGCACACTTCGAGCAGAGACAGATTACGGCACAAGGTGCAGGTGCTGCAATAAATCGTGCGCGCTGTCTGAAAACGACAAGCACTATCTAGGCGCGACTGAGTTGAGCTGTCTAATTTCGAGGCTATTTCAGCGTTTCGTTGCGCAATAACAGAGCACCGGTCTGCTCAAACTCGTATGTAAGATGGCAATTGCTCTCCAATAGTACATTGAGTGAAAACAGAGCGCATACAGATACCTGCAGCACCTAGTGACGAAGCCATAAGACTATATTATCATCATAAATCACCGGTTGACAGCCTCACAGGTAATTCGCGGCACGTTCACACCATTCTTGAAGCCTGGACAAAGCGTGCCACCAGCATTGACTACTGAACTCTGGCAACACTTTTCGACTGGTGCTCCCTACAGCCTGTACCCAGATGTGAAAGAATTTTTCCTCGAATTACGCAAGTACAAGGCTACTGGACCCACGGAAGTGCTTCCTTGGAAATTCAACAAGATCGTGGTGGGCATCATCTCCAATTCTGATGACCGCGCAGTCAGCATACTGGAAAGCATGGGCCTGGAAATTAGTCCAAGGCGTGCTGGGAAAACATCGCCTACTACCACACCGAATTCGTCGCAGAACGATATCGATTTCGTGGTACTCAGTTATGATGTTGGCCACAAAAAGCCGGACCACCACATCTTCGATGCAGCAACGTCTTTATTAGACGAGACGCTCGCCGAGGAAGCAGAAGGACTGCACGCCAACGACTTCGAGAAACTGTACTTGGGTGATGATCTCGAGGAGGACTATTTCGGCGCCCTAGCAGCAGGGTGGTACCCAGTGCTGATAGATCGAAAGGGCGTGATGGATCGGGTCAGCGGCTTTCGCTTTGGTTCGGTAGGGACGACAGACAAGCAAGGCGAGGAGGTAAAGGTGTCGATGGCTCGGTCGTTGCTGACCCTTGACAGGTGGGCACCAAAAGTTCCTGAAAAGACAAGGATGGTGGACAGAAAGCGATTGTAGATGATGCGTAGGTGGGATTGTGCCAGACGGGGCGTTGTACATCTAGTCTGTCTCATTCAGGCTCTTTCTTCACGTCGCTAGATGGCCTTCGAAGCTCCAAAATATCGGACATTTTCACATCCCCTTTACCACCCCAGCCTGCTGTTCCACTTGCGACATCTGGTCTGACGCGCACGTACCATCCCCATGCTCTTTTGTCCAGGTCTTCTTTGCTGAGGACATGCGCCCACGACTCATATAAAAGCTCCAAGGCCCCCAGCACCAGACCGAGATTGCGCTCCTTTCCTGCTGCCATTGAGGCGGCTGTCTGTTTCTTGGGCGGGGCTGCTTTGCTATCCTTTGGGGTGTCGAACGCCTTCATGATGTAAGATCTCGCCGACTGAGCGGTGTATATCGGTAGCTGACTCGACGGAGTCCGGTTGGAACCAATGGCTGAGGATGTCTTCTTGAGTGCTTCCAGATCCACACCCCAAAGCGCAGGCTCTTTAGTAACAGGCTCTTCTACGAGTGTTATTTCCGATGATGAAAGTGTTTCCTGTGTGGAGTCGATGGACGGTTCCGCGATGGACGTTCTCGACTCTTCCCAGTCGTAGCCCCATCTTTTCATCACTCGCACGTCCCTGCTCATTATTCTGACAATTGGTTGTCCTTCGCCCCAGCCCTCATCCTCAGCTGCTTGCCCATGATCAAGGCCAATATGGATGGCTTTGTTCTTACTGTTCATTGAAGTGACTGCCTGGGCAAGGCTTAGTCTACTCGAGATAGGTTGATCCGGCATGGTATACTTAAGCAAGGTCACAGCAAAGGCTAGTACGAGCGGGGCTCTGTTGGTGTGCACAACAGTAGCTCGGAGTGTCTGCTCGTCACGTTCGGCATCAGGTAGCGCAAGGGATGCTTCCAAGTCAGCAGGATTGAGCGGTTGGCCATAGGAAGGCTTGGCCCGCTTTGACGACGGCGTGGGTACGGAAGCTGACGTCTCGCTCGATTTACGCTTCTTGGAGACTCGCTTCGCAGCGTTCAAAACTTGTCGTGCTATCTTTTCGTCTCCAAATATGCCTTTCAAATTGTCGAATTGTGCATTCGCCAAGTCGGACGCACTAGACTTGTCAGTCAAGGCTTGATGCGTGTTCACGTGCTTACGTGTTGAGATTCGCCGCTTGCAAGTCTTTGACCTTGCTCATTGCCTGTGCCAGCGGAACTTTCGCATCCTGGGAGAGAAATCGAAGCAGCGCTTGTAGATCTTGTGTAGAGGCCATTGCATCAAGTATCCAATGCCGCAGTCTTTGAGGATGTGAATGGCAAGACTCCGTCCCGTGGAAGGACCTAAAGCTCGACGCGCTAGTGGATCAGCGCAGGGATGTCACAGGTCTTCCCCGCGACTTCAACTTTCTACGCGGCAAACCTACCTACACCACTTTGCAGCCGCCAGTAGTCACGTCTCACACTATAGCTACAGCTTGATGATACACGCCTTTACTTGGCCGCACAAATCATCTTACTAGGCTTGTCTGTTCTCACCCCAATTCCGAGACATCACCAACCGTGAGACACCTCGACATGGCCTTCAAATTCTCGCTGGGTGCGGCCAAAGGCAACAAGGCGCAGCCTAATGCAAAAGCAAAGGCCGAAGAAGAGGCGAAAGAACGGGAGGACAAATTGGCGCTCGACAAGGTCATGGCCGACTTTGAGGAGGAGCACAGCGGCAAGAAGGGCATTCTGGGAGAACCGGAGCGCGATCATGGGGACGAAGAGGACGTATTTGTTCCTACTGGCAGCAAGCGACACTTCACGGGGCGCCAGCGATCTATGAAGAGCGGGCCTGGCACTCTCGACTCCGAACCGTTCGACGGATTCTCGAGACAAGGTGCAGCAGGCCGACTAGCACCACAAATGCAGCAAGGATTCAGCAGAAATGTTCCTACACATCCCTCAGGCCTCGATGGGTCTCGTCAAGCCGAGAACGTGTACACGACGCTCGTAGCGAAAGCCTCAAACCTCCCTCCTACAATCGACCCCCGCCGAGTCGAAGAACTGTTTGCCGATTATCCGTCGCTCAAAGTCACAAAGGTCGAGAAGATACCTCCCCATGGTCCTGCGACAAAGGGACGACCATCGGCGACTATGAAGGTAGTCTTCGATAAGGATGCTCCGGCCCGAGACCTCGACGAGGCTATGATGAGGCTGAACGACAAGAAATACCTAGGACGGGGTTACTATCTACACCTGGACAGATATCTCGGCGGTAAAGCCGCAGATACAGCGCAGGTAAAAGAGCCCTTCGGTGCGCGCTGGCAGGCTCCAGAAATTTCCAAAGGCTATGCTCCACCTCCCGATCTTGGAGGCGGCAACAGGGACGGCCCGCGCGAAGATAGAGATCAGCTGATCGTCACCGCAAATCTACCGCCAGATACCGCGACTATCAGACTCATCCACCAGACAATCGAGGGTGTCATACTAGGCGGTGTTGAGTTCGAGGCTGCGCTCATGAACGATCCACAGATTCAAGACGAGGAACGATTTGCGTGGCTCTATGATCAGAAACATCCACTCAACCGATACTATCGATGGCGAATGCATCAAGTTGTTTGCGACACATCGAATGCAGAGATCTTCGACTCACATGGCCTATGGAACGGTCCGACGGAGCCGCTCACAGATGAGTTCGCAGGAGATCTGGGTTCATTTGACCCAGTGAACGAAGACTCCGATAGCGATGAGGAGGAACAGAGAACACAGAGCAAACCCCTGCCCATTGGCGACAACTACCCTGGTCGTGTTGACAATGGTTATGGGATCCTTAGCCCTCGCTCAAGGGCGCTGCTGCTTTGGCTACTGACATCGCTACCACCTGGAAGCATTGTCGCTGACGACATCGCCGCGGTTTCTGCCTTTTCGGTCGAGCACGCTGCGCATGGCATGGACGAGGTCGTCGACATCCTTCTCGCAAATGTAGTAGCGCCATTTCAGCTGACAGATGCTAATGCAAAGAAGCTGGCGGTGGACACTGAGGGCAAGGACGATGCAAGACGCCTCGATGTACGGCAGGTGACATTGAACGCACTCCGTATCGTGCATGATGTCCTCTTCACGACGTCAAAAGAGTCTGGAGTAGCCTACAGGTTCCGCCTAGCTATCGGTACCCAGCTCGTCGAGCGCAAGGTACTTGAGCACCTCGAGCAACTCCCCGCACAACTGGCTATGGGTCGCATGACAGAGAGGAGCTACAGAGACGAAGTGAATGTCATTCTCAAAGTCTGGGAAGACGAGTCGTTCTTCGAAAAGGCTACGCTAGAGCATCTTGATGAAGTGTTCAACGCGCGAGAGAGACAAAAGGAGGAGGAAGAGCACGAGAAGAAGCTGGCAGAGCGACGCAAACGCAAGCTAGCTGCAAAGTCCAGCGCTGTGAAGAGGGCCGAGAAGACCGAGAAGACTCAGGAGGAGGCTAGCGATGTGGAGGTGGTGGATGAAGGGCAGACTCCCGATGATCTGGCTGAGGAGGTCGAGGAGGCTGTCGGAGAGATGCAGCTACCAGCGCACACACCAGAAACTGAGTCACAGCCACCTGGTACTACTATTATCGAACAAACGACACTGGAACCCACTCCGGAGCAAGCCGCGGCCCCAGAAACGATCCCCGGAGAGACTGCAGCTGCACGGGCTCGTAGACTGAGACCCAAGGCAGAGGACATGTTTGCATCAGACGAGGAGTGAAAAGGTGGCTCACGTGGAGAAGGCGGTGTCCCTGGAGCTAGTAAACAAAGGTTGATAGTGGCATGTCAGCCGACAGGGTGGGGAATAAGGTGCAGTTTTGTGATACCCTAGAGCTCTTTCGTACATAGTCAGGAATCGAATACATGTAGTATATAATTTCTGCATGTTGGCGAAGTTTGCAGTAGCATACCCTCGAGGTCCCTCTTGTCGCATGGCGGTGAACAGAACTGCACCAATCAGACAACCCCGCACCTGATAGCTCGCTTGGTCCAACGAACGCAGACGCATCGTCGAGCCTGACAACCGGCGACATTTTTACAGTATCCTACAAACGAGTACCCGAGGTGGGAGATAGCTGTGACGCGCAAGCCCAAAGCAGACTATCGCGCGATCCCGTGTGCTGGTGTCTCCCCCGTGATTGGCGCTTCAAGGCTACTACGGTTGAGCGAGCTGCTACCCTCCGCTCGGACTCCACAACGGACGGCAGTCGATACAATAACTTCTTGCACTCTACCCCACACCAAGAAGACGACCCGAGCCCCCTCCCTTGTCGTAGCCCTTCGGCGTACGGCAGCAAACAATCTATTCCAGGGCCGCCAAGCAGGCGCTCTTGCTCCGCATCATCTCCGTATCTCGACGCCGGAGCGCTAGATCTAGCCCTCCTCGACAGTCATGCCTTGCTTTCTCGGCCTGGTGAGTTTTTGCTACATGCAGTCTGCGCGTGAGGCTCTGGCTGACCTGACCCTTCCGCCTGCAGGCCGTCTCCATACACACGCCCAATGGCCCGCTGCCGGAGCACTCGATTCAGAAGCAATCCAAATTCCACCGCATCACCTCGTACATTCCCGTGCCGCCTGCAAAAGTGCCCCCGGGCGCAACCAAGCCAGAGCAGTCGACCTTTGCCATCTCCATCACCCTCCTCACACCCGGCCTCCACGTCCCATACTCCACACCGAAGCCCACGCCCGATGACCAGAACCCCAAACCCAAGGTCGTCGGCGGCCTTCCTGGCTCGGCCGGTGAGCGGGGCAAGTACACGCCTACGATAGCCCCCTACAAGCCTCTGACCACATCGCCCAACGAGACAATTGCTGCCTACATATACTTTGATGGACGAGCCAAAGAAGAAGTCGCGACCCTACTACGGCGCGGGGAAGAGACTTGGGTGAACTCGCGGTGGGTCAGTGTGCCAGATTCGGAAGGTGGAGGTCTTGCAGAGCGCGAGTTCCTCTTCCGCGAGGTCGGTCTGGAGCGCTGGCTCAATGGCCTGGATCTCGAAGGTAAAGATAAGGACGTGGCAGCCAAGATCGAGCGGAGAAAGCAGCGTCTGGAGAAGAAGCGACGGAAGCGAAGAGAAGCCGCGGGCAGTAGCGACGAAGAGCAAGGCAAAGAACCCCGGAACGGCGTGCTGCGCTACGGCGAGAACAAGGATGCGCCGGTCGAGTCATTGTCAGGGAACGACGACTTCTTCACTACCGACTCCGACGATACCGACGACGAGGGCCCCGTTCCTGAAGCAGCCGGGCAGATCAAGGTGGCACTGTTCCGCGTGTTGGCATCTGGCGAAATCAAGCGCGGCGAGTACTCTCCACAGTTCGATGCGCACGACGACGACGAGCAGAATGGCACCGGAGAAGGCGACGACATTGACCATACGACAAGTTTCGCGAAGCCCAAGACTCTGGATCCAAAGTCCATCAGTACCCAGACAGTCACTGGCATCGATCCTCCCGATAAGCCATATGCGGTCTTTACCTTCTTGTACCGCGGAGAGCGTAAGTACTGGCAAATTTGCTTTGTTGAAATCGTCGCTAACAGTCACAGGCCAATTGCGCAAGATGGGCATTCTGGAAGTCGACAAGACCCCTACTGTAGTCTCGCCTGCAGCAAAACGGAAATCTGGAGCGCTCAATTTTGGCAGCCTTAAGCCCCTAGATGCCGCATCAGGGACCAAGAATTTTGGTGGCTACCGCGACGCCGCTCAGACGTCGCCCAAGTCAAAAATCCAGGTTGAGGACGCCATGGACAGTGATGCAGATGACGAGGACGAGATCAAGGTCGAAGATGACGACGAGAAGGATGATGGTGGCAAGGGACTGTTATCTCCCGAAGACGCCCATCGGCAAGGCGAACTTGCGGAGGGTGTACGGAAGATCAAGGTACGTGGGCGACTAATCTCTGTCAGCATCCGAATATTGCTGACACCATGATAGCTCAAACGCCAACATTCCGCCGAGCCCCTGGGTCGTCCCACAGCTCCATCTGCATCAGACGCGTCTGGATCACCGCTATCAGGGACTCCAGTGCCGGGCATCACGACCACGGAGACCTCCTCGTCCACTAGTAACGTCAAGGCCGAACCCGGACCAGAGTCAAGCATCGCCTCCCCATTTAAGAAGCAACGTGCCTCCCTCCCCGGCTTTGACGACAACGTAAGAAAGAGCTTAGGCCAGGCGCTCATGGGCACGCCCAAAGAGCGCGGTAACTCAGAAGGCAACATACCCTCTTCCAACCTTGAGACCAAGATGGAAGAAGACGAGGAGTTGTAGACACCAGGACATGCGTTTACAGAGCGCCTTTGGGGTGAATGAACCGAACATGACAAATGACAGCATCAAGACTATACCACACGGCACCTCTCTTTTCAGGGCCTCACTGAGCTCGTACTCACGGCGGGGGAAGCATATTGCGAAGAAAATACCGGGGCACGGTTTGGATATCCACGGACTTGTTTGTTTGGCTGGATTTTTTTTTCTGTCGCGAACAGGCTCGGACGTGCGTATGTTTTGCGTGTCGAGAGTGGTTTGGTTGAGTTACGATTAGATACGATACTATACTACAGCTGCTTTACAGCGCACAGTAACAATTACGAAGCATTGTAGAAAGACTCTCTGAATATTCTGAGGCGGTGAAGAGGGAGCTTGGATATTCAAACACTTTTGTAAGGCTAGATGAGGTGTCTTGTGGTGGCGTATAAATTCAAGCTGCTTTATTAAGTTATCAATGTGCTCCTAAAGAGCAGCCTGGTGGCCGCCCATACATCCACGTCTAAGCAACAGGCGCTAGTTTAAATTCACTCGCGCTCATTTCCCAACCCATACCCCCTCCATCCTTCCGCGCTGCCAACTTCCCCGCTAGACTCATTTTCCGCTCCCGATTCCTCTCCGTACACAGCTCGTACACGGTGCTCAGGTTGAACACCAGAGAGTGGAACGGCGCGCTCTGATCCACCAACGTCTCCAGCACACCCTTGGCCTCGGAGATCCTGCCCGTGTACACGAGACACACAGCGAGATTCTGCGCGAGCATAGCGTCGTCCGGGTGCTTGTCATATAGAGTGCGGAAGGCCGTGGTCGCAGCTTCGAAGTCTGAGTCAGCGAGGTGGAGGAGGGCGGTTAGCGTCGCGTTTGTCAGAGTCGAGGATGTAGCGCTGGACAAGCAGCGGCGGGCAGATGCTATGTCGCCGACGCGCAGCCAGACGAGGGTTTCCATGATGGCGATGTCTTTATTTGCGTCTCCCTCAGCGGGGGATAGGGTGGATAGATGTCGTCCTGCGCCTTCCAGGTCGCCCATTTCTACGAGCACGTTTGCGACGCGGATTCCGCAGTCTCGAAGCCGAGCACGCCATGTCTTCTTCTCGTCGTCTGATGTGCTCGCCTTGACGATGTTCTCGCGACACTCGCGGGCTAGCTCGTAGTATCCCATGATGCCCTTGCGCCATTCGCCGTAGCCCAGCGCGCTGAGCCGCACGGCGAGCACGCGCAGGTCCCAGGACACGAGGTGAGCGTTTGTCAGGGGGTGTCGATAGAAAGCGCTGTTCAAGTCACCGAGCAGTTTCGATTCTTGCGCAGCCAGCGAATGCTCGGAGAGTAGGCACAGACATGCCAGGCGTGTGTGAAATAGGTGGAAGAGCGTCTGGTGGTCGTGCGGCGAGCAGGAGAGGATGTTGCGGGTGCATAGGGAGGCAGCGAGGCGGTAGTGGCCTGAGAGAAGGAGGGTTGATATTGGGATTGAGGGAGAGGGGAGAGATGGCGGGTTCAAGAAGGGCGGGGGAATGGACGCAGCGGGCAAGATGTGGTATGCGGATGGGTCCTGGAGGAAGCTGAAGTCCTTTGAAGGCATGTCGTCGATGCCGCGGGAGGAGCCATCTTGGGGGGATAGAGCGCGGCGGGCAGGGGAGCGCACGCGGGTGGGAAGGGGCGATGGGGAGAGATTTGAGGGTGTGAGTGTTGACAGAGGGCTAGATTACAGTATCAGCATGGAAGTTGTTCGACATGCATTCATTGTGGCTACATACTCGTCTCCATCAGCATCGAGGGGACCCCGCGTCAACTGCCTGGTCAGGGGCGCAACTGCTGCGTTTAGCCAGCTTCAACACGAGAATGTGACGCCGGGAGCAGATTACCTCTCCGTCTGTCATCGCCGGTCGAGGGCGCGCGACCATGACTACTCCGCGCCCGTTCGGTACTCGATGGCGGAACTTGCATCGTCGGTGGTCTGCGTGCAGCCGTGTCGAGCACATGTCATAGGTGGTTCCCGTCCGAAGTCGGGCTTCCCCACATTTACTATGCCTGATATTACCCTAGCGCCGCCCGCTACGTCGGCGAAGGGCGCTCGAGAATGGTGACTGTGTGCTAAATCGCCTCAGAGAGGCCGACCAACGAAAAGGCAGACGCCTGCTGTCTTACGCTTCTCCCACGTCTTTTCCCTGTCTTACTCCCCCTCTCCGCTCACATTTGTGTCTAATAGTCCTGCGGGACGTAGAATTGTTTCTCCAAGATGCAGCAAACACGCACACGCGCGATTCAGTCTGTCAAGGGCTCGCGCAGCTTTTCGAGTAGCGCACAAAGAGCCGCCGTCTCACCCTTCAAGAGACCTGCGCAGGCCGCCGCCGCAAAAGTCGTCAGGGAAGATGTCAGGAGGACACAGAGCACCGCAGCTGCAGCCACGCAAACGGCGTCACGGACTCGACCTGCGCCGGCGTTCAATCGCGAAGACTACAATGTCTCGCCATTGAAGCCGTACCGCGCACCCGAGATGGACCACTCGTTCGTCGGCATGACCGGAGGAGAAATCTTCCACGAGATGATGCTGCGTCAGGGTGTCAAGCACATATGTACGACCATTCCCTTCAATTGAAGTCATTGAAATAATTTATGGCTGCGGAATGCGAATATTCAGTCACTAACACATGACTTAGTCGGATACCCAGGCGGTGCCATTCTCCCCGTTTTCGACGCCATCTACCAGTCAAAACACTTTGACTTTATTCTGCCACGACATGAACAAGGCGCCGGTCACATGGCAGAGGGATATGCCCGTGCAAGCGGCAAGCCTGGTGTCGTTGTGGTCACATCTGGTCCCGGAGCTACCAATGTCGTCACACCCATGCAAGACGCCTTGATGGACGGAACACCCATGGTCGTTTTCTGCGGACAGGTCGTCACAAGTGCGATTGGCTCGGACGCATTCCAAGAGGCTGACACCGTTGGAATCACCCGCGCATGCACAAAGTGGAATGTACTGGTTAAGAACATTGCGGAACTGCCGCGCAGGATCAACGAGGCCTTTGAGATTGCGACGAGCGGACGTCCGGGACCGGTTTTGGTCGATTTGCCCAAGGATGTCACTGCGGGTACCCTCCAGAGGGCGATTCCCATGAGCAGCACGCTCCCCACTTCTGTGAGCGCAGCGACTATTGCCGCGCGTGAGTTGAGCAGGAAACAGCTCGAGGGCTCCATCAGGCGCTCGGCAAACCTCCTCAACATCGCGAAGAAGCCCGTCATCTACGCTGGTCAGGGTGTTCTCCAGACGCCGAATGGACCTGAGCTTCTGAGGGAGCTCGCAGACAAGGCCAAGATTCCCGTGACCACCACCCTCCAGGGTCTGGGAGCGTATGACGAGCTTGACCACAAGTCTCTACACATGCTTGGTATGCACGGTTCCGCATATGCCAACATGGCGATGCAGGAGGCCGATCTGATCATTGCGCTCGGTGCTCGATTTGACGACCGCATCACTGGGGCCATTGCCAAATTCGCACCCGCTGCCAAGGCTGCGGCTGCGGAAGGCCGTGGTGGTATCATCCACTTCGAGATCATGCCCAAGAACATCAACAAGATTGTTCAGGCTACCGAGGCTGTTGAGGGCGATGTTGGCACTAGCCTGAAGCAGATGCTACCCCTGGTCAACACTGTCCAGGAGCGAAATGAATGGTTCTCTCAGATCGATGACTGGAAGAAGCGCTTCCCATGGGCCTACGAGAAGGAGGGTGAGAACGGCCTGATCAAGCCGCAAACTGTGGTCGAGACTCTGTCCAACCTTACCGCTGACCGCAAGGATACGACCATCATTACAACCGGTGTTGGCCAGCATCAAATGTGGGCAGCTCAGCACTTCCGATGGAGGAGCCCACGCACCATGATCACCTCGGGTGGTCTCGGTACCATGGGCTACGGTCTCCCAGCCGCCATCGGCGCAAAGGTTGCTCGCCCAGACTGCACCGTCATTGATATCGACGGCGACTCATCCTTCAGCATGACCTTGACCGAGCTCTCCACCGCCGCAGAGTTCAACATCGGCGTCAAGATCATCATCCTCAACAACGAGGAGCAGGGCATGGTCACTCAATGGCAAACCCTCTTCTACGAGGACCGCTTCTCGCACACACATCAACGGAACGCCGACTTCGTCAAGCTCGGTGATGCCATGGGTGTGCAAGCGCGGCGCTGCATCAAGCCCGCTGAGCTGAAGGAGAGCCTCCAATGGCTGCTCGACGCCGAGGGCCCCGCTCTGCTCGAAGTCGTGACTGACCAGAAGGTGCCTGTCCTACCTATGGTACCTGGCGGTAACGCGCTGCACGAGTTCATCCTTTACGACGAGAGTAGGTTTTGCCATTATCACTCATTGAATCACAAACGCTGACTTTAACCACAGACGTCGCAAAGGAGCGCAGAGCCCGCACTAAGGAGCGATCTGGTCGCTAAACAAGCCGCCATCCCTTCGTTTCCCATTATGTAGTTTAATTTTCGATGTATATCCTTGGGTCGGAAAGGGCGTTGGCTTTGGTCGCGAATACAAAAGCTGGTTTGACGATGTGCAAAAAAGTATGATATGTATGTGGCTTCGAGATGAGTGGTTGATGGAAGGTTAGGCTAGCTCGAACCAAAGAATACGAACTGGGGCCGTGAAGATTGAGATATCCGTGGTACACCAATATTTGGCATTTGAGCATTTTTATCTCCTCATGGGTTGAATATTGGGGGTTAAATCACATTTTCGCTGTCTTCCACCTTGTACTCTGAAAACACATACTCGAATTTCCTGCCGAGCGTATACACACGCTTCACCACCAATCCCACACACCACCCCCATTTCATATTCTACACTTCACCTTCACATAATGCCTCCCTGCCCACCTGCACCCGTGCAGCGCTGCTCCTGCCAGCCCCACCGCACCATCTCCATATCGAGACCTTTTCGCGTCAAGCGTCTGCCCCCCGTCAACGAAGCTTCCTCTGGCTGGCCCACACATATTGGAAATAAAGGCTACGCAGCCAGTCTGCAGGCGGTCGAAAGTCAACATTTAATACGCGAGCGGGATAGGGTGAATAGTGTTGTGTATGACAGATTGAATGTGGGTGTGAAGAAGGTGGAGGTGGAGGGATCGGGAGAGAAATGTACGTGGAGTACGGATGGGTCTTCGAATACACCGATTGTGCATCGCACGCCTTACGGGAGAGGGGTAGAGAGTATAGGGCGTGGTGTTAGCATTGGCGAGGGAGATTCGCCGGAAAAGCAAAGGTGCTCGAATGGAGAGAGTGTGTGCAGTGTTGTTAATGGGAGTCTGGAAATTTCAGCGGAGATGGGCATGGTGGAGGGACGAGAGAGAGATGAGGTGAGGGGAAAAGGTAGGATGAAAGCATGGGCAAAGTTCAGACGGTTTGTCAGGTCGTTGTGAGGTTCGTTGGCGAGGTGTATACCTCTAGGAGTCTGTGTGGTTTGTAGCTGAGCTAGGGATAGTTGCGTAGTGGTTAGCGACGTGTATATCTTCAGGAGTGTCTAGACTGCTGCGTATGTAGCTTCTTTGGCGGCACTCACCCCTCTAATCGTAGCAGTCGGCGACGGAAATGTGTTTAGAGACGGGTTCGTTGATGCGGAAGAACTCCTCATAGGATTCGTTGTCTCACATACGCGTGCTATGTATTAGTCCTCCAATGAACGATAAAGGTACGTGAACCGACATATCAGATCCAGGGACCAAGGTCGATTGGTGGATTTTAGATCGTGATATTGGCGATTAACAGTTCCTGGAGGTGAGCACAGCCTCGTTTCATCGTATGATGCTCTGGATCCCTTTCTTGGCGCATATCGGATAGGTCGGGATGTTGTCTTTCACCGCTCGAAGCTACGTGATGAAAAGAGCATGTACACGCGCAAAGTACGGCCATAAGCATGAACGAAGCTTCGAATCTGTGCTCATGTCATCAGAGATGACCTGAGTGAACTCAGCACACAACCTTAAAGTTTAGTTCAGTATGAAGTCGAAACCTCCAAACCAGGATCAAGCAGCCATCGCCCACAATGCACAACACACACCACCAACCTCCCGCTTAAAACGTTTCTTCGCAAGTGCTAGGTAGATTCGTGGCGCAAAACTATCCAGAATTTGTACGTATGCGGCTCAGCTACCGTACTCTATAATCGGGCCGAACAAATTTCCGAGCAGGCAATGCGAACATCGCGAACATGCACTGGCCGAAATGCTACAATCTATCCTCGGTCATTCGTCGCTGAGGTGTCCTTGTAGTGACAATCATTGCGCGATGAGCATGTTTTGTTGTGAAGTGTTTAAGTAGAGTCGCCACGAAGCACCATCATTTCAACCACCACCACCACCACCACCACCAAAATGAAATTCCTCCTCACCACCACCCTCTTCGCCTCCTCCGCGCTCGCCGCAAAATTCGTCGGCTTCTCCAGCGCCGCCTGCCAAAAAGGCGACGGCGCATACGTCCCGCTCTCTGCCGCGCAGATCCAGGACTACGTCGTCAAGAACTACCCGGGTAGCGAGCTCATCCCCACCGCATCGCTGTCGTTCCCCGGCGACAAGAATTGCCCGTCGAACAGCGAGGACACGTACAAATACGTAAGTCGAAGGTGCGAATATGGGGAGGGTGAGCAGAGACTGATGGGTTTTGTTTAGGTTTCGATTCCCCCGTGGCAGGGCGATTACAGTGGCCCGGGCAAGGGTGCCGGCGGGTCGGTCGCGGTCGTGTATTACAAGGAGACGGATACGTACCGTGCTTGTAGGTATATCGCGTACGCGCAGCGTAATGGATACAGGGGCGATTGCAAGTGGTAGACGCGCGCGTGGCATGTGTCTGTTGTGAGGGAGGTGAGAGGGTTGGGTAGGAATTTGGGGTGATTCCGTGTATATATTGCTGCTGATAGATCGAATTCTGTTTTTCGGAAATTCTGCCTGGCTGCGTGGCGGGCTGGGACTGATCTGGTTGAGGTCGAGTGGCATGTCGAGGTCTGTTGTCCATGCCTATAACCCTGCGATGTTTAAGCTCGTGAAGATGTCAAGCCCACGTCACAATGTGTAATAACAGCGCTTGTTATATACAGCAGATGCATAACGTAGGGTATATTGCATGCAAATAACAATACAATGCGTGCTAAGTGAAATGCGTGTCAATGTGAGAAAACGAAATGCTGTCCATACCCCATAATCCGTTCCGAAATCCTACTCATGCCCATTACTTTTCCTCGCAAATATTTAACAATGAAAAACGCGGTGAGGATAGCCCGCCATGTACGTAAAGGAGCCGAAGATGCGCGACGGCCACGAAGTGGAATGCGTGAATAGCTGTGGTGTCTAGACTGGTGTGAACCAGAGGTTTTGATCCTTGACTGATCATCGATGATCCGACTCATGGGTACCGGATGGTACATGGTAGTCAAGGGTATTGGTGTTCGTTCGACTCCTACTTCTGCTTGGAAGGAGTTTATGTTCATTTTGTTTCGAGATGCAGCGACACAGCTCTTCGTTGTCAGGTCGTGATTTTGGCCGGTTCGAAAGTTGCGTCGTGATAGCTCGTGTTGTATCGCCGTCACGTATGTCCGCAGGTGAAGACATGAATGCGACTCATTTTGTTTCGTTTCGTTTCGTTTCGATCGTGATGCTTTATGCATCAATCATCGTGTCCTTGTAGCCCCCCTCGACCTCCCATCCCTCCCATCCCCACCCATCAAAACGCTGCCAAAAAATCCCTATACTGCAACATGGCCGCGCTCCTCCTCGCAAACAGCTGGCTGATAACATCCATGGTGGTGCGTATGATCAACCTCGGCTTCCCAGGGATGAACAGATCCGCCAGCGCCAGCGCCCAGCAGGCGATTTGCACAATGAGCAGTGCAGCAATGCATACGCGGAACGAAGTATCTTTTGACATAATTGCAATGAACGAAGGGCAGCAAAATCAAACGCTCGCGAAAGAAGGCCACTTGGAGAGAGAGAGGAACGTGTGTGGGAATCGAAATGGCTGGTGTGATGATCGAATGTGATTGCAGGTGGGGCGACAAAGTCGGTATACATGAAGTCGGTGTGAACTTGCCATGTTGGCATCTTTCGTTCGCGGATTAGGCCAGATGTTCATAGCCGCGCCCCCGGAGTTCATCAATGTCAGACAATGTGCTATCTTTGTGCTTTGCCGCGCGCCCTTCACTACAAGGACTCCGACAAGGACGCCAGCTTCCCCGCCGCACGGCGTGGTCGTGCGACGAAAGCCTTCTTCGAAGCGCGGGGACAGCGAGGCTTTTGTCAAGTCTCGAGCGCGACGTGCATGCGGGCTATGATGAAGATGGTTAGGCCGGTGAGGCCCTGCTGCATGGGTGTGCATCGCCCTGCAGCAACTTGTACGGCAACCAACACTTGCACTTCACAGCCATGGTTCGTTTCTTTCTATAAGTCCCCGATCCGATCGTTGCAAATACGTATTGGTTCGGCGCCAGAAAAATCAAGTGCCATGCCGTGACGTTCACGCGTGGCTTTCTCGCGACATGCGAACTAGGTGGATACGGCGCCCGCGGAGGTCCAGAACATACACACCACACGCTTCGGATCGCGCTCCGCCAGCACGTGTGTGAGCATCTGCACGGCGATGGATGGAACTGTCATCAACAGTCCAAGTCTCCGAGGCGTTTCTTTTCCCCGGCGTGACAATCGGTGGTATTTAGCTCAGCCTCTGGAGCTTGGTGGCCTCAAGCATCATGGCCCCGCGCTGCGACCGCATGCTTGAGATTTTGCATGCTCGTATGACGGTTACCTAGCGATCAGGCAGGCAGTCGAGTAGACCAGCAAGGCGTATTCACAACAGGCAGACAGATAAAAATATCGTACTCGGGGCCGTGACGGCGGCTTTGAATCTGGCACAATGCCATTGTCTGAGTTGGTACAAAGGGAGCGACGCATCTGCTCACCCGATGCGAGTGTTGTTTCGAACGAGGCATTTACATTCTACATCCAGATCCAATAGTGCTTTTTCTCCGCAATTTGATACTACCGAACTACCGTGGAGTTGTCTGGCTCCCGCAAGGTCTGTAACACATACAGTTCCTGCCCCATCAGGTTAGTACATCTTGCGGTCCCGGGGTCCAGAACAGCGCCACGAGATGCTATCGCGGGATACTTCAAGTTGCAAGATCCCTCATAGTGGCAGTTGTTGAGTCTTTCGTTGCTGTCGCGCTGCTCCAAGTCTCTCGCGCACATCACTCACCATGGGGCAGGAAAAGAAAGCAGACGCCATCGTGACGGTCCGGCCGGTACACCTTAGGACGATGAGTGATGATTCGATGCACCCGAAAAGATTTCGAGACGACGAAGAGGACGAAACTGCGAGTCAGACTTCCAGTACCATCAGTCTTGAGGAATTGGAGGCTGGAAGGAACCGACCAAGATGGTACCGTAATAGTGGGTCAAGCACATTGAAGCGCTGGTTTGGCGCTGCCGGTCCATCAAAGAGTGAAAAAAGACGGGCTTGGTGTCGATGGCTGGTGATCGGATTCGTCGTCTTGGGGTTCTTCGGTGTGATCAGTGGAATGTAAGACAGCATCTTCAGCTGCACCATCCACCGAATACTAATAACCTCCAGAATATACGTATCGTTCGTCGGCACATTGATAGCACGGCTACGCCCACCACCAGGCCACAGCGGGCTGGATCACATTGTTGGCAAGTGGACAGAGCCCGACGTGAACGGCGCGTTCAAATACGAGTGGAGGGAAGACTTCAGTCGGGACATCGTACCAAAGAACTGTCACTCCCATAACGACTACTGGCGCCGTGTTCCGTTGTATGAAGCGCTAGCAGCTGGCTGCAAAAGCTTCGAGGCCGATATCTGGTTGACAGAGGATGACGAGCTACTGGTCAGCCACTCATGGAAATCAACCACTGCGAGCCGGACGCTGCGAACTCTCTACCTTGATCCGCTTGCCAACATATTCGAGCATCGCAATGTCAGCAGTGCATCAACTTCCGACAGGGAAATTGGCGTGTTTGACGCGGAGCCAAACACATCCACCATTCTCCTCATCGACTTCAAATCCGACGGTCACAAGATCTGGCCTGTGCTGCAGGCGCAGTTGCAAGCCTTCCGCGAGAGAAATTGGCTCACCTACTACGATGGTACGACCATGCACCAGGGTCCTCTGACGGTCGTTGGTACGGGAAGCACTCCGTTCGAACTCGTGCAGCAAAATTCCACCGACCGTTACATCTTCTATGACGCACCGCTGCGATCGATTTCTGAGTCCCAGTACAACAGCACCAACTCTTTATACGCGAGCACAAATCTCAAAGCAGCGATTGGCGGCATGTGGCTCGGACACTTCTCCTCGAAGCAAGAGAGTGCGCTGAAGCAGCAAATCCAAGCTGCGGAAGACAAGGGGTTGAAGAGCAGGTACTGGGACACTCCAGCATGGCCCATTAGCGTGCGCAACAATGTTTGGACCAAGCTAGTGGAGTTTGGTGTCGGCATGCTGAACGTGGATGATCTTGTCAGTGCAACACGATGGGACTGGGACTTTTGTGTTGTTGCTGGCATTGCGCTGTGCGGAAAGAAGTGAGAGGTTGTGGCGTCGGGAGAGAGCATTTGACAATTTAAATCGGGAAAACGCATGCTGGCTTGAGAAAGCCTGGGGGAATGCATGCTAACGCATCAGCTTCGAGAAGACTGTGCGACATGTCTTGAGCTTCAAGCTCGGCATGAAAAAGATATAGAGCGCACAGCGCCGCAGAGAAGACCTCTGCACCTCGCCTTGAGCGAGGAAGCCGCGTGCCAGCGGCGGAAGATATCGCCACACGCGATGTTGAAATCGACACATAGGATAGATGCCGAGAAATGACCCATCTTCATCGATATAACTCGACAGTATGCCCTCGTGTTCGATGTAACTTGTGGGGTAGTATATCAAGCTACCATGGTGATTTTCAAGCTCGACCCGTCCAAGTGGGAATGGCGTCGGTACCAGTTCGGCAAATCATGGCGAAATTACTAAGAATAGCGACAAGCACGCGAGCACAATAACGGTAAACTCATCCTATGGAACTGTGCAAGAGTTGGAGTGCACTGAGCAAAGTGCCAGCCACTTCAACTCCATGACCTGCGCCTCCTGAGCTGAAGTGGTGGCTAGTGCTCCTGTTTGGTTGGCGTTATTACCGCGTTCGGTACCGTGCAGGGGAGGGATTACGTATGCCTCACCCTGGTTCGGCTACAGAGCTCCACCGCAGATGCAGTCTCAAGAGCGGCGAGTCCGAGGAGCAGTACGAGGAGTGACGGTTGGTTGGAAATGAGCATAGCAGCGGCCTGCAGAGATTCGACAGCCATGTCCTTGCTATAGGAGAACGCCTCCAGATTCGGATGCTTCCTCGCGACAAAAGGACCGTTTGGTGCCTCATGTTTCGCAGGCTCTGGGTTTCAGCTCACGAGGGTGGTGCATTGATGGAGCCGTGAAGAGTGCTTCTTCGGTACTCGGGAGTGCACTAACGATAGGTCTCTCCATCTTGGGAAGTCCTCGCCATGCATCCAGGCCATCGGACTCCACTGCAATACCTGTGGGTTTCATAATAGCTTATCGATAACGATGGTCGGAGTGAAGTTGGCGAGATCGGATCAGCGTCAGGGTTGGTGATCCGTCGTATGGAGTCGTGTTTGGTGAAGAAAATGTGCAGATTGGGGACAAGTCGGGAGCAGCAAGTGGAGCAATGAGAACATTCTCCACGACGAGGGTGATTGTTGGCCAGCGAAATGAAAAGATCAACGAGCGGTGCGGTTTGGCGAGTCTTGAGCGGCGTGCGCAATGACGGAGGGGCTTGCCCGTGATTTGCCCCAGCGTCCACTAGCGTAGTTTCACGTCGCCCAAATCCCTGGTGTGGCTTGCCCGTTCCTGCAGAACGAGGGTCCGGGGTCGTCAATGGCCTCTGAATGTTGAGGCTCCTTAAACTTCTTTTCTGCACTCACCCTCGCTTTTCGCTCCGACCTTTGCGCTACTGTGAGGGAACCAGAGCTCGACGCTCTTCATTGTCATTGTCTCTTCGCTTATTTCCTAAAGTAGTCGACGGCTGGCCTTCGTTAATTGCTGTCGCTCCACTGTACCACCACCTGCAACGAAAGGGAACAATTGTGCTCGACGCACATTCCTACCACGACCTCCTCGACCCCCATTCTTTGGAAGTGAAGGGAGCTTTAATTCCCCCGCTACAACCCCGCCTCTCTTTAGGTGGTGTTGAGACTCTGCACACAACCTGTTTTCGAGACCAGTTTCCTTATGACGAGCAATCATCGTTCGCCCTCCCAACGGTCTTTCCGCCTCTCCAACCACGGGTTCCAGCCGCTCAATGGTACTGGCGAAAACATGGATAATACCAACAACATCCCGCTGCAGACTGTAGTCAGTCACACGCCTTCGCATCCCTCGCCGACATCCGACAACAATGAGAAATCAGAGAAGACGGGCATGTTCCATAGGGGACGCAGGCGGATTGCGAAGGTCGATTCGAGGACCGGCGCGCCATTGCCTCCCCGCGGCGACCAGCCTGAGAAGACGGCGCTCAACCGCATGGGCAGAGTCTACACCAAGATTCTGAACTTTAGCATTGTCACGCGCTACATGATCTACGTCGCGCCCATTGCGCTCATACTGGCTATTCCAATCATTCTGTCGCAAACCGGCACAATTACGACTTCCATTGGCGATACAGAGCAGAAGAAGTTCTGGATATGGATCGAGATCAGTGAGTTGTTCCAGTCAGGGCTGGTATATTTGAGCTAACAGTTGTCAGTCTGGCTCAGTTTCTGGGTCATGAAGATCGTTGCCCACTTCCTCCCCAATATTTTCGAGTTCCTCATTGGCGTAGTCAGCCCCGGTGTCCGCAAATACGCTCTACTCTTGCGAGCTATCGAGAAGCCGTTGTCCTTCGTCCTCTGGATGATTGTCAACCAGGCTACCTTTCCTGCACTTGTTCGACCCGTTGGCGATAAAAAACCAGGATGGATCGGTGTGATGCAGTCGGTTCTTCTGGGTCTGCTAGTATCTACCATCATTATCCTTGCCGAACGCGTTCTGATCCAGTTGATCAGTATCAGCTACCACCGCAAGCAGTTCGATGGAAAAATCAAGGAGTCGAAGCGCAATATCTACCTACTTGGCGTGCTCTACGATACTTCCCGAGCGCTCTTCCCTGCCTATTGTAACGAATTCGCCGAGGAGGACTACACTATTCAGGATACAATCCTAGATCTCGGGCTCGGTAGCAAGGGCCGCGGAACAGCTAAGCATGGCCGCTCGGGTAGTCGCACACCTCTCCATCTCATCCGCGAGGTTGGACGAGACGCTGGCCGCATTGGAGACAAGATCACATCTATGTTCGGTACCATTGCCTCTGAGATTACTGGCAAGAAGGTCTTTGACCCCAACTCTGCACACTCGGTTGTCTTGACTGCACTTGAGAGGAACAAGTCGTCCGAAGCTCTCGCTCGTCGAATTTGGATGTCATTTGTGGTAGAGGGCAAGAACGAGCTCACTATGGACGACTTTGTCGAAGTCATGGGCCCTGCCCGACAGGAGGAGGCTGAAGAGTGTTTTATGTCGCTTGACCGCGACGGAAACGGCGACATCAGTCTTGACGAAATGATCCTCACCGTGACCGACTACTCACGCCAGCGCAAGTCTCTTAACAGCAGCATGCACGACGTGGACCAGGCTATCAACGCCCTTGACGGCCTCCTGCTCACTATTGCGCTCATCGTCTGTATCTTCGTCATCATCGCTTTCCTTGCTCCAGGCTTCCGTGCTACCTTGACCACCTCGGCCACCGCCCTGCTCTCGCTGTCCTTCGTTTTCGCCACTACTGCCCAGGAAATTCTCGGTTCTTGCATCTTCTTGTTTGTTAAGCACCCTTACGATATCGGAGACCGTGTTGACATCACCAACGAGCAGCTCACGGTTGAGCATATCGCACTTCTATACTCTGTGTTCAAGCGCGTGACCAACGGCAAGACGGTACAGATTCCCAACATCGTGCTCAACAGCCTGTGGGTCGAGAACATCACGCGAAGCAAGGCTATGCGCGAGCAAGTTTCTGTCTTCTGCTCTTTCGACACTTCTTTCGAGGACATCAACGCTCTGAAGCAGGAAATGATTGCATTCGTTAAGGACCCTGCCAATAGCCGCGATTTCCACTCTCACATCGAGATTGAGGTAGCCAGCATTGCGGAGATGAACAAGCTCGAGTTGCGCGTGGAAGTCCTGCACAAGAGTAATTGGTCTAACGAAACTCTCCGCACTGCACGCCGCTCCAAGTTCATGTGCGCATTGGTCCTGGCACTTCGCAAGGTCCCCATCGCTGGTCCTGCCGGTGCAGACGCTGCTCTGGGATCGGCTGACAAGCCAACCTGGTCCGTCGCTGTCCCTCCAGCCGATGCTGTAGCCGCGTACAAGAAATACCAGGAAGATCAGGATGCCAAGCGCTTGTATCCTCTGAACAAGCCCGAGGACGGCAACGACAAGGGCAAGTCTACTAGCACCGACTACTTGGCCAGTCCTGTTGGAGAAGGAGAAGCCGTAAACCTATTGACCAGCCGACGACCAGGAGTTGACCCCATCCGCGATGATACCTGGAACGCTCGCGACGATGCCAGTACCATTGGCCGGCCCAGCATGGACGCCCGCCCAGACCTCGACGAAGTCCGCGGTCTCCTCCACAAGGCCAGCAGCGCAGGCAAGCGTAAAGGCGGCACCACACTCTCGCCAAACACGGCCCGCTTCTCCAACGACCTAGGTCGACAACAGAGCATATCGCGCCAGGTGAGCAACGTGCTGCCACTCCCCTCGCCCGCAGTAGCATCGCCATACGCGCAACCACCCGGTCAAGCACGCACCATGCCACCCGCATCGCCAGCCTCCATCTCAACAGGCCACTACGAGGACGTGCAGTTCCAAACAATGATCCCGCCGCCACGCTCGAATAGTCGTCCGCGCGCGCCAGCTGTGACTGAGGAACAAGATGAGGGCGAGAGGAGGTGGGACCCCAACGCGCCTTTGTCGCCGTCCACCAGCACCAACCCTTACCGTAGTCCCGCGACGTATAAGCGCGAGTAAAGGAGCTCAGCAAATGTGTAATGTCTTTGATGATTTAGTTTTATTAGATTGAGGGGACTTTAGCGTGCATGGTGACTGTCTATAGCTATGAGATGCTCACTTTGGCGTTGGGAAGCAAAATTTGTGTAGTGTAAATCGATCAACGAATGGTGATGATTTAATATGCTTTTGTGTGTAGCGGTGGCTGTGTACCACGGGTCAATGCGCGGTATGTGGTACCGATGTGAATTGTTTGGAGCGCTATGATAGCGTCACCCAGAACCGTATATAATGAGATGGGCGAATTTTCTCGGGAAAAGGGTATCAATACCGCCTCTTCTATCCTTCTCTTCCTTTCTTCACATCACATCACATCACAAAAGCTTTTCTTCTCTATTCCCCAAAATGCGCAAGACAAGACCTTGATGAGAAGCGCCTGCCTCTCGCCTTTTCAATTCAAAAACACACACAAAGTTGTTTTATGTCGAAAGCCGTTGTCTCTTTTCCACAACCAAAATAAGAATTTATGCCTCTCATGAGAAGTTTTTCTCTTCCTCCGCCTCCGGAAACGAAAAATCACGCTCTTAACCTTACATGAGGAGGCTACATCTTCTCAAAACAGCCTCAAGACGTGCATATGGACTGCGTGTCGTCGGTCGCGACATCTCGAGACATACACCATGGAACGGCTGCGTCTTCTCGAAATACACCCGGATCCTAACTAGCATGGAAAGATGTCATGAAGAGCGGCTGGTTCCGCCTCTCTTGAGTGCTGCTCTATACACTAAAAGTCAGACATGACCCCAGATCCCTTTGGACACATCCGGGGTGGTAGCTTGTTCTTTGTCGACATTTCCTGTGCTTCCTGTACGTGCAGCCCAGAAGTCAGGATAATCATAGAAAGGGCCTAGGAATGAAGTCAGAGCTGGAACTGCTGCTGCGCCGGTCATGTTGTTACCTCGTGCAGCCCTTGGGTCGACTGGAGCATTTGTGGAGCTATCGTGTGCCCGCGAGGTCGAGGGATTTCGGGATTTACGAGACCCGCCACGACTTCTGCCACCATCTCCGTTAGGACCCCAGCCACGATTGTCGTATCTCATGTCGAGATGAAGTGACGCGCTGTTGTGGGTGAGTTGAGGCCTTGTGGTATGAGAAAGAGCAACAGCACCGCCCGTACGAAAAGAAGAAGGCGCACTCAACCACGTGCGCACTACGCGCGAAAACGCGACTTTAAACGTAAACAGGACGAGGTGAAAGTGACAGACTAGACGGACAGAAGATTCGCATACAAGCTATTCACGTGTCATGCACGCCTCACATCCTCCACACCTAACTCTTTCCCTCCGCCACCTCCTCCTTAACAACCGCATCCTTCTTCGCCGGCCTCTCCCCAAAAATCTGGCTTCCCACCCTTACCTCATCACTGCCCATTTTAATCGCGCCCTCGAAATCCGCACTCATGCCCATACTCAGCTCCAGCTTATCCTGCTCCCAGCCCAGCTCCTTCGCCACCTTATCCCTCGTATCTTTGAGGGCTACGAAATCCTCATTCTCCGTCTCGGGCGTCGTTTCCTTACTCCGCGCAATCGCCCCGATGGTCATGAGTCCAATTAACTCTAGATGCGGACATTTCTTAATGACATGTTTGCACAGCGCTGTGGTGTCTGCGGGCTCGACGCCGGACTTGGCTGCTTCACCAGACGTATTGACCTGGACCATGATGCGCAGCTTTTCGACATCAGCGTCCTTCTCGAGCAGCGCTTTCCGCCCCTTCTCCAACTCATTCGCCTTCTTCTCGCTATCCACGCTGCTGACGCACCACAAGTTGGGTATTTGCTCGGCGAGTTGCTTGCATTTGTTGGATTGGAGACCGCCGATCATGTGCCATCGTATTGAGCGCGGGAGGAGCTTGGATTTCTCGAGGAGTTCTTGGACGTAGTTCTCGCCGAAGTGGGTGTGTAGGGGGTTAGGAGATTGGTGGAGCGCGAGGATATCGTTTGCGGGCTTGAGCTTGGAGACGGCTATGAGGCGGACCTGGACGTCTGTCTGTTAGTCGCGTGTGCAGTTGAAGAGAGTATAGTGGGGGGGATACGCACATTTCGGTTGCTCTTGTTGGCAGCTTTTATGCGAGAAGTAATACTCGTGAAGTTCTCAGTGAGCTGTTTGGCGCGTTGGGCATTGATCTGCATTTCGTCTGCCATTGTTGTCGTGCTGTTAAAATGTCGCGCGGTCACAAAATTGACGACGTCAGATTGCGGACTTATCGGTCATAAGCGAATTCCTTAGCTTGGGGATGCGTGACTTGATGTTGACGCATTGAACCTCATTTGCAATTCACATCTACACCGTAGTGCTCATCTACGCGCTCCTAGTACCGGTCCTATTATTGATATGTGGGAGAGGATGTTAGTCTTTAGGGCGGTCGATGATGTACCATAGGGATCATTGTAGCCTCCAGGGCTGAGGTTTAGCAGGTTGATCACGTGCGCTGGTTATATCAAATGTTGGCAGGTGCAAGTGGCAGGCAAAATAGTTTTACACACGTGGCGGACCACGGCAGTTCTTCGAAGTACAGCGTCGAGCGAATAACGCATCGAAAGTGAGTTACGACATTGGACGCAGCTCGTTCAATGGCAGCTAGGCAATCGCAGTTGTTCGAGCATTCGTCGAGCCTCGTTGAAGTTTACAAGACGGCGAGGTTTTGTACCATGTGTTCTCTCGAAATTACAGTAGTGCGGGTACACAAAAGCAGAAGGTACGCCCCAGACTAGCCCCGCATGGCTCCCTACACATAAACAGCTCCCCACACCAACATCATTACACCTTACACCTACGCTCGGGTTCGTGTCCAAGGACAGGGGCCCAAGTAGAACAATTCGACAATAAACGCGCTCAATTCCTCTTCTAGTATGGCAGTAGGCGCGGTGCCACGCAGCTACTCTAGTTTTTCCGGGATCATTCTCACACAGATTGCAATAGATGGCCAAGCCCTTGCAGAACCCGGGGTAAGATCCATGGCAGCAATATCGGATATAACGTGCATACCGAAATTGGGGGTGTTCTTAACGAAGGATGGATAGTTCCTGGGCTTGAAATTGTATAAAGATGTAGGTGCCGAAGATGTTGAGTTGTGGTAGAGTCGTCTTGTCTTCGCCTTTTACTTTCCGGTCGACTTTCACGATGAGGCTCATTACAGCTGCTTTTGCAGCTTCAACAGTCAATTACGCGCTTGCGCAGCCAGGTGCTCCAAAACCAGATGCACAGGGCCGATACACACTCGAGGCCCCAGGCATCAAAGCTCAATTCATTCCATACGGCGCGACACTCACCAACCTTTGGGTTAAGGGTATGCGCAGTTTCTGCAAATCTTGATTTTTGTACGCAATTACTGACATGTCCCAGACAAGAACGGTGTACAACGCGACATCGTGCTCGGCTATGATAACACCTCATACTATCGTAAGCGTCTAGCCCCAAGCTGACTGTATATTATCTGACAGTACTCAGCTGTTGATCCTGGTCATCCTGTGTATAACGCAATTCCTGGACGATACGTGAATCGCATTGGCAAAGCGGAATACACGATTGACAACATAACCTACCACACGCAAGGAAACGACGGCCCTAACAACGTCAACACCCTGCACAGCGGAACGAACAACTGGTCATTTAGGTTCTGGAATGTTACCAAGGCGTCTAAGTCGTCCATCACCTTCTCCCTACATGATGCTTCAAACTCATCCTTGGGCATGATCGGCGACGTGGCGGCAAGCGTCACTTACTCCGTCTCCAAGAACAAATGGAGCATCTCTATGGGCGCCGTTTCCAAGGACCAGAAGACGCCCATCATGTTGACTCAGCACACGTATTTCCAGCTCGATGCCTTTGCCCGGCCTGACAACCGCACCGTCTGGAACCACACCCTGTACATGCCTGAAGCTAGGCGCGTTATGGAGATTGATGCGAATGCTCTTCCAACAGGCGTGATTGCCAACTCGACTGCCGGAGACATTTCTGACTTCTGGTCGGCGCCTCATGAGCTCGGATTCGCATCAGGTAATGCAAACTTCGAAAACAACTGCGGGAGTGGCTGCCATGGATACAACGGCAACTGGGCCTTCAACGACAAGCGCAACAAGAGTGCGGCTGCACTCACACTGAGCAGCGCATGGAGCGGTATCAAGGCTGATCTAGTGACCGATCAGGATGCTGTTGTCTTGTACACTTGCAATTGGAACGATGGGAAGACGGAGTTCAAGTCGACGCAGGGCGTTGCGGGCCAGGACAAGTTCATCCCAAGGGACGGTTGCATTGCCATTGAGGCTCAGGACTATGTTGACGGTATCAACCAGTAAGTGTTCCGGCATGGTCGGTTTCGGTTGCATGTGCTAACAATGTTGAACAGTCCAGAGTGGGGTCGGCTGAACAAGCAAATCACGGGCAAAGGGCAAAAGTACCAGTGGAAGTCATCGTGGACATTTGGAACCATCTAGCGGACAAGTAGCATAGCTCTTATATTAGTTGCATGGACGAGGTTACTTAGGCAGAAAATGAAGCGACTCGTGCGCTGCAACAAGCAGGTTGCCAACCACGACATGATCCATCTCCGATCCGGAGCCCCGCGCTCAAGTGGGGTCCAGTGTAACCTTCATGCTATAGCGGCGCTAAGCTGGGGCTGGCAGATGCAATTCGTCCAAAGCACATGATGATGAAATGACGGCGTGGAAGTGCGCGAATTGCGGTATGAGAGGTTTCCAAGGTTCCAGGTTCCTGATAGGCAGCGTGTGGTGGCTGAGGCTAAGCAGTAAGCTCAGGTACCTTCCCATAAGCGTGGCTGCATCACCAAGATGCGGGACGCGAATGTCTTGGATATTGACTCCCCACCGTGCCCACTCAGCAGTCGCCAACATCAACCAGCTCTCGCTGACATGTGAGAAGTCGTGTGCTGCGCCCAAATCAAGCTGCCCCTTCCTCTATTCGGGCCTAACCGCCAATTCGTTTGCGATCGACAGCTGTGTGCCAAGACAACGACATCATCCACCTCCGCAGCCACAACACCAGCACCCCATTGCCAGCCTGTGCCACCACGCCTTGCTGTGTATCCACTCGCACCCTCCTCTCCTCTATCACCGTCTCCACCCCCACGACGCCAAATTGGGGGCCATCCGTGTCTCTTGATTACCCGGAGCAAGACAAACGAGCGATAGAGCTGCTATCGGTGGTCAGGTTCCGCCGGGCTGAATCGCATCATGCCCTTGTGACTGACATCCGCTATCTCCCAAACACCCAACTCACCACACCACCCACTCGCCAATCTCCCGTCATAGCCACCGCATCCCGGCACGCACGGACGTATAAACACTGCGACCAACCGTTGGGCATCGACGACAGCGGCCATAGCCAGACCGGCGCGTCCCGCTGGCTGTTGTCTTCGTACCTCTACACACCTTCTCCATCTCCATCATGGGTAACAGCCAGGGAAAGGAAGCGCAGCCCGCCTCGAGAGGCCATACTCGGCGGTCGAGCGCCCAGGGTCCCGCCTCGCCCTCAGCACCGGGAGCCACCAGCGCGTCGCAAGAGCGATCAGCAAGCGGCGTGTACAGCTCGAGGAACAACAGGGGAAGCACATCCTTCTTAGGCATCGGAGGCAGCTCGGAACCACGTGACCCTGCTCTGGAGCCGCGGAGAGAGACCAAGGCGGAGCGTGAAGCGAGGAAACTTGAGAAGGAGCGGGTGATACGGGCACAGGAGCGTGAAAAGAGTCTGCGAGAAGAGGGTGTCGACGGAGGATACTTGGTCACGCTGGGTGTATATACTGGGCCCGAGGACTACAGCAAGCCCGTCGTGCGGCAGCTCCAGGTACGTGCGCCGTGCTGACTATCTGACATTCCTCACACAAGCTAGATTGAAAGACGGCTCGCCCCCTTCTGGAAGGGCCTCAATGACCACGAAGACACATGGACTGAGCACCAGCTCGTGGCAGTCGTCAACGGTCGACCACTTCCGGCTCCGGACGACATCCCGCCAGAAGAGCCACCTCGACCGAGCAACCACCTCAGCCCGGCATGGAACCCGCGCAGTTCAGAACCAAATCTCAACAACCTCACTGTACCAATTGGATCGCGTAGCATGTCGCAGAACTCCGATCAGTCAAACACTCTATCTCCCTCGCACCCCGCCTTCTCTCTTCCGTCCCCCACGTCCCCCATCGCTGCAAACTCTTTATCCTCACCATTCTTCCGTGGACGGGCAAAGACCCTTGCCTCGCTTGCTTCTGGTTCGCGCAACGTTTCTCAGACCGAGATGGCCCCTCAAGAGCTGAATCTGCCCAAGGACCCTTATGTCAATGGACAGCGTATCGAGGCTTTCTTGTACAAGAATGCCGAGGAGTGCCCCATCTGCTTCATGTTCTACCCGCCACATCTCAACAAGACGCGCTGTTGCGATCAACCGATTTGCTCCGAGTGCTTTGTACAGATTAAGAGGCCCGATCCCCATCCACCCGAGCACCATGGCGATGCAGAGACTCCAGCCCCGGAACCGCAAGAAGAGAGTCAACTGGTTTCGGAGCCGGCGGCATGCCCATTTTGTGTTCAGCCCGAATTCGGCGTCACCTATGAACCACCTCCATTTCGACGGGGGCTTGTTTACAATCAGCAGGGACAAGCACCCCTGGGAAGCGCCACTTCAGCCATGTCCTCTACTTCTTCATTGAACTCGCCTGGTGTTACGTCTCCCGGACGTCGGAGGGCCACCTCGCTCGCGGTGAATGACAAAACAGTCATTACTACTGACATGGTAAGGCCTGATTGGGCGAAGAAGTTGTCCGATGCAAGAGCACATGCCTTGAGGCGGGCTGCAGCAGCGACTGCACTACACAATGCGGCATACATGATGGGCAACATTTCGCAACATGAGAGCCGATTCGCACTGGGTAGGAGAAGGCGGACCATGTTTGGCAGCGACAGTGCTGGAAGCAGCGGGCAAGGCACGCCTCGACGGGATCGCGATCCATCCACTGGCCAAACTGGCGAGGTATCGAACGATCTCTTCCCCGGCCGTGGAAGCTCGCGCCGTGGAAACAGATTGGACGACCTTGAAGAACTCATGATGATGGAGGCTATCCGACTAAGTCTCGCTGCTGAAGAAGAGCGTAAGAGGAGGGACGAGAAGGATGCGGCCAAGGAAGCCAAGAAGGACGGCAAGAAGAAGGCGAAGGAGCTGAAGAAGGTGGCAAAAGCCCAAAGTCGTATAGGAAGCGGATTCCACCCGCTTGAGGTCGATGGTCTTGATGATTCAGGCGCTGGTAGCTCCTCTGCAGCTGGCAAGGGCAAAGAGGTGGATCGCGCGGGTGGGAATGTGGGCTTCAACCCCATGAACGAGCCTACTTCGACTGTCAATACCTCAAGTGCCAAGGATGATCCACAAAGGCACCTGGAGACCAGCCGAGCTCAGATTCAACGTGACACTAGCTCAAGCAACCTGGGTCCATCAGACGCTCTTGATGATCAACCAACTCACCGTTCGGCACCACGCAATCTATCGAACGCTTCGTCAAGTGTTTCTTCGTTTGAGGAATCCTACGAGAACTCTCTTCGCCAGCCAGGTCAAGACAATCTCGCGACTGGATCACTCGAGCCAAGTCCAAGCGGCTCAGGTGTAAACCTAAGTCAGACTGAGACGCCACCACAAGGCACGCCTGGTACGGAACCCATGTTCAACTTCAAGAGCCTAGCCGAATCCATCACTCCTGAGGAACAAGGCGAGAAAGATGGCGGACCACGGTTCATTGAGAACGTCGGAAACGCGCATCAGACTTCCTCCAAGGCTCCCTCAGATTTCCAGCCCTCCAAGACTGAACCCACCACACAGAACACACAACCGCATGATTCGGGGCTTGCAGACAGTACTGTGACACTGAAGCCAACACAGCCACGGGCCTCTAATGATGGAGACGAGATCGAACCAGCACCAAGAATCGAAGCGGTCCAGAATAGCCATTCCGATCTCGATTCGAAGAGGCTTGGCGATGTTAGCATGATAGACGGGTATCATCACCACGCTACTCAATAGCCATCTCGTGTAGGAACCACTTTTCCTTCCAACTTTACTTTAGTTCCATATGTCTGCATTTCACTGAGCATTCACACCGGCGCAACGGCACCGGTCACCTATCGGGCGGGTGGCTATCTCTTCACATTTTACTAGCCGCTGCAGGAGGGCACTGCAATTATTTTCATTGGGCGCGTATGGATGGGAATCAAATTTTGGTCTTGTGAGCGATACAGACTGCTATGGCATTTCTTAGGCGAGGCCAAGCCATTGAAACGAGGGAGTTTCGAGGGAACTCGGGGATTGTAGTGAGGTAGTGAGAATACAAATAAGAAGATATGATCACTTAGTCTTTGCGTTCTTGTTCGCAAGTTCAGTGGAAGTCGGGTTGTATAATGTGAGTAGTTTGGCACGGATGGTCGTGTTCAAGACCATCAGCCAGCAACCAACAATCAACAAGAAACTGAAGCACAGTCAGTTACAATGATGCCATTAAACATATTACCCAAAAAGACTTTTCCCCACATCAAAAACCAGGTCCCTTCAAACTGTCCTCCCATTCCCACACCCACTAACCATCTCCTCCATAACAAACTCCTCGTTCTTCATAATCGCACCCAACCTGCCCTTTCTCACACTCTCACTCCCCCCGCTCCTCCCGCTGCCATGATACTGATACCCGTGCGATAAAGTGTGCTGTGTCCTTGCGCGCTGCGCTTTCGAGAAGAGCGCCTTGAGCGCGGGAATGCTGGCGCACCAGATGCCGATGTTGATTTCGATCTGCGACCACGTGTTTATGGGGACGGAGGAGAAGAAGGGGTCTGTGGACTGTTTGGGCGTCAGCGCTTCTCCTCTTTTATGTAGAAGCAGGGAGGGTGTGATGAAGTGAGGGAAGGGGATATTTACAGTCGTGAATAAGCGCACAGAATACAGCCGCACAATACTCGCTATACAACTAAACGCTCCGAGCGCGAATATAGCGAGCAAAGCGGATTTCTCGCGCCCCGGGCGCTGGATGCTGAGGAGGAGTTTTATCGGCAGGATTAGGATCCAGATGTCAAGGAGGATGTTGGTTGCGGAGGTGACTATTCACTAGGTCAAAATTCTTTGGGTCGGAGGAGATGTCGGGGTGTGAGGACGTACTATATATAAACACCGACGTGTTGATACAACTACCCGGTACTGCGCCGGTCAAGTCCCACATCTTGTGCAATGGCCGGCATTGCGCGAGTATAACGATGATGCACACGAGGCAGAAGGTGAGGAGCAGGGAGATTGTTGCTTTGCAGAGGCGCTCGAAGGTTTTTTCTGCAGCTGTGACAATTTGTCAGTGACGTTGTCCATCATCTCCAAAATTGTGAATAGACCAACCTATCCGCAAATAGAAAAACAGAATCGAAACTTTGATCGCGTTCACGCAGAGATAGTATATTATCTCAATCGCATACGTGACCTGCAGCGTCGTGGTTGCTTGTTGAAAGGTAACCTCTCTGCCGCGAAAGCCCATGCCGTTTGCGCGGAGGATGTATATGGCGGCGAGGTAGGCGAGGGTGAATAGCAGCGCGATTATCATGGTGTAGTCATCGTTCCCCATATTATGCAGAATGATCGCCCTGGTATACACGCGCAGACTGACGATAATGACTACGCATGTCATTAGTAAACGTGTCAGTGAATGTTAATACCTACGTACCTGAAACCGCAGTCAACGCTGTTGACACCCCAACGACGAGATTCTGGCGAGCCAGCCCGTCTTCAGCCATATTTCCACGGCCAACTTGCTTACGCGCAAGTCGAAAGAAGTTCTAGAAAGGCGAACGAACGAAAGTGGATCATGCAGACTATAACTAACAGCACCACCTGCCGTGCCGCGTCGCCCGTAACACACTGCAGCCACGCGAAGTCGCAATGCGGGAAGGGTGATTGCAGAAAGCTCGCGCTCATGCTCACTATTCCCAGGGTCGTTCGTATCATGCTATAAACTTTGCGAGATGACCCGCGTGCAGAACCGAAAGCCGGGACAAATGCAGCTTACACACAGCATCCACACGCGTTCCTTCAATGTGAAGATTCGCTGTTGTGCTGGCGTGCTGAAACTTGGATTTGGTTACTGCTAAGAAATCTCTCGCTACACATTGTGCGACCGACCGCGTGTGCCTTGCATGTTGTGGCGCGGGCGTATATTGGTGTTGAGAGGTTGGATTCGGAATGTGGGGCGAGGATCAGGTACGGTTGACGGTAATGGTAAGGCCACATCAGGCCAGCATAAAGTTTGCCATGTTAGGCCAGCATGCGGAATGACTTCAGGCCAACCCTCACGGATCATGGCGGAGAGATTTCCTGACTCGAAACGTTTTTCTGGCTTCTTTTCTTCTCGACGGTGCGTCTCAAGATGCCTCCGAGCCAATGGTTACACAGCAGGGCGGACAGCATGAGCTGCATCCCCTTCTCATGAGCAAGCACCGATCAAGTACCTGTAGGCTTCTAAAAATGCGCTTACTCCCCGGCCAATAATGCAGGAGTCGCCTGCTCATACTCTGCCTGAATCAAGTTGATCAGCAGGCTAAACGGCTCCCGTCCCGCCAAAAGAAATTCCCCATCGTAAAGCTGATTAGGCTTTCGGGAGATCCTGTGGGGTTGCCAGGGGTCGGCGAGACGTGAACCTAGGGTGCGGAGAAAGACGCGAGGGGTGGTGAAACGCCAGGGCACGTCGCATTTTCTGTCGTGTTTGACAAGTCGGGTATATACATAGACTTTTCGGAACGTTTCATTTGCGATGTGAATGGGCGCTGAGGTCATTTGGGAACTTTCTTATACGGTAGGGCCGAGAGGGGCGGGATGTGGGGCTGTTGATGGGGATATATGCAGGAAGGTTGTTTCGACGGCTGGAAGCGAGGGCCACTATGGCTCTTGAAGTGTCTCTTGTCGTCGTCAAATGTACCTTGTTATCAGGAGGTATCCTCGTGTGCGTCGTGTTGAGGCCGAAATGAAATGGCTACTTGGTAAGCGATGACTGGCGCCCAGTCTGCGAAGGAGATTGGTACTGAGTGGCAAACAGCATCGTCCAGTCATGTCTGCTGTTCTGAATACGAGTACATGAGTGAGATACAAAAATTCTCGCCCACAAGAAGATGTCAAAATACGCTGTGTGCCAGGTGGGTACATCGACGCTGACTTTTCGACGCCGTCTATCCTCGAACGACGAACGGATCTTTAAAGACCGGCGTAGACCATTGCTTTGTGTTCATTCACCCAAAGCCGACCTCCATCAGATGATCGTGATCTCCCTCTCAGGAGTGAGATTGTACGCCTTTTCTAACTTTGCCTCATCCAACAGATCACGGGCATAGAGCGGTCCAAGTCTCTCAAAAGTATCCAGTGTATCATCAACACTCCTCAGGACAATCCAAGCAAGCTCGCAAACATCATGCATAATGAATCCTTCAACCTTTAGGATCAAGATCTCGCTGCCGGAACGTACCTGGTGTGGCCCCTCCATCTCGACGTGGTAGTCCCATAGCAGGAGTCTCCTTCCATCTGACGATAGCGGATTGAGTTTTTTCGAGAAGGAAGCGAACAATGGCATGGGATTCGAAGGTGGCAAGAGGTGTGCTGTGGCTAGTAGACCATCTGCCGTCGTAAACTGTTCTACCGCCTGGGCTAGATCGCTCCAGGTGACTGGGACTTTCTCACCAGACGACACACAGAGTTCTCTCTCAGAGCATCGTATACGAAGGCAAATTGTTCTCGAGCTTTGACACGAGATAGGGTGATGCATCCTACCAGGCAGGCAATGTCCTCGAAGAATTAATTCTCCCGAAGTCAGCTGCCCAGTGGCGTCTTCTGCAACTGGCGAAGTTACCGCATTCACAATCGTTATGAACGACATGGGTAGATCATTCTGGTCCTTCTGTTGAGTCCATGTGTGCCGCATCCAGCCGATATTCCCCGTGGTAGAAGCCCAGGACCACGTTGGTGCACGCCACTCGATGGTCCTGATACTCCGATTATGCTTGTCTTCAGTTCTCACGTGCCATGTAAGATTGTGCTGTACAGTACGGCTCCAAAGGCCCGCCAGGTAGAAACCCATACCGGATGGCATCATCTTCGCCAGGCCCTGCGAGGCTGGGAAGACGTCGCTCTTGAAAGAAAGGTCCAATTCAGTATATGACTCGATGACATATCGCCATCGAATGTCGGCTTCTTGTACAGACAATTGTGTCCAAAATCTTGGCCACCAATTCTGGGATCTGGACAGACTGCGAGGCATTTCGATATCATCGGAGCACTCGCAAGTAATACCACTTAGGCACTCCGGTATAAGCTCATAATCAGTAAAGTGCAAAATCCGCGGAGATGACAGCTTTCCTGGTAGGTCCATCCTCTCTGCATGAGAGGCATTGTACCCCAACAGAAGTCTGTGTCTTCTAATCGGATTCGACTGTGTATCTAGAAGGGTGGGGACCCTGGCATCTCTACAGAGAATTTGCGAGACTTGTTTATCGAGCGCGAGCTGCTAAAGCAACCTTGGGTAGAATCCATAGACCTGGTAGCTGCTAGAGTGAGGCTGGCATTTGCGTAAATGCTGTCCATTCTGCCCCCTTCGTGACGCCAGTCTTCGGCTGAATCTTGAACGATGCAAAGACTATCGATCCAGATGTAGATGAAACCTAATCGATAGGCGAAATCGATAGCATCTCGAAACGTTCGTGAGAGCTCTTGCCACGGGATGGGCAATCGGAACGAAGACAAATTCTGCTTTGTAGTCTTTATGACAGGGCCATTGCCCCAGCAATGACTCAGGCATACGTATCGCGCTTTCTGGTGGCCTGATTTGTGTAATCTGACGTCCTCCGGTCCGACAATTTTGATCACTCTGGTTGGCATGGCCCTGGGCGTGGTATTGGTCCACATGCTGTGCTCACTAGAGCATCGGTCAAGCCATGTGCGTACGCGTGACACAGCCTCCTGTGATCCAGTGTCGCCAGAGATGGGATACGCTATCTCCAGGTCCAATCAAGGACTTCTTTGGTCTGAAGCCGTTAACGACTCTCGAATACAATGAGTAGGTATAGAACTCACCTGGGCAGAGTGAGAGCTGGATTCAGCAATCAGAAGGTATTAGAGGATCGAACGGCTCAGCCCCCAAGACCATCATAAGTGATTTGAACAGCGGCGACAGGACCAAGGTTACTGTATCCAGCATATCTGCCTCGGGGCAATGGTACTTAATAGCCCCAACCACCACTTTGCAGCTCGGGCAACCACGCAATGACGACAGTTCCCACTCAGGTAGCAAATGTAGCCTGCCATAGGCCGATCGATCGATCTTCAACACGACATGATTGAGGCTGAAGCAGACCTTACAACACCCATGCGACAACCTAGCGGCGCAATTCATGGTGAGCTAGCTGCGTAAATATCAGAACTACCTTTTCTGCAGTTCAAAACGAACGACTGGTGTTCCGTATAACCGGATTTGAGCATGAGAGCGAATTTGTGACGATGTAATCGAGTGGGCAATGGAAAGAAGAGTGTTGCTTCAAGAGCGAACGCGCGAAGGGGGAAAGTACAATGTCGCCACGCAAGCAGGGCAGGATGCTTGGGGTGCAGCTGCCGCAGCAGTAGGCTGCCATTCTACAGCCTTGTCAAATGATCATTGGTATCTCAAGAAAAACATGCTAAGCAAAAACGATAAGTCCCTATTGCCCAAACAACAGCGCAGCCATCACCCGCGTCGCCTCAAACGCCCCTCTACTCTGCAACAACGACGCAAATGTTTCGGGTACTTTACTAAACGTCTTCGCGGCATCAGCCTCAGTCCACACGCTAGGAAAGGCGGGCTCAACAGTGACTTGCGATTCTGCTTCACCCGTCCAGTCAAATCTAATACGCCAGTCGAGCTTCAGCAGGACGTGCTTGTCCTGGAGGATCAGGCTGTCACGGCCCAGGTGGCGGTTCAGATCTTGTCGCGAGATCTTCGCATCGTGTTTTGACTTGGGACGTGTGTTTTCTGCATCTTCACTCGAGTGGCCAGCGAGAAGATGCGAGAATGTTTGCTCGGCTCGATGCCAGTGTTGCGCACGCTTTTGGGCGATGTTCCAGTATGAATCGATGGCCCAGCATGCGTTGCCAAGATCCCGTTGTTCCGCACGCTTGCGTAAGAAGGTACCGAGCTCTCGCTCCGCCCATGGTGAAAGGCGAAGTATGTGCATGTCAATGATCTCATTTGCTAGCGTGTCGATTGTAACTGCGATTTGGACTGTGAGGAGTTTCTGGGGTCCAACGATGTCGATGGTGTGTTTCTGATATACCCGTTTCGAAGACGGCAGGATCTTGCCGCGTGGAAGGCCTAGTTGTGTAGTGACCTTGAAGGATGTAAACATCTCGAGGTAGGGCAGAGGATCTGCTAGCTCGACTGGTCGATGCGATGGTATAGGTTTCTCTGGCACCTTGCTCCGCGGTTGTGGTATTGGCATGGCCGAGAATGGCAAGAATGAGCACAATAGACTTGAGACTGGAAGAGCAGCCTCCACGTCCGCATTCGCACCACTAACTTCGGCGATAAATTTTTCCAAGTCTGTTCTGTCGGTCGATCGCAGTGCTTCAGTAGGGCCTCTTTGCTGTTCTTTCAAGATTTCTTCCGTGCATCTTGTCACCTGTGCCTCTAGCTCTGCCAACTCGCGCTCAAGTTTCGCCTTCTCTTGTCTCCTTTTCTCGACTTCCGGATCCAGAGGCTCCATCTTCAAGGGCCGAGCTTTGGTCTCTGCGTCGACTGGGCCATCTTCCAAATGGTGAGCAGGGGACGTCACTTGTACAGGTGGAGCTTTCGGTCGCAGAGAAGACTGCTTTACAGGGTCCTTCGCCCGGAGAGGGCGCTTGCTTGGCGATGAAAACAACACGCCGCGCCGAGGGCCATCTTGTTCCTCCAAACCTCGTTGTGATGGTGTTGTCGGTAGTTCTGGTTCCTCCTCTTCTTCCGCGGCCACTGCTCCTTGCCACCTAGATGCAGGCTTGGTTCCTGTTCTCCGTGCGCGAGGTGTCGCAATTTGCAGTGTCGACGATGTTTCTCCTGGGCCATCAAGCTGCGCCGCCTCTCGGGCCAACGCCTCTTGCATGTCTGTCTCGCCAAGTACATACGCACGCGCTTGCTTTCCACGATTTGGTCGTGATGGTGACCCCGCTGAAGTGGGTCGAGATGGAAGAAGATTGGGATAGTTGCGCGCCAGACTGGCTTTCGTGGGTGATGCAAACGACGGCCTTCGCGCAGGTTTTCTCAGTGGACTTGACTCTCTCTCTGCTGGGGAGTTGGTCCTCCTTCGTTTGCGTGCGGGCTCGTCCATTGTTGTGGGCTGTATTTATGTCGCACACAAATGGAAAGTTTCGGATGAGGATTGCGATCGAACCGTAGAGGTTTATGGAGTAATATTTCGTAGTTGAGTCGCGTGTTTTCGAAGGTTGCAGTGGACGCGACGGCGCGTGTTGTTGATGAGACCCTGTCGGCGTTTGCGGGCAGCTTTTGCCGAGGGCGCAAAATGACGTCTTCCTCGAGCTCACGTTCTCTCTTTCACTCAGCTTGAGCCACCAATTGCAATCGTCTTCATTGCCGAATTTCCGAAGCATGATAAGCTCATAGCACCTGCAGTACAGTTTGCAACTTCACTACATGTTGTTATCGCGCATGGAACAAATACTGCGACCGATAGCCATGCATCGCAATCTATGTGTCTCGTGCTCCAGAGCACTGGGCCGGACATCTACTACCCCGACAACAGGACCTATGGGGCTCCAGAATAGCAGTCGGATACAGCGTCGATACAAAGGCTATATAGCACCGGCTGGTGAACAAGCCCACTCCATTGGCGGTTTCTATGCAGGTTCGCCGCCCCAACCGGCATACAATCAATTCGACGCTCACTCGACTAGAAATGCTCAAAAAGCCAAAATCCGAAGTACAACCTCTGACAGTGACCGCGCCTGAACCGCCACCACCCGAGCCCCGACCCAAGACCCAGAAAGAAGAGACACTCGAGAAGGCACGCATAGTCTTTGGCTCCAAGCTTGCCGGCCCAGCGGAACGTCGAAAAGAGATAGATGCATCTTCCAAGGTGATTGCTGGAGTCACTGTACCTCCCAAGCCTGCGGAACCAGACAATTGCTGCATGTCAGGATGTGTGAACTGCGTATGGGATCTATACAGAGACGATATGGAGGAATGGGCGGAGAAGAGCGCGCAAGCCAGAGCAGCTATTCAGGCACAGCGAAAGGAGGGCGTAGGGTCTGGTCAGATGGTGGCAGGAAGTGGCGTACCAACCCATGTTGCCACCAGTATGGACGACGATGGCGGAGGGAGCCAAACGAATTGGGACATGGACGATGAAAAGGACACGAGCAGCTTGTTTGACGATATACCCGTGGGGATCAGGGAGTTCATGAAGACGGAGAAGAAACTGAAGATGATGCAGAAGAAGGCGCAGGAGACGTCTGCGTAGCATGTGAGCGACGATTAGGCATATCTTTGAAGCGCAGCAATTGTAGAGCATGCGTATACCCAGCAGTTGCAGATCGCGTTGTCCCTCATTGTCCACGCCAGCCCAGTGCCATGTTCCCAGCATTCCGTATTCGTTCCTCTAATCCTCACCAACGTCCACCCCCCTCGCCTTGAGATCCACCCTCGCTTCCAAAATCTGTTGCTGTATCTCCGCATACGCGTCCGGTACATCGTTGAACGTGAAGACGCCCCAGCCGAGTTTGAAGAGCAGGTAGGCGCCGAAAGTGATGAGGGCCCAGAAGGGAACCTGTACAAGATTTGTTAGACTTGAGTTCGTAGTGGTGAGAGTGACGTACGTAAGGAACAACCTCCTTCTGGATCTTCTCAGGGAACGCGACGACCTCCATGAATACCGCGAGGTATATCTGCGCACTGGTTAGCTATCTGTCCAAAGGGGTCGTGTGGTGCATCGCATCATACGGAGGTCAGCAGCATAGCAATGCTGATGGTTTGTTGAGCGCGCGTCATGATTGCGGTCTTGGTGTGAATTGAGTGAGCGTATGGGGTCAGTGTATCTGGGAGACGTGGTGGTGGTCAGGACGGTATCTAGTGGTTGCTTGCCAGATCGCAAAGTCGCGCCAAGGGATCTTCTCCTGATCTGGGAAAGTGGAGCAGGCGTAGCCGGGTTCGGCAAGACTAGCCGGATCATGGGGCGATCTTTGGCCTCAACACATTGGATCTCACCATTTTCAGGGAGTAAGCAGACAGTAGAAATTGTGGTTTGACGAAAGCTCCTTGAACGGGTAGTTTGCACGCAGTCACGAGACACCAGACGTGGTCACTAACAATTGAGATATTGATCACTATTTCTGGGCACCAGATAATAGCAAGTTGAGCAGTCGAATCTATAAACTCCGAAACTTGTTACTCTCCGATTCAGCATGTCGACAGCTCCGCAATATCAGTCAAATCTACCCGAAGGAGCTGAGAAATCGCTCGTACTGGAACTGACGGGCCAAGATGCGACCCTAGTAGATTTACACAAAGAGCTGGGAAACTTGCGGGAGGACTCAGATTCGGCGGTACTGGAAAGGATGTACCAATCGTTGGCCACATCTGTTGGGAAGCAAAGTAAGACAAGGGAAACCTCGTTACTTGATTACTCTAACGTGGGCGCAGAGGAGTTCCAAACTCCATTCCGAGAAACGGGCATTTTGTCATTAGCACTCAAGGGCTTGGAATCGAACAGTGCGCCAAAATCACTACGGAAGCAGTACCTGAGACTTGTAGGCAACTGTGTCGCTGATAATGGTACTGATACCGCGATGTAGATGGCGTGGGCACGTTGGCTGATATCTTCAAGATCTCAACCGCGAAGTGGTGACCAAGGATTTACAGAAACTTGTTGCGTTAACAACGGACGAAGAGCTGAACACTATCGCCTTGATAGTGCTCTTCAACCTTTGCAACGACTTCGGTATGGTTGCTTCCACACCGTGTATAAGACGCCCTACTAACGCAGACAGACCCTGCAAAAGCGGCAGCGGCATCTCTTCGCTTAGACGCTACCATCTCCCGAGAACTCTTCCTACAAAATGTCCCAGAACCTGCTCTCGACTACGCAGTCGATCTCCTCACCTGGACCACCGGGAAACTCACAGCAGATCAACTCAAAGACGAATATTCCCTCGAAACCTTTGCCGGCCTGCTAAAAGTCGCTCTCCAATACGATGAAGACCACTATCACGAATATGTCGCCATTCTCGTACATTACATCCAAGACCCCGAATTCCAACAATCTGTCGCAACCCCAAAATTCGTCGATGATCTCGTCGTCCTCATGCTGGACTTCGAAGCCAGGGTCTCAGCAGACGACATCGAAGCTGTGTTCCAAGAACTTGCCCTTACCAAACCTGACGAAGCGCAGCAATCGGAAGAGACTAGCGTATTGCTCCTCTCGCAGCTCATCAACTCCATCTCCGCCCTCTCTGCCACAGATGCATTCGCGCAAAACTTCAACGTCCGCAGCGCAGTCATCGAACGCATACGCGCGAAACTCAAATACCCGACTGACAAGTCTCCCTCTGCGGTCTGCGCATGCGTCATGTTAGGCAACCTCGCCATGTCAGATGAAGTCTGCATTGATATGGTAAGTATTATGCAGCTCCACCTGCCGCTGCGGGACATGTTATGCTTTGACAAACATTCTGCTTTACTGTACGCCGCACTGGGCTTCTTACGACATCTAGCGTTCCCAGAGCAGAACCGCACAGAGCTTAGTGATGCTAGGGTGATAGAGGCATGCCACGGGTACATCGTCAAGGGAGCAGATGATCCAGCTGTGAGGGGTGAAGTTACGGCTTTGCTGTGTAAGCTGGTGACCAACAACTCGAAGAACATTCAGAGGGTAGTGCTGGACCGCACTGGAGAAATTAAAGGCAAGCAAGGAGAACTACCCCTCCAATCGGTATCGGATGGACCGACGTGTTTTGAAGATCTGGTCAAACAGTCCTTGATGTCCGGAAAGCCTGTACCGAGCACGTCGATGAAGAACATGATGGTCGAAGCGGGACGAACCATCGTGGCGATACTCAGATATCTAGGAAGAGCGGTCGCATGTGGAGACTTGGACGTCGATGCGGTTCGACTGCGCATGTTCGAATGCCCAGATGTTGCCAGACCGCTGGCTAAGCTTGTACGACAACGCTTCTACGCTGATGCGCGATCAGAAGGCTTGCTGGGACTTGGGCTCATGGCACAGAGTCCTGAGGGCGCATCAAGGGTCATTAGCGAGATCAAGGATGACGCTGGACTGCTAGAAGCAATCAAGGAGTTCGCGGAAGGTAAAGACGGTGGTGCTGAGCAACAGGGCCAGGCAGCTGGAAGGGATTACCAGAATGCAGTAGTGCTGCTTCAGGCTTTGCAGAATCATTGGGTAAGTTGTATTGGATTTAAGAACAATCGCTGTGCTAACGACGTGCAGCCTGATGGAGGAGATGGAGCGCTCAAAGATCAGATCGTGAGTCTTCAGAATTTGCTGGGAAAAATGATGGTGTAGCATCGGCAGCTAGCGAATAGTGAACAACTTGATCCTGGAAATCATTCTGGATGTCGCTGACTCTCAAGAATTAAACCATGCCAGCTTGGAGCAATAATACCATCGTGATGCATACACGAGCTCGTTCCACCTTAGCCGCAATCCGATACTCCACCGCAACGAATAGCAACCCACCAAATTCAAGCCCATCAGATTACTCACCTATCTCCTCAATCTCCAGCGAGTAATCATTCTCGCAACTTCGATGACACGACAAAGTGGTGCGTTGCGCGCTCGAACATACTTTGAAGTTGCCCTGCAGCGTAATCACCTGCGCTCTGATTGGCCGGATCCGCTCTCACCTGATTGCTACCTCTGGCATCCAGGGTCCATAGCTACGTAGCAGAACATGTATAAAGAAGGCTTGAGGAGCGCTGGAATTTGATCATTCACAAAGCATTCCTCCTGCAATTACCAAGTTTACATCGAGTACACAAATCTTGCTCAACTACAACAAATTATCACCAACACTACATCAACGCCAACATGACTTGCTGCGGACGTAACAACGGCACCTGCGTGTGCGCACAGGAAGCTACATGCTCCTGCGGAAAGCAGCCTGCGCTTCAGTGCAGTAAGTTTCTCATCCACATCCATATGCCCCCTCTATCCGAGTCCTCACTAACACTCTCACAGCCTGCGACAAGGCCACCACCGAGAACAAGCTTCCCACCAGCACCTGCGCCTGCGGAAAGCGAGCTGAGGGTAAGTCATATTGTTCAACCTTACATGATGTACAAAAGCTAATAGTAGTGATAGACGCGTGCAACTGCAGCCGCAGCAGCGACAATGGCTCGTCGGCGCTTGAGACGGATTTCACTAGCAAGAAATAGAGGATGATTAGGATGGGGGAGGAATGGTCGAGATGATACCAGATTGAGCATTGGGTAGGTGTTTGGGTGTTTGTGGTCTCTATGGGATTGATCATGGGGCTTCTCTGAAACAATAAATCACCATCAAATTTCACTCCACGTTTGTATTCGATGTGATCAGTCAGATCTGCTCATGCAGTGTTTGAGTTGAAACTGTCGTAAGCCTGGATATCGATCGTCAATGCCGTCCAGATTTCTCTCACGAGCAGTGCTTGCTGTCACGTGCTTTATGACTACTGCACATGTAAATTCATGCTAATCACTTACCTGTCCAATACTCCCTCGACATTGGTGCGAAGACTCGAACTCGGCGATACTCTCGAGCACTGTCTCACCTCGGAAGCATGGGTAGCACGTTGTGTGGTTGCACACCCAACGGAGTTTAGGCGGGCGTGCTAAAAGTGGGCTGCGCTGCTTGGCTATCAAAGTGTAGGATGTCCAAGACCATCCCACCGCTACGCACGCGCAGAGTGAACAGCTGCATTGCGGCTACCTGCAGCATGCGAAGCTCTCCAAGCTTATGTCATTCCTCCATCTTCTGCATTCTGCTGCCCTGATCCTCTAATTGACGCCGAGTCGCGATAACCGACCCCTTTCGCGAGTCCACCTCCGCATCACCGCTCGTTCGCTGGCATAACCCCTGCCCGAACCCGCTCCCGTCGTCCTCGTAGACCCTCGCCGCCGTCGCATTGTCAGTCTGCCCACCAGGCGGAGGACTCGCCCGCCCACAGTCGCCAACATGTCTCTCCCTTCGAAAATGGGTGCTGGTGGAGGTGGTGGGCTCTTCAGCCGGAACCAGTCGGGCAACGTGCCCACTATGCGAGGCCTGGTATCCTTCATCGCCGACCTGAGGAATGCGCGCGCCCGCGAGCTGGAGGAGAAGCGCATCAACAAGGAATTGGCCAACATACGGCAGAAGTTCAGAGATGGCGGGCTCAACGGCTACCAGAAGAAGAAATATGTCTGCAAGCTCTTGTACATCTACATCTTGGGTTGGAACGTCGATTTCGGACATCTCGAGGCTGTGAACCTCATCTCGGCCTCGAAGTACTCGGAGAAACAGATCGGATACCTCGCCGTTACATTATTCTTACACGAGGAGCACGAGTTAATACATCTGGTTGTCAACAGCATACGGAAGGACTTGCTGGATCACAATGAGCTCAACAACTGTTTGGCGCTGCATGCGATTGCAAACGTTGGCGGCAAGGAGTTGGGAGAATCCCTCAGTGCAGAAGTACATCGACTGCTCATTTCGCCGTTAGTACCAGCTTGCGAGTGGCATGGGCATAGCTAACGGCATACAGAGCCTCGAAAGCGTTCGTCAAGAAGAAGGCAGCATTGACATTACTTCGATTATACCGAAAACACCCAGGCATCATACAACACGAATGGGCGGAGCGGATCATAGCACTTATGGACGATCCTGACATGGGTGTAGCACTCTCCGTTACGTCGCTAGTCACGGCCCTCGTCCAGGATAACACCGAGCAGTACAAGGGAAGCTACGTCAAAGCAGCCAACAGGCTGAAACGGATAGTAGTCGACAACGAGTGCGCGGAAGGCTACTACTACTACAAGGTCCCATGTCCATGGATACTGGTGAAGCTCTTGAAGCTGCTGCAATACTACCCACCTCCTGGTTAGTACCATTCAACATGAAGCACAATGGTGGACTAACGAGAACAGAGGATTCTCATATTCGCAAACTCATCCACGAAGCCCTGCAGAAGATCATGGACTCCGCCCTCGAAATGCCCAAGAACGTCCAACAGAACAATGCACAAAACGCGGTCCTCTTCGAAGCCATCAATCTCGTCATCCACCTTGACACCGAACAAGATCTCATGGTACAAATATCACAACGACTTGGCAAATTCATTGCGTCAAGAGAGACCAATGTACGATACCTCGGTCTGGAAGCAATGACACATTTGGCAGCACGATCAGAAACCCTCGACCCGATTAAGAAGCACCAAGCGATTATCATTGGCTCGTTACGGGATCGAGATATCAGTGTGCGGAGACAGGGACTGGACCTTCTTTACAGCATGTGCGACCCGACCAACGCCCAAGCGATCGTGAATGAACTCTTGCGCTATCTACAATCGGCCGACTACGCGATACGAGAAGAGATGGTACTCAAGATTGCCATCCTGACAGAAAAATATGCCACCGATGTACAGTGGTATGTGGATATATCACTGCGGCTGATTGCCATGGCAGGAGACCACGTTAGCGACGAAGTCTGGCAACGAGTCATCCAGATAGTGACGAACAATGAGGAGCTGCAAGTGTATGCTGCTCAGACGATTCTACAGTACATCAAAGCAGACTGTCACGAGACACTGGTCAAGATTGGCGGGTATCTACTTGGAGAGTTTGGGCATTTGATTGCGGACAACAAGGGCTGTAGTCCGATCGAACAGTTCTTGGCTCTGAGTGCCAAGATGCGAGGATGTTCAGGCAGCACAAGGGCGATATTGTTGTCAAGTTACGTCAAATTCGTCAACTTGTTCCCCGAGATCAAGCCGCAGCTACTGCAAGCATTCCGCGCATACAGTCACTCACTTGACTCCGAGCTCCAGCAAAGAGCATGCGAATACCTCACGCTTGCTACGATGCCCACCGATGACCTACTACGGACCGTATGCGACGAGATGCCGCCATATCCGGAGCGAACATCAGCTCTACTGTCGCGATTACATCAGAAGCACGCCACTACTAGTGACAAGCGAACATGGCTGATTGGAGGCAAAGATGCAAACGCAGATATGAAGGACTTTGGTCTTGCGCGACAAAACACCACAGCCGGCTCTGGCGTCAAGCGGAGTTTCACAGAGCCCGTGCAAAAGCCTGGAAGTGCAGCTGCAACAAATGGCGCAAACGGAGTCAAGTCCATCTCAAGTGATCTGGATGGGCTGGACCTCAACATTGACCCGAACAACTCCGCGGCTCCTAACCTTGCCAGTGCTGCTCATCTAAGTCCGGACTGGGAAGTCGGGTACACTCGATTACTGCTTCGCGGCGAGGGCATTCTATACGAAGACCAACAGATACAGGTTGGGTTACGGACAGAGTACAGAGGGCAACTTGGTGCTTTGATCTTCTATTTCACAAACAAATCCTCTTTCCCAATGGGCTCATTTACGACATCGCTTGACAACCGGTCCGCCGAAACATTGAAGACCGATGTCAAGGGCTTACCGGACACAACAATAGCACCTGAGGGCCAAACACAACAGACAATTATGTTCGAGTGCCGGAACGTATTCGTAGAGCCACCGACCTTCAGGATATCATACCTTGCCGGTGCGCTACAGGGTCTCACACTCCAACTCCCCGTCCTGCTTCACAAGTACCAAGAAGGGGCAGAACTAAGCGCAGAAGATTTCTTCAAGAGGTGGAAGCAAATCGGAGGTGCGCCACGAGAAGCGCAACGTATTTTCGGCCTGGTCAACAAGAACCGGTCTATGAACAGCGACTTTGTCAAGAAGGTTGTTGCAGGCTTCAAGTGGGGCATCGTCGATGGCGTCGACCCGAATGGAAAGAACATTGTTGGTGCAACGGTGTTGCACACAAGTGAGGGCGGGAAATTCGGTTGCCTGATGAGGCTGGAACCGAACTTTGACACTCAGGTACGTACAACGAGATTTAAGCACATCATTGATGCTAATTGTGACCAGATGTACCGCATCACAATCCGCGCGACCGACGAAGCCGTCCCACCAGTGCTCATCAAGGCCATGGAGGACCGACTGTCGCAGGGCATCGAGGGCATGGCCTGAAGCGTGCCGTATACATCGTTCTTCTTTCACACATACACATGCAACTTTCGATCCCGCGGATGACCGCATATGATAATGTTCAATTCGTCGAACCTGCACGTTGCATTTTTATTCTTGGAACGTTGGATGTTTGTGTTGCATTTGCGATAAGGGGGAAAAGTAGGATGATAACATACCCCGTCTAGTTTATGTAGTATGAGTATAACATATATGAGTATTTTGTGGATGAGCTGTGGATTTTGGGGAAGTATGTTACATTGCTACTTGCTGGACTAGATTGTCTTGATGGTCGATATCTGGGTGGCGAGGAAAAGGGCGGAGCACCACAGTTGTGACTGCACACTCCACTATGTCCTACGCTTGGCCGCAGCAAGCCATGCCTACTTATAACTATGTGCGCGCAAAATGAATCCACCTGGCATAAGATCTTTAGAAAGAACTAGGCAGCAGGAGGGCGCAACTGCTGATTTGCGTGGTTCAGCTCCAACTAGCGCGTGAATCTACCAACCTTACAATCCAGTCGGAGTCATAAGGGATAAGCTGGTAATACTTCATACGCATTCCTATTCTCTTTAACTTTCGCAGAAAAACATAATCAATACTCGAATCGCTACCACTAATACCGTACTTTTCGGACTACATCACAACTCATCATACCATATCCACAATGCCCTACACCACCACCCCCGAAGGCTCTTCCCGCGCCTCCGCGTCTAAAACCAAAACCAAGCCCTAGCCCAATCCCCCGCTACCAGACTCCAAACCTGTCTACTTCTTCCGCCCCACCGAAGGCAACGGCTACCTCTCCCAATGGTACTGGTCGCCCTTCACCACCCCTACCTCGCCGCACCTCCACACCACCGCCGAAATGTACATGATGGTCCAAAAAGCCCTGCTCTTCTCCGACGCCTCCACCGCCTCCCTAATGCTCGCGACCACAGATCCCGCGCAGCACAAGGCGCTAGGCCGCGTGGTCGAGAACTTCGACGAGGAGGTATGGGACGCGAATAAAGAGCGCATTGTCGAGGAGGAGAATTGGTGGAAGTTTACGAGGAGTGAGGATGGGGTGGAAATGTGTAGGAGGTTGCTGGAGACCGGGGAGAGGGAGATTGTTGAGGCGAGTCCGTTCGATAGGGTTTGGGGGGTGGGGTTTAATGAGGGCGTGGCGGGGCGGAATACGGGGAGGTGGGGGCAGAATTTGCTCGGGAGGGCGTTGGAGAGGGTTCGGGGGAGGTTGAGGGAGGAGGGGAAGAAGAAGGAGAAGAAGGAGGAGAAGGAGGAGGGAGAGTAGAAGAGATGCAGTGTTGGAGAGGAGATGTGCTTGTGTGCAAAGGTGGCAGTGTGATGGCAGGATGGTTACTGTGACAAAGTAGCTATGTGAGTACTTTGCTCGTGGGTTAGATGACTCCTTAGAAAAGCATTGCATTAAGTCAATCCTGCACAGTATAACGCATTCTCAGTACTTTTTGTGTGGATGAACAACAGCCTCTTGTCCCACGATCTTTATGCTCCCTTTCGTCGTGTGGAAACATGATGGGTTTTTGGTAATGTTTCGCAAGCTCTTGTTCTGCATTCATTCCACAGCTTCGTAATGCAAAACACCAACTACAAAGTGCTGGTCGACGTGGATGGACGTGATACGAGAAATTAGGGGGGATCGAGCAAAGGATATTTTAATCTGAGACTTGGTCGCAGATGATGGGAGAAGTGTCGATGGAGAAGCTTGAAACATCGAACTGCGCAATACCCAAGTACGAGCATGCAGACCGCGGGTTGTCTCGAATACTAGTGCTCCGGTGGGTGAATGAAACAGGAATCATCTCCGGTAGATACATGGATGTTTCGACCCACCGGAAGCCAATTAGCGTGTACGAAACGCGGGGAACAAACACGAGAGTCACGTGGACAACGTGGTCACGGCTCGTCAGAACCGCCCGGCCTTGTGAGAGGACAACGCGCCACCTGCGAAGCCTCGGATTGCGCGTCACTCTGTCGCATACCTGTCGGGAGCATTCAGGATGTCGTCCATGATAACCTTTGCTGCGAACAACGAGTTCTTCCGGAAACGCAAGCGTGCGTAAAATCCTTGCAGGCGCACGGGCAAACAGATGGCTGACGCGAGTTACAGGAGTCCACCGCGCATGCGAATCGTGCAAGAAGCGTCGCAAGAGATGTAGCCATACGTTTGATGGTGAAGACGTGAGTATCAGACGTGTAGAGAAGGCGTGGCGACCATCTCTAACGCCATAGCCAGGACGGAAGCTCTACCCAAAGCGGACACGCACCCAATCCAACCTCAGACCCTCTTGTCTATGCCACGACAAACGGACACCATGCTCATGATCCCCGAGTGCCGCGTGTTGACTCGCATGGCCATGGCTACCCTCACTCCACCATGGCCCCACCGCCTCAGAGCCCTGCCGCAGACTCCCATGCCTCTCAAACACCACCCAACTTCCTGGGATATCTGAATCCAGAGGCTGTATTGAGAGAGCAAGTCCACGGCGAGCGCGGAAAGCCAGCCCAATCGCCAAGCATCCCACCCATCGGTCAGTGGATTGAAGAGAGGGATCAAAGGCCGCTGTCGACGCAGGCAGGCTCTACATCATCGCGCATCAATGAGACAGGTCCGCACTCCACTCAAGAGGTTAAAATCTCTAGAGCGCTCCAGCAGTACTTAGACGCTGTAGGTGTAGACATTCTCCCTCCGCGCAAGAGCCAAGATGTCCTCCTCGACATCTACTTCTCCTACGTGCACCCACTGCTGCCGCTCGTCGACCAAGAGCTTTTTCTCGACCAGTATCGGCATGGCCGGGAGTCTCGGATCCTCATGCAGGCGATCTGTATCGTTGCTTCAAAGCATGCAAATGCGAATAATATTCTGGTTCTTGACGAAGATCAGCAGTTACTCACGCCAAGGGAGTTCTCTCAGAGGTTGTATAATGCGGTGATAATCGGCATAGAAGCCAAGTTAGAGAAGAATCGCGTGGTTCTGATTCAAGTACTGGCACTGATATCGTTACATTGTGAAGGAGCAGATGGCGCCGAACAAGCTTCTATGCACCTGGCGCAAGCCATTCATCACGCGCACACGTTCGGACTACAATTCGGACATCAGTGGAAGAACCAGAGCTCAGAGTCGCAGGGGAATCTTGAAGACGTGTTCTGGTGTTTATGGAGTCTCGACAAGATCAACGCTTGTATGAATGGACGGCCATTACTCATGCACGATCGAGACAACAGTTTGAGGCAGTTACCCTCAGATCCGGAGAAGAGGTCAAGTCCATTTGGTATATGGCTGCAAATCTCTGAGATGCTGGACAAGGTCATCGATTACTACAGACCTGGGCGATCTGCAGAAGAGACTGGCTGGGAAGGCGATGACTTCCTCGGCTTCGAAGAGATGGTAGGTGATGGCGAGGATAAGCTCGAAGGCCCCATCATGAGTAAGTCAAATATGCTTTGATCTTTGATTCATCATCAACGCCCTCTAGGCCTCCTATCGCTATTCCATCACACGATGTGCATGGCTGCACACAAGTCCCTCTCGATCAATGCGCCAGTCAAATCGAGCCCATCCTATGTCCGCCAGAGTCTCTCAGCAACTCGAGTGATCCATCTACTCAACGCTGAATCACCCGAACTCCTCCCACCACTTCCCATCGTACCCTACGCGCTAGGCGTAGCCCTCAGCGTCGTATACCGCCATTTCCGCTCTCGCCGCCTCAAAGTCCACGTCAACCGCGCAACCGAAGAGCTGAAGCAATGCGTGCACCTCCTCGACCGTCTCCGCAACTCCTGGTGGTCTGCCGGCACAATGGCCGATCTCGGCCGCGCCGTACTCAGCAACGCTGCTGGGCGCAATACCAATGCAGCCAACACGCCCGCTCCAGAACCCCGCATGAGCGAAACGAAGACCGAGCCACCGACACCGACTGCCTCGCATCGTGACGCTGCACCGCTGTTGAGTCGCTCGCAATGGCCTCACCAACCTGCGTTGGACAATCAGATTGACCCGCGTCTTCAACACCCATCTCATCCCTCAACGCCCATGACACATCTCCTCAATCCTATATCTGCACCTACGCCCGGTCAACATCCCACGAGCAGTGAGCGCGCGGATCGAGCGCCGATGCAAGCTCCGCCCGGTGGATTTGGATTCACTGAGACGTCGCCGGACTGGCTGAACTTTGATGCTGCGTTTGAGAACTTCGAGGGCTTGCTTGGGAGTAGTGGTGCGGATTTGAGTAATGAGTTGTTCAGACCGTTGGGGTATGAGGCGTATGAGGGGTTCATGGATCCTGCCGCATGATTGGATTTAGGATGCATCTTGTTCACTTGAGGTCTATTGCCCTTCGCCATGTGTTTTACTAAAGCCTTCCGAATACACTTTCTGATGAGATGGGGTGGTAATGCACATGTACTCGCACGGAACCTTTCTATCAATCGGTTCATATGTTGACTATATCCCGACTTTGACGCAGGTCAATGTGGAGCTGAATAGACACAAGAATCTGTGTGATCGAAGAGCTAGTTCGTGTCTACGTATGCATGCGATTAGACGTAGAACCTGTAGGAGCGATCAAACAAACTCTCAAGAGGCTATCTTAAAAGTTCGAAATGTTCAGTCTACTAATACATGCGATCAATAAGATGAAAGTGCGAGGTTGTTGTGTTGATTGAGATAGTGACGAACAACGAAGCATTGCGTACATATCGCATGAACAAATTAAAGAAGGATGGCCCATGTAACCCAAAGAGTGACATATTCATTTCAAAAGACTGTACGCAAGTAGTGATGCATGCTTGCCCAATCGATACAGCATTTGCAGGATAGGCCGATGGGTTGATGTGCAACATTGCCGAAACCAAACATGCATCAGCCAACACGCCAAAAAGCACAACCGCGAAAGCTGACATTCAATCTATATTGCCATCTCAACGCAAACAGCCCCATCACGCCAACCCGACTCTGCACACGATTCCCGCGCCTCGAGAACCAAGGACGAAAACACTTTCCGCAGACCCACCTCGCTTACGCACACCCAAGGTCGACGATCATGCATCGCCAAACCTCAACTCAGCCAGACCTCAACCACCAGTTGCAAGCGGCCCATGCACACCCGTTAGCTGCCCGCTCATATGCCACTCCTTTTTCTCGCGTGGCGAGCATGCGGGCAATCTGTGCGCATACACCACCGCCGTTCGAGACGTCTGGACGATAATTGGTTTCGAAATGCTCCGATGCATATGCGCGCGCTGTGGCACGAGGACTCGAGGGGCTGATGCAGGATCGGGTGCGCTGTTGCCTAGAGTGCGCTCTGGGAGATACAGCAGTAGGGTGGTCGTGGGTATTGCTCGCCAGGACTTGCTACGCTGAGGTGGGGTTTAGTGTGGTGTGTCTCTATGCTTGTCATCGATGGCCATGGAAAACAGGCTTTTGGGGAGCACAGGAACGGTTTCATTCGAGTTTGCTGAGTGCGAACATTCATGGCCTCCACTTGCTATGACCGATCGAGAGATACGTGCATTGCTTTTGCAGCCTTGCAGTTCTCGTCCATGATCAGGCTAGTCGTCGGGGTGCCACTGTTGGGCCCTAGATATCCACAGGCTATGCTTGCGAGCTCGCGAAGGCTGGAACACATCGATAGGTACCGCAGGCGGCAATCGGGAAGCTCCTTACATGTTCGGCTACCCGTACTCCTTATTAGCGGGGACATCAACGAGAAGAACTCCCGAATCCCTGCGGGGGACGCGCTTCAGGACAGTTGAAGCAAGGAGCGATCAGTCGTTCTTCCAATGAGGTGGCCGAGGTCGTCGCGTGATCTCAAAGTTTCAAGTTCTAACCTGTAAAGCTGCAGATTTACGCGTGGGTAACCCACATGACGGATGACCTTTCCTCTCTTCTCGCCCTGTGGTTCAGATGCGACCTGTAGTATGTATGGCACTTACCGTCTCACCTGTCAAGCTGTTGGATTTCGTACTCAGAGAGCACAAAGAGGCTGAGCCGCAATCCAACAATGGGAAGCTCTGCCGATAACGCGGAAAGACATGGACACTTCTACCCGCTGTCAGTATCGTCCTTGTCCTCCGTCCGCAGTTCAGATGCGAGTCGCAATATGCACGTCTTCGTAAAGGAGTTCGGATCGGGGCGCGCGCTGCCACTCAGATTTACGGCCCGGTAGGTCGCATATGGGTACCCGCCTGTGCTGGGCGTCGGCACGCGTACAAGAATCTCATCATAGTGTACAGAGCGGCGAATGGAGGAGGGCAAAACATCGTGTTCGCTCCCAGGAAGGTACAAAACGGCGCCAGAGACATGCTTCGCTCTGCATGCAGCCCGATCCAGACACCCAGTGTCACTGAGGCTCCGCCACTATGTACAGCCCATCAAGGCCTGTCCATGGCAGATGGTAAAGCTGACCACACGTTGACAGTTGGCGCATGTCGTGCTATGTGTGGGGTCAAAGTCGTGTCACGATGAGGACTATATTGTGTTTGGTCCTCAGGTCTGGCTGAAAACGCGCATGTCGACCCATGAGTGTCAGGCTGTGTAGCAATCAGCGACAAAGTCAGAGACATGTGTGACAAAGGCGGCCTACTAGAGGACTCCGTCATGGAGAAGTTCGTCGTTGGGTGAGTTTGGGTACATGCGAGGCTGGAGCTGAGTTTGTGTACATGCAAGAGGCTGTTTTCTGCTCAGAATCGCGTAAGCAGCTTGTGATACTGAGCACAATGCGTTGGCGAATGATCATCTAACAACATATGTATGAAGTCGGAAGTATCTCCCCACTCTGACTGTCAATGTGTGCATACTCCGTACATACGTTAGAGGTCGTTCAAGGTTGGCTGTCGCTGGCGTGACGATAATTTGTGTAACCGACGGGCTCCGTCCATTGAACGAGACGTGCAGCAACGTGGAAAGCGGCATCAACGCGCAGGCCATCAGAAACCTCGCGTGTCGCTGTCGCCGCTAGACCTGACTCGTAATCCTGATGAGGACAGAAAAGCAAACACCCACCGTTCAAAGGGGGTCGCGAAGACGGCCGCGGCACAGACCGCTTGTCCACAAGGCTGGCATCGGAGGTGGAACCGATAACACGGGCACACGCCCATGAGAGATGGCTTACCGTGGCACTGTGACACGGGAAACAGCCACAAAGTTTATGGGGCACGGTGTTCTCCTTACATTGAGCCGTCACTGCCTGCAAGCAGTAATCCCCACCCAAGGAACTGTGTCGTTTCTGCCACTTGACCGCTATCATGGGCTCCGAAATGACCGACTAGCGGGACATCCCTTTGTGAGACGACGTGTGAGCTTCAGCCGGAACTTCGTTAAGCAGGCGGTCAAAGCGGCCTTGTGGCTAGCAACGATTTCTGGGGTACGGATGGACATCGGGTGATTTCTGCGCGTCGGCTCCTGAGGAAACGAAGACGGCGCAGACTTGATTCATTGGCACATGGACTGGCGTGTATCAATACATGTCCGCGTGGAAGATGAAAGAATGTTGCAAGTTGGTCAGGGCTGCGAAACGAGTCTTTACGCATCCGGTGAGCAACAATAGCGCTAAGAAAGCTTCCAATGTCGGCTCAACGTAGGTAGGGGTGCTTGAGTGGCTGGGTCGACTTCACCCTATCGTGAAAAGAAAGCCCAGCTGTTAGCCCCTAGAGTGGAACAATGAGTTGATGATTTGGCAACTATGCAAACGTCCAGAATATGGCAGCACTATGTGCAATGCACGCAAAGTCCGGTCGCAGTATATTGAGCTGTCATTGCCAAGTCGCCACAGCGACTGCATAAGATATAGCCCGGTATTGTCGGAACAGCTTACATGGGCAAGTTTTGATAATCGCGGAGTTGGAGAATGTCATGCAAAGGGATGGAGCCTGAGGGATTTCTTTGACGCGGGAGCTGGAGTAGCGTCAGACGGTGTCGTGATGATTGCCACACCGACGAGCGCAGGCTTGGCACAAATAATTCTTGCCTTTGGAACGCCCGAGGACGCCAGCGTCAGCCATCGGCAGTACATGGAAATTCATGCAGTCGGTGGTTCGCGCTGCTCACGACATTCGGTCATCGCTTATCATGTCTCATCAGATGACCGAATCATTGGCGGCCGCAAAAACAAACTTCTTTGCAACGGTGCCCTTTTTCATTCGCGTGATCGAGATCCTGGTGAAGCCTTCATGCAGATGGCTGTGTCTTGTTCAACTAGGGCGCAACTTTTGTTATGCCTCCTGGAAGTAAGGTTAGCCGACGCGGGAAAGCAGAAGCTGGAGGGCCATATGTTGACAGTGAAATCAGCCCATCAACGGCCAGCTGACCGGCATTCAAGCGAAAGAAAGTTTCGTAGTAACACCCCTGTATGGCTGAGACTTGTCGACAGCTGCCTGCAAGTAATTTGACGGTATGCCTCCGACACGGCAGCACTTCCTCGTAGACCTTCGTAATGGGCCGCATCAAGCAAGTAAGAATTGCACATTACAACATCTTGGAGGGTAGATGGCAGCCTGGCACAGCCTCAGATCAGTGCTAATCCTCCACTCACGTGGCCTTCGAGACCGTTCTAGCGAGCATCTCAACGCTTCAACAAGATCGACACGACCTATGATAGAAAGCGTCGAATCCCAACATAGGAGCCTCGATCGTGCGTCTTGTCATCAAATCGAAGCACCCTGCATCCGCTATCCGTTCACCTCCGTGCGCCTGTGCCCTGCCCGTCTTAATTTTACAAACACCCGTCCTTGGCCGTCTCCAGACTAGCTCACATCGCAGGGCGCAAGCCGGCTCAATAGTCCCCGTCAAGCCAGACTACTGCACACTACACCCACAGTACGCAGACGACGTGCATGTGTTGGGCCTGGTGGGACCTGTGATTTGCTGACGACCTGAACTGGCTGCGTCCATCATCATAAAGTGCTGCAGGCAGTGCATGTGGAGGTGCCCAGCCGCGGAGGCTTGGTGGGCCTTGCGTCTCCCTTGGTTGGTTGCTGACTTCGATCTTGCACAAATGCTGGTATGTTTTGGGACACCCGCACGGGGTTGGCAAGGTTTATAGCAGGAGTTGCGCAGCGTTGACGGGTCGTCGTGTCACCTTGCGTAGCCAGGGTCGGTTAGTCGGGCATAGATGCGGGACTTTAGAGTTTAAGGTGAAATGGAAGGCCAGCGAGAGTGTTATGGAGCAGAGGAGAAGGATACAGAAAGGGCGAATTTTGATGTTGTTTGCGGGACGCTTTGCAGCCATTGTTGCAGTGCCCTTTGTGTATCTTTTTGATTGATTTCGACCACCGAAAGTGCTGTCCTTTGCGATCTCAACTACGTTACAGTTTGAGCTTTGCTCTGGTATCTCTTGAATGAATAATGAAAGCCCATCGAAGGCAACGAACAGCTGCGTTCGTTATCGCTACAACTCCGTGCCCACGCGCAATAACCCAACCCCCAATCGTGAATGGAATATGGACATACAACCAGACCCATATGCCATCAAGGCATCGATCTGCTCAAGTTAAATACAATATACCAGCGAGATGTGGCTGGCTAAATCTAGGTCCAGGAGAATTTGGTATCCTGGTTGCTCTATTTTGTAACGCCGAAAGAACAAGACCGCACCAACACCTTACAAAACTCGACACCGATATCATGTCGTCGTGACTTTTGACGCAAGGAAACAATAAACACAGCATGGAGAAGCGTAATCAAAAAGAAAAGCGCCGTGTCGTCGTAAAGGCAAGACTTAATAGACGTGGACAGGCTGGGCCATCATGGAGGGCTGGAATGACACATGCTTGACAATGTTGGCCGCCTGAATGAAAGGCTGGAACCACGTGTTGCCTGCAGGCGGAGGTGAAACGTATGTTGGCTGAGGAACCCGGGAAGAAAATTTGTGAACCGGGGTCGGGGAAACATCTCGGTAAGAGGATGTAGACGAGGCTGAAGAAGCTGAAGAAGCTGACGAGCAGGAAGAGAACACAGAGTCGTTGTCCGAGTCCGAGCTGCCTGAAGAGGTTGAGTGTTGGAAGGGAGCAGGCGAGTAGGCTGGGCCGGGAAGAGGTGCGACAGATGGGATGGATGGAACCTGGTAGCATCCGTTGAACACGTGGTCGTGCGCATAATCCACCGGACTGAATGGGGGAGAAGGAAGTGGTGATGAGGCGGCTGACCTCGATGGCGAGAATGAGGGGCAACGAAGGATCATCTCACGAATTTCAGGTATGGTCGCTCTTTTCGCTGGATTGAAATCGAACATCCTTTGGAGTAGAGCATCCAACTCGAGTGAGATAGGTAGGATGGAGCGCAGGAACTTCGGATCCTTCATAAACGCACGGAAAGTGCTGTCCTCGAAAGAAGCACGCTTCCAAGGGTTGCGTCCACAAGTCAAGTTGACAAGCATGACACCTAGACTCCACACGTCATTGGGCGCCGAGGCGTAACATGAGTAAGCCTTTGGTGCTGATGTTTGACATTCTATCCCAAATTAGCACGTGACTCATCTCGAGTCGAGAACTGGGCACCTACCAGGTGACATGTAGAACGTGGAGCCGCATCCAAAATCCGAGGTGACGTGGTCAGTGGTGGCAAGTCCAAAATCAGCGAGTTTGCATGTCATGCCCTGGTCGGTGACCAAGACATTTTCCGGCTTTAGGTCCCTGTGGTAGATTCCAATGGAATGGCAGTACTCAACGGCGTCCAAAATCTGGAGGAAAGCTCGCTTGATCAGGTCATCGTTGCCAACATACTTGCCCTGCTCAGTGATGTTCGAAAACAAATCACCTTCTGGGCAGTATTCCATGACGACATAGGTGCAGTCAGGGGCGTCCATAATCTTGACCAGTGAGACTACATTGGGATGAGCACCGGCCTGGTGATGAAGCTGAATTTCCCGTTGCTGGAACTTCCGTTGGCGAGGCTCAAGCCCTACTTTGTTGAGTGCCTTCACAGCATATGGGATGCTGGTTTGGATGTCAACCGCTGTGTAGACAACACCGTAGGCTCCTACTCCAAGGATTCCAGTCAGTTGTAATCTTCCAGCAAGGACTTGTCCTAGTCGGTCTTCCGGCGTACAGAATCCATTGTGAGTAGGAGATGCTGGTGGCGTCGGGTACATGCTGAGATGGGAGGAAGAAGAAGAAAGTCCTCGTAGGTCCAGTGAAGGCCTCAAGGACAATGTTAGAGTATCTGGGAGAACAAGAAGATTATTCTAAGTGGATTGTGTCGAAGGTCCTGGATGAAATTTCAGGTTTGAGGAGCGTATTGTAGCAGCGAAGTTGCCTTGGCACCGGTATCAAGCTTGGTCAGGTGACCGGCTCTGAGTCAAAGATGTACAGTGGGTACAAAGGGTGGCGAGGCTTGGGCGTGCACAAGGTCGATAGAGAACGATGAATACGACTTCAGCGAAGGAGTGTGGGAAGGAGGTAGAGGTATTTGGAGGTGATGGTGGTGATGATGGTGAGGCGGGATTGCTGGTATGATGTATGTCGGTCAATGAACACGGCTGGGTACCAGTGATAAAAGAGAGGCGGCTTCAAAGGGAACCCTTCTAGGTATTGGCTCAAATAAGGAGCCAGGATCCACACCATCTGTAAATACCGACTAGGGTGGTGCATGCCAGCGGCGCTCACGGAAGACACTAGACAGCTTTCAGGAAGCGGCGACTGTGAGGGATGCAGGAGCCACCGGGCCTTTGCCTAGTCCGTCCTAGCACATTTTCACCAAGGAGCGATACCCATGTCATGGTCCACACACCCACACGAATCCGCCAACGAATCAGTGGGCTGTCATCGGTGGCACGACAAGGGCACAAAGACCAGAACTCAACCACAGGACGCGGGGCGTTGCCTGCAGCCTGCTACGAAAGCCGTAGTGCAGCAAGCCATGCGCGAGAAGAGCGAGACCTGAGCCTTCGGCCCACTTCGCTCCACAAGCGCTCGTCGTTGCACACGAGAAGGCTTAGTCGGCTTGAAATTCGCCCCCCAGTCACCGGCGCAATGAAGGCGGCCGCACCTCGCCCTAAACAGAAGGCTGAGGTGCGGTCATGCCGGCTAGCTCCCTCTGGCTGACGACGTCTCCGAGTGCACTGGGCGCACGGGCTGGGTTCGACGAAAAGCAGGGCGGCAGAGGACGATCTCGTAACGCCTGCGAGTCTCTGACTCCGAAGCGGCCAGTAGGGCTTGTCTGCCGTCTGCCTGAACCTGGGTAGCTTTGGTGGCTCAGATTCAGTTTCGGGTGGGTTTCGTATTTTGCGGCGGTTCAAAGTCGAAAGCCTGTTGCCCTCCCAATAACAAATCGTCCAATATTACCGCGTCTTGCACCTATTGAGGTTGGGCGAGCTGGTGCTGCCAGCCTCCAAAACAAAGCGCCAAAAGGACGTTGGCGAACACCCCGTGGAAGTGAAGCTGGACCCCGGATGGTCTGTGTCCGTATCTATTGGTCACATTTTGACCTCGACCACTGCCTCTGAGTAATGCCCAGCTTGAACTTCATTGGATGTTCGTGAAAATTTTCGAGAAAAACGTATCTCGTGATTCGCCAATCATGTATTGGGCCGGCCACCCAACCGTCGGCGCAATGTCGCAAGCCCAACTAACGTGTGACTGTATGAGTTGGCGTTCTGCGCATCTCTCGACAGGCGGATCATCGTCTGCTGCATGCTCACTATCTGGACCTTGCGGCATGATCTCGAAAGACTCCTGGCTATCTCATGGTGCCTCGATGAAGCAGTCTACTGGCCCGTATTTTCGTTAACGGCAAGCGACATGCAGCATCTAGTGCGTGTTTGTCGTCATCCGTGCAGACCAAGCTCTGCGCGTCCCACAGCCTAAAATTGAAGAGCGGGAGTTGAGCAATGACCCAACGATTGCCTGAAAGAAATTGCCAACGGCACACTGGCCCCTGCGAGCGGTTCGTTAGCTTTCAAGATGAGAACCGCTTCCAGGGGCGTGGAAATGTGTGGTTTGGATGGGCAATTGAGCCGCTTCGAGTGGTATCCGCTCCATACATAGATGGCGCTTCTTTAGGCTGACCGCGCGTAAGTAGCTGCCAATAGACGGGGCTCTGCTATTCGCGCGTCGTCACGCCTCAAAACAAATCGACTGCAGCCGGTCTTGGGAGATATTGGTATCCATCATTGTGGACTTGATGCATGTCTGTAATAGCTCGAGCAGTCAGTGGAGACGCTGTCGAATCTCACATCTTCACCGCCAACTGGCCCCAGGATCGCCAAGATCATGCTAGTCTGCTTAAGGACTAGCTCAATCCTCTCACAATGGGCCTCATGTTTGGCTGCCACGGAGGCCACCGGCCCTCCAACATTAGGTCATATGTTCTTGTGTGACATCGAAAGACTCAAGAGATCTACAGCATGACAAGAAAGATCTGGAAAACCTCGTGCTTCATGATTGACTCCGCTTGTGGGCTCCAGACCGTGAGAAAGTGCAGCAACGTGGCGCTCTTCGGTTCGCCAGCAACATGAGACGATCGCCCAATGACGCAGAGGATCATCTCGAGGCATTCACTGTGAGCTGCGTCTGACCTATTCCAGACTCTGCTGGTCCGCTCAGTGGTCTACCAATCACATGCCATGGCCGCACGTCAGCCTCTCTCGTGTTGCGCTGTTGCAACGCGTGTGGCAACCCTTACGTTCTCCCGGCAACTGCCACCATGCTCACAAAGTCACACAGCAAGTGCAGCCGCTCTGTGACGCCACTGCTCGATGCCAATACTTTCCCCTTCCAATGATTGGTTAGAAGTGGCGGCCCCAAAAATGCCCAAGTCGGTCCGAACAATCTAAAACAGATATCACGAACAACAACGTTTCGCGGACGTTTGCCAATGCGAGCATCATACCAAACCCACCAACTTTATGGTCATCTCATTCATGCCTTGAACAGAGACCCGCCTTTTCGGGTCATTGCCCGTTGTGAGAAATGGAAGATTCCTTGGGCCGCCCTGGGTTGTTCGTCCACTCAATTCGCGTCCACCTGGACCCTTGTTTTGGTTGCGGTACAGGTACGGTAGACAGCATCATGCTTGACAGCGGAATGATGCAAGGACCCTGCGTTTTATCATGATGTGCTGAAGCCTCGAGCTGCAATCCTGTCATGTTGCAATGTGGGCATCATTGTGTTGGTTGGGCATAGATCGACTGCCACATTACACAGTAGACTACCAAAGATCAACAACGCTGAATGAGAAACAAGACAACACCTGCGTGCAGTTAGTCCCATTAGCCACCCGAGGAATTTCCCGACATTGAGCCAAGAGTTTTTCGGTGCAATTTGAAGTCCGCCATAATCTTTCCACGAGCAAATCTAAATCTCGAACGATCTCAACCTTGTCTGGGACCCGACCATGTGCAACCTTCTGCGTAGTTTCAGATCGCCGCTGATGGTGCCTGTTCGGCCGAGTAGAGTTATACTAGCCCTCCCGCGTAGTATTTGCAACTTTCGAATTATCTGGGAGATATGCAGTGAGCGAAATGTTCCTGTTCCGGCATTGACTGGGCCATTTCACGCTGCATACAATGGCACCAGAAGCTATGCACCAGTCTGTCGACATGCAGCCATTTGTGATACATCTGGCTTAAGTATCTGGGTCTCTTTTTCTCGAGATGGCATGTGACATTGAGTGCTCCGCGAAATGATATTGCACTGGCGGATAATACTTCGTAAGGGCCGGCACTTTAGCAATCTCACCAGCTACAGCTTACGTGCAGACACAGGTTTTTGGTTCAAAGGCTGTCGAACGACAACATATCCTGGAACGCCTGTTCCAAGTGGCGTATTTTTGTAAGTTCATGCAAGACACATGTGTTTGCACGAAAGCGTACAACTACCTTCGGCCACCTCCAAAGTTCCGGAAGCCAAACCTCACGCGCTTAAGGCCGGCGGCTGGCTGTACAAACATGGCCACGGGCCCACAGCTAACCGCCGCTCAGGCGTTCCCGGTCATCATCAACAAGCTCGAAACAAACTCAGTTTGAAACAAGCTTGACGCTGGTGAAGTGGCGCAGAAACTCCGGATCCTATCAGCTGACGATGGACTGCAGACTCAACCATTATTATGGACGTCGCTAGCCAGGCAAAGGAATACTATTACGCCGCCAACAGAGTATGCTTCCCGCTCGCATAATAGATCAGGTCCGTTGTCCGGTCTCCGAGATTGGACGTTGGCGTCTTGTGGGGTAGCCTAAGAAAAGGTCATCGTGGCGAGGTCGTCAAGGCGGCTGCATTGCTGTCAGCCTCATCATCACAACCCGATCCGACGAATGAGGACGGTAGCTCACCGAGAAGCAGTGGAGTATAAACGCTCGTGGCAGTGCAATTGCGGCGAAGCTTAGGAACACGATGCGTACCCTGGTGCGCTTTCTTTAGGCGAAACATCAACTCACCAACACCGCGGTCCCATATAACAGCAGCCACCACGTTGGAACGAACGGGCGCATGCGACCTTGTCATTCATTGATCGTAACCGCTCGTGACAGCTGCACAATTGAGGCACGCTCAAGCTTTTACCCACAACGGTGTGCAGGCTGTATGCGAGGACCATGCTTCACACGAAGCCGTGCGCTAAGAATACTTGGAACACATCGATACGGCCTCGTAGTCCGCGTCACGCTTCGGACGCTTCGTAACGCTGGTGGCTCATGTAAGAATGCGGCGAGCTCCTTCGTCATCGGTGGCGTATCGCATATGCGAAGCATACATCCAACAACACCAACCCCCGAGGGGAAGGATCGCGAGACCCGGAAGGACGCAAGGGCATATTTTTCTTGGTTATTTGACTAAGCATGTCAGAACGCCCATAGGAGCGGCAAGGCCACCGATGTTTGACGAATGATCACACCCTTCCTGTTCCATGATACCCAATGCAATAGCGCGGTGGATCTGATGCGCGTATGTTGGAAGATTGCGAGCTGTGCAGTCCGCGTTGGAAACCTTTTGATGCTATTTGGAGGCTTGTGTTGTAAATTCGCCGACCTGATCCGCCTAAATCTGATCTACAGTAATCTTTTTAACCCTTCATCGCAAGCTATACACGATTCGGAAGTGTTTACTTAGCTGCCCAGAGCGCGAGCGAAGGGTTCTTTCGTGAGCTAGTGTAGTTTCTCGATCGTGTTATCGGCCTCTTAGGCGGTATGACCTAGGACAATGGGCACTGAATTCAATCCAGGAGCAGAATACCTATGGTAGCATCCCCTTTGATCGTTTTGCTGTGGTTAGTGCGAGATGGTCTTGTCCCTCGCGCCAAAGCGCTAGCTAATGCTTAACTCTGGAATAGGATCAGTGGGACTACTCCAAGCCCTCAGAGCAAGATCAAGACCACCGTAACGCGCTTGCCAAAAAGTGTCTGGCAATGACCCACTGTGGGCGACAAGTACGTTGCTGTTGTGATTTCGATGAGACCCACAGCTCATCGTGCAAAACAACATGCTCAATCATTTGAGAAAAAGATGCTGACCGTATGTCTACTTATATCCAAACTGGGTCGTCCACGGTCCATACGGCCCGCAACCGGCAGACACACCTTTTCCGGCGACACAAGAACATATGGCTCGGGTGCTGGCTCAACATCAGACTATCATAAAGCGCAATGTGTTTTAGTATCTACTCGGTCATTTGCATAGGCTTTTGTGGGTTCGCACCTGCTATACACCCAACCTTCAAGACGGATGGGAAATCTTTATTGCAACTGGCTTTGGGACTACAGGAAATCCAGGTGAGCGTTATCTCGTACTCGACAACGAAACCTACACGACGGCTGTAGCGAATACTGGACCAAAGTCTTTTGACGTCGGCCATTACTTCCGGACTTCGAGACCATGACCACGATCTCCGCCCAGAAGTAATTTTCGACGGCTGCGAGGGACACGACGAAAAAGGGTACGAAGCACCTCATAATGCGGGACATCTGAAGAGCAAGTGATCTACTTGATCGATGAGAAGGCTTTGAGTGTAAAATCAGTCAAGCTCATCTATCTTGATCCCTAGGTATTCTTGGCAAGCCGGTCTGGTACAATTTGATCGCACCCGAACACATTACTTGAGATGAAGCGTTCTACTACGCACGTGGCACTATAAACCGAACGGGCCAATTTCCTGATGATTGTCAGTATCTTTTGGCACCTGGTGTACAACTTCAGGACGAAGAGCAGTGATAGCTTAGAGGTATACGCCGCTGCAACGGTAGAAATGCTGTGGTACCGGTTTTAGGGACGACAGATTGTGCAACATATACCCCTGTCTTCATCTTCCCTCGTGACTTCAACCAATATCTGCTGGTCCAAACTTCAAGCGTATATGGCAAATAGCTAATTGGAAAACGTTATGGTCCTAGGAGGAGTGTAGTCAAACTCGACTTGTAGTACCTAATCTCAAGAACACCACTGGTATTTTCGTATCTGGCTGATTTTAGGTCTCGCAGGCATGACGCGCCCATGGTTAGGACGTAGAAACGTATGATATAGGGACAGACTTCGGACTATTAGAACTATACCAAGGTTTCCAAAGTGAATTGTCGTATTCCTCGGCGCCGACACTCTAGTTCAGACCGCGGTCGGCCTATTAATAGAATGCATAACTTCAACCATGAAAACGTCGCCAGTGTAATGGGATCATAATGTCTACTCAGATACCATACTTAAAGTAGATGAGATTTGTCTTGAGAAGACTTACTAATCAATGCTCGCTGCGAACCCAGACATGTATAGATACATACCACAGTTTACAAAGTAAAACATAGAAAAGTTTTGGGTGAAAGCTCCTAACACCTTGCTGTCACATTCTGTCGTAATTTGTGATATGCGGTGTGGACAAGAAAGTTAAGGCGCTTGTGGAAGCACGCGGACTACAATACATGTCAAGCCAACTACTTCGTAAATTGCGCAGCCTGTCGGCTTAATAAAGCTGGGATGTAAGATGACCGATGTCGTTAGCTTTGCCACGAATCAACCGCAATAGCACCGCCTCGTCGCCTCCACCTTCTAAGAACTGTTAGCTGTACCGGAAGGTAGTACGATCTATACGATGCGATGATTTGTCTTGCTTAACATCTGAGGAGGTATAAGAGAAGCTTTGTTCGCAATCATTACAATCGTACACTTTTCAACACCACCTTCTCCACCTCACTCAATTTGCTACATCATGTCCACAATGCGCTTCATCGTTCTTGCCGCGAGTCTGCCCGGGGCATTTGGTACGTTGTGGAACCAAGAACTTTGTAAAGGCGCCGGCGCATGCGTCAACATTGGTACCTTGAACTCATATCCCTTTCGCTGCCCCGACGGTAGCGCAATCACTACTCCTTCCTTCGGGACAGATTTGCAAGATGCCGGGAGGGCCGGAGCCACTCGAATTACCAAAGAGGAGTTTCCAAAGACGTGTTACGAGAACAAAGTTCCCAGCGCGAATGCCATATTTGTTGTATGTTTGAATCATTCTGTTCTGGGTTGGATCTGTTACTAACGAAAGACAGCGCACCACGACGCGCAATGGACAAACTGCCTATTCGTTCATCGAAGAGGGTTGCACCGACCCGAACCCACAGTTCCCTAAGAATTGCTACCATTACACCACTAACGCATCTACGTAAGTCTTTTTCATAACTTTTGCTAATCACATTGGATCTCTGACTAATGATTCATAGATACACATTCTGCCAGCTAGTCGACGCGAAAGGTGGACAGTGTACCGAGAACAGGGAGGCTGGTAGGTGTGAGCGCTGGGGTGATACAGCTGGCCGGGAGGAATGCAAAGATTGGAAGATTGGCCAGCCGGATTTTCCCGATAACTGATTGAAAGATCAGGCCATCAAATACATGATGGTAAAATTTACAGTGTGATTGAAATTTTAAAGTGCCACTTTTTGCGTGACTTTCACAGCTTGCAACATTCATTATTTTGACGCAGATTGAACTATTATGCTACATACGACCATAGGATACTGGCAGCTAGGCTTCCCGTCCGCTCAGCCATATATAAGCAGTATACCGGTGGATTAGTAGTCAGGTGGGTGACCACTGGCGAATTCCCGCTGTTGTATGTTTTTGCGAACTGAACGCAATGCACATTTTTTGCCCACCAGAGGATTCATTCCTCTAACGTGATTTATTCTAATTGAAACAGTGGTCATTCTGAGGATAAAACAACTGGAGAGACATCAACTTTGTACCTGTGAGGAGGCACAATCGAAGCAAAAGCTAGTGTAATTGACATCATTGAGCAGCATTTCTAACGTACCTCACAAGCGAGCTGATCACTCTGCCAAGACCCCACCAAAATTACCTGTTATCTACAGTACTTTCGCGATGAGCTAACAACAAAAAGACCTATTACCTTCAAAAGAAGCCCGGTTACAGACTGCGCTTCTGGCTATCCAACGCAACGCGACACTATCCCAGAGATGCGCTGCAGCTATCTACAATGTCTCTCAAAGTACACTTAGTACTCAGCTCGCTAGAATACCTCCTCGACGCGATTGCACGCCTAACTCAATGAATCTTCTTAAGACAGAGGAGGATGTGATTGTTCAGCATATCCTTGACCTCGACGCGCGAGGATTTCCGCCCCGGCTTGCTGCTGTTAAGGATATGGCTGATTCTTTGCTAGCTGAGCGCCACTGCGACCCTGTTAGCCTGAACTGGGCTGCAAACTTCGTTAAACGTCGCTCTAAGCTTAAGATTAAATTTAATCGCAAGTATAACTACAAGCGAGCCCTCTGTGAGGATCCTGAGGTTATACAAGGCTGGTTCCGACTTGTAGAGAACACAAAGGCTAAGTACAGTATCCTTGATAAGGACACCCAGAACTTTGACGAGTCTGGCTTCATGATGGGCATGATATTAACTAAAGCAGTAGTCACAGGCTCTGAGCGTCGAGGACGACCAAAGAGCGTTTAGCAGGGCAATCGCGAGTGGACTACGGTGATCTAGGGTATCAACGAGACTGGGTTGGCAATCCCACCTTTAATTATCTTCAAAGGCAAGAACTACCTCTCTGCCTGGTATAAGGAGGATAACCTACCTCGCGACTGGGTTATTGCAGTCTCTAAGAACAGCTGGACAATAAATAAGCTTAGTGTAGAGTAGTTAAAGCACTTTATCGCTTATACAAAGAAGAGGACAGTAGGAAACTATCGTCTGCTTATTATCGACGGCCACGAGAGCCACGACTCGCTCGAATTCTAGCAGTACTGCAAGGATCACAATATCATCACCCTCTGCATGCCTCCTCGCTCGTCGCACCTACTGCAGCCTCTTGATGTAGGGTGTTTCTCGCCTTTGAAGACAGCTTATGGCCGCCAAGCCGAGGATCTGATGCGCAACAAGATCACCTATATCACCAAACTAGAGTTCCTACCGTGCTTTAAAGGCGCCTATGACGCTGCGATCACAAAGGCTAATATACAAGGAGGCTTTCGAGGCGCTGGCTTAGTCCCATTTGATCCAGAGGCGGTGATATCAACGCTTGACGTGCGGCTGCGCACTTCACCGCTACCTACCGTCGAGGACGATCCCTAGCAGTCGCAAACTCCAAGCAATACCCTGGAATTTGGGTCGCAATCAAAGCTGATTCAAGAGAGGATTCGAAGACATGTAGATAGCTCACCTAAGTATATAGTTGAGGCGATTAAAAGCTTGTCAAAAGGTGCAGAGATGATAGCGCATTCTCTGGTGTTGATGACCAAGCGCAACGCTGAGCTCTAAGCTGCTAACGAGGCCTCAAGTAAGCAGAGATCACATAAAAGGAAGCGCTTACAGCAGCAAGGGACCTTGGCGATTGATGAGGGCGTGCGACTGACGACCCTTAAGGAGTCTGGGGCGCGTAGTGATGGGAAGAAGGCGAAGAAGAGGGTGCGCGTTGAGGCAGGTGAGCCTAGCCAACGACGCTGTGGACGCTGCGGCAAGGCAGGACATAACGCGCGCACATGTGGGCAAGAAGCAGTAATAGATTTTGAGTAGAGTAGCCTATTACGATTCTCTATAACAGTCCTGGACGGTGCTATACTACAGTGTACAGTCGTGGTTTGGTGGGGTCTTAGCAGAGTGATCAGCTCGCTTGTGAGGTACGTTATCGTATTTCGCCTCTATATATAATCAAATGCTCACAGAATATGCATTGCAAAAAGAATAGCTTTGTCAATATCACCTATGCTCCAACATACAACGTCTTTTTACGAATACTCTTCTTCATCGAAGTCATCGATAATCCAATGTTCGCATAGCTCTTGTCGTTCCTCCTCAGACTCGGCTGCTTCGAGTGCATCATCTTTCAGCTTATTTGCTCTTTGCTTTATCTCGTTATACTGCTCTACTAGCACCCACCCTACGGGCCCAATACCGACAATATCCCTGCAAGCTTGGAGTTGCTCGTCTGCCTCGATCTGCGCGGCATGCAGGCGCAAACACTCGCTTATCTCCTCTTCAGAGAAGGCGATGGGACAGGGGGTCATTGCATTGTCGCCTGTGCTCAATTTGGAAGTAGCGACGTCAGCCCAGTTCTTCGTCAAATAAATCAAGTCGACTTTGAGCGTCACGTTATCTCCTTCCTAGGGAGAGCTTGCGTGGTCGAAAAGCTTGCATTTTAACGTGCTGAAGTTGTGCGTTGTTGGGCTGGAGATCAGGATGCCTTAGCATTGGACGAGTCAGAGCACCGTTGCTGTCTGGTATAAGACATGGCACGGTTCGCAGGTACTTGTCCAGATTGACTAAGCGCTCAGAGGGTGATTGCTTTTGGTAGCCGTATATTTTTCGACGTAGGCGTTGAAAAGGGTGGAGCGCACGACCGAATCTTGTCAAATATGCAATCTGTTCATACCAATATTTGGAGTGATCGTACGAGTCTCCTGATCATCACATGATCAGCCTCTGCACGCGCCTTAGGGGCTAGTGCAGGAGTATATAATCTGCTCGTACGATAGCTTCAATCAATCAATCTGCAACCACTTAAAGTTTGCAACTTGCTTCACACTGTATAATTGTACTTGCTTTACCTAAGGTGAAGTTCTACCAACACAATCTCTTTTTTTGCCCCAGCTTCAAGAGTGGCTGCTGGATCTGCGTCTTTTGTAAATCAGTGAGAGCTGACATTAGAGGACAAAGTGGGAATGTGGAGATGTAAAATTTCGATTCGGGTATTGACGGATAGGGCTGTTGCGTACATGGTCCACGATCGGTCTGGATTTGAAGCCTTTTGCCATGCCACAAGTGAAGCCTTGTGTCAGGACCAATGCAAAAGCGAGCTTCGCAAGGAGAATCCAGTGTCGACATGTCGACCTTGTTGAACCCAGCTGGCAGATCCTTGGTATAGTACAGACTAACAATTGCCGCAAATTCAAGAGAGAAGAGCCGAGACTCCAGCTCCACGAGGTTGGTGACGACACTGATTCTAGCCTTTTCAGAAAGGTCAAACCAAATGTCTCCCAAGTTTGTTCCACGAACTCGCTCCATAAAGAGGTATTCGGTGCCAGCAGCATTATCTGACGTAGTAGAGTAACTGTAAATCTTGGGCACCGGTATATCGTGCGAACGGAGGAACTCCATTGTCGCAACTTCGCCGGCCACGACCAGGTGCTTTGGCTCGGTAACGGGATAAGGGATGCGCCCCACAAACCGAAAGCCATCACGCATCATAATGAGGAATGTCATATTGAAGCGGCCTTCGGCAAGTTTCACAAAAAAAGCAACATTTTCCACTTTCCGATCAACTGCGGCGGCAGCGAAGCGCCTAAGTTCTAACACGCTAAAAGCACATCTTCTCTCAGCATGCTTCAGGGAGTCGTTCCAGCTTCATGCCACAGTCAGTATGAGAAAAGATTTAGTAGAGTTGGCAAATAGACATCCATCGCCCCGATGTGTATTCAAATAGCTCAGAAGGTTCCTCCATCTCGTGGCTAGCCAGGGAACTAGTGAGCTGTGTGAATGGTCTCCTGGCTTTGATAGGATAGTTTCTCTGTGAAAAGGCAAACGAGAGAAATGAAGAGATGGGCGGTTGTTTCGAGGAAACGACATAAGTTAATCGCATAGAAGGAGGTGCGGATATTCAGTCGCGAGGGCCGAGTGCAGAACGTGCTGAGTCATGCGCTTGGACCATTCTTGGCGCTTAACTACGGGGACGGGGACATGCAAATCATAAATTTGAATGGTTAGGAAGTTCTAAAGCTATGAGCGAGTTGTACATTAGTTCGGCCGTGACCCAGACGGTCGAAGGCAATACCTGGAAGGAGTTTACAGACGTATCCGTCACCAGAGGCAAAACAGGCTACACTCAGAGTTCGGGCGATCAGGAACGGGCGGGGATTCGTTGGACTATGACGGGGAGGTCTCGAAGACAGATGGTGCATGCAATAAGTTCCAAATACACTCTAATGCTGGCAAAGTCTCATCTTCGATCAAGCCATTGAGGGAACAAAATGGGGGTATTCATGCCGCAATGGCAAGCGCATTGGTGAAAGAGGGTGGCACAAAGGATGATATTAAGAAGGGGTTTGAAGAGGCAGCAAAGTCTATCTAAACTTTCTTGAATCAAGCCTGCTTAAACACTCGCGTCCACGGGTATTTTGAGGAAGTGCGCTCAAGAGCAATTGTAGTTACATCAATCAAGAACGAGATTGAGAGTGACAGCTAGGTGCATATCTTCTCGATCCTGGAGCGAGACATTGTTGAGCGATACCATAACTAAGTACTCTGTGGTACTATCGCAGTATAGCGATTAGGCACATAAGTCCAACTGAGGCACTCGGGGCTGAGATAGGACGTATTGTACTTCTTCGAATGGTTTCCATAATGAATATTCCCACTCTACATCCAATCTTTGTAATTTTGATAGTTTTCATCTTCCTATGGGCTGGTTTTCCTCTAGCTAGCAAACATAAATCCTAAAGTCAACTGTAGCAGCTGTCAGGACTTGGGACGTTTCGTTACGGGGCAAGGTACCCTAGGACGGCGCTGAGTCACCTGGACCTTGGCAGCCCTGGTCTATTTAGTCTGGACGGAATCACTACAGTTTCGGCAGTGATTCGTCTAAGTACAATACTACTTCTTGCTCTGCGATCTACTTGTTTACTGGTGCACTTTCTTACGCCTACAACCTTAGAACTCTTACAGTAGCAATTTGTAGGGACTTTCAGCAAATAATTAGTATAAAGCCCTTCAGAGCCGAAACTCCAAAGTGATATCGCATTAAATATGTTGTGCTTCTAAATAGGTACCTAGCCTAGGCAGTTGAGCACTAGCACGCCTTACCTCAAATTGACTGCTTCGGAATCTTGCCGCTATGTGGATTGTTCACTAACTGCTGTTCGAATAAGCATTGCGTAGAAAGCCGTAGCGGTCAAGAATCTCTCGTAGCAATTCCCCTGTTGTATGTGACTGCCCTTTCCTGCTGCTGTCCTGAAGACTAGACTCCAAGGTCTGTTCACATGGCATGGCTCGCCAAATGCGAAAAAATAAGATTGCATTACCTATGCTATTTCAAAGAATCATCACAAAATCTGGGACCAATTGTTCTCATCTAGCGGAAAATCTTATGGCGTTCTCGGATGAATCGCTAGAATGTTTAGTTTGTGCCATCATCGTTAAAGTCATTATGGAATCTATGCTGATGCATGTTAGAATGAGAAAGCTTTTGTGACGCAAAGCCAGAAGATGAATACCCGTAAAGTCGCCTATAAGGAGCGCTCGCGGCTTGCATTATGATTCCGAACTGGGACACATGTTTATATGATGAAAAGGGCCTTCTGACCACAATACCAGTAAGAGACTGTTGGATGGAAATGTCCAAAGTCAACCACCTTAGGCGGGTCAAAACGGCTTATCACTTCATCTACTCCGGAGCAGACTTTGCATTGCCAGTGAGATCTTTCCAGTGATCCTCCCTAGGTCGGAACCGCAGCTCAGGGCCTGAATGATCTGAGCCTTGCTGATCCTTCATCTCGAAAACTTTACCCTGTTCTCCAGTGTCTCCCGGCACCTCAATGTCAAAGTACCACAGCGTCTTGGCGATCGTCACACTGCTCTCAAGATACGCCAGCGGTTTTCCTGCACAGCTCCGATATCCAATGGAGAAGGGAGAGAATGCGGCTTTCATATCCTTCAACTGTATCTGGTTATAATAATCGCCCTCTTCGAGGAAGCGCTCTGGCGAAAAGACCCAGGGATCTGGAAAGAACGTTTCGTTGTGATGGATGGCGTATATGTTGACGCCTATACTCGTTCCCTCAGGTACAGCATGGTCATCTATGACAATGGGACCATTTCCATCGCAAGGGATGTCACGCCACAGTGTGCTACCCGCAGGTGGACTGATGCGTAAAGTCTCGTCGATGCATGCGCGTAAATACCTGCAGGCCACCAGCTCAGGTCCAGCTCTAATCTCCGAGCCATCTGCAAATACTGTGCGAATTTCTTGTGCCAGACGAGCGTAACAAGCTGGATACCGCGACAGGTAGAAAAATGTAGCTGCCATCGTCGTCGCGGTCGTGTCGCCGCCTGCTGGAATGAGAAAGGTAGCTTCGGACCACAATTCCCTCGAGCTAAGACTCTGGCCCGTTTCTGGGTCCTTGTAGTCGCATACAGCGCTGAAGAGATCAGGGCGTGCGTGTTTTTCTTCCTGACGTCGGGCACTGACCATAGTCTTAACGAGCCGGTGGTAGCGCAACACCTTAGGCAGAAGTATAGGTAGGAACAGTTTTTCCAAGTTCAGCTTCTTGAGAAATGGCCATTGTATGTAGACGTTGATGCGCCAATTACTGGTGGATATAGCGTCCACGATCCATCGGTTGACCACGTTGGACTGCAGCTGCAGGTCGTACCCGAAGCCTAACTCGACGGAGATATCGTAGCCAAGCAACTTGCATGCCTGAGACATGTCGACCGACCTGCTTTCTTCGCTCGAAATTAGTAGCTCTTTCAGGAACACACCGATCTTGCGAAGCATGACTGGCTCGAACTGTCGAGTTGCGCGGTCGTTGAGCCCTTGGCCGACGATGCGGCGCTTCGTGCGGTGGATGCTTTTGTCCACGACATTGAAAAGGTTAAAGATCTTGGGCGCGATCTGGGTGACCAGGTATGCTTCAGATTTGAGTATTCTTTCGTTCTGGTATATTCCTGCTATCATGAGCATGTTGAGGAGTTATTGAGGCGCGGAACGTACCATGGATTGCTTTGGCAGAATTGAAAACGAGCTTGTTCGGACCCTGTCGGATGATTGGCCCTATTTCTAGTGTTATCATGACGCTCTCAGAGGCGTTTCATATTTACCCACCATATCTTTGGTGGTCTCTGTACGTGATGTGATGTAGGTTGCGTTTCCATGCATGGTAGCCACCATAAAAGTCGGTGAATTTGGCGACCAAGGGACCAGGGTAGTCTTTGAGAGGGTGTAGCAGGATGAGGTACGAAGACCGGGCTAGTGACTGTGAATATAAGCTTAGGTATGGTAAAATGAGAACATGGATAGCACGAGCAAACCTACCCACGAAAAGAACAGGACGAGGCCGTATTTCCCAACTATCCACAAAAGCTCAGAGAGCGCCATAATTAAAATGAGTCGCGGTTTGCGCGGGAGTGTGGGGAAAGAGCTTTGCAGCGGGAGCTTGATGGTAGCCTGAACTTGAGTGACTATGAGAACTGCGCCCCATGCTCAACTCTAAACCTGTGCCGCAGCGAACCTGTGCCGCAACTTCAATATTCCTTGACCATCCGCTTGGATCTCGATGCATGTCGGCTTACCTTGGCGCTGCGGGAGACATTCGTGACGGCAGGTGCATTTGTTATGCCGGTAAGCACACATACTGCCGCCCGCGGCCCTCTTTTTTCTCATCCTGCTCCGCGCAATCATGAGGGAGGCGTGGTCGGTTAGATGACCGCGGCTGAAAGATATCTGCGCTAAATGCGGCACGGAGTACGAGTCACCTCTGCCACTGATCTGCTCTCAGACAACCCTTTGGAAACGAGACGTCCTCATGTTGGAGCAAGCATTACTGTGTAAAAACGGTGTTCAGGAAGTGAGGAAGTCGATCTTCGATCAAATTTGTCTATGAAAGCTTTAGCAGCTTTAGTAGCTTGAGAGGCTCAATGCAGCTATGTCATGACTCTGCAGCAGGTTGGTAAAAAATGCGACATGAATGTTGTGGTGCGAAGAGTAAGTTGGCAGGCGATCGCGCCCCACGCCAACGACGAGTTGAGTAACTTAGCGCGCAGCATCACACCTGCTCAACGTGCTGCCCTTTTCTGGTAACGTCTTATCGCACCCCACTTTTTTTTACACCTGTTTCATTCGCAACTATTCAGAGTCATCCATGTTCATAACATCCTGCAGTCAATCTAAAGTGTCTTGAACCTGCATCTTCGCCACCATCCCGATGGTCTCCTTCAGGTCCAAGGTCCGAGACAACTTCAGCTCTTTCAAACCGAGTCACTACTCCCGCTGCGCTTGGAGCTCACAGTAACACTCGTGAGCGCCATATCGTCATTGTTTTCCCAGCCCGAGTAGAGGACATCGTCTGCTGTGCGCGGCTTGGGCCTTGAACTCATAATCTGTGCCGTAGGTTCCGTTGAAGACTTGGTGGTTGATCTGCCAGTGGACAGCACCTTTTGGATCCATGGTGAGTCGCTGACCATCTTTCTCAAAGAAGGCAGGCACAGAATGAGGAATCCACCGGTCATTTCCGCTATGCACCACATTCCCATGTCGGCGGCGTTGTACATTACGTCGTCACTTTCCTTAAATCTGACAGCGCTATGGATTCTGATTGAAGCGCAGATGGTTGCACTACCTCTAAATATCAGTAGATGATTGAGAATTTAAGGTGGGATACTTGCAACAGACCAACTGCGAATAATGCTGCAACCCCGAGCTTCTTCGATACGGACATGTGTAATCCCCAGATAATCTTCTGTGGGAGGAGCAGGATTACAAGATCAGAAACAAAGTTTACTGACGCAGATGCAATGTTGAGCACCGTAATGTCGATGCATTTTCCGGGAAGTGAAAGATTCCAGAGCTTTTCGCGGGGCTGACAGCCAAAGATCTCGAGGAACGTGCAGATGACGTAGAAGACCACGTTGATGGCAAAAACGGAATGACACGTCCACCAGAAGGAGTTCCTAAAGCCACGAGGAACGAAAGTCTTGGACCATTCGAGAAGGATGCCACTTTTTAGTACCATGATTACAATCCCATAGATGGTGGATCCAACGTTCAGATACTGTTGAAATATGATCAACCATGGAGAAAATCTTGACCAGGAATTTGAAAGCTTACGTATGACACCATGAACATATCCTTCAGCCGTACATCCCATTGATGGACGAAGAGACCTGGATGGTCGATGGTCTTCCAAGAGCAGTAGAAGAAACCAGATAAGGCACCCTGTCTTAGTATGAGAAACTGAGGCTGAACTTCAATGACTGATCAGTATTCACCAGAGCTGCAAAGGCTGCTCCTACGACATAGTCAGCTTTGGCCCACTTCTTTGAAACGCAAAGCGCTTACCATCTTCGATATGCAAAGTCTTATGGTAGAACCACCGAGAGTAGATGCGTAGAGATACAAGCAGCCCACAAATAATGGCAGAGCTAATGATCACACCATATCCAACCCGATTCAGGTTCAGTGGATCGGTAAAATTTGGTTTCACGCCAAATGGTGGGCTCAGAGCCGGACCATTGAGTAGCGCCTGTTGTTGAGCTAATGGTAGAGCATTGATAAAGGAGAGATCTTTCATTGTGCCTGTAGAACTCAAAAAGGACTAAAGATCAGCTCAGATGGTGATTGTAGAAATTTGGATAAGAGCGCCATAAGAACTGGGACAACAGCGACAGCGTGGATTGCTCAATCCGGCAGATCTATCTGTGCCGCGCTGTGGTATGCCATATGGGCCGTGAGATACTATCGCTGCATCTCTCCCGTCGGAGACCGAGACGGTTGGCACATGAAAATGCAGTGCCAGGGCTGCAATGGGGGCCAATACGGCAAGGCAGATATCCAGCGATCAATATGTGCGCATGGATATGGCGCATGTCAAAGTTACCAAAGAATTGGTCATTACCCGTAAGCGCCCTTGGCATGCATGACCAATCACCTAGGCACCCTCGCCCCTTAGAGAGACCACATCCTTGCGCTCCTCGCGTGCACTGGCATTAAGTTCCACCAAAGAGACCATTCCCTCAGGTGGTACAAACGAAGGCTTACATTATCCAAGTATCGATCAAAGAGGGCCGCATAAGCCATCCCGCTTGCAGGATACACAGCGGGCCAAAGATAAAATTTCCCGTCACTTACTTCCCATATGCGACCCTCGGTATGCGCGCAGCGCCATTTCCCCGATGATTCTGCTATTGAATGAAGAGCAACCTTGATAGTAGTCGCATCGGTGTGCTCATAGAACTTTACTCACCGCATACGCCCTACAATACCCAGCCGCAGCCGCAACTACACGCTCAATGACATCAACAAACGAAAAGTCCCAGAGCGAGCTCGGCATGAGTAACAAAGATATCGATGGGGTTCTGAGAACAGTCAATCACGCGGAAGCCGATGAGCGCCACCATGGTAGCGAATCACCACCGATCTACCTGAAGGGAGTGCGTTTTTGGTTGATTACAGTATCGTGAGTTGAATCGTACGCGCTTGTCGCACACCCAGCCTAACTCAAGTACAGGCTCGCGATTGCATTGTTCGTGACCAATCTTGAAATCCCAATCGTGACCACCTCACTAGTTGCCATCACAAATGACCTAGGAGATGTCGACAACATCGGCTGGGTCGTTTCGAGCTACCTACTCGGATACGTTGGTGTTCTGGTCATCTTTTCAAAGTTGAGCGATATCCTTGGCCGCAAGTTGATGATGAGCATATCACTCTTCCTCTTCATCGCCTTTTCTGCTGGCTGTGGGGCTGCGCAAAATTTCGTTCAGCTGTAAGTGCCATCACGAAATGATAGAATGGGAACTAACACTTCTCAGTACAGTGTTACGGGCGTTCCAAGGCGTTGGGGGCGCAGGCTGCTTTGCGGTCGCAACAGTAATGATGTCTGATATGGTCCCTCCCGAGAAACTGGCAAAGTATGTCGCGAACCTAAGCACTGTATACGCTCTGTCACTACTTGTCGGGCCTATAATTGGTGGTGCACTAAGTTCCAACACCACTTGGAGATGGGTGTTCCTCATCAAGTGAGTTCATCCCTATGTACGCTCCAAAAGGGCCCATGTTGACACGATTGCCTCTGCCAGTATTCCAATAGCTGTACCAGCACTTATTGTTATCATAATGGCCACTCCAACCGGTTTCCCACGTCATGGACAGCCGAATGTGGTCGTTCGGACATTCAAGAGTCTGATGACGACTGAAACTCGTCGACGGCTAGACTTTGCCGGAGCTGCGTTACTCCTGCTCGCAACATTGTCATTGACAGCAGCGTTCGAGGAAGCAGGATCACAATTCGCTTGGCGTTCTGCCTACGTGATTGCTTTGCTTGTCGTATCTGGTTTCTTGTGGATCGCTTTAATCCTGTGGGAACGCTTCATAACGATGAAAGCTTCTGTTATGGAGCCTGTACTCCCTTGGCGATTCTTGGAAAACCGTGCTATGGTCAGTCTGATGCTGTAAGTTCTCAAAGGTCATACTAATGTACATGGCTGACATTCAAAATAAGGAACGCCATATTCCTTGGAGGTCCGTGGTTTGTAGCCATCTTCCAACTGCCGCAAAGATTCCAGATCGTGCATGGCTCATCTGGTACCATGGCAGGCGTGCAGACAATGCCTTTTACGTTTGCAGCACCCCTTGGATCCGCGGTTGCGTCGATGCTAGCCAAAAAGGGCCCGGCTATTTATGTTGTCATCTTGTCAGGCGTTCTTCAGACCGTCGGCTTCGCCCTGCTTGCGTCTGTTCCCGTCTCGACCAACGTCCCTGCACGCGTATATGGGTTCCAAGTCATTGCAGGTTTTGGCTGTGGCATTAACATCTCCACTCTACTTCTCTTAGTTCCATTTGTGGTCGAATATCGGGATAAAGGTATGTGATTTGTCTTTGGTTTAGACTCGTGACTGATCATATCAAGCTGTCGGTATGGGCGCTGTAACACAGCTACGGATCATGGGTGGTGCTATCGTGCTCGCCATTGCCACTTCAGTTTTCAACAGTTATTCCACGTCTCAGCTTGCGGACTACATGTCGCGGTACAGTATTACCAGAGATGCAATATACTCGAGTCAGGGTATTGCAAGCTTGAGTGAGATTGATAGACAAGCCGTGAAAACCATCTTAGCTCGGGCTTTCAATCGACAGATGGTTGTTCTCACGGCATTTGCCGCAGCGCAGATTCCTACATCATTCCTGCTTTGGCGAAAGCAACAAATAAAGGTATAGGCTTCGATCATACTATAGAGTAGGAATGCTGAGATAATTGGACCTATTTATATGCTTGTGGTACTTCTCGATCTCTCAATAGTGCGACGAATAGCACGTACCGTCTCTTTCACCCCTTCTTCAGATTTTGTTCCGGGGACAATGTGGCCGAGGCCATGCAAGTAAACTTCAACATTACTTTCAAGACAAATGGTGTGGAGTGCTCCGCCAAACCCTGGATGTACCGAGTCATTTGGGTCCCAGATATGTGCTGTTGGGGTTTTGATACAGCAACCATCCTTGACAGCACTCAACTGCTGTAAGTCTCCCTTTTGCATGGCATCCACGTCCACTGGTGGAGCGGCGGAGAAGAATATCCCGCATTTGAACGCAAAGGGGGTACTCAATTCCTCTAATTCCATCCGCTCCTGGTGCGCAAGCAAAGAGGCGCCTACGCCCGCTCCTTCTGAAAAACCAATAATCCCATCAAAAGGGCCTTCCATCTCGACAAAAAGCTCCATGCTTTTGTACAATTTGAGAGCTTCATCCAGGTCGTTATCTCGGGCATACCGAAAGAAATTGTTGCCATCGGATATCAGTTCTTTAACACCTTTTTTCATGTCAGCAATGCTGACTAGGGGCCCAGGACTGTGATCATGAGTACCAGGCGCTGCATCAGCAGGAATAGAGCCGTCAATGAACATGTACTCGTGCTCGCCACCGAGGCAAAGACGTAAACGTGCTGCAAGTCTCGTCAGTCGTCAGATTGCAGTTCTTGGTGCGTTGAAAATTACCGATTTGTACTTCGAAGATCTACATTTGTTCAATCAGAGGTGATCGAGTGAACGACGTTCGTGTTTATCTTACCTTACTATTCGTCCCCATCCCATGTAGGCATAAGAACCGCATCTCGGCTTATGTGATCGCTGTGACAAAGTTCGGTTGTCGGAGGCTGCTCATACTATCTCCTCCATCGACTAACTGGTAGTCGCACGTTCGAATAATCCACAATGAAGCTGAACCCAAGGCGGCTTGGCTGTGCAGGCGTGGTAATATCCCTGTTCCTCACTTTGTCAATCGTTCGATCATCAGCACCTCGGTGACCGAACACACAATGCACATGTATGCGAGTAAGCGGCGTCCTTGGCATATAGTGGCTGCGCCTCGGACCGCAATCCTTTAGCCGGCAAGGGTGGACTGCCATAGCCCTTACGATATAGCCCACTTGATACGTCTGATCATGATGGCCAAGCACCTAGACAGCAAGTGGTGGCTGCGCCTCAGATGATCGGCACATGCCTCGGTGGTGAACCCAAATGCATCCGAAGGATGCCTGAAACGTCTCGCCTCTACACTAAGACACGACTGGTTGTCGAGAATGCTGTAATGTCGGTTACACAGGTGCTGCAAACGATTTTCGCTACTAGGCAGGTGTAAGTCGCTTAGACGCACCATCTGGAGAACTACCCCGGAAGCTATTGGAGCAAGTTTATTACCAGCTAAGATCAATACGTGGCACTTCACTAGACGTTGTGATGTCTTGCTACGGCGCAGCGAAGTCGAGACAATGGTACACTAGAAATATTGGTACTGAGAAGACTACGCTCGGCTGCTATGATTTCTGTTTGCCTTCAGTGCAACAAACTTACAACAATACAGCAGAATACAGTCACCATTTCTTGTACGCCCTATCCAGTGGCATCGAATACTACCTAGGCATCATTCAGAAAGTCTCCCACATTGCACACCTGGGCATTCTACCACGGCGCAATGGAACCTATTGCTGTTATTGGCTTTGCATTCAAATTACCCGGAGAATCAAGTAATGAAAATTCACTCTGGCAAATGCTCGAGACTGGGCAGAACGTCTCCAAAGATTGGCCTGCAACACGTCTCAACCTTGGATCGTTCCATGATACAAGCGGTCAGGACCAACATGGCGTAAGAAGATTCTGCCAGCACAAAGTAGATGAAGCTGACAATTTTCAGCTTCGAGCACGAGGAGGCCATTTTCTTGCGGAAGATCCCGCGGCCTTCGACGCACCATTCTTTTCCATCACAGCAAAGGAAGCGGCGGCCATGGATCCGCAACAGCGCTTCATGCTGGAAACGGCATATCTTGCTCTCGAAAATGGTTCGTAGCTGAAGTCACATCACTTTGTTTCCCATGTTGACGTTATCAGCTGGCATTCCAATGAACCAGACATCTGGATCTCAAACTGGTCTATACGAAGCCTCAATGGCCGATGACTACAGCCAACTCATTTACATCGATCCAGATACAGCACCTAGAAGCGCAGCTACTGGTACCGCGAAAGCGATGCTAGCCAACCGAGTGAGCTGGTACTTCAATCTTCTTGGCCCGAGTTTACATATAGACACTGCGTGTTCCGGCAGCATGGTCGCATTGGATCTGGCTTGTTCGTCTTTGAGAAACGGCGATTGTACCATGGTCAGTAGCTTGTCATCTCTTGACATAAACTGCTCTAAACTCAACATAGGCCTTGGCTGCTGGCTCAAATCTCATGCTCTCGCCGGTCTGCTCCACCATGCTCTCACGGATGAATTTTCTATCGCCCGATAGCCTGTGTTACAGCTTCGACCATCGCGCCAATGGCTATGCCAGAGGCGAAGGGATCATTGTGATGGTATTGAAGCGACTTTCTGATGCATTAGAAGCCGGAGACACTATCCGAGCACTGATACGATCTAGTGGTACCAATCAAGATGGTCGCACCCCGGGTCTAACTCAACCAAGTGCTCGCGCCCAGGAGCTCCTAATTCGTAGTGTATACGCCAAGGCTAACCTCGACTTTTCTCTAACTCGCTATGTCGAGGCGCATGGCACTGGCACACCAGTTGGCGATCCAATCGAGATGCAAGCAATTGGGCGCGTTTTCCAGACGATTCGAAGCAGGGATGAGCCACTATATGTGGGATCCATCAAGGCAAACATCGGTCACCTTGAGGGAGGCAGTGGACTGGCGGGGGTTCTCAAGGCAATCATGATGCTAGAACGTGGCTGGATACCACCGAATGCAAATTTTGAGAAGCCGAACCCTGACATTGATTTCGATCTTCACAATGTCAAGATTCCTACGGAGTTGACCCAGTGGCCAACACAGGGACTACGTCGAATATCAGTCAATTCGTTCGGCTTTGGTGGGACAAACGCGCATGTTGTACTGGACGATGCGAAACATTATCTAAACATGGCTGGCTTGATAGGAAACACAAATACCCTATCAGCGTCGTTGGCCGATAAACCAGATCCGCTCACGCGCCACAACTCACTGACCAAGGACATAATAAGCACCGCTGAGGATCATCGTCTGCTGGTCTTCTCAGCTGTGGACGAGAAAAGCCTGAACCGTACACGAGAAAACATTGTCTCTTACTGTCGTCAGCGGATCACCAAGGGATTATCAAAAATCGATGACCTAGCTTTTACCCTTTCCGAACGGCGCAGTGATCTGCTCTGGCGATCCTTTAGTGTCGTTACTCCATCTGCATTAAGTCCAGAAACAGCCTTGGTAGCATCAAAGCCTCAGAGATCATCCCAGCAGAGCGGAATCGCATTTATGTTCACTGGCCAGGGAGCCGAGTATCCTAGAATGGGCCTGGAACTAGTCCAGTTCCCGGTCTTCAAAGCTACCCTGGAGCGAACGGACGGCATACTATCCGGCTTAGGATGTACGTGGTCAATACTGGATGAGCTACGCAGCAACGAAAACATCAATCAGCCTCGATACAGCCAGCTGCTCTGTACGGTTCTTCAAATCGCACTCGTCGATCTTCTGGAAAGCTTGAATGTAAAGCCAGTAGCAGTAATTGGGCATTCTTCAGGCGAGATTGCTGCTGCATACTGCGCTGGGGCTGTGTCGATTGAGTCGGCGTGCAAAATTGCATTCTATCGCGGTATACTTGCAAGTAAGCTGATAGAGACGAGCCCATCAAAAGGTGCTATGATGTCAGTCAATCTCGATGCCAGCAGTGTTCCTGGATACATCGAGCGAGTTTTCGCAAACTCTCACACTCCACCAGATCTGACGGTCGCGTGCATTAACAGTCCCAAGAACGTAACGATATCGGGAGACAACTACGCAATCGACGTACTCAAGTTTGCGCTTGAGCATGATCAAGTGTTTACCATGAAGTTGTCAACCGGTATTGCTTACCACTCTTCAGCCATGAGAGCGGTCGCAGCTGAGTATGCGGAGTTGATCGGTACCATTGAGCCGTGCCTGATGAGAAAGGGAAACATTCCCATGGTTTCTTCTGTGACAGGGAAGTCGGTGAGGGCAGCGACGCTATCTACAGCATCTTACTGGGTACAAAATTTACTGTCTCCTGTCCTCTTCGAGAGCGCTATGAAGACCTTGCTGCATGCAAACGACAAGATACAACTAGGCATGCCCCGGATGAAGATTGTCTACGATCTAGTCGAGATCGGGCCACACGGTGCTCTTCGTCGGCCATGCCAGGACATACTGGAACAGCATTCGCGCAAAGCAGATTTACGCTATACGTCTGTACTATCTCGAAATATGCCAGCAACTAAGGGTCTACTACACCTTCTGGGCTCATTGTATGCCTACGGATATCATGTGGCTGTCACAAAGGCAAATCAGCGAGGACGCAAGCTCACTGAAGCCCCACGTTGCTTGGTAGATTTACCGAGATATCCCTTCGACCACACGCAGACCTACTGGCATGAGTCCCGCATAAGTCGTGATTACAGATTGCGGGGAGAAGCTCCGAAAAGTGTTCTTGGGGTGCGATGTGTAGACTGGACTCCGCTGCAACCAAGATGGCGAAAGTTCATTAGCACAAGAGAGATGCCATGGGTTGCAGATCACGTCGTCAGTGGTAATGTCATATATCCTGGGGCAGGCATGATTATCATGGCGCTTGAAGCTAGCAAGCAGAGTGCAGTAAGTACTAAACCAGTGCAGGGATTCGTGGTCAAGCAAGGACTCTTCCTAAACCCAATGGTTTTGCGACAGAACATCGAAGAAGAAAAAGTAGTGGAGGTCATATGTCAACTCAAGCCATTGCAAATCCTTAACGGGAAAGACACCAACTGGTCCGAGGTTAGTCTCTCCACCTTCCACGACGGTGCTTGGTCCGAATGTTTTCGCTGCACCATCCAGCTTCAATACGACGAGTCTCATACCGAGATCGATGGAGGACAGGAGAAAATACGTACCGGAGAATCAGCTCAAATGGAGTATGATAGTGCCGTCCAGCGATGTGTAACACCACTTCCCTCTGCGAGCTTCTATACCTACTGTGCGGAGCGAGGAATCTCGTATGGCCCATCATTCAGCATTCTCAAGAACATACAATGGAGCCAGGACGGTACAGTTACCGGCTGTGTGGATTTGTCGCAGCCTTGCTCCGATTATGATGGGATTGTTCATCCCGCTATAGTCGACGCAGCTTGCCAAGCGTGCTGGTTAGCTCCATCAAAAGGCTTGACAGAGCACATGCCGACTGAAATCCCACTCAGAGTGTCCAACATGTACGTGGCTGCCTCAGGCTGGAAAATTCCGCATACATCGAGCATTCGAGTTTGTACCTCGGCTAGGTTCAAGGAAGCTGGGAAAGGAATTGCAGGAGCCGTTACTGTTCTTGCCGACGATGGAACTCTCCTATGCAAGATTGGCAACCTGGAACTTTCACCTATCGCCGACGATACGCTCTCCAGTGGTCGCGATAGAATGATGCTGCACTCCATACAACGACAATCATGTCTCTCCCTTCTTACGCCGACACAAGTGAGCGAGGAAATGAGCACATGTGAACTAAATAGCTCCATCGCCTCAACGGATATGTACTCACAGAAGCTTGTTGAAGCTCTACACCTGATCATCAGGGATACATTACTACAAATGAGTGGTAGCAAACCGGAATGCGCGTCTCCTCACTTGCAAAGGTACTCAGCCTGGCTGCAAAACGTGAAAGAGGACGACCACATAACCACATCTGATATCTCCTATGAGGCTATACTGGACGCTATCGATATCGAATGTCCTGCTTTTAAGGTTCACACCGCCATCGCACGTAATCTACCCCAGATTTTGCGAGGTGAAGTAGACCCTTTGCAAACAATCTTCACCACCAATCTCGCGGAGCGGTTTTATGCACACATGTTTCAGCAACATTGCGATAGTCGATTCACTAGACTGCTGGATCTCATTTCATTCGAAGAACCACGACTAAAAATTCTCGAGGTTGGCGCCGGAACAGGATCGATGACAAGCTACGTTCTGGCAGCGCTCCAGGCTGGCGAGAAGCGAAGTGGAGGTGTCCGATTTGCCCAATACACATACACGGATATCTCCCACGCCTTCTTCGACGAGGCAAAAGCAAAATTCAAAGAGTTTGCCAACCGCATGGAGTTTCGCGTGCTAGATTTGGAGAAAGATATGGTTGAGCAGGGTTACGGTACGGAGACGTACGACCTCGTCGTCGCGGGAGCCGTATTACATACCACTCAAAGCCTGCAAGCCACTCTGGAAAGTTTGAGACCTTGCCTTAAGCCAGGCGGAAAGTTGTTGTTCTTGGAGAATGTGCTCCCGGACCTCGCACTGCAGTTCAGCTTTGGTACGCTCTCTGGATGGTGGCGCGGCACAGAGTCCTGGAGGGTTGGTTCTCAAGACCAGTATACCTGCGAATCGCAATGGCACAAACTTCTCCAGGAGTGCGGATTTTCCGGCAATGACGTTGTTTTGGGCAGGGAAGACTCCAAAACCTTTAGCATTATCATGTCTACAGCTGTTGCAAGATGCGAGAAAACCATTATCGCAAGACGGATCTTGTTGTACTTGGACTCAACATCGGATGTACAAGTCACCTATGCGCAAGCGATCGATCAAAGCATGCATGCGCTTGGTAACTATACGTGCACAATGTGTGGTATCAACGATATAGGATCAGTTGATATCGATCCGAGCGATGTCGTAATCGTGTTGTTTGCGTTGCGTAATTGTCGTCTACGGTTCTTGACTGAAGTCGAGTTTCGCAGCCTGCAGACCCTGATGCAGAATTCAAGAAATATCCTCTGGCTGACGGAGACGAACGCAGAGGACGATAGAGCTGTGTTTGCGAGCATGTCAACTGGTTTCTTGAGAGCAATGCGCTCAGAGGCCACTAACAGTCGCATCATCAGCCTCGCCTTAGAGAAATCGGCAGATAGTCTTCCTGTTGAAATCGGCTATATTACAGCCATATTCAGGAGATCATTCGAAGATTCATGCTCGGAGACTGAGTACTTTGTCGACAAAGGCAAGATTTCTATAGCTCGTCTGCAAGAGGAACATTCGACAAACAAGGCCATGATCGATGCTTCGTATCCTCGTTCGATATCTGGGCCCTGGACCGAAGGGCCAGCTTTGATGTTCGATGTCGGTATTCGTGGAACGCTAGACAGTCTCAGATTCATACACGATCCGGTATACTATACAGAGCTCGGCCCAAACGATGTTGAGCTCAACGCGCAGTCATGGGGCTTGAACTTCCGCGACGTCTTCAACGCTCTTGGTCGGCTAGACGAGACCGACTTTGGGCTCGACACAGCAGGATATGTTACTAAGATTGGATCGCACTGTAGCGGTTTCGAGCATGGTGATCGCGTGGTCATCTTGTCTTGTGGCTCATTTCGGATGTTTCCCAGAGCTGATCAGAGGCTCGTTGTCAGGATCCCAGACGCAGTGAGCTTTGAAGATGCTACTTCTTTACTCGCGCCAGCAATTACTGCGTACTACTGCCTGTATGAAGTCGCTCGCTTGCGCAAAGGGGAGCGAGTGCTGATACATTCTGCTGCTGGTGCGACAGGCCAGCTTGCAGTGCAGTTGGCTCTGAGTATTGGCGCGGAGGTGTTTGCTACTGTAAGCAACAACAAGAAAAGGGAAATGTTGAAGAGTGTCTACGGATTACCTCATGATCACATCTTTTACAGTAGAAACACAACATTCTCTCAGGGCGTTCTCCGCATGACCGACCACCAAGGTGTCGATGTTGTCCTCAATTCTCTGGCAGGAGATGCGCTCCGAGCCTCCTGGGAGTGCATCGCTCCATTCGGTCGATTCATCGAAATCGGAAAGGCAGACATTATGGCAGGAACAGGTCTACCAATGAGTCAATTCGCAAAGAACGTCTCCTTCTCAGCTGTTGACTTGCGTCACATTTTGTCAGCACGGAAAAACGTTGTGCAAGAGCTGATCAAAACGGTAATGCGAATGTTTGACGAGGGTGAAATTGTTTGCCCGTACCCTCTACATCTCTACCCGATATCGGCAGTGGAGGATGCGTTCCGATTCTTGCAGAGTGGAAAGAATGACGGCCGGATCGTGGTCCATGCCACTCTCAATGACGTGGTTCCCAAGTTTCTTGCCACACGGCCGACATGGAGCTACGACTCAAACAGCTCATATATCATTGCGGGAGGTCTTGGTGGCATTGGCCGAGCGGTGTGCAGATGGATGGCCCACCGAGGTGTCAGGAACCTCATCCTCCCATCGCGCTCGGGTCCTAGAGAAAAGGCGGCACAAGATCTCATAACAGAACTGCAAGGTCAGGGCGTTATTGTTGTAGCGCCACTGTGTGATGTGGGGTCAGCTCAGTCGCTGTCTGAGTTGCTGGTCGAATGCAAGAATTCGATGCCGCCTATCAAAGGATGCATAAACGCAGCAATGGTTCTACAGGTAAGCAGTTGGTGTTGAAAGCCCTCCATGATCTTGTCTGACATTTTTGCACAGGATGCCATCTTTGAGCATATGAGCCACGATCAATGGGAGTCCGCGGTACGAGCGAAGGTTGAGACATCATGGAACCTCCATAAGCTTTTTCCATCGGGCCTGGACTTCTTCATCCTCCTGTCTTCTCTCGCTGGTGTCTTTGGCAATGTATCGCAAGCAAACTATGCTGCTGGCAACACCTTCCAAGATGCTTTGGCCCATTACCGCACAGCTCGGGGTGAGCAAACAATATCGATTAATCTGGGTTGGATGAGGACTATCGGCATCATCTCAGAGAAGGAAGAGTATCAGAGCTTCCGCATGAAGGGGGCAGACATGGCAAAGATCGAGGAAAAGGAGTTGATGGCTTTGTTAGACATACATTGCGACCCAGCTTATCGTCTGCCATCTCCTTCCGGATGCCAGATCTTGATGGGCACCATAACGCCCGCGGATCTGCTTTCACGAGGGTCAGAAGTACCGGACGCGATGATGCAACCTCTTTTCTCAACTTTTGCCATGAGCCCGGACAGGCATATGGTTGTTCAAGGTGGAGAAGGTACAGATGCAGCCATGCTTTTCAAGCAGACTGATGATGCTTCCCAAAGAGAGAAAATCGTGGCAAATGCGCTGGCACAAAAGCTGGCACGCTCCCTATCTATGGCGCAGGACGATATCGACCACGACCGTCCGCTATTCGCGTATGGAGTCGACTCTTTGGTCGCTGTCGAGCTTCGAAACTGGGTCGGGAAAGAATTTGGGGCTGATGTAACAGTATTTGACATCATGGGTGGAGCGACCGTCACCACCATTGGTATATTGGCGGTGAAGAATAGCTCAGCGGTTAGATAGATGGGTTTCAATCGGTCTCGTAGCCGTCGTATTTCTCTGCTAGAATTTCGATGTACTTTGTCAATTTTTTGGGTGATAAACTCTTACAAATGACATATATGTGGTGTGCACTCCGCTACCACATATAATTTCGCAACAAAATGCGACAATGAGGTGGCTCCACTGGAGTATCGGGCGATGCACTGGAGTATCATCAATCTCATCCTAGGCGTTCTTTGTCAGTCTTATAGCTTCCTTGTCTTTGCTGTGGTCCTTGCGTTCGTTTTTGCGGTAAGATCTGGCTGCGATCCTTCACCTCCTCCGCAAGGCTGCTTTTGCATGGCAAGATGATCTATTAAGCGCCCAAATACAAGAGAGCGCCCAAATGTGAAAGAATAACGGGGTTCAAAGCATCTATGAAGGTTCCTGTCCAAAGCGTGAGTAAAAGTCTCGAGTTCGCGGTCAGCGTCATCTGCGAAGCACGATCGGCTTTTGACAGCGACACAAAATCCACCCACTTAAAGACTCGGAAAGATGTACGACAATTCCCCCACTTCCCGATGTAACTTGCGATCCCTATTGGCATTTCGCTGATCATCTGTGTTCCTGACTTATGACCGGCACTTCCCCTCATCGCGCTTGCCTTGTTGCGTACAAGCGTCGGCCTTTGCACGCTCGACCTGAGCGTTTTCACCTGGGGTCTCCACAAACACCTACGTGCTTGTAGAAATATGGCCGCTAGTTTTGTGTTCTCCAGGTTTTGGCAGATAGGTGGAGCCGAGTGTTTTCACCACAAATGTGACCATCTCCATAATTATGGGTCGGCTACTTAGGTATTTGGGTGCCGTCACGCGTTATTCGAATATCAACAACAGATCAACTCCGAACAATCTTTTGATCAGTTGAAAGAAACATGATACACCCATATGCTATTTGCGCGGCGGCAGCGCTTCTTCACACAGCTGCCGCTACAACAAACAATGTGATTCAGCTCGAAATTCCCGACTCACCACCAGCTGGAACGCAGTCGCTTTCTGGCTCGTTCCAAGGCTATTCGATGGAAATGGCATCGTTTCCAAGCATGGCAGGCAATCTCTCGTAGGTACATCATCTTCACAGTTACCACATTTACTCATGATAAATAGGTCACCGAACGAATTGTCTCGTCGTATGCTCCAAAACCTCAAAGACATCAGTGGATCAGCGGTACCCATCCGTGTTGGAGGTACGACCGCCAACCATGGCATCTGGTCACCCAACCAAAAGGAAGCCATTATCCAGAACTTTGCAGTCCCAGGCGCAGACCAACCTGCAAATGTTACGTGGGGACCAGCATATCTTGAGTCCTTCAAAACATTCCCGAATGGCACGAAATACACGGTTGGAGTGACGTTCGACAGTGATACAGTGGGAGAAGAAGCCACTGTTGCGGAAGCGAAAGCATTTTACGATAGCATTGGCTCCGATCTTTATGCCATGGAGGTTGGCAACGAGTTTGATGGTACACGCTCTCCAACATATATCAAATCCTAGCTAACCTCGCACCAGTCTTCCCCGTCGACCGCGACAATACCACCTGGTCCATCCAAAAATACGTCCCTGAATGGCTCAACCGCACCGCCGCAATTGCCACACACGTGATCGGCTCCTCCCCCCAAAAGCTCTTCCAAGCCGGCGCCTTCGTCGCCCCCGGCACCCTCAACAACGACCTAACCTGGACCGCCCCTGCCGCCATCGATCTCGGCATCGCCTCCACCAACCTCGCCCGCACATTCTGCACGCACCAATACTTCGGCGCAGCATGCCGGCCCGTCAAACCCACCATGGCCGGCGCCCTGATGAACCGTACTGCAATGTGGCCCCTGATGGCCTACCACGCCAGCGCATCCGCGTACTCTGTGTCCAAAAACCTGCCATATGTCATCGGCGAGACGAACTCCATCGCCTGCCAGGGTCTCGCGGGCGTGTCTGACGTCTTCGGCGCGGCGGTGTGGAGCGTCGATTACGCGCTGTACGCCGCGTCGCTCAATGTGTCTGCGCTGTATTGGCACATGGGCACGGGATACCGCTATGCCGCATGGCAGGCTACGCAGAACGGTACCACGGCGCCTGGACCGCGACCATTGTACTATGGGAATTGGTTCGTTGCGAAGGCGCTGGGTGAGGGCGAGAAAAAGGTTGTTAGTATTGTGAATACCACGGCGCTGGCTGGTTACGCTATTTACGAGAGCGGGGAGGAGAGCTCGAAGCTGAAGAATGTTGTGCTTGTTAATCAGGAGATTTTCAATTCGTCGACGAGTGCGGCAGGGGAGAGGGGGAGTGTGGCGTTCCACTTGCCGAGGGAATTGTGCGGTGACAAGGTGAAAGCATCCGTGCAGCGGCTCACTGGAGCTGGGGCGGAAGTTCGAGAGGGAATTAAGTTTGCCGGACAGACAGTAGCGCTGGATGGCAAGATTGAGGGAAGTGAGGCCAGGGAAGTCGTACAAGACGGTGTCGTGAAGATCAAGGCAACCGAAGCTGTCTTGATCTCATTTGAAGAGCAGAGCTAAACATTTATAATTAAGAAGTCTCGTGTCTATGTCTTGAAGCAGACCAATACTCTATTATTATAGGACAGAACTGCTGTCAGCGACGCCGATTAAATGACCTAGTCGTTCATTGTTCCATGCTCGAGATTCAATGTTTTTGATGCATATTTACTAGACATATCGGAAAGTATGGAGTGTGTTTATCAAAGCTACGATGAGAAATAACCATGGAATGCGACTCAGATTTACGCTTCCCAAGACCTGACCCGCGCTCATGTGGAATTCAGCTCTACTCCAATTCTACCAATCAGTGGTTTGTGCATTGTGGCAAGTGGATCCGTGCTTGTATATAGTTGATCTCCAACTGGCCTGAATACCTTCTCTTCGCACTCCGTGATATTTACAACAAATCGTTTTTATTTCGTGGCATCAGTGGTTGCGCCAAAGTTTGGGTGACTTGGAGGAGATGTTGGTGCGGATTGCGCCAGTCCAATTGGAACCCATAGGAGGCCGTGGTACTTCATATGGCGTCTGCGTTCTCAAGGGTGATCTGGCTTTCAACAAATCATCAATATAGGTATCTCGTTGCGTGACTTCCAACCTGAGTTCTTCGATATCTTCCGTCATATGCTCAATCTGATCGACGAGGCGCTCCTGTATGCAGCATGGACCATGTAACGGTCGCGAGTGACTTCCTCCAAATTCCGCAATGATGGCGAAATGCCTATACAACTGGAAAGCCAAAGGCCTTGATCGCGCATCTTGGTCGATCATCCTGTCGATCTCGCACATGAGATGTTGTAGTTGGATACTGTCTGACTTGAGAAGTGCGAACCAAGAGGCTTTGTGCTTGAGGTTGGCATGGTAAGATCCATTTTGCTCAGGACGGAGCTCCTGGAACGCACATAGGGCCACACTAGTCAGTAGAGCCACCATTTCGAGGAACATACAACCGAGCGAGAAGATATCCGCCGGGCGTCCACTTTTCTCGAACAAGGCTATCTCAGGGGCGAAGTACTTCGGTGTCCCGCGGTCTATTGCTTCACTTTGACTGCTGGATTGATCAGAGAAGTCTGACGAGATGCCGAAATCTGCAAGCCATACTCCTCTGTGTGAGACGAGAACGTTAGACGGCTTGATGTCCTTGTGTCGAATATGCTGTTCGTGAAGATAAGCGATGACGTCCACAAGACACCCGAAGCAGGATGAAAGCCGCGACAACGCTTCGTGATGCAGATCCGATCCGCCATCGGTGTCGGGACACAACTCGTCTAGGCGCCTCATCATCTTGGAATTGTCGATCATGCATGGATCTCTCATGATAAGTCTTTCACGCACAGTGTCGATGTCTTCCATGAATGTCTTCAAATCGCACACGGCAACAGGTGCAAGCAAGAGACCTAGAAGGGGACCTTGTGTGTATGTTCCCATCAGACGAACGACGTGGCGATGATCAAGTCTCCTCAGGATGTCGACCTCCCTCATTTGCTCGGGTCGTACGCCTCTGGAACAGTATTTGGTCTTCCAGGCGAGTCGCACGCCTTTGCAGACAGTCTCGTAGACGCCACCTTCAACACATACATGTCAGTGTTTTCTCACGTGTCTCATAGATGTAAGACTTGCCTGAAACACCGGGGCCAAGGAATCGACCCTGCCGCAGCGGAAGCTGTTCACTGGTGTGAAAGTCTACGTGGAAGCCTCTATCACACCAGTCTAGCCCTCGCTTGTGGAGTGACATCTGCATCTCCAAATTATGCCTCGGAGAATCTCTGATGCTCCTTCCTGCCTGCTGTATAAGGCCATGACCAGCATCCTCGACCGCGTTGTAATTGTGCGTAACCAAATCAATTCCACCGTCGCTTTCGGTTGTGGAGTCAACAGGCTGCACGGCTCTGACAGCAGAAGCTTTAGAGGCAGTGCCCATGGTCTAAACTAGAGTCAGTCACATGCGACATGGAAGGGCAACATGTCAACCATACTAGTGCGGAACGAAAGACAAGTGGGCTTATTCGGCGAGATGACCTTTCCTCAGATATGCCGATTGGTGGTGTGTGGGAAGTCAGCACCAACACTGGAAAACTGGATGGACCAGAGGAGCGCCGCAAACATTCGAGGTAGTGGACTGTGGGTCTAGCGACGAGAAGAAGAAGGCTCTGTGTTGTAGCCTTCCTATGACGCGACTTCAGACGGGCTTATGCAAGCAATTTGTAGGATATGCATCCTGCACATGATACACCATAGTCCAATCACAGACATATTCTAAGGTTACACAAGTCTTACAAGGCGCTTCCGTTTGGAGCCTTGTAAGCCTTGAAATCCTAAGACTTGTTCAACGGAGTCATCCATTCGCTTAATAAAACCGAAACCCCAAGGTGTTTATGTACATCCGTGTCTACATCCAATTGCACCACACTCCCTATATCAACTCACCACCCAAACTTCTCCACCTGCACCCTAACCTCCCTCCCCACCCTCACCATCCCCGCACAAATATTCCTCACATCCCTAACCAGCCCCTCAGGCCCACTCACAACCACCCCTTTCCTCCCCTCATCCTCACCCACCCACCCCCTCAAAGCATCCCCCACATCCGGGCGCCCAGCAATCTCCGTCGGCGGCGTGATCATCAAATCCAGTCCCCACTCTTCCAGCTCGTTCATCTTGTCCTCCGGAACCCAGAGGCGATGAGACGGGGCGTGCGTGATCCAGAGGAGTTTGACTTTGCGGGTGGCTTGGGATTGGGATTCGGGGTCGGTGCTGGGGCGCAGGAGCGCGTAGAGCAGCGGGTATGCGACTGCGATGCCGGAGCCGCCGGCGATGAGGATGGCGGTGGAGGAGGACTGGAGGATGTTGAGGGCGTGGGGGGAGCCGTAGGGGCCGTCGAGGCGGATGCGGGTTGTCGGATTTGTGCGTGCGTGTTGAAGGAGTTGGTGTGTGAAGCCTGATGGTCTTTGGGCGCGGATCAGGAGGGAGAATAATGCGAGTTTCTTGCCGTCCTGCGTCTCAGATTCTGGAGGGGTTGTTGGCGCAGCGGAGAAGATGGTAAATGGATGGGATTGAAGTGCTTGTTTTCGCGATAGCGAAGGGACGGAAATGAAGATGTGTTGGTTTGGTTCCCATCCTTTCTTCATGTTCGCTGCGATCAGCGCGGTTTTGTTGTTGGTGTTGACTTCCCAATTTGCAGAGAGAAGAATTGTTTCCTCGTCTTCCAGGACCGTCAGAGTGGCTGGGTGTGTGGAGGACTTGAGCCACATGCGATACAAGACGCGATCGAAGAGGAAAATCGCGAGGGATATGCCGACATATGGCCGCGAGGTATAGTGGTGGAACCAGAGAAAGACCAATCCGGCGACTTGTAGAACGATGTGCAGCCCGAGGAAAACTTCGTACCATCTCTTTCTAAAACTTCCCAGACTTGTGAAGTAGATGACTTCATATGCGATGAACGCACCCAGTCCTAGGAGGACAACGCGATTGAAGATGAATTTGAACAGCGTGAAACCGAGACGTCGCAGTAAGCCATACCAGACTGCAAACATACCCGCAAAATGCAGGAATGCCTCGAGGCACATGATCTCTCCCACCCTGCGATGGAAGATGTTCAGGCTCTCGTAAGAATATCCCGTCAAGAACTTGAGCGGCTGATTTTTCGCGGCAAGGAGGTATAGCAAAGGTAGGTTCGATATGAAGATGATGCCGCACCGGTCGGCGAAAACGAAGAGGTAGAAGAAGTTCAACGGCATGCGGTAGAGGTTGTAAAAGAGTGTCAGGCCGAGCCACGCAAGTACAAGCAGCGAGGTAGCGTTTGTAGGAAGAGTTTTGTTGATTATGGGTATTGGAAGAGGTTGGTATTGTAATACTGATGCGAGAAGGTAATATGGTCTCCAGTACCACGGCACTGTCTTTCGCTGCGATCGCGATGGAAGTAGAGGGCTCGTTTCGTCGTGCTTTTTCGGCGCTGGTGGTGTGATATTGCCTTCAATAGTACTGCTCGAACTACTCCAAGTCTCGATGTCTTCTGGTCCAATCCTTCTCTTATCCATCGCACTCCACCTCTTCCTCCGATGTAGGACCAGCCTTTCACCCCAATGCCACGCCGTGAAGACCACGAGTATACCCAGCAGCACCGAATTGTACGTCTTCAAGAACCTCCTGCTAAACAGTATCGCTTCCACCATCTTCCTAAATCTCGGGTCTTTGCCTGGATCGTCTGGATCGACCAGCTCGCCTCCTCCCGCCGCTGCCCGTACATCCCAAGGTTCTTCGGTCGATGCGGTCGCGTGGAGCGCAAAGCGTAAGAGGTCGCGAAGCCATGGTGTATCGCCCATTGTAGCTGCAGTACGAGGTTGAAAAAACAGAGGTATTGGTCGAAGCACCTACATGTCCGACTGTGATGCCATGCATTGCATGTTCCGCGTGCTCGCGTCATCAGGTGGACCGTATCAGATGCTTGCGCATAGCTGTGCTGCGATAAGCCTTGGGCGCGGATACCGTGGCACGCGATGCTCAATGTGGGGTTGTCCAGCATCATCCCTTTGAGGGTGGCATTGTGATACAATCGCCATGTAGCCTTTTATTCTTCGAGATGGACTAAGTGCATGCAGTTCATAGTGCTCGATTTATGTGCTCAGTCTTTGTACTACGTGACCCAGGACCATGGTTCGAACGAAGTGCAAGATGCTGGTGCAGCCTTGGCACATGTCACAATCACAGGCAACTTGAGAGCAAAGCAGCACAATGTGTGCAATTCGAATAGAGACTTTTGATATTCAGGCCTACTCGTTCTTCCACTCAGCCTTCTGCTTGGACGCAAAAGCCGACATGCCAATCTTCTGATCCTGGCTGCCAAACAGGCCGTGGAAGACTCTCCTCTCATACTCGACGCCCTCACGGATACCGAGCTCCTGGCTCTTGTTGACTACCTCCTTGCACGCCTTGACAGCGATTTGGCTGTAGCTCGCAATCTTCTCCGCCGTCGCGAGAGCGCCGTTGACACACTCTTCCGGAGTCTCGAATACCTTCGCGACCAGACCCCACTCGCCCGCCTGTGTTGCCGAGATGTTGTCACCAGTAAGGATAGTCTCCATCGCTCTTGACTTGCCAACTGCCTTTGTGAGTCGTTGCGAGCCTCCTGCGCCTGGGATTACGCCCAGCTTGATCTCTGGCTGACCGAAGACGGCCTTCGGTCCTGCGTACATGATGTCACCCATCATTGCAAGCTCGCATCCTCCTCCCAGCGCGTAGCCGTTCACAGCTGTGATCAGAGGCTTCTTGAGGAAGGTGACGAGGTCGGACCAGCTTTCTATGAAGTCGTTGCCATATGCGTAGCTGAATGTGAGGTCCTTCATCTCCTTGATGTCTGCGCCGGCGGCGAAAGCCTTTTCAGAGCCGGTCAGGACAATTGCACCGACTGACTTGTCCGCCTGGAAGTCGCGGAGGGCTTGGTTGAGCTCGAGGATGAGGGGTGTGCAGAGCGCGTTAAGGGCCTTGGGGCGATTGAGCTGGACTATAAGCTGTTAGTCACTTGATCTGGTAGGTTTGAGTGCAATCTAAGCTCCTAGAAACAAAAATGTGGCTATGAAAAAGATGTCCACTTACTGAAACCAACACCAGGCTTAGGTGTCGATACCATTATGTGCTCATACTGTGGTGCGGAAGCATACCCGCGCACAAACCTGGGCAGACCCGTTGGCCTGAACTGTGAAGCAACCCGTGCTGTTGACCTGAATGCCTGCATCTTGTGTGTGATCAATTGTATCTCGTCTCAAGAAACAATCGCTGAGATTGAAGACTACATGGTCAAATGAAGCTCGAAGCTGTGGTGGGTAGCATCGGCGAACCTCGGTTGTGCCTTCCGCCAGAAGACTCCCGTTCCCACTACGCCGCGTGGGCTCTAGCGTACCTTTTCCGTTAGCGGCCTTCTAGACGTAGCTCCGCCCCGGTTGCGACACGCAGCTGGACTTTTTGACACGACGCCTCAACATTCGCGCCTCCTTCCCGTCCATCGACCCTCGCCACGTCCATACCACCATATCCGTATCCCCGAGCATTAACACACTAGAAGCATACGGTCGACGCAGTAATTGCAACCATGGACTCCCCAGAGCCTGATACCCCTTTCGCGGCTGTCACGGCGCAAACGACAAAGTATGGAAGGGTAGGTTATACTAGGACAGCCTGGCGCGTTCGCAATCCGCCTGCATTCGCATCTATCAGATGTGTGTGGAAATAATAGAGGGGTCTTTTGCTGATAGCCAGCAGATGTTCCAAACATACCTCGACAAGTCAACACCATACACACCATACCGATGGGGCGGAACAGCAACACTCTTCATCCTCTTCGGGCTGCGCATATTCTTCGCACAAGGATGGTATATTGGTACGCATTGCCGGCATCAGCATCCGCCGCAATTGCTAACGCGCCACCAGTTGCATACTCGCTAGGCATCTACCTTCTCAACCTCTTCCTCGCCTTCCTCTCCCCCAAATTCGACCCCGCGCTGGAACAGGATGAAGGCATGGAGGACGGCAACGCCAGCGGGTTGCCGACAAAAGAAGATCAAGAGTTCCGGCCGTTTGTCCGCCGGCTGCCAGAGTTCAAGTTCTGGTACTCGACGACCCGCGCGATTACCATTGGCTTTTTCTGCAGCTGGTTTGAGATCTTCAACCTCCCGGTTTTCTGGCCCGTCTTGCTGGTGTACTGGCTGATTCTTTTTGGCCTGACGAGTGAGTTTATGCATGGCTGGAGTGCAAGGGGGATTGCAAGCTAATACGAAACAGTGCGCCGACAAATCCAACACATGATCAAATACCGCTACGTTCCGTTCACGGTAGGAAAGACGCGGTACTCGGCGAACTGAGCGCTCACGTTAGATCGCTAGTTCCTTCTTCGATATGCCCGGGGCGGCGTTCGCACGTTTGGGCAGCTGTAGCGCTTTCGATTCTACACTTTAGGGATAGACTTTGTAGGGTTGGGGCCGCCGCTTTTGGATTGCAAGAGCGACGCCACTGGGAGCAAGCATGACTACGGCTGGATTGTCACATTATGTGTACACGTAGCAAAACGAGCAATTTATACCATTAATATTCATGTTAGGTGTCATGATGTTGCTTGCATCCGTACCACTAGCGGAGGATACTAGTGTCTGTTCTGTGCAGCTACGAAGAGTCGTTTTCAGGGCTCTTTACACCACGCTTCTAGACCTTTCTAATCCTCAAAATGTCCGAACCCACGCTATGCGCCCTACCCAAAAACGCCGCCCATGCTCGCGCATCAAAAGCCAACAAACTCTACCTCCCTCCCTTCCCCTCCTTCTTCTTCTTCAAATACCCCGCCACCTGCTCCACATGACTAACAAAAAAGCACCTATTCGCATCATTCTTCCACACCAGCACGCCCAGTGCCTGCGCATAGCCCATGACATCTCGATACTCGCTCTCCGACCCAAACTCACGCATCAAATAGCCCGTCGTAACTTCGACGCGCTCGCCTTCGTACTCCCAGAGACGGATCTGGTCCATAACGGTAGGCGGCAAGGGCGGGTTGGATTTTTGCATCTGCGGATGCGCGTAGGTGGTTAGGTAGGAGATGATTTGCGCGGACGTGATACCCGCTTGGACGGCGCGGTGGACGGATTCCTTTGTGAGTTTGCCGGAGACGAGGTTGGGGAAGCGGTGTTGGAGTTTGGTGAACAAGCTCAGAATAGCAATCTGGATCAGACTGTTGGTGTACGCGTAGAGTCTGTAGTTCGTCTCGACGATGATGAAGCCCTTGTTTTGGGCCTTGCTGTCCGGTTTCTCCGTGGTGCCGACGTCAGAGCCCGGGAGGGCGCCGGAGTCGGATGTCAAGGTGGTGGCAAGGCGGGTGGGGTAGAATGTAGGTGACTCTTTGGAGCTGCGGTAGACGATGCCCATGGCTGAGAGGTCGTCGAGCATGTGGAGTTGGCTGGGGGAGAGGGTGGAGGTGGAGTAGTCCTGGCCGAGTTCAAGAGACCCGAGCATGAAGAGGAAGGAGAGGACTTCTGTCTCTGACATGCCCAGATCATCGACCATCTTGAGGTATACTATCAGCAGATTCCAGACCTGGGCATTCGTCTCCTGCAGCACAAAGCTGAACCCCTCTTTAGTGATTCTCGGTGTCCCATGCACTGTCCTGACCAAATCCCCCGTATGCAGCAGCTTCTTCGTCCCAGGCCCGACGTCCATCTTCACGCTCCCTGGCTGAAACCCTGCAGCTCCACTGACCATGAAGAACAATATGCCCTCCCACTGCTCTCTTGCATGCGCATCCAGGAACTCAATACTAAGCCTCTTCTCCCCTCTCTCAGCTTTCGACGCCGGTACACCAAACGTGCGGTGCGTCCCCGACCCTTCAATAGCATGGCGCAAGCTACGCTGAAACCCAGGAATGAGCGAGTACGACAGGCTTTTATCGTCTTCCCGCTTCGACCCGAGGATATGTAGGCGCTCGAGAATATCAAGGGCTTGTACGCGTTCGCTACGCGCCGAGGGCTTGAACCAGGCTTCGAGGTCGGCGGCGGGAAAAGACGAGGGCATGTAGAGCATCGCCATGACTATTGACTTTGCTGTGCCAGTATTAGCTTTTAGTCAACAGGCCTGACATGTGATACGTACCCAAGTGCGGCAACATGCACCTAAAAACCGCCAGCACTGTCGACGGCGCCTCATACAGCTTCCTATGCGTCTGCAGCGGCAAGCCCTGCAGATACTCGAGGGCCTGAATCGATGATGACGCCGACATCGCTGTAGATGTGGGCTTAGAAATTAGTTTGCTACCGTATTATCATGTTCGGGTGATACATGAAAACATAAGCGCCAAATGTCGCGTAGGAAAAGTCGTTGTCGCGCGAAAGTACAGGTCAAAGAAAGGTGTCGATGTTCCGACCTATAGTTCCATGACGCGCCAAGTGGGCGGAGACGAGCCCCACGCTTCCGCTCCGCCCCTAACCTAGCGCGGGAGATGCGGCTGGAACTGCCGAGTGAGATGTCGACTTCACACCTTCAATACTGGGAGATACAGGGAGATACTGTTGAAAGATGGCCGCTACGAAGTTTGTGCGCTCCGTAAGCTCTACGCTCACATTACTTAGTCTGGTCACGTGGAATTGACCAATATCCCAGGTCTGGGAGTCTTTCCGAGCCAACTCTGGTCTTGAGCCAAGGTATATCCATCCTCGGGTATAGCTTCAACAGTGCTAACCCATGACGCCAGACTACTTGATGGCGTATGACGATCCGTAGCCTTCCATCAATTGTGCTCACTCCCAAACAGCTCCGAGTAACCTCCGCAGTCCCAGGCCACGTCAAGTTCGAACTGGACATCCAGAAAGAGCATACAGTCCGTTCCGACCTGTCGTGTATCAAAGACATCACTGATAAATTCCAGAATCGACTCAACATCCTCCATGGCGGAACGATAGCTAGCATGGGTACGACGACCCTCACTACTTTAGTACAATGATTCTGACTGTCACAGTCGACCTGGGCGGTTCGCTAGCCGTAGCATCTCGCGGCCTCTTCGCGACTGGCGTCTCGACTGATTTGAATGTAACCTACCTCTCATCAGGTGGTAAAGTCGGTGACCTGATACACGCCGAAGTAACTTGCGACAAGTGTTCGTTTACCTCTGATTGTGCTCCACCTGCGCCTTCGCTAATACATCTTCAGTCGGCAAGACTCTTGCGTACACATCAATCAAATTTTCAAACAACAAGGGTGAAGTATTTGCCAGAGGTAGTCACACAAAGTACGTGGCGCTTGCGTGGAAAGATCCAAACAACATTGTTGAAGAACTGTCGCCAAAGAAAGAAGAGGGAAAACCATAGAGATTCGAGCGATGATGTAGATCATAATGTTCATTGATGCGTGCTAGACATGTGCTAGTGATACAATCATTCGCGCCAATCGCTTTGCCACGCTGTACCGTCCGTGGAGGAGACATCTGTATTCCGTACATGTCATCGACGTCCTTCACCCCTTGGTTGAGAGATTGCTTCGAAATTTTCAGTATCATGCAGGGAACATGCTTTTGCTTGCGTTGTGCCCTGTCCAAATCCCACCGCCCTTTCCATGCAGCTCTGTCATTGACAGGCTTAAGAGCTACCAGGAGACATATCGGCGTTCTGATCGTCACCCGTGCCCCAACCCTTACCTTTCAACAGATTGACAAAGCTGCTTTTCCGTGGGGTCAGCTTCCTCATGGCTCGGCCAAAAGATCCTTTGTTATCGCTCGGCGGGTTGTCGTGCTTACGGGGTGGGTGCATCGGATACTCCGCGCTCAACATTCTGTTGTCTTTCCGGTACTTGTACTCAAACTCCTGTAAATCGTGTTAGCATGACCTCCCATCGTCCTAGAAGTCTGGTCATGTCACGTACCCATAAGCTGTTTGCTGCCTGCTCCGTGAGACATAGGTCGCGCATTTGCGCAAAGATGTGGCACGCTGCTAGCTTGTCTTGACTCAGTCTGCACTGGCCCAACTGGCCTTCTGGTATATGTGTTGGATCAAGCTCAGCCATCATAGCTTCCGTGCGCCAATGATCGCATCGAGACTGAAAACGGCCGGCCCAGTACAGCGGTGGCATGTAATCTCGAACCTGAAGGTAAGACTCAATGTCAGCACTTTCTTCATATTGCTGATCAGAAATGGACCAGGGTCGATCGTCCTGGGTGTATTGTACACCTGTCAAGGATTCCGTTGAAGGCTGTGTCGAGGTGGCGCTCTGTAGGAAGGATGCCTTGTAAGGCCACGGCGGCTGCGTGACGATGCTATCAGAAGAGTTTGAGGGAATGGTTGATGTGGGACCAGCCTGCGCTGCATGATCGGGCGCGGTAGAGACAGTATGCTTCGTTTCCTCAGGAATGGACTCGCAGGAGGCAGCCGTCGAAGCCATCTTGTAGCGATACGTCTGATAGGAAGATGTTGGTTGAAAGAAGCTTGAGAGAGATGGTGTCCGATATTGGTCTGGGATGGCAGGTACTGGGGGCAAACTTTCCGTGCTTGTTCCAAAATTGTGGAAAGTGAAGGAACGTGGAAGTCTCACCTCATGGTTTGCTGCTGCCAGCGCACGCGAAGACCTCCAAATCCCTCCTAGACCGTTCGGGGTGTTCAGTGTTTTCCTCTGCTGTTCCTTGTCTGATTTCAAACGCGGTAGCTCTGGTCTTGGGGTTTCTGGTAGCAGCGGTGCTGGTGTGTGTTTTCGGAGACCCAATCTGGGCTGTACAATTGAACTACCTTTTGCAAGTGAGGGTTCATGCTCCTTTGGTTGCACGCGCTTGGCAGTGACGGGCGTTTGCTCGGCGAGATTCGAGCTCATGCGTTTCTTTGCCATTGGTGGAGTGCTCTGGTGTGGCTGTTTGCTAGAGCCAAGCGGAGATTCTTTAACAACTGAGCTTCTATTCTTCACCGTCGCAGGCGCTGCTAGGCTTTCGCGCTTCAGACTGTTTTCTAAGATCTGAGAGCGTCTCTGGCTCATGCGATGGTTCGTAGGTATATTCTCTTGTAGAGTAGGCTTCGTGGTGACTGGAGTGCCTGCAGGTTTCTTATATCCTGCTTTGCTGGAAGGTGCGTTGTGTGCTGGCTGGGGTGAATGCGCCGCGTTCACTAGATTGGGTGTTGTACGTGATCTCACTGCCAGCTTCGAGGGGGAGCCCGCGCTGTCGGCGATTGGAGTACGACGGTTGACGACATGTGGTTCGCGTCGCGACGTGGGTTGAGAAAGGTATTGACGTGGACTGGAGACGCGTCGTTCCGAGAGAGGAGGGCTCGGCGAAGGTATCTTGGAAGGCATTGCGCGCAACTTGGGGTCGGTGACAATGGTGACAGGCTGAATCTTGATCGCCCTGTCTTGGTCATCACAAGAACCACCCGAAACAGATCTAACTGGTCGTGGTAGAAAGCTCGTCGTTCGTGAGCGAGGCAGTGCCGAGGACGTCGCGTTCACTTCATCAGTCTTTGTAGTATCCTCGAGTTGAGTAAGTGTATCAGGTTTCATTGCCGCATCAATTGGCCTCTTTGAAGCTGCCAGATCGCGCGGCTGTGATAAAGGCGCGTCAAAATGGGGAGGGGACGCGTTTGCTCCCGAGGCCGTTACTGCAATAGTAGGTTTGGGGACAGGGTGCCGACCAGGTGTAATCTTTCGCTGAGATAGAGGATTGGAAATAAAAGCGAGGCCATGACTGAGCGTCCTCCGGAACTTGCTCGCGCCGTGAGGAGCGGCACCGCCACCTGGGGGCTGCTGCTGGGCTACCTTTCTGCCCACCATGTCTGCCGTCTCTGCCTCGCCGTGCTGAGCTGCCTCCCACTGGGCGCGTATTTGCTCAAATCTTGCTCGGTCTGGATACATTAGCATAGCTGCGGCGTGGACAACGTCGACGTGGGGGAAGCACTTACTTTTGGTGTGGTGTTGACGACACGAGGTGAGCAAGCTGGAGGAGGTGAAGAGGGAAGGCACGAAGCAGCTACCCCCATAGCAACCACCAGGGCACGACGTCACACAACAAAAACACGTGCCGATGTAGGGGAGAGCAAAAGAGAGGATTCGGCAGTTGCGACTGCAATTATGTCATGGCATGAGATAGAGACTACTACGAAATAAAGGGTATACAAAATTCGAGAAACGCAAAACATTCACGCCACGCTATGCAAGTGTCGAATATCCAGCTAGTCATGCACACATACTACCTCTATTTACTCCGAGTCGCTATCGACGATAAAGGCTCCCCTTTTACGTGCTATCGGCCGTCTTGCAATAGGTGTCGCTTCGTCTTCCTCGTCGTCATCGTCCGCCATCACAACATCTTCGTCTTTTCCTGCGTTAGATGTAGCAGCTCCCGTTGTGGTGTTTTCATCACTCTCGTGTACGCCATTGGCATGCTGCGATGATAATGGAGTGTCAGTAGCCTCGTTTTCGACTTCGGTCTCGTCGTGCATCACATCTCTTGCCGATAAAGACGGAGCTCTACTGCTAGGAGTTGCAGCGTCCTCAACATCCTCGTCGCTACCGTCGCTGTCTGCAAATGGCTGCGCCTTCCTTTTAGGCGGAGTCTTGCGCCTCTTGGTCCTAGATGTTGAGTCATCTGCTTTCCTCTTCTTGGACGTGTTGGTCTCTGTGCTGCCTGATGTGAGAGATTTGCCGAACGCCTTCATGATCTCTGTTCGAAGTGCTTCTTCACGCGCGAAGAACTCCACGTCCTTGTTGTTGTCATCTTCGTCATCCGAGTCGTGCACAAACTCGGTACTTTTCTGCTTGGCGAACTTCTCGAGCTCCTTTCTGCGTCGAGCTTCGGCTCTGCGGTCCTTCTCCTCGTCGTCCAACTCAACCGGCGTGCCAACCCGTTGACGGCGCTTTAGTTTCTTCCGCTCGCCATCAGGTTTCCTCTCCGTAGCTTTTCCGGCCCGGTATTCGCCATGATCCTCTTCTACTATATTGTCTGCTTCGTCGTCATCGTCGTCAAAGTCTACCCGGCGGGTCAAGCGGCGGGCTGCCGATGCTTTGCTTCGGATGAGGTCCTCGGGGCCCTTGCCATCTTCGTACGTTGGTGGATCGAACTCGTACTTGCGCAGTAGATTGATGGCGAATTCTAGATCAGTTGACGTGAACGTCGAGGCGATGATCCACGTCGCGTCGGGATCGTGCGCTTCACCCAGCCTGGAGAACCCTACAAGCGTCATAAGCAGTCGCAGCTTATTGTCCTTGAACATCGCTAGACGGCGCTCTTCGCTGTCAGGCTTCACAACTAGACTTTGTCAGCTTATTTCAATCTTGTTGAAGGGCCTGATTTACGGATGGATGGAGGCTTCGGGGACTCCTCTGGATTTTCAACCACTTCTTCACCTTCCGGCCGCTCGGCAGCCGCCAGCGCTTTGCGTGCCTCTTCAGCATCCTCCCATGCTTTACGCTCCTCTGCTGCAGAGGCGAGGATGTCTCGTACCCAATGTAGTGCATCCGACTTTGCCTGGTTAATCAACACGCCAACAGCGACTCCAATCTGCTCTGGCACCTCCATGCCAGGTTTGACTTCGAGCTCTGCCGGCGCACGTGGCGTTGACTTGGTGATCTCACGATCGTAGCCATGATCGAGGAAAAACAGTGTGGCTGGAATCTTGCTGAACAGCATTTCCACAACAAGCTCTGACCTCTCCTGTACCTTCTTGACAACTTGTCTAAAGAAATGCCTGACGAACTCATCCCACTCTTTGTACGCAGGTGATTCTGGGTCTAGACCACCCGGGCCCTTCATCATTTTGGTGAAGAGCTGAAGGATGTCGACTCGGCATAATAGAACACCAAGCTCCATCTTGAATGCAACTCGGTGGAAGAAGCGGTGCGTCCGCTTCAATTGTTCGGTATCGAGATCGCTGAAGTATCTCGCAAATGCCACGAAGGTGTTGACGCTGCTTTGATTAACGAACTTTGCCGCAAAACGCTGAAAGTCAAACTTTCGCTCTGATACCGTCCGTTGTGCTTGTTGTATGTCTTCGGTGTCTGATATATGGCCTTCCTCGTCACCGTTAGCTCCGTGGGTTTCCGCTACTTTCTTCTTGATCTTCCGAGCACGTCGCTTCGATTTCACCTGTAGGTCCACGTTCTGTTTTGCATATCGTTCCAACATCCGCAAGAACACATGGGAAAGTTCAGTGACCGCGTCCAAGTAGCCAAAACCTTGACCGTTGTATGATCTCAAAATAATGACCACACGGTCGTGGGTCGATTCTTCATAGAAGATGCGGTTTTGAATGTTCTCGGCAATCTCCTGGTCATCTTCTAGCGCCGATTCTGACATTTCGTGAACGGTAAGCAGAATCTGGGTAAAGCACTTCATGCCGGCATTGAGATCCTGCCATGCCTTTTCGTCCTGACTCTTTTGCATGAATCTGTTCAATAAGATGAACGTCTCTTGGTTCATAACTTCAGCTACCAGGCCGTAACTCTCGTCCTCGGCAGTAAGGACTGCAGGATCTTTCGGATCAGCAGCCCGCTCCTTCATTGTTCGCCGCCGTGCACACTCTGCTCGTAGGAACCAAGACGCCAAGTAGAAAAACTGTCGAGAATGACGTATCTCGACTCGCTCGGTCTCGCGTTCGATGGCCTTTCGCAGGTGCAAGAAGAGCGGGTTGAATGAAGAATCGAGAAACTCTTCAACGAACGCCTTGATGTGCTTGCGGGCGGAGACAGACAGTGGAACGGGCAAGTCGAATTCTTCTCTCTCTTGTTCTCCGTCCACTTTCTTGCCGGGGCGCCTGGGCTTGTTCCACTTCTTCGTCTGGTCCATCTTCTGCATACTAGCCTGTGCTTTGCCGAGGACGTCCTGACCGGATATTGTTGTCACCTTCTCGTCGTCGCGCTTCACCCATATCATCGTGCCGAATCGATTGTGCCGAGTCGGTGCGTTTCGAGCATATCCTGCAAGCATTGCTTTCTCCTTCTGCATCAGATTTTTCAGCTCGTCAGCGTTCTTTGTACCGAGCTTCTTGTCCTCCATGAATAGCTTCTCGGCATCAATGCCCTTGAGCAGGAAGAACAGTATCTCAAGCACGATCACATCTTGCGCTACGAAATCTTCTCCAATGCTCGACGCAACACTCAGCAGGACCTGGAATATGTCCTGCTCGTGGAAGGTGTCGATAGTTGCTGACCGAGACACTTCCGCCTCGTCAATGTCCATAGGTGCACTCGTTGGCGGCGAAAGCATAGCAATATTGCGGATAAAGTACAGCGCGATACGGATGATGCCCTCGTCTCTTGGAGTTCGTTCGCGCAGCGGCACGGCCATTGAGGGCAGGGCGATCTTGACGGCTGTCTGCAGCGTTCGATCGCGGTCAAACTGGAGAATCGCTCTCTTGTATCCGATCTGGGCAAGCTGTATGTACGGTCCATGTCGGTGGTGGTTGACGGTCGCTTCGATGGGGTCGATCTCGAATGGCCATGTCAATGGCACGAGGAGTTCCACTGGCATATGTTAGCTATGAATTTTTTTGGGCGTGAAATGTACCTACAAGTCGCGACTGCAATCTTATGCCTCCATTTGTCCTCTATTGCTTTGGGCGAGATCTTCGCAAGTATCTCCAGCAAATCGCCTTTTACGAGGTTTGCTTCCGCCATGCATCGTGCCACATCTCGTCGATTGAGCTGTCCATCGCCAAACTTGAGCCATTTCCGGAGGTCCTTCAAACACAATAGGGCGTCGTCACCGAGGGAGTATGTGCCATCGTCGCCAATCCCACCAAGCTGCAGGCGTGTTAGCCGAAATACTGCAAATGTCGAATGTACATACAGCAGTAATAAGACTGTGGACATGAGCACGAATCTCAGGGTCCACTGGGTCTTTTGCCCAGTCGTCCAGCGTCGTTTGGGCCATTGCGGTGGTTGACAGTGGGAGTCGCTACTTCGCGTCGCGATCACTTCCAGACGCGTCGACGCGTTAATTGATCCATGTGACAAATGCAGCAAATCCGCCAAGACGAGAGCTTCCTCTCGCGACAGGGGTGCTCCCCACGTCATGCCTCGGCTACGCCTGCAGCGGCTTTCATCGGCCACTTTGCATGCATCACATGTTTTGAACGTCGACGTCGAGAATTCATTAGGAACTCTGCACATTATACACAATGTTTTCGGCAGCATCTAGACAGGCGATTCGAACTGCAGCTAGGCAGCAATGCCGTGTATTCAGCAGCACCCCTTCTGTAGGAGCTGCAGCTGAAGTGAAGAAGCTTGGTGTCATTGGAGCGGGACAGATGGTGAGTGTTATGAAGGAAAATACCGTGCATAATGTTCTGATGAGATCAGGGTCTTGGAATAGCTCTTGTAGCAGCACAGAGAGCCTCCGTTCCCGTCAAGCTCATTGACAGCTCCCAAGCATCCATCGATAAGGGCCTCAAGTTTGCCGACAAGCTTCTCGAAAAAGACGTCGGCAAGGGCAGAATCTCCAAGGAAGATGCCACAGCCGCCCGTGAGCGAATCACATCAAGTACTTCCCTTGGAGATTTGTCAGATGTCGACTTTGTCATCGAGGCCGTTCCTGAGATCCCAGATCTAAAGTCTAAGATCTTCGCCCAACTCGCTCAGATCTGCCCATCGCATACCATTCTCGCAACAAATACATCGTCGATTAGCATCACCAAGATCGCAGCCAGCACTTCTGAGAACCCCACTGATCTGTCTGCATCCTCTCGCGTCATCTCAACACATTTCATGAACCCCGTACCCATCCAAAAGGGCGTGGAAATCATTACCGGGTTGCAAACATCGCAGTCCACCATCGACACCGCCATCGCCTTTTGCCAGAAGATGGGAAAGATCGCGTCGCAGTCCGCCGACAGCCCAGGTTTCTTGGCCAACCGTATCCTCATGCCTTACATCAACGAGGCCATAATCTGCCTGGAGACCGGCGTCGGCACCAAGGAAGATATCGACAGCATCATGAAGAACGGAACGAACGTGCCCATGGGCCCACTGCAGCTTGCGGACTTTATCGGCATCGATACGTGTTTAGCGATCATGCGCGTATTGTACGAGGACACCGGCGACTCCAAGTACCGGCCGGCAGTATTGATGAAGAAGATGGTGGATGCGGGGTGGTTGGGCAAGAAGAGCGGGAAGGGCTTCTACGATTACTAGGCCCGTACTAAAAGAGCGTGAATAGACTAAAATTCAAAAAAAAAAAGCAGTCCGAACCGGCGACGCCATAGCACATCCTGTCTAGCTTCGGAGATGCTTTGGGGTATCTTCGTGAGGCTTAGAGCGCAGCATATTGCTCTCCATCCCACCCATGCAATAGTACTGGCCGTAGCACCTCAACACCACGTTCATCGCATCATTTGCAGCTAATGATACCACGTATGTTAGATCTAGTAGTATTAGAATCGCTCAAATCAGGTCAAGACTATCCGATGGAGTGCAGGTACAAGTCCCGCCCCGTACACCACCACTAGCGTGACATCAGAACTTGAGGCAGTGCAACGCGGATTTACCTTGAATTTTACCAACCCTTCCGGCAGCTTAGTGTCGCACTCTAACTGCTCTTTCTGACACCATATAAATCTCTTCCATGGAAATTCAAGCGGAAAGAGGATGAACCCCGTGAACACATCTCCGACTCCTCAAGACCAACAGCATACAAATCTCCCTTCATCCCCAACCTCCTTCACTTTTTTCATCAACCGTCTAACCCCCTAACAGCTAGCATACAACAACCAGCAAAAATGTCCTTCCGCAAACTAAACCCCCTCCTCGCCCTCTTCCTCCTCCTCTCCCTCCTCACCCTCGCCACCGCCCAAATAGTCCCCCCAACAAGCGTAAACGGCTGTGTCGTACGTCCCCTCTTCCCCCACTTTACCTCATCTAACCCCACCCCAGGCCGGCGCAGTAGACTACTGCAACAAGCAAGTCTGGCCCCCGGGCAGCCCAGACCTGCACTGCATGTCCGTGTCCGACACGCCGTGGAGCACCGAAATGGCCATGATGCGCTCGAAATGCTACTGTCTGCGCAAGGACCTGCAGCAGAGGTGGTGGACGTGCTTTTATCAGCAGGCGGCGTTGTGTCCGAAGGATCAGGTTACGATGAGGGAGATTTGGTGTGAGTCTTAACCTTTCCCTTGTCGAGTTTGGTTTGGGTGAAGGAAGGGGGTTTGATACTAATGTGTCGAGCAGATCAAGAGTGGGAAATCCATCGCTATCAGCGCCGCTTGTACTGTCTGGACGACTATAAGCCGTCGCCGCCATGGCATCTCATCAACAACGATTACATGAAGATGCACTACAATATGTTGCGCCCGTATCAGTACTCGTATGAGTTTGTGCAGTACAAGGTATGTTTTCCCTAGTGTCTTTGAATTTTGAATGTGGGGCTATGCTGATGGGGATAGAAACGCGACACGAATTCCACGGTGCGAAGGGAGGCGATGATTGAAGGCTGTTGATCATGATTTCTGGATGGGAATGAGAGTTTTTGGTCATAAGGTCTAAATGGAGATGGTTTGGTATCATGGGGTCGGAATATGGTGTTTCAGGAACGGGATGTGGTTTTAGACAAGGAGATACTGGTTGTAGATGCATTGCGGTGGGACATGCATGTTGCAGCTTTGATATCACGTCTTTGTAAACTGAGCTTCAACACAAGCAACCATTTGCGTTATATACAAATTTGATTTCTTTTTTACTCTAGTGGGCATTACCCGTGCTAAGTGGTCTAAGGACCCTGAGCCACATAACCTTCCCAGCCTATCCAGCCAATCCGACCCCAGGTAGCAACGCTAGTCTAGCACAACCCTTTCGGAAGGCTCTGATGTACAAGCATGTCCAGAAACTTCTCCTAGATGACGTCCCTCTTCTCCCTGGCGAACGTTCCGGTGTTCTTCTTTCGCCATTCTGGCAGACCATTCCTTGTGCCGCGACGCTCGCTGATCAAATCGTCCGTGATCAGCCCCGACTCCATCATCGCCTCTCGCCCACGGTCGATCCGGTCCTTCTCCGTTGCTGAGAAGCTCTGCCATGCCAATCGTTGTGCTGCCTCGCTCTTTGTGATGTTCTTGTTCATTTTCAACTGCATGTTGTCCTCTAGCTTGCGATCTTGGGTCGCCCTTGGGGGCGCCAAGTGCATGGAGTCAGGCACCAACAATCTGAGTTTGGGTATTGAAGTCAGAACTCTTGGGAATTTTTGCCGCAGTCCGTCGACTCGTGGTGAAACGTCGATGTGTGGTTTGATGAAGTTCGGCTCGGAGGACGTAGTCGGACTCGTGTAATGCCGCATAAGCTTCAACTTGTACGCTTCGCTGATCTCCCCGCGTTTTGGGAACGGGTTCTGGAGTTTCGGTATCCATCGCTGTGCTGCCGCTCTACGGATTGCAAGCGTCCTTTGGTCTTCCTTGGTAACCACTGGCTCAGGTATGGTCACTCTAAGACTCATCGTCTCCGGCGGTGTGCTCAAGTAAGACGCCTCCCGGTTGCCGTGGCCTTCTCTGCTGGAGATGCATGGTGTGTCCAGGCCCGCTAGGGGAGTCAATCGCTGCCTCTTGTTCGCATGTGCAGTGTCGTCGTTTGCCGTAGAAGTTGGTGGCGTGGGCATGCCAAGGCTGCTGTTGAAGACTTCTGAGTAGAACTGGGCGTCGTACTTCGTCATTGTCCGCTTAGAGATTCTTGCTGGAGTCTCCATAATTATCGGAGTAGATATGCTGCAACTGAGATGTGTGCTTGGTGTAGCTGGCGTTTTGGTAGCTTGAAGAATGTGTTGTCGGTGATGAGGTTGAGGTTGTGGATCGTCAGTACGCTATAGTGACCTACATTGTTATTGTTAGAGAGGCTGAGACCTGGCTTGTAGTTGAAGTAGGCTTACTTGGCGCTAACGAGTGAGGATGAGGCTAAGTAGTGAGTGTTGCTATTGAGACCGGGGGTGGCAGCCGTGGGTTGAAACTGAGTAAGCTCAAAAACGAGCGTTGGCTGAGGGTGTTTGCAGACGCGCCTGAGGTGAGTCGTTCTTGCTTGTTTTGAGCTTCAGCCGCGATTGCGTCAGGGCGGCGAGACACCGAGCAGGAGCGGTCGAGCAGGACAACAAAGCCTTTGTTGCCACCTTTGTCGACACAAGCCATGCTCAAAGGCGATATCCGGGCGAACTCAGACATTGTGAAGCTGGGTGAGCAAGAATTGGTAAGATGGGTGTTGGGCTTCAGCATGGCAGCTGTGTGATTGCGCAAGTCGCTTCGCACGTGGTCAACATCTTGAATTTGATTAACTGCGCTACAATTAATTTGGGTTGAATAAAACGTATGAAAACATGGGAGTTGGAGTTCGGAGCGTGTTCGGTGGTAGACAATCACATCGGAACTTGAGACAAATTAGTCAGGCTCGGCATCAAACACGTGAACTTCAGATCTCGCCAAACTTTTACTCTCTTCTGCCCGTGCCGTCGATCTTGTCCTCGCTTGCTCTTACTGGCAGTAGCCCCATTTAGTAAATGCCGCCCAATCTGCCCTCACTACTACTACTACTACTACTACTACTACTACTACTACTACTACTACTACTACTACTACTTTTCCTCCTCCTCACTCTCCTCGTCCTCGCTCTCACCTCTCAGCTTTTCGCAGCCACAAGGCCAGAGATGATTGAACATGTTGCCACCATACTTGTAGTTGAAGCTGTTTTGCCACCTCTCATTGTCGTCCCAAGCCTCCTTAATAGAGGCGTCCACCTCCTCTCCATGTGCAACGCCTGGGTAATGGGGATAATTTTTGTACACGAGAGCGCGGAAATCGATGTATTCATCGTGAAGGATCTGGTCTTCTGGAGTGACTTCATGGCCGCGTCCTGTACGACGGTCGGGGTCGTTTTCGAAGTCGGCGCCGCGGCCATGCTTGCCGTCCTTGAGGAAAGGCTTCTCAGTACGTACAGGCTGTTGCGTTTGAAGCTGGGTCCGGTCATGCGGTATGGCTATGTCGTGAAGGACGTGCTTCTTGGTAGATGGGTTCGTAGCTGCGGTAAGGACCCTGTCCTCTCCCTCCTCTGGGAGGTTGACCACCATGCTTGAGGTGTCCGCGCTGTCTGGATGCATACCCATATAGCTCATCTTTGACTCCATCATCGCATTATGGGCCTTCAGATCTTCGGCTTTGAGCCTAGCGTCTTCTTCCGGTGTTTGTTTCGGCGCTGCGCCAGAAAGCTTGGGTATGGCGGTCTTGTTGAACTCTGCCATCTTCTCTTCGATCCGGGACTTGCGGCGCTCGTCCTTCGACTGGGCCTTGGGTTTTATGTCTGCTGCGGCTGATTGCTCAGCCACTTGTTCACGCGCTTGACGAATCTTCAATTTCTTTGCCGTTTGCTTCGAGGCTTGCGCTGGCTCGATCGTATTGTCACGTTTGCGTTTCATACCTTGCTCCTCTTCTGAAGTGCGAGCCTGGGCTTTGCCCTTTCCTGTTTGTTCCGGGCGCCTGGCGACGACGGTGGGTACATCAATGTGAGCCTTTCCCTTCCCTTTCCCCTTGTAGGTGACTATTTCAGGTGCAGGATCTGCCCAGAGGGTGTCCTCCTCTTCGACGTTGAAGTCGTCGTCATCCTCCTCAACGGGCACTGTGGATGTCAGTATGTGCTCATCAAAGCCATAGAGCCGCACTGTGTTTTACTTGTTATGTCCAATTTGCTCAGAGGATTCGGACCTAGAGTATAGGTTTCCTGTTCCTCGATCCAGTCCGCCATTTCGGCCTTGGCCTTGTCGGCATCCTCGAATTCTTTCCTCTTAGCCGCACTAGTGTACTCCCCGACAAGGCCAAGCAAGAAGTCGGTATTCTTGTTGCGTAGGCCGCTCGCGAGACGGGCATGTCCCCTCTTCTTAAAGCTTTTCTCGTACAACGGGATCTTCACGCCATTCTTCTCATGAAAACGTGGACCTGTTGCTTTTGGAGCAGCTTTCTTCTTCGGAGGCCTCGCTTTCGAGCTGCCAGCAACTGGAGAACGGGAAGCACCACCATCTTGAGGAGTAACGGCAGCCTTCTTCGCTAGTTGTGCTTTTGATCCGCTGGCGACTGGCGGCGCAGGAGCACCGGCGCCCCCTGTCTTGTCCTTCTTCTTCTTGGGTGCAGCCTTGCGCTTCCCGCTCTGCTGCGCCAAAGAGATCGCATCAAGGTCGTCGATGATGTTGGTGTGCTGATTCTTGCGTGGATTCATGTTGATGATCTCTGGCGGGTTGATTCCGCAGAGGAATTGGTAGAAGGTCGGAGACAAAGAGACAAGACAAAATTTGGTGGTCGGGAAAGCAAGACTCGTTTGTCTCAAAATCCCGCACAATGTGGTGAAGGAGAGTAAGACAGCCAAACAAACGGGCCACCCGCACAATGCGGGATTGTGCTCCGCCATAGTGAAGGATTATCTACCGCGGGAAAAGAGCCCAAAAGGTGAGCTGCGCATCATGGCTCGTAAAGATTGGGTTGTCGCAGACGTGCACGGCGGTCGATTAACGTATGATGTTGAGTATATACGATATTCTTGTAGAATACCACAGGATGTGATTATTCAACGCTTTCGCGACCGGAGCACTGCCTTTATAGATCTGCCTCTCCAAAGTCAGAGCTCACTCGTGACTGGGCGCAAGTTGCTATGTGGCAGCTGCTATGTCAGGCCCAGAAAGAAGATGACCAATGGCGCATATATCAATCTATTCCAGTTTGGCTGTATCAGTGATGACATCCCATGGTACCCATGATTTTTCTAACTGTCCAGACAGGATCTAATCCCTCAAGTGTGGCAGTATACCCTAGAGCAAAGAAAACGCAAAAAGGTAATGTTCAGTCACAAGACTGCGCGAGATATTGAAAGAGCTGCAAAGACATTTGCTGGATGGTAAAGACGCAGATGTCGCAGATAGTGGAAAGTAGAAGCTGATGTGAAGGAATGTGTATAGTAGATGCAAATGCGATAAACGATGTACTGGACTAGTCCTCAGCCATCTCCATGCTTGCTGTCTGAAAAGGCGGAGAGCATGGAGTGTCGTTTGCTTGGGTCATCTGACAAAGGGAGTGCTCCCCTGATGCCACTTAGCATTTTTAGCGTCGGCACCAGAGTGTGAGGAATATCATTCTAATGTTTGAACGCGAAGTTCAGATGAGATGTGAAGGAGACGTCGTGGTGCCAAGATGACCTAAAAAGGAGTTTGGGAACGACGCGAAATGCCTCGGTAAGATACCCGCCTCCGACTTCTCGTCATATGTCGCGACACGCCATCAAGTCTCCGCTCCTTTCATCGCAAGCCGCCATACGCAATAATCTGCCACTGGCAGTAAACCGTCAACATGGTTCGCGAGGACCTAATAACCTCTGCCGTAAGTCCCTCCTCGTGAAGTAGCACCTTATACTGACGAATCGCAGGTCTCATGTATGTCGCGATCATGACCACGCTCACATGCTCCTCCCTAACCGCTCTGCAGTTCTTCAAGACCCATCGGTCGCCAGCGCGCCTCTCGACAAGCGCATTGCGTTCCTCCAATCGAAGAACCTCACGCAAGAAGAAGTCGACGTCTCTCTTGCACGCGCCGCCGCCGCCGAAGACCCCAGCCAGCCTCCTCCTCAACCGACATCCGGACCTCCCAACTATGCATACAACAGGCCGCCACCATCAGCGCCGGCCTATGGCTACCCACAACAGGGCTATTGGCAACAGCCGCCACCGCCAGAGTAAGCATGCCGAGATGAGGAAAAGGGACCAACCGTGCTAACACAGTGCAGACCGCCGAAACGCGACTGGCGAGACTACTTCATCATGGCCACAGTTATGGGAGGCGTAGGCTACGGGCTGTACTTCACAGCCAAGCGTTACATTGCCCCCCTGATCCAACCACCCACACCACCACAACTAGAGCAAGACAAGGCCTCCATTGACGAATCGTTCAAGCGCGCCTTCGACCTCTTGGAGCAACTAAACACCGACACAACCGCACTCAAGGCCTCAGAAGAGGCTAGGACACAGAGACTAGACAATGCGCTCGGCGAGGTGGAGAGCGTGTTGACCAGCCTGAAGGAATCCTCAAAGCGCCAAGGAGACGACAACAGGCGCATCGAGGATGACGTGCGTGGCCTTAGAGACTTGATCCCCAAGGCCATGGATGCACAGAAGGAGTCGACCGACAACAGGCTGAGGGAGCTCTCGACAGAGCTCAAGAGCCTGAAGACCCTGGTCGGCAACAGAATGGGTGCCGGACCAGCCAGGCCAGCTACCCCAGCAGCCAGCTACTACGGCCAGAACCAGACCCAGTCACAAACTGCACCAAACGTCAACGGCTCATCTGGCACCTCGACACCCGCACCACAACCTACGTCTACCCCAGCGCCAACAGAGCAGACCAACGGCACCAGCACCACCGAGGCCCAAGGAAGCAGCACAACTGCATCCGCCTCTTCATCCACACCCACAGCAGAAAAGGCTGCCCCATCATCATACGGCAGAGTAGCAGGCGGCCGCGCAGCCATCCCAGCATGGCAAATGGCAGCCCAGAAGAAGTCCGAGGAAGCAAAGAAGGACACCAGCGAGAGCGGTACAGTAGCAGATGCCAGCCCCAGTTCATAGTTCCTGTATAACTTCAAGTCACTTCACTTCATCAATCAGGTACTTCATACCTCATCCCACAGGCCTTCAGCCCGTCATGCATTATTATCCAGTTTTTAATCGTACTCCAAAGTCCTCCAGCTCATCTCGTCTCTCATTGCTTCTTAGTTCTGACGGCGCTCCTGCTCCACCCTGAGAAGGTGAGCCCAATCGACCATGACCCTGGCACCATCTCCCTCAATCATTGGGTAGACCTCGCGAAAGCCGCTCGTCTGCTGCGCACGCTCCGTCTTCCACGTCTCCGTAACCGTAACGCCATCACACTCCTCTCCATGAATAGCACACTTCGGTGCGCGTTCACCCATCCTGCAAAAATTATACGCCTGGTTCAGCGCCATGCTCGCCCGACGAGGGCGGTCGCTGCCAAGCACCTGGTTGCGATCATACTGCGGCGCCGCAATGGTAGGAAGATCTGTATAACCATTAGCATCTAAGTCAAACATGTCGGAAGAGTGTGTACGTGCCTTCGAAGCTACGCGGAACTTGCAGGTGCAACGGACGCAGAGTCGGCGACACGGGGCGCGAGGCGAACGGCGTGTTGACGACGGAGGTGAGGCGCGAGCCGGGCAGTGAGTCAGAGAGAAAGCGCGCGCGGTCGTGCGGGGTGTTGAAGGTTACGTGCGAGAGGTGCGGGTGTGCGAAGGCGAGGATAGAGGACATGTTGGGTCCCGTGGTGATAGTCGGCTGTGTGCGCTCGCGGTTGAGAGTCGTCAGAGAGGGTGAGGAGTCTGAGTGGCCGAGGCCGGGGATCGTGGACATGACGCCTCCATAGCTGGTACGGGTACCTAGGTCCGCGAGTGAGGTGGACGAGTGGCCTAGGCCTGGGATCGTGGACACTCCGGACTTGCTGCGGTCGTGGCGGGTTCCTAGATCGGCGAGGGAGACGGACGAGCCGGGCTGCGAAGACAGGTGTTGTAACTTCCTGGCGAACGCGGAGGCGGGCTGGCTGGGTAAGTCTGACGAGGACGAGCGGTGCAGAGTGCGCGGAGCGCGAGGGATGGTCAGGGGCTCCTCTGTCGTGACCATGGAGGCGAGATCGGTCGTCGAAGCCGGGGTGACGAAGCGCATGGAGCGCGGACGAGCCGTATCTCCTGTGGCGGCGAGAGAGCTCAAGTCGACGTGCGAGGCCTCTCTGGATACCGCTCTCGAAGTCCCTCTGGACAGGACCTGCGCAGGAACGAGACTTGTCTCGTACGCCATGCGCGGCAGTTTTCTGTTAGCACGCCTCCTCACCACCGGCAACTCGACCCCTCCCTCCTCCTCATCCACACACGTCTCCGCCTCCAACGCCCTCCTCACCTCCTCCCTCTCCCTCTCCTTCTCGCGCTCCCCCTCCTCCCAAAGCACCGCACAGCTCTTGCTCAACGCCCCCACCCTCGCTTCCTCCACAAGCCCCGCCGCAAACCCATCCCAAACCGGCACCAATCCCTCCGTCGTACTTACAATGTTAATGCCATGCTTGGTCTTGAACGGCGCCGGCGTGATCGGCTCGCCGCCGGGGAAGGCATACAGCTGGTGTCCGCGGAAGTGGTACGCGACACCGAGCTGGTACGGGTGGTGGCCTTTCAGCCCGGAGATGTAGACGCGCTTCGCCTTGGCTTTGGCGACGAGGTGGGCTTCGATTTGCTGCTTGCGCAGCGCGAGGTTGGTTTTGCGGTCCATGGTGTCGGGGAGCATGTTTGGAGAGAGGGAGGGATTCGGAGGTTGGAAAGGTTTTGAAGGGGACTCGACAAACGGGCTCCGCTAGTGCGGTGCTGCGCGTTTGCAAACGCGCAGTCAGGGTGCTGGAAGAGATTTTGCGGCTGGCAGGTGAAAGGGCGGGTGGAGGAGCGGACGGGCGGGGTGGGGGGGAGGGGGGGGAGGGGGGAAGTGAGCGGACAGCTTGCAGAGCTTCGGTGATGGATAGGCATAGGTAGGAGTGGAAGAGGACATTTGAGGGTATACAGGTGTGTTGATGGGTTGGGAGAAATTAATGAGACGAAACGACACTGAAGGTGTACGGGCATGGCTATCGGCTAAGAGAATTGAATGAGGCGAAAAGAGACTGAAGACTTCCAGGCGTACTAATCGTATTTCGAATAGTACACCTCAAAACAACACTGAAAATGTACAGGTAGGCGTACTGTGTGTGAGAAGTGCAATGGGCGAAAAGACACTGAGAACATCCAAGCATACTGATCATCTTTCGAATACGCACACCCTGAAATTACACTGATGACATACAGGAACACTAATAATCCATTACAAACACACACCACAAGACGCTATAACCCTCCACAACCCCCAAACTCCCCTCCCATACCCCCAAAGTCATCACTTACTGCCTCCCAGACGACGTCCCATCGCTGCCACCCGCAGTCAAACCATCTACGTCGTCTCCCGGCTCAGTGTACGTACCCGCCTTCTTGGTAGCCCCACGGGTCCGCTCGTCAAGAATGTTGCTCTTGTCGATGGCTTCGTTCTCATCTTTCTCTTCAAGGAGTTAGTAGGGTAGGGGTGAAGGAAGGAGAGGGTCGTACCGAGTTGCTTGTCTGAATCACCGCCGTTGTCGTACTCGGTGGCTTCGATGGCGGCGCTGTCGCTTTGCACAGGGATTTCGCTTTGGCCTGGGCGGGACTTGTAGTCGTCGTCGGCGACGTTGCCGGAGGGAATGTCTGAGGCGCTCATGTTGATAGCGGTATTATTTTTATTGTACTTGGTTAGACGATTTGAAGAATTTGGTAGTAGTTGGTGGAAGATTGAGTAGAAGTGTGCAGGATGAAGGTAGTAGACCGCTCAGTTTAAGTAGACGACTGATGATATGGTACGTCATGCAGGTACATACCATTGAGTAAGCCTCTGACGGAGCGAGGAGAGCAATACAAGTGCACACCTGAGGCATTAGAACGTAGACAATGGCGCGATCACCTTCATGACAGCATCGGTCGCAAGCAAGGGTCAACTCCACGGGCCTCTGAGGTGTCTGTGGAGAGAGCAGACTACCACAATGAGACAGGTACATGTCGATCTAGCGTGCGGGATCCCAAACTAACGTAAGCTATTGTGGTGGAGATGTATCGTGTCGCTAGCATTGCCTTGTGATAGCTGCGTCACGATGCGATCGATGCTGGTAGATGAGCGTGCCATTCAGTTCAGAGGCAGACTTGATCATGATCATCGATTCATACCTGGTGCACAGCCAGTGGAATTAGCCGCATGGAGAAAAGCTTCAACGTATGCTGAGAGAGTCGACAATACCGAAGTGCTCTTCAACTCAGCGTCATAGTTTCGCGAAAGCAGATCGTCAATCGCACCTCTGCCGATAGTTAGCTCACTCCAGAACGGGCAAGATATGCAAGGGACAACGACAGCCATGCGACATCTCATAATCCAATCCAGCCATAGCACCGACAGTCGACGTCAAGACGTCAGCTAGCGTCAGGGGACCGCCGGGGCTCTTTGTCCGAGCTCTCAGATTAGCGAGATCGATCGTACATTGACATCGTAATCATATGCAAATCCCATGATGTCGATGGTGCAGACATGGAAACTTTGTTCGCGATGTGGCTGGGTTGACGTTAGCTCTGACGCGAAACGCGACTTCGCGAGGTCATGATATCACGAGAAAACCACTTGGTTTTCCTCTTCTGGTAAGGTCGGGTTTGGATTCAGAACGTCGTCAGTGACATCAATTGCTTTATGCCGTACACTCCTCCGTCGTATGCGAATGCGACAGGATTTCTGTTCTTTCCAAGAGTTATGAGTATCGTCTCTTCCTTCGCGGCTGATCCGCTAGCACCCCTGATAATCCGCGCCGGTCTGCGACAACGCAAAACACTGCCTGGATTTGCAAAGCCACCAGGCTTCCTTCCCAGGTGGCGGATCCGAAATGCAGATCATGCACCCAAAGGTTCAAGACTTGGGCATATATGTCGTGTTGTCTCACCCTCTTAAGCAAAACCGATCATCTTTTTCCCACTCAAAATTCCCCCTACGTTCCGCTGCACAGCATCGAACCTGACAGTACCACAGGACTCGCTCTCCAGATGATTGAAAAGAGCCGCGAGTGCACTGAACTCCCTTGCACACGCTCTACCCGGGCAATGATACGCCTTCTCCTTATGCGCTAGCGAGTTAAGATGCTTGTTCAAGCTCTCAAGCTCCTCGAAACCTTTGTGACACAGGTAGCACTCATAGCAGCTGCGGTTGTAGTTGTAAGATGCCGAAGATGCCTTGATGGACGAAGAGGTGTCGTGATATGTCAGGAGTTTCTTGGTGATGACGTGTTTGGGGTCGCGTCGTCGAATCTCGGCGAGGATTGTGTCGCGGTTAAGGGAGCGGGCCTGAGGACATGATCCAGTCTCGAGATGATGTGTGACTCCCGTGGCTGTTGTGAAGCCGCGTTTGCAAAAGCGGCAGGTGATGTCGGAGCCTCGATGGGTCTTGCTGTTGAGATGCTTGGCATTGTTAGTATGTCTGGTCGAGATGCTTATACGCGGGACAAATTACGGCCCTGAGGTTGTTGTCGTTCTCAAAGCCTCTCTGACAGCTTGCACACCAATGCTCCCGCCAGTGGTTGTTGTTGTTCATGTGCCGCTTCGCATCCGCGAAAGTGTGGTACCAATTGTTGCAGGCCTCGCAATCATACTTTGTGCCGTAGTGTCCCTCTACTTGTTGGTGTTCATCGAGGTCATCTTCGTCCCAGTAGCAGTCATCGCAAAAGTCACATTCCCAGATGTGACCGACTGCTTGCATGTGTTGCTTTGCAGCATGCCAACTTCCGAACCATTTGTCACATTTGCCGCACTCCGCCATCGCTGTTCTTGCACTTCGTAAGGTCAGTATCCATGACCCTGGTGCACATACCCGGTCATCTTTGGGCCATCGATAATGCTTACATGTCGAACTTTATTGATGCCAATGTATCAGCTCGCAAAAATTGCCGGCGTAGACCTCAATTGCGGTAAAGTGATGGTTGATTTCTATCTGGCGTTGGTGCGTTTCCGACGGAGTAGGAACAGAAGTTGAGGAAGCTGGGGATGCGGCACCTCGCGACATAACGGCAATCGCGGGGAAGCGGGAAGACGACGCTAGCCATTCTAAGCTCTTTCTTTCGGACCGTCAGGCTGACAAACAAGAGCATTCACTTTCCCGCGCCTAGAGCCATAACACCAGTGGGTGCATGCATCTGTGTTACAATGAACGATGTTGTGGACCATGCGACTCGTCGTTTCCCCATGACAACGCGGATCATGCGCGGTGTCACGAGACCCATCCCTGAGGAACAACGAACATTGAGCGTAGCGATTCATAGAAACTTGAGGTCGAAATGTAAGAGAATCATTGTTCGAGTAGAACGTAAAGACTTTTGATACGCATCGGCGCATGAACTACTGCTGAGGGGTATCTATATTACACGAACTGGTCTGAGACGATAATAGGTGCACCCGATATGATGAATCTCACATGGAAGCCGTCAACGGAAAGTACTGAGCGAATCGAAAGCGACGAGACAACACGTGTCAAGCGAGCTAGAAATCGTAGCCTACTCGTCGGCGGTCTTCTTCTTGTGCCTGCCCCTAGGAGTAAATGTTAGCACTGACGTTGAATGTGACAACACCATGACATCCCTCTTAGCTGGAGCCTTGACCTCGCCATCAGCGGCGGCCTTCTTGCCTCGCTTTGGCTTGGGAGCTTCTTCCTCTTCTTCAATGTCGTCCTCATCCTCGACCTCTGCCTTGGGCGCGGCCTTCTTGGGCCTACCTCGCTTCGTAGCGACAGGAGCTTCTGCTTCCTCATCGTCTTCTTTCTTGGCAGCCTTCTTGGCCTGGGGCTTCTTTGCTGCTGGGGCTGCCTCCTCTTCCTCGTCGGCATCCTCTTGCTTCGCGGGCTTCCTGCCACGAGCCTTCTTGGCGGGAATGACCTCTTCCTCGCTGTCGTCTGCTTCTTTCTTGGCGGCCTTCTTGGCCCTAGCTTTCTTGGGGGCAGGAGCTTCATCGTCCTCATCAGCGTCCTTGGCCTTGCGCCCACGCTTCTTGGGCTTGTCCTCGGCATCGCCGTCCTCATCGTCTTTCTTGGCTTTCTTCTTGGTGGCCTTAGCACGGAAACCGTTCTTACCGGGTCGGTTCACCTCGACGTCCTGTGAATTTAGTAAATCATCCTGGACATGAAAACAAGTGGACGAGCTTCGCATGCAGCGCAAATGCTGATGTAGCACTGTCTGTCACTAAAGTAGATGACTTACACCCTTCCAGTCCTCATCAGGAATATGGCCGTTCTCTAGGGCAAACGTGACCTTCTCCTGGTACTCCGCAGGAACTTCGTCGAAGCCGTCGACCATGTCTGTGTCGCCGCCTGAGCTCTCAATCAGATTCGCAATCTGCTTGGGCGTGACACATCCCCTGAAGCCGTTAATGGGAGAAATGATCATGTAATATCGAAACATACCAATGCCTGTACTGCCAGCTTGTATGCTCGCTGATGGTGATCTGGATGGCATAGCGAAATTCGCCCTTCATGATCTTGACGCCGGCATCCTTGCACTCCTTGTTTGAGCAACCTGCACGATTGTTCGGCGATGCCTCTGAATGTTCATTAGAATAAAATGACTCAACTTGAGCTGAAGAGAACAAAGACTGAGCCGTAGGACAACAATCAGGTACTTACCAATGCGAGAGACGACCATGTTTGCGGATTGTACTTTCTGATAAGTGAGGTCGAGGACGCGTTTGGTGAGAGAAATATGGTCAAACGCGTGTAGATGAACGCCTTTGAGTAGAAGCACTCAGTTGTCAGACCGGGAAAGATGTTGCTGCCTACGCGAAGAAGACGTCGCGTTGTTTGTCGCGGCGTGTTTGCGCGTCTAAGATGTGTCGTCAGTGTGCAGGCCGCGGTAGCTGGAGTGGACCCTGCCGGGGCCAACTAGCGCGTCTCGCATCGTTGACGGCATGACAAGGATCTCAGCCAAAAAGTTCGGCCTCCATGGGCGAAGAAGACATTCACTCCCGTCCTATGTTCGCCACCCTCCAATGAGCACTGCGCATACCTGTGTTCGCAGCGCCCTCACCCAGGCATTTCGACCGTCTAGCTGTGGAACCGCTGCTTCCTATTCTATCGCCTCGTTCCTTGTGCCCGCGCTCGCTAAACCCTCAAGACGCTCAATCTCATCTGGAAATCGCCGCCCAAAGGAAACCACACAGCGGTCTGATGATCCGTTAGCACGTGCACACGATGCAGCAACATACCAATTTCCACCCAAGCCTGCCCCGCGGTCGCCCAGATCATGCATACCCCTCCCACGCCACGGAGCTCGAAATGACATGCAACAATGGCTTGCAGCCATTGACCCGTTCCTACCAGCGCATCTACGACGAGATCAGACGGATAAGACTCCAAAGGTCCCCACGGTGACATCACTCGATCTTGCCATTGTGGTTAACGCAGCACAAGATGTGTCTCTGGATATACTGGCCTTCATGGGACTGGTGGAGGGTCGCTGGACGGCAGTAATCTGGATGGCTAAGAAGCTTATAGAGGACGGAAAGCGGGCAATCGAGCCTCCACCACAGCTCGACCTGTCAGCAAATTTCGTGTGGCCAGAGTCGGAGCGGCCATCTCTACAGCGTCTAACAGAAAGCCCCGTCCGCACCGAGCGAGCCCGACCCTTTCGAAAACCCAAGTCGAGTCTGGACGACTTTACATCCGCTCCTGACTCGATCAATCTGCGCCACGTCGCCGTGAAGCGCGCGCTGGGGCAACTCTGGAGGAGCTTAGGGAGCTTGATTTTAGCCAGCGCAGAGAGGAGCTCTGGAGAGGCTCCGGTTATGCCCCATGTTTTGGAGATTATCGCCTTCCTGCACCATGTTGGTCTCATGCCGGATTCCATCTACACATACCGTCCTCACGAGAACAAGTACGCGCTCCAACAGCCTCCGACGCTTCACATGTTGTCATCCAAGATACTATCCGCGCTGTCCGACGCATCATGGAAGGCGCATGAGGCCTCTGTGAAATCGGTAAACCCTGGCGCGAAGCCCTCGTACTTTCTTGGGCACGAGATTCCCGGCTCCCGCTACAGGGTGCATGTTACCGAAATAGGCCCAGAGCTGTGGCTGGAACTCGTACTTTGGTCTTGCCTCCACGGCGGCTGGACAACAGACGGCATCGCAATACTCGGAAAAGTAGCTTCCGAACACAAAGAGCACGGCTGGGGCCTGATCAGCTGGCGGGAAATCATGTTGGCTGAGCAGCAAAACTCGCCATCACCTTCGAGGCTATCGAAGCTGTTCCCAATGAACGGTGAAGCTGCTGCGAGTGATGCAGACAGAGCGCGTTCCAGGAAAACCATCAGCAGCGAAGTCGTCACTGCTTTCGTAGACTCTATCGCGAACAAATTGCGCATTGGTGTTGGCTCGCGTGGCTCCAATCCAGAAGGCGTTGTAAAACAGCTCAAGACACTGAAAGACTTTCTCGATATGAACGATCTCAGCCTGGGGTCTATATCTTGGGATTCGGTCATAGCTCGACTTATAGAGTCAGGAGCTTTCGTACCTGAGAAGCGCCCCGAAGCCCTTCTACGTCTCTTTCAGCTGGCCACTGGGTTCGGTGCAGAAGTCACCACTCTCAATGCTTCAGCTACAGCAAGTGATGAAGTACATTATTTTTTTGAGCCTACGACTCTTCCACTCAACCTGCTTCACCGAACAATGCGGGCATTCATCAACAATGGGGATCTTCAGGGCGCCATGACCACATTGACGTTGTTGCAGCAGCACACTGACGAAAATAAGCAAAAGTCCTTGCAGCAATTCTTTGAAATGCTCAAGAACGACGCGCTGAAGGAGGGACAGCCTTTCACGAGCAGTCTTCCGCCAGTCGACTTCCCAGCCTTCGAGGTCCGCATGCCAGTTCCGCTTCGCGCCAGACTATTGGACTTGGCTACCGAGTCCGGGATGCATGAGCTAGGTCGCTGGCTACTATTTGCTCAGGACATTGACGGTCCTCTGATAGGACGCGATCTGTACAATCATCGAAACGTCGCTGCGTCTATTGTGCGATTCGGCACTCTCTCTGGCGAGAATGATCTCGTGATGGATATCGTCAAGAGAGTCGGAACCTGGTCCGAGACCCATGGAGAGCAGCGCATGCCCACCGAGGTCCTTATTGCACTTCTCTGCAGTCAACTCAAGCTTCATCGATGGGACTCCGTGCAAGGGATGGAGCAGTACATCAGAGATGCTACTGGGTTCAAGCCACGGCCAATCATACTATCGACTTTTGCTGCAGAGCTTCTTCGACTATCTACAGGCCCTGAAGAGGAGCGGGTGAAGACGCAAGATGCGTTCGCCGATCTACTTTTTGCTTGGGAAGATCTCATCCTGAGCAATATTCGCAATGAGTTGCATTGTATATTGGCAATCATGTCGACTACAGATGACATGTGGAAGGACTACTGCTCTCAGTTCTTGGCCTTCTCTTCACGTCAATACATAAAACTCTCCACAGACGACTTTAACAAAGTGCTCAGTGGAATCCTCGATGGTTATGGAAGCTCCAAGGCCAGAGAAGTAGTTTGCACTTGGTGCCACATGTCCTCCGCCGCATTCGAAGCCCGTCGAGCTCCTGGTGGACTGCTGACCATGCCGCGCTTGCAGGTCGGCAAAGGCACTGAGTACGCAGAACGGCCACCTGACATTGAACTGATCCAAGAGTCAGGCGCAAAGCTTACCCTACAAGGACGAGTAAGACCCAATCGTCAGACATTATGGGTCATCTTTCGCAAGGTTCAAGAGGAAGTGGAGCAGCACAGGTGGCAAGGGAAAGAGTTCTCCGTCACTGAGCATGCAGACGTGCGCGAAACACTCAGGTGGGCAGCGCGCCTACTTTACAAGCTGGGCTATGACCACGAAGACATTTCTCTCGACATGGGCAGTATTCTTGTAGAGCTAGCCGGACTTGAGCCTCCCGCGGCCGCTAATGATCCCGAAAGGCTCGACGGTGCTGTACCAAGATTTGGAGAATCCGCTTCTGTTAGCACGCGTAGACTAGCATTCTTGTAGATATTTGTTGCGTAACACCCCGAACATACATCCAGGTTCATGCTGGGGATTTATTGTCGACCACGAATCAAATTCGTGGCTGGGGACTCGCGACTTTGCCGCACCTCCTCAGTCACGCGATACTGCACATGAGCGTTTGAGTGTCTTCGTGTATCTCGCCAGGCCACCGATGTTGCTATGTGCCCCAAATCAGGGCTCCGCAAAAGTCTTTAGCACTAAAACAGGCGTTTCTACTCCTCCCCACCGGGCTGGCGAGTTCGAAGCGCTCAGTGAGGCGCACGTGAGCCAACCAAGTTTTTACCTAGGTACATATTTTCTGAAGTGGAGTACGGGGATTCTCAATTCGAGACCCCTGATGCGTTTGATTCTCATCATCTTCCCCACCGCGTCTCCACCCTGTACCAGACAGCTGTCAAAGACCCCAGACCGCCTAGAAGTTGTACGCCGTGAAAATACTTCAGCGCCAGCGTTGGTGATACAATGGAGCATTGTGCGACTATTCACAGGCGAGATTGGTGTTGGCGACCGACGGAGCGAATGGGAAAAGCTACCTGTCCGTAGACGCACATGAGCTATGTCCAATCAGAGGCGTAAGGCTGATGGCCACGTTGAAGATCTTTCGAGCATCGCAGTGGAGTCGGCATCTCATCCAACCAGTGCATTGTGGGCCACTTTACCTCGATCCACCAAGGGCTTGCATCCTGCAGCCAAACCGGGTAAGAGCTCAGCCTCGCAAAGCGGCTCTGAGAGCGATCAACGTCTTCACGATGAATGATAAGATCTCAATTGATGTCTATGGCGTTAAAAGAGGCTTCCATATCAGAATTGTACGACTCCAAAGCTTAAATTATCTGATACGTAGAGGCTGTCTCAGGGCCTAGAACGCGCATTATCACAAGCAACGGCCCGCTGCTGTCGTACCTTTTCAGGCGTTTACACCACACTCACCGACTTTTGGTCCCGGCGCCAGTCGCCCAAAGCGTATCGATAGACGTCTTAGCACCACCTGGAGGGGCAGTGCTGGCGACGTCAAGTCACAGATATTTTGCGGAGGGCCAGGGCCGTAGTGAGAAACGGGTAAACGTGCACTGTTCTTCCACGAGATGATCACGATTCTTCTGCACAATTGATATTAAGATGACGACACCCCAGAAAAATGATGTGCGCGCACTGGTAAGCGCAGCAATCTATGTGGGCTGTCGTTGGATGCGCGATGCAAGCCCGGCCTCCGTTTTGCCATGGACCAATAGGGACCGTATGTTGCTCGTTCGACAACTTTCTTAGCCCCCGGGGTTGCTTCGTCGCTGGAGTTTTGCATGCGGTCGAAGATTGAGTTTAAGTGGGCCCATACGTACTTTGGCCCAGGAGGGGCACGCGACTGTGAGACAGACGAGAGCCCTCACCAAGACCATCATGATGTGATGTTTTTGGCGTCGCATCTCTTGTTAGGCTGAATAGTCGAAGCCGCCATGTCCCTGGTGTGGTTGGTGTGCAGGATGACTCTTTGTGGGTATTTGGCGAGCCCGTCGGGAGTCAGAGATGCATGCCCTGGTCAATTCTCACCGCTGCGCTAACGTGCCCTAGCGCCCTAGCGCCAAGCGCCTTCCTAAATTTCCATATCCTCTGTCTCTGCCCGCCTTTCGCACTCCGCAAACCACACGGACACCAAGTCGCACAAGAAGCATAAACAGAAGCACAATCAACTCCATCCATATACATCTTCGTCGAGACAATGCCGCAGGCAATCGCTGAGTGCTAATTTCCCTCTGGGTGGCCTACAATTTTTTGTAGGCCATCCAGCCGGCCAGCTCGCGAGACTTCAACTCAACGACGATACACATCCACGACTGCGTGAAGCATATTTTGCTCGCAACCGTCTCAATCAAGTGTTTCTTCGACCAGCCTGCATTGCATACTACACGCATTGTCAGTTCCTCCGGTGCCATCCACGAACACGACGACCCGCCGTCAGCTCTCTCATAGTCAAGAGCCCGGCCCTTCAGTACAACACATACCAAGTCGACCAACGCTGTCACTCTTCTCAATACGACGTTCTCCTCCTCCCTTGACCCCTCCATACCCGAACCGTACCACCCATCCATCCCTGGACCTTCACCCCCGCCAGCACTACAGCCACGAGATCGCCAAGAAAGGCCCACACCAATGGCGCACCTTACCTACTCGCGGTCGGCAATGTCCGACCTTGGTGGACATCAATACAAGGACCGTAAGCTCATGCACAGCGACAGCCAGTCAGGCGCGCAAGACAGTGCGCCAGGCAGCAAGCACCACACCGAAGCGAGAGGAGACGGTCAGTCCCTCACTGGAGAAGCTACAAACGAAGACCATGAGGGAGACAGTGAGACCGCGCAAGACGGTGAACAAGATGATGATGATGAAGATGAACCAGCGGCACCCGCCCCGTTCCGTGGTTTTGGTAAGGGCAAAGGACGAGGAAAGCGCCCTGCCATCCGTGTCGAACCTGTCGAAGATCAATCGCAGGAAGAGGACGACGAGGTCACATCCCTCGAAACGGGGCCCAGCTCAAGTAAGCATCCGGTGAGCCAGCTGATCATGAACAACAAGAAGCGCACCTTTAGCAATCTTTCCAGCACATCTGTGCTCTTTGGTGACGACTCCACCGATCAAGAATTTCCTAGACGCAAGATGGCGCGCAAACTAAGCAATGCGGTCACGAAACCGCTACTGACCTACAAGGCAAACGAGGAGGACCTTGATGAAAATGCCATCGAGAGCGACGATGAAGACTATAGCGCACTCAATCTCATCCCTGATGATGACTCGGACGTCGAGTTGATGGAGCAACAAGAAGAGAGCTTCATTCTCCAAGAAGAGCAGCAGGCGACCACCCTACTCAACGAGTTCCGTGACGCTCGCCGACTCAGCCTCGAGAGCTGCATTAGTGACAATATCTTCGATGTCACTGCGCCACTTGACAACGCATACATTTCCGGTCTTCAAGACTACGGCTTTGCCCAATTCTTCGAGCCAGAGGCTCTGCCTGCATCTCCCGATCCAGCAGTCAAGAGAAAGTATTCAGATAGCTCCACGAAGCGTGTTCGCTTCGATGACGAGGTTCAAGTATCAGATAGCTCAAGCTCAGAATCTTCCGAGCTCGACAGCAGTGTCTTTCCCGATCTCTTCCTTGAACAAGACAAGCTGCCTCCCATCTTGCACCAGCTTCTTGAGATCGACAATGATGAAGATGACGGAGACTTCGCTTCTCCTCAATCTGACGCCTCGTTCTGGGACTACGGCCAGGACGAGTCTCGCATCACACCAGCTGAGCAATCAGACGAGACCGATAATGACTCAGCTGGCTCCAGTGGCTATGATTGTATGATTATGCCCCATACTAAATTTAACCTGTCCACTAACATCTCTTCGTAGCTGACATGGGTGATACCACTGACGAAGAAGACTTTGGCACTGACGCTGCACCACGGACCCCCGTTCAAGACAGGTCCGTTCTGCGCCAACCAGCCTCGGCGCCTGGCTCACGCGCTGCGACCCCCAAGCCGTTTCAGCGCAGCTCCCGACCTACAGGACGCCAAATTCCGCCTCCTCGTGGTATCTTCATTCATGATGATAGCACCAAAGCCATCGCTGTCACTAACCGAGCAACCAAGACGGTCACCTTCTACCGGCCTCGGCCAGCCATCATTCCTTGGATACCTCTGAATGGATACCAGAGCGGTACCAGCAGCACGGCCAACAACAGTCCTCGGAATTCGATCGCACAACTGAATGCCTCCGATAGCGAGAACAGCAACGAAGTCCTGAACAACGCTCTCAACACCGACATCATGCTCACTGGTATATTTGGCTCCGCGCCTAGTAACAACGACTTCTACTTCGGTAACGAGAGCATCGGTCCACCTGAGGCATTCTATCCTTTCGTCAGCATCGGATCCAATGGCAACATGAACCTCATGGACGATGATGAGTACGATGACTCTGAGGACTTCGAAGACGACTTGAACATCGCCGATTTCATGGACTTCGGCTCTGACGGTGACGACACCGATCTTGAACCAGACTATGAAGATACCGATGTGCCAGCAACTCCGGCCACGTCTCAAGCGGCGCTTCATGGCTCAACCCCTGCTCAGCCTACACCGATGGCTGAGACGCCAGTCAACCGTAAGAGGTCGACTTCGGACGCTATGCTTCAGCACTTCGACCGTGGCGTCGTCACCGCTTTCCGCAACAACCAGAACCGCTACCGCGACGTTGCATCCCTCCCGCAAGATCCTGCAGCGCGCGCTTCGGTCTCGCGTCCAGTGCGGTCTGGCAAATCGGCCGAGGCTCTCATCACGCCTCTCCGCAAGCGGTCCAAGTCAAATCGGATGACTCGGACTCCTATGCACACCGGTTCAGCTACAGGCAACCAAAGCTCGCCATTATCAGGCGTTACCAAAGCGACCTCCAGGCTGCAGAACTCCATGATGGGCACACCTCGAAGGCCTCCCCCTAGGATGGGAACCTTTTCTTAAGGCAACAGATTTGTTGTGACGGTAGTCACAACGAACATCATCTTCCGTAGATGTGGGGTGGATGAAGATCAGGTGAGAAGTTTACGGGATGTCCTGGGGAGATACACGACGCTACGATACCCACGGCCTTTTGCTTCCCGCTATTTTGCGGCTTTGTCGTTATTACGAACTTGATGATATCCTTGCATGCATATCTATCAAATGTTCTGGGTACGTTTCTTTCACTAGACGGACTCGATAAAAGTGGGAAGGGGGCTTTCGCCTTCGGAGAATGTTCTGCGGAAGCGACGCCGGCAGCTTCTTTCGACCTTTGCAACGACATTTCCTTTCGTTCTGGAGCGTTCCTTTCGGCTATACCAGTTTTTCACTTTGAGCGTTCAATATCTCCCTGCTTTCCTACATCAGCAAGGATCGAGCTTGTGGGACGATACTATGTACTGGCGGCACAGTTTGATGGGTTTCACAATCTCCGGCGTTTAGATCTACTGTTGTAGGTCATGGAAGGCGTTGAGAGAGTGGAATTCGTTTAGGCGTCACGCCACGCACCTTTCGTTTGTCAAGGGGGTACTGCACTCTGGTGGTTTCCCGTGTACGATTATTAGTCCACAATGCTAGTGTTTTATTGCGATCGAGTACATTCCCTGATCACTTTTATGTGCAACCTGAATCGTGTCACCATCGTCTGTAACCGATCTCAATGCCTGTGCACATCTATCTGAGCACTGACCAGTAGCTTGGTACTTGCAGATGGCGCAAGAAGATGCCTTGGCGTGGTGAATGGCTCATGCGTCAGCAAGGCGTCTGTGCTCAAACGACGTCACACCTCCGCTCGCATGTGAAGATTGACGTCTGGTAAACATTACCACTCGACAACGCCTGATGCCTGCAAAAATCTTGCGATGGAGGAGCTGAAGGATGACTATCGTGAGGGCGAATCGTTTATACAGTATGCTATAGTACGTTAACTCCAAGACGTGCTCTTCACGCACTGCAGCACAGTCAACACTGCGCAATCTCGGGAATGAGGAGCGCATCACAGTCACTCATACAATTCACATTTTAGGACACGCTCCTCCTACCCATACGTATCGCATCCTCACGGGCACTACTACGAGCATACCTCCGCGGTATTCTGCTGTTCATCACGTCCACGATCCTCTTCGCCCTCGCTGTGGTCGCGTATACGTCCTTCTACTACTCCTACATACCTGTGCGCGGCATCACTGCCCCGGTGTATCTGCAATTCGACCATGGCAGCGCTACCAGACATACAATACTACAGTCGCACGACGTCGCGACAAAGAACTGGCCGTACGGTATTGCAAACATACCCGGACTTGTGAGCAGGCAAAAGTACGATGTCGTCGTGGAAATGACTGTGCCAAGGAGCCGAAGAAACCTCGAAGCAGGCAATTGGATGGTTGGATTGGAGATGCGCGGCCCTTCGACGGCTGCGGGGGGTATCATGGGCATGTTAGGCTGGGACGAGGAGTGGGATAACACCCAAGGGGGCGTCTCGGGGGCTCCGACGCAGAAGGTAGATGCTGGAGGATTGGCCGGTACGCCGACAGTCATTGCGAGGAGTAGGAGGCCTGCGATCTTGACGTATCGAAGCTACGCTATCGAACACATCCATCGACTACTTCGCCTGCCACTGTATCTCCTCGGATGGCATACAGAGTCAGAGCACATTGAAATCAGCATGATGGAGTCCGTAGAATTCGACAAGGGCGTGCGCAACGTGCCAACCTCAGTCAAAATCGAGCTACGCTCAGGCTACCCACTGGAAGTCTACACCGTCTCAGTTCGCTTCAGCGCGCGCATGGAGGGTCTACGCTGGCTCATGTACCGCTACTGGCTCACCTCCGCCATTACCGGTACCACCCTCTTCTGGAGCGTAGAAATGGGTGTCTTGCTCTTCACATGGGCCATCTTCACCCTACTCTTCAGCAAACCAGATTCCGACCCCAGTCAAAAACAAATCAAACAAGAATCCGGCATCACGACCCCGAAGCGCGAAGATACTGAGCCTTCAACCCCCTTTTCTGAGACCTCACGCACGTTTCCATCCCTATCGTCGCACCAACAATTGCAATACCAGGCCCCAGTAGCGCCGAAATCCGAACGCGACTCTCCCGCGCTCGAAGACATCCCGACGCGTGAAGAGGCGGAGGCAGATGATGAGGATGACGATTTCGTGCTGGAAGAGCCGCTGCCGAGGACTGGGGAGAAGGATGGTGGATTTACGGACTCGGGTATTGGGACGAGTGTGGAGAGCAGTTTTGAAAAGGAGAAGGGATTGAGTAGGCGGAGGAGTGGGAGGAGTAGCAGAGATGATCGGTAGGGCCGATCGGGATCTGCACCGCCGATGATGAGGGAGGATGGGAATGTGGTGGATGGGAAGGCTCGGGAGAGGGAGAGGGAGAGAGTGAGGAGATGTGGATGTGGTAGGTTGCATTCGCATTGACGGTAGAGTTTATTCTGTTCCAAGCACAACATACAGATGGCAAAATGATCTGCTTTATGTAATGCCATTACTATTTGTTGTTCTCTTTGATAATTGTTTGTTGTTCTCTGACATCAGTAGTTCAGATGTGAACACATCGTGATGGGACATGCGAGCTGATTGGTCGGCCAATCACACTAGTCAGGATCTACACATACACCTGGTCGTCTCTCGTTCTTGACACTTACACTGATATCACGACATGCAAACTACAGCCATGCAAAACGAAGCAGACCCGTGTATCAGATTTGTGTCTCTGGGCATGGTCATTCTCGATGACATTAGTATCCCGAATCGAGAAGTGATTCGAGACGTTGTCGGAGGGTCCGGCGCTTTTTGTATGCTAAATGACCTCCACAATTCCCTCCGAATTTCTACCTGATTCTGCGACTTAGCAACGTTCGGCTACCGCCTGTTCAACCCAAGTCCGCGAACTCAGACGGTGGGCTGTCTGGTACTTGCAGGCCATGACTTCCCTGCTCCTGTGCGCAAACAGCTTGAGGAATGGGAGATGATTCTCGTTATAAAACAGTCGAGTGATCGACGAAGTACGAGGGGATTGCTGGAGTATCAGGACGATACATTTGGACGTATGGTAATCTTTCCAATAATATAGGGATTTGCTGATCCAAACAGCGAAAACGTTCAAGTACACTACGCCACCGCTAAAGTCAACACCAGCCCATCTGAACGATACACCATTACTACATACTAGAGCCATACACTTCTTTGCGACAGCAGAAGAGATATTGGTCCAAGTCCCCGAGCTACTGAAGCTGCGTGGTGACAAGGGCCGGCCGTTCATCGTCTGGGAGCCCTTTCCGGCCTCATGTCGACCAGAGAACAGAAGTGTTATACTGGAGGCGCGTCAGCACGTCGATGTATTTTCTCCAAATCACCTCGAGTTCACGGCCTTATTTGAGGACACCACCACTACTATGGCATTCGACAAAGCTGAGCTGGAAAGACGAGCAGTCGACTTCGCCAAATCAAGCAGGACTGGAATAATGGTCGTACGGTGTGGCGAGCATGGCTCGTTGACTATAAGTCCAAACAATCAGCTTTTGTGGATTCCGCCTTTCTACGTCCAGGGCGCGAAGGAAGTCATCGACCCCACGGGCGCTGGTAATGCGTTTCTGGGTGGGCTTACTGCGGGTTGGATGAGGACTCAAGATGCGAGAGAGGCTTCTATATGTGGCAGTATTGCGTCTAGCTTTGCGATTGAACAGATCGGACTGCCAACGCTAGGCTCGAAAAGGGGTGGGGAGGTCTGGAACGATGTGCGGGTTATGGATAGACTGGAAGAGTTTAGGTCGTTGTATCTAGGGGGGACTGAAACGGGGAACGATCGCGATCAGTGTATTTGAACTAAACAGGTCATTGGCCCTAAGAGCCAGTGCGGAAAATTATACGACTGTAAAGTCTCAGCATTAAAAGAGATGCTGCAGGTTATCATCTACGACGGAAAGCCACCAAGGTGCCTCAATCTATACGCATGACTTTGTTATCACAATAGAAACCTTGCTTTGCTGTGTGAAACTTCAGGCTGTAGATTAGACTGCTGCTTGTTGCACCCCTGTCACTTTCCTTCGTACATGACAACCTTCGCTATGGGTTTTGTCGATAAAAACGTAAAGCAAGCATGAATTACGCCAGAGATGACCAAACTTCCCAGAGAGAATAGAAAATTCCTTTCAAGACGGTGAAACGCCCGACCTTACTAACATTATCTACTACCGGCCGTCATTCGTGACATTAAGCTGGAAAATTAGTCAACCATTCACTGCTACAAAGTGACATAACACAAGACATTCTACGTCAGAAGCTCATCCAATTACGGTCTCTCTGGACCTTCGTCGGCTCATCTAGTACATTTCTGCCTGCACATGGAAAGCCCGGGAACTACCAACTTGTACCAAGTCGGTCGAACTCGATGCAGGGGAGCTAAGGTAGCTTGGCATATCGGAATTTCGTAGAACTCTGCGGGCCAAGCGGAAGTTCAAGGCAGGTCGGCGGAACGAGACACGCCTAGCCTAGACTACTTGTTGTGGCTGTGCTTGTTCGGCGTCAAATCCTAGTCTACACAGCACATGCATCCCGCGTACAGAGGTTACCACGTAATCACCAATTTCAGCACGCAGCTCGGATACCAAAATACAGCCGAGAGGCGCCGCTACCAGCTTTGGTTGAGACTTGGGGAGTAAAATTATCTCGCACTTTCACCCTGCTTACCCTATAGTATGTCGCGACTCGTTTGAACATCCTCGGCACCAGTGTCGTCTGCTACGATTCGACTTGCACACACATCTTAATGCGATCGCGACAAGGATCTTACGCCTGGGGTCATGTTGGCGAAATTGCGGGGGAGGGTCAAGTGAAGGTGATGCGGCCAATCATCCTCCCGTGGCCAAGGCTTGGTGGGACTGGGCAATGGATGGGAGCGTGGTAGCGGCACGATGCTCGAGTACATATGTTATAAGGTACGGGAGGCATGGGCAAGATGGACCCATGGTTCTGGGTTTTGTCGATCAGAGTGGTTTTCTTGGAGAAAGTTTGAGTTGAGAACGCTTTGCTCATTTCCCTTTGACTGCCTGGTTGTCTTCGCCTTATTTACCAGAGGGTATTTATATTGTCGGAAATAGGAAGAGAGATTCGTTCAGCTCGAAGTAACAGTATTGTCGGAGAGTCATGGCTTCTAATATGGGAGACATCGAGCGCACCTCCAAGGAAGCAGGCGCCATCGAACTCGAACATGCACCTGCTGCCAACGACAAACGAGATATTGACAGAGCTCTGACTGATGAGGAAAAGAAATTACTTAAAAGAGCTACGTGAGTATAGTTCAATCACCTTTTGGATCAAGAGGCTGACTGTGCTATAGCATGAAGACAGACTGGCGTCTCATCCCCATCCTCGGCGCATGCTACGCCATCAGCGCGATTGACCGCATCAACGTATGATCTGATAGAACTGAAATCCGTAATATCTACTCACTATAGTGTACAGATATCCGCTGCACGTATCGCAGGCATGAACCAAGAACTCGGCTTCAATGTCGGCGATCGCTATTCCATTGCTCTACTCGTCTTTTTCATAACATACTTCATTTTCGAGATCCCAAGTAATGTCGTTCTGCGAAAAGTCGGTGCGGCAAATTGGCTCGGCTTTTTATGTTTCGCTTGGGGCCTTGTAGTGTTTGGCGCGGGGTTTGCGAAGAAGTGGGAGGTAAGTGATGTATCAAAGCTTGAAATATGCAGTCTTGGGACTAACTGAGAGTGTAGGATATCGTGGTTTGTCGCTTGTTGTTGGGTTTGTTTGAGGCTGGTTTCTTCCCAGGCTGGTACGTGCCGTGACGAAGGCGTCATGGGAGTAATGACTAAGAATGTATAGTGTCTACCTAATCTCATGCTGGTACACACGCTTTGAAGTGCAGAAGCGCCTCGCAGCATTCTACAGCATCAACGTGATTGCCAACGGTTTCGGCTCAATCCTCGCGTACGGCTGTATGCAACTTAGTGGGCGGAACGGCTGGCTTGGGTGGCGCTGGTAAGTCCACCACTTCTTTGAACAAAAATCAACAATCGACTAAAACGCTGCAGGATCTTCATCATCAACGGCGCAATGACTATATTCCTTGCCCTACTAGGTCGTCTCCTCATAGTCGACTTCCCCGACAAAGTCTACAAAGCACGCTACCCCTTCCTAAAGCCCGTAGAAGTGCAAGCCATCCAAGACAAACTCGAACGCGACCGACGCGACGCCGAATTTGATGAGATCAATATAGCTAAATTCATGCACGCCCTCGCGCGCTGGGAGCTCTGGGTCTTTGCCATGAAGTTCTTCGCCGTCACGACAATAGTTTACGCATTAGCATTCTTCATTCCCATCATTCTTCAGGGCATGGGATACAGCACCGGGAGAGTGTTCTTGCTTTCTGCGCCGCCCGCTGTTGCAGCTGTGCCGTGGGTAATGCTTTGCTCGTGGGCGGCGGATAAGTGGAAGATGCGAGCGCCATTCATCGTGCTGCAAGCTCTGATTGGCATTGTGGGTATGATGATTGTCGCATATGCGAAAAACAATGAGGCGAGATACTTTGGCATCTTCATGGGTCTTGCGGGTGCGAACGCGAATATCCCGACGGCGCTGGCGTGGCAAGCGAATAACATCCGTGGGCAGAGTTTGAGAATGTAAGTGCTATCGCGGCGAATGTGCGAGTGTTTAGACTGACGTATTCTCAAGGGTTGCATCTGGTCTGCAAGTTGCCTTTGGCGCCATTGGTGGCATCTATGCGTCCACTGTCTTCATGGAGAGGGAAATTCCGACCTATCGGACTGGTATCTGGGCTGTGACAGGGGCGCAACTCTACCTGGTTGTGTCGACGTGTATCTTGGTGTTCTACTACTGGCGTCAGAACAAGAAAGCTGATCGCGGCGAGATCGTGATCGAGGGGCTGGAGGGCTTCAGATACACTTACTAAGGTGCAGTTATCCCAATTTAACCTTCTGTTGTGTTACGCTCCAGAGGACAAGAAGTCCGTAGGAAAGCCGTTGCCAATTGCTGCCAACTCTCCTATGTCTCTGCACGCCATCAAGATCTTCATTCGGAAGGTGGAAGTCTGCCCAAAGCTCAATTCATGTTATGCGTTAGTGCACAAGAACTCTTGAAAGGTCTCTGCCACGTTTCACGGGCATCTCTCTCTCATTGGAAAAGCTCGCCCCTGTCCTGCATCACATACGTACACGCCTTTCCGCAATGACTTCCTGTTATCTGTTCGCTTTTATCTAGATGTCCAGCACCCCTCAAAAATGTCCAAAGTCAGTCTGTATCTGTTTAACCGGTGGAAAACGAGTCTGGTGAACAAGGCCGTGGTACACCATCTCACTTTTCCTCTTGAACCCTTTGCCGCCCGGGCCCCTCGGACAATCTGCCACAGGACAAAAATGAATGCATCGGGATTCGTGGATGTTCATATGCTCACTAAAGCCTGTCAGCCTATGAGGTTGACGTTCGGAGGGATTTCACACTTCAACAGGTATTGCGTTTGAAATGGCAACGCTGGACAACCAGAATGCTCACAGCTGAAGATACCTCTCTCGTACATGGAATGAAGAGTCGTATGACCTGTTTCCAGGTGTGATAGTCTCCAAACTGAATCTTGAGGATCTTCATCACTTTTGGAGGTTGCCGTCCCTATGAAGTTCAAAGGCGTTGTTGCAGAACGACTCTTCTCTGCAATTGATTGAGTTGGGGAACTAAGCCGTGCCAGCGTATTGACATATAAATCTGGCTGTACGGAGTGCGTACTGCTGGTAGTTTGCTCATCGAATTCCGGAGCTCTGATGTTGGAGGTTCTTGTGTCCTGATTGACTCTGTTGTCGTACTGCTGCTGTCGCGCGGCTTCGTTATCCTTGGCAGACTGCTGTGCAGCAGGCGTCAGGCTTGCTATTCGATTAGACTCTCGCTCGCGGCGATCGTTTTCTCGCTGGTCTTCTGTGTCATGCATAATTACATCGCCACTTTGTTGAACTTAATACACTGTTAGCAGTGTGCCATAATCTGTTCTGCGCAGATTGGAAGCATCAAATGTACCTTCTGAACTGCTATTGGTAGCTTGGCTCCTGAAAATGCTTTTGAACCAAGAACCGAGCTTGTCCGCAGCACCAAGTGATCTGATACGATTGAGTTCCAAGTTGTTGTGTGCTACAGATGCGGAGACGAGTGCCTGCTGGTTCTCCGTAAAGACTTTTAGCTCTTCTAGAGTATCTTGCCCGATAAGTACGGTGTGCGTAAGCCCGTTCAGTATATGGAATTCCACATCTGTGTTGGCGCTCTTTGATTCGAAGTCCAATAAGGCTTTTGCGGAAGAATCTAGCGATATGTTTGCATGGACATAGCCAGATGTCATAGCAAATGTGCCATCTGCAAGCTCTATGACCTCTTCCCCTGGTTGAATCGCTATGCCGAGCTCAATTGCGGTCTGTGGGGCGATGAGATCGATTTCAGATCCGGTGTCGGATGTTGCGGTCACCGATTTGTTGTTTAGCTTGCAATGCAGAAATTGTCGTGGGCTCTCGAGAAGGCAGACTGATAGAGCCTGGAGTGCAGGTCTTGGGACGCGAATGAGTCGCTCCGGATGTCTGGTTAACGTTTCTGTCTCTTCAAGGAACTGCATCCCCATGATTATTGGTGTCACAACTTTTGTAAGCACATGGAATATACACGCCATTGATACTGAATTGTCGGTTTCAGCACCAAACGCGCATGGCGACCACACCTGTCCAACAGATTCAACAACCTTACCGTTCGCGAGCCGGAATTTTTTCCGACCATATTTCGTTTCGTATTCTCTGAACCCTAGAGCTTGCGCCAAAGTTTCCGACATTATATTAACATCGGCTCCTGTGTCGGCGCAGGCAAAGACTGTGGCAGCGGCGCCCCGTGGATTTACGGTGATAGGCAAGCCTAGGCGCGTCCTTTTAGCTTCTCTTGTTCTTGCAGGTCGAGTTGCTTCTGTGATAGATCGGAACTTGAAGGGAGATTTGTCAAAGCGCGACGGGTAAGGCCAGTCACTACCCTGGTCGTCGATGTCATCCATTCCATCATTGAGTGGTGTGCCAAGCGCGAGAACCATGTTGGGATTTGAAGAAGCCATGTGATGTAGGAGAAGCTTTTCAGCAAATTCGGCATCTATCATTGATCGCGTCGCGTTACCGTCATACAGACGACGGCGGGCTGAAAGGCCATCGCTCTGGTAGTCAAAGATTACTGGTGCCTACGTCATATCAGTCTTTTTAATTCAGCGGAGAGAACCATTCCATACCAGTGGACAGATTCCGATGCCTTGAGGTAGCCATAGAGGGGAAAAGGCTGGTGGTGTTGGGCACTCGAGGGTCGGTAGGAAAGGCTCCAATCCCGGTGATCTTCGAGCGTAATCTTCTTCTCCGAAAAACTCCATGGAGCAAATAAAGTCAAAGATTCGAAAGGGAGATTTTTTGACGTTGATGAAGTCTTGGGGTCAAGGAGGGCTGCGTGCAAAGGCGGGGCTGTGATGAAATCTAAGCCACACTTCAGTCACCGGTCAACTCTAGACCACACTTTCGTCGCCAGCCTTGCAACCTCTCGTGAGGCACGGATGGCCCAGAAACCTCCTCTACGGCATAGGCTATGCCACGAAAACAACGTGATGCCGAGTCCGCCATTCACCAACTATCCGGTTATCCATCTCTTGCAGCTTTTATCGCAAGCGACCGCGACCGCACGACGCTCATATATAAGCGTTTCGACTTACTAGCATCCCGGAATCTACTCTACCTTCAGAGCGAGCTCGCAGAGCTGCAATCAAAACAGCTAGCCTTCGACCAAGAAGATCTGATAGCGGACATGTGTACGAAGCAATGCGCTCGAAACTACTCTGACTTCGAGAAAGCAGCAGAGGGAGATGAGAAACAGGAGGAAAGATGGGCCATGATGCTTCGAATCCGGGGAACGATGAAGGAATATCGCGAGGCACTGCTTTTTGAGAGTACGTTAGCAGCTTTGCCACGACCTTCCAAAAGCATCATGCGCGCGTTCCGGGAAGTGTTCAACAACCAGACCGACGGAAAGGGCGAGCCTTTCCCAACCCTGGGAGGCGATGGCGCTGCACTGTACGATGATATCGATGATCTAGTTGCGTTGCGGGCGCAGGAGACTGGCGATCGTCTGACGGACTTTGCACACGAGCATTTAGCGTTTCTCTTTCCCGTGAGTGAACTGCCATCCAGAAAAGCATTTTTTATGATGAAGAGTGGAGGTTTTGCTGATGCAAAGAACGTAGGACCGCAAGCGCACCAGAAAAGGCATCGCCTATGCTTCGGATCGAGCCATTAGCTCCTTCGCAGCGTGGTTCAGCACCTTCCTAGCGGCCCTGCTGTTGATAGGTACTATCGTCGTGCTCTACACTGTGCATTCTCCAGACTGGAGGTTGGGACTGATAGCGACGTTCACCACGCTGTTCGCTGGCAGTGTAGGACTTCTTACGAATGCGAGGAGAGCGGAGTTGTTTGCGGCTACTGCAGCGTAAGTGGTCATGAAATCCAACACGAAGCTAAGAACACTGACTAAACCACACGTAGATATGCGGCTGTACTCGTGGTGTTTGTCAGTGGCGATCTAGGGGGAAGCCAGAATGGTTGATGTGCAATGAACAAACATGAACATCTTCGCACTCAGAAAGTAGCTTCAAATGATTCTTCATGCACATCTCGAACAGTGGTGGTATTATATTCTAACGCAGCGATCGGCTACAACTTTGATATGATAGGAAACAACGTGATTGCGTCCGTAATTCGGTCGAGGCATGACAGCGACCTTTTCACCGAATCTTTCCTGGCCTAACCTGTTAGTTACTTTTTCGTGAGTGAGTTCGAGCAACTACACCTCAACGTGTCAATCAGAGTGAAGATTGGGCTGTGACTGGATCTTTGCAACCCGCCCCCACCAACAATACAGGCTTCTTGTTGCATGAGTATGTTCTCGTTGTAGGGACCAGATTTCGACCCGCAGTCGGCCAGTGAGGATATCAATCAATGCTATTGCTAGCGTTGAGAATCGGTCAGGTGTGAGACCCATCCAAAATACCAGCCCTGCTTACTTCATCTAACTATCTGTAGTTTTTCCTCAATGGGCGGAGGAGCAGCTATCCCGAACGCTGTGTACTCAGCTCCGTACTTTAGATCAGGCATTCCAGGCAGTGTGAATGCACTATGAAACCCGAGCGTAGCCCGTCCTCATACCCTTAGGGAGGGTTTGAGTAGGGCGTTAGAATATTCAATCAAGCAAGCAATTCATCTAATTATCGCGTGCCCAACTACTACATCACGATGTCATCAATAGAAGTCTTAATTACTAGCCAACGATTAACGCTCCGACTCATTTCTACCATGTACAAAAGTATCAAGGTAAGATGTCCCCAGTCTCAATACACAAAATTAGCTGGAAATCGTTACAGCCTTATCAAGCTGCAACTTTGCAGGCGACAAAGGTGTTACGAGCCAACACGAACTTGCACCCTGAGCAGAATGAAGAGTTCACCTCGGCCATTATGTAAAACTTCTCACCATGTCCGCCAATTGAACAAGCATGATATACGGGATGAAATTCTCCTTAGTAATCGTACAGTACGTGTGAGCTAAGATGTTCGCTTACGGGCACATTGACCGAATGCTGCATCCTCGTCAGTGGAGATTTGCGCGAAAAGCTGAAATTATGATGGTTGATCTGTCATGGTTTATTACCACTACTATTGCTCTTACATTCCACCAAATCGCATGAATGTTGAATCATTTCAGAAAACCCGAGCTTCAAATAGCCACCTTCTGCCCTTGGAAACTCTCTCTCCTCCCCCAATTCCTCGGCTGTCTCTTCAAGAAAGCACCAACAGACCCAAGATAGCCCTCGTGTCTCAAAAAGTATGCTTGTTTCGTACCCTTGGACCAAAAGCGGATGGCATAAGAGAGCGTGTTCATGGTCTGCGAATGTCCACCGATGAATGACCCGCCAAAGTATATCCGCGGTAGGCCGTGCTTTTCGGCGTGGAGATAGGCAATTTGGCCGATGTTGTTTGAGACGGCGTACAGCAGTGAGCGGGAAATGTCCTCGGGGCGGAAAGCAGCGGCGGGGTGGGGAAGTTCGGATGAGCCTTCGACGTGTTCTGCCTCTTCGCGACGCTTCATGTCGCCATTACAGCCGTCTTCTGCGTCTCGTTCTGCCGCACGCTTCATCTTGTAGACTTTGCCGAAGGACGAAGCAATGTGCGTGCTCTTGAGGCCGATCTTGTTGTAGGCTTGTCCGTAGATGTCTCCAACGAGCAGATCAACGGTCGAGTTGTCACCATTCTCTGCCAGCCTCAACATGTCGTCAAAGCTCCGTGCGCCCGTCAGCATCGAAAGCAGTCCCCAAAGTGTACCGCCTCCCAGGGAAGTTCCGCCAACACGTTCGAACTGCCGTGGACCGGAGACTTTGACCATAGAGACACCAGAGCCGATATTTACAAGCAGGTATGGGTAGATGTTCGGCGGGTCGGGCGGATGTGGCATAAAGGTCATGGGCTCTTCTTCGCTGTACGTGAAGACTTCGTCAGGGATCTCGTTGATAAAGAAATCGAGGCCTGTGACAATAGCTATTAGTACCAATTGACTGATAGAAGGATTCCGAGTCATACCTATTATCAAGCATTCCATCTCATCTTCGCGCTTGACCTCTACGCCAAGCGCTTGCGTTATCCTGTCGTAGTACTTGAAAGCACCACCTCCAGTCGCCATGACGCACAGGTCTTCTGGGGTTGATCCATTGTTCTGTTTGTAGTCGGCCTGCAGCTTGCGCATGAACTCGATGCACCCATCTATCCGGTCGGTCTCGAATTTGAGGAAATTCAGCCGGCCACCAATTGCATCATCACCGGGTTCGCGCGAGAAGTATACGAGTTTTGCGAGTGACCCTCCGATCTGTAATGTAGCTCGTCAGCCTTCTTCGTCCGTGCTGGGGAGAGGGTGAAGGGTGTCTTGTGGTCACTGCAGCTAAGATAGGAGCACACGACCATAGTTTCTACACTTACATCAAGTGCAATATGGCTTACGACTGCCGTGTGGTTTGGTAGACGGATATCCTTGGGGTCGTGCTCGTAGTCCTCGCTTTGTGGAGTGCCGGGCTGTTCCTCATCGACGATGAAAGCGCCCTGGACATTGATGCGCACATTGCCCGGATGTAAAATAGCTTCCTGAATGTCACTCTGTACCGTAGTCCGCCTTGGACGTCCAAATGCGGGGGAAGACGATATATCTGCAGGTTGCGCACGCGATGCGTTGTTGCCGGTTCCACCCGTCGTGGGGTCGAGCTCTGCGGGCGCTGGCGACATGGATGCGGAGGTTGACGGTCTGCGTCTTGGCTGCAGCTTCGCTCTCTTCCTGCAATGGCGCACGCTTTGCGAACGTCTGGTGGAAATCCGGGATTGTGTTGGTTGGCAGTTTGGTGAGCTAGGAAGTGAAGTTGCTGATAGCGAAGAGACTTCCATTTGTCCGCTTTGTGATGGGTCTGATCACCGTGGGGGAAGACGTGATATGAAGTTCTGCGCAGAATGGAGCCCAAGCAGGTCAGCAGAGATTGCAATCTCTTGCTGTGCGCAGAGGTGCGGGCGAGCCCTAATGTATAGCGACTCCATGATCTCGGTGCAATGGAATTACGTTTTGTTCAGCGCGCTGATACCCGGCATCAAGGTTCAAAGCTGTTAAGCTCGGTAACTCGACATGGCGGCCGATTGATCGAACACAAACATCCGAGGATTTGCTAGGCTGGGGCCCCGTGGAGGTGCACGTTGCCACTGCCGAAAGAGGGGTCTTGTGGTGGACTTCATGAAAAATTGATGTCGATAGCTAACAGAACTTGTGGGAATTCTGCACATTCATGAGCACGCCTGCGCTCTCAGAAGTGTTGCCATTTACAGCAATTTCCCACGTGCTCCAAGTACTTCACTACGTCATTGATTTGACTAGGAACACTGAATTGCAATTAGACAACATTGAGACATGACAGGTAGTACTCTGAGCCACATCCATATCGTGCGGGATTCTCAGGGTGTCACGATGCAACGCCCGTCCATCGTGGAATGATTCTTGATGACGTCGTGCCTCCGTTACTCTAGACCAGCAGCTTCCACGCTCACGACCACGTTACCTTTTCGCAAACTCACCCAGCCTGCAAACACAGCTTCTGTAATCAACACACTATCCCCGCAATCTTCAACCCACTGGAAATTCAGCGCCATGTCGTGGATGGACTCATGGTCTCGCCCTAACAAGCACGCAACAACTCCGCCCCCACTATACCTTACAGTTGGCGACTCAGTACCCTACTGCCACAGCTGCGGCCGTGTAATCGGCGAGCGACGCAAACACGGCGGCTCAGAAGTAAAATACTGCTCCGCACGTTGTCGAAACAGCAAACCAGGCATCACCGACCGCAAGATTGAAGCAACATTCGCCGCCCTACTCAACGGCGCCACGCCAGAGTCGCTGAAAGAAGAGGAGGAAGACCAAGTCCAGGAGCAAGAAGCGACAAAAGATGCCGCCTCGAAAGATGCTGATTTCGGCAAACACGAAAAGAAACACAAGAAAAAAGCCTCCAAATCCAAAACCATAAAAGGCGACCACAGAATCATCGTCGATTGCGAAACAGTCCAAGACATTGTGTTCCAGCGCGAAAAAGACCCCGAGAAAGTCTACGGGCGCCGGAAAAACCGCAAGGCGCGGTTCGTGGTCGAGAAGCCGGAGGATTGGAAGAGCGTGGATATGGTCGACAAGCCAACGACAGATAATGCCGCACAACCTCCTACTTCTACTTCTCTCACTAGCGAAGATGAGGATTCTGAATCAGACGTGTCGGAGCAAGAAGGCGGCATTGTCCTTGAAGATGCTAAAACACCCGGTGATCCTTCGCTGCCAGACCAGGTCGAATATGGCTATGGAAGTGGTAAAGTCCGTCCCCCCCAGGATCAAAACGACGTTAATGGCAGCGTTGGGGGTGAAAAGGGCTGGGCCGAACGCATCCACGAGACCGACGACATGAAACTCAAACGGCGCGAGGGGCAGCGGCGTGCTGATGAGCGCGAGATGGTGAGGAAAGCTGCGCGGCGGGGATGTGCGTTTGGTTTCAAAGTAAAGGGCGAGGAGGAGAAGAGGAAGTGCGAGGCGGTGATGAAGGGCGCAGTTGTGGAGGCGAGTTTTGCCAAGGGGGAGTGGGGGGTCAGATGGAGGGAGAGGGTGTAAAATGAGGTGTAAAATTACAAGCCTGAAAAACTGGCAATGGGTATCAAATAAAAGCAACAAGCCACCCCTTGCTCCTGCGATAGCATCACTACTGCAACCCCCAATCGCTGTATTTACCACGTGAATCCCTGTGCGAGCAGTGCCTGTCCATGAACACTGCTAGGCTTCACTATACCCTCGAAGCCAGTCATGAGTCCGGTGCCAGATCTACATTGCACGTTAGCACAAGCTTTCCAACCACAAAAGTGTCACACTTACTTAATCATATTGGTCGCCATAGTCCTCGCCTTGTCCTTGAGATTGACCTGCGTGCGCTCCTGCAGCAAATTGTACCCCTCATCGGCATCGTGTCTCAGAATAGCAGCGTACTTTGCAGGAAACAAGCTCATGTAGTGTGCAAAAGCGTCCTCTTCCTGAGTTGTCCAGTCCGTACGTGTTTTCCTATCGTTACGTTGAGCAAGGGTTGGCGCCGCGATGTTCTGCTTTGCAAGTTTGCGTTGAGCCTGGTAAGTGGAAGGTGGTGCTTCCTCAGTCATGTCTGGCGCTTCATTTTCAGAAATAGACTCATCCTGAGTAGGCCTTCGCCTGGGTAGTCTAAGAACGTCGTCATCAACTTCAGAACGCGGCTGAGGTTGGTGACTTGTGGGCGCGGCAGACGAGGTTGGATCGATGCGGACCTTCTTCGCAACTGGTGCTTTTTGGCGACGCTCTTGGACCCGGTCGGCACGATCTTCCGTCTCAAATGCGTTGTCCTCGGACTCAGACTCTACTTCTGTTGGCCGTGACCGTTTTTTGTTTGGAGAAGGCTGTGCGCGTTGCTTGCCCTTATCCCTAGTGGAAAGACCTGGTGTTGGCTGAGTATCGAAACCGTCCCCAAATTCAAGACTCCGCGCGCCAGCCTGTCGGTCAAAGATCGAAGTAGCGCGATTCTCTTTCTGGGGCTTGACCTTGTTAAGAGCTTTCAGCAGTGCAGCTGAACTTGTTGGTGGCCCCGAACGTGCTGGCTCAATTTCGTCCTCCGGATCTTCTTCTTCAACTTCTTCTATCACGACTTCTGGACGCTCAAGAGATCTTTCGTCTTCCAAATGCTCCACAGCAAGCAGTTGATCTTCCTCCTGTTGCTCCTCGTTTTCTCCAACAAAAAGGGACTGGTGATCGTCTTGCTCATGTTGTATCACCGGTAACTCATTCTGTGCTTCCTCTACTTCCTCATGTGTGGGCTCTTGTTGAGGATTCTCCGCTACCTGTCGCGCGGTACTAGCTTCAGAAAGCCTCTCTCTTGACTTCAATAGATTGATGGCATCCATGTCTATCGGTGCATTCGGGTCAAATTTCCGGCTGCTTCGTCGACGGTCTCTTACGAATGATGTTCGTTTCCGGCGTGGCGGCTCTGGTCGGTTCGAGACTATCTTCGGCTGTTCAATGACAGCTGGGGGGCTGTCTATCAGTTCCTTAACGTTCCGTACAATTGCTGTAGGTCCGCCGATCTCATCGATAATACTGAAAAGTTCCCTATGGCGATGGCGTACCCAGTGCAGGAGTCTCAGAATTGTGGCCAACCATGGGAATTCGGCACTTAGCCCATCTAGATCTACACTATCATCACGTTCCAGGGCGTCGTCACCTCGAGCAAAGAATCGCCTCATTGCGCTGATACGCTCGCTGACCCTGGCTTCGAGTTGCTGCGGTAAAGCCGAGTCTTCGCCCCCTAATGCTTGTATATTCCAGCCGCGGAGGAGAGAGCCCTCGCCGCTTTGTGATGGTTCAGAGCGGTAGAAGACCTCTAGTATTGCCTCATCCGGATTGTCACTATCGCCTGCTGATTTCTCGAGTACCAAAATTGCGAGCTGTGTCCGCAGCTCCAGGGCCAGATCAAATGTTTCCTGTAGCATGCCACTGTCTCCAGCAACCGTCGACACAACTTCGCGCTCGAGTGAGCGCATGAACTGGCTCGGAAAAGAATTATCGAGCTGCCGCAATGCGTTCCAAATCTGCTTGTCACTTCTGTCCGAATGGATCATCTGCTTTGCGAAAACAAGAAGATTGGCCATGTACAGAATCAGGTCTAGGCCCGTTTGCGCCGAGGACGATTCCGAATGTGCACCAAAAAGTACGCGGTGCACTGCTTTGACGTGGATGTAGCCGTGTTCTTCGCTCTTGTAGTGCTTCAAGTGCACATTCAATTCGTCATTGAAATCGCGGTATTCCTCCGTGAAGTCCGAGTCCGGCTTTTGTATCTCCTGTATGTTTTGGAAATCGTCCTTCTTGTTCCCAGCTTCGGGCGCGAGGTGTTCAAGAAATTCTCTAGCTGATTCGCACAGTTTGCGCATGTGCTTGAAGATGTACTTTGGTTCGAGAAATTCTGCCTCGATCATACTAAACGATGAAATTGCAGTAGTTCCAGACATTTGGGAAGCAGCGCCGGGAGAGCGGGGATCTTCGAGCTGCGTGTGCTGTGGGGTATCTGGAGCTTCCTGAAGGTCAATTTCCTCGTCAACAACTGTTAGGTCTACCGGGTGAAAATGTTAGCAACATGCATTGGATGCTCAAGCTCAACAGCTCTATAAAATATCCGCTTCATCTAGACAAGGCGCTGCAAGGTAATCACTAACCTGCGGCGGCCTCTTTCGCAGGCCTGCGCTTTGTCCTGCGCGTCGTTTGTCCTTCATTTTCGCTTTCATCAGTCACAGTCGCAATGCTCGCTTGTCGCGCACTGCGCCTGGTTGGCTTTAACACTTCATATACTGGCTCGACATCGCGACTTGCGCTGCGCATACGCGATGCGCGTGCAAGTTGTGGCGTGTTTGTTTTCGACGGCGGTTGCGGGGTTGGTGTTTTGCGCCGGCTCGCGGACCGCACACCTCTGCGATCGGCCATGGTAACCTCAATTGACGCGTAAAAGGTGGCGTTGGAGCATGCGATCTAGGTCGAGGTGAAAGTGGTGGAGTGTGTTGCGCCAATGTTGTGGTGGAATCCACATGATCGCGGACCGACGGGTGTTCACGTGTAGTTCGCCGTTACCTCATCCGACTTAGCGTCATCTCTATCTTGGAACTTGCAACGGACACATGCTAGGAGAAGGGGCGATCCCGCGCAGAAACCTAGAATGCAAAGTGTTTGACATCGAGACACATTCAAGACAGCCGGCCATTTAATTGTAGCCTCTCACAGTTCTTCAACATGGGAGTGCCCCTTAACTAGCGCTGAGGCGTCCATTCGGTGTGGCAGTGCCAAATATATGACAAGTGGGCTGCCTGCACGTACCCCCTTGCGCGAATCCTAGTGAACCTCTTCCAACGCCAGCGGCCAACATCTCGTACTTGACTTTGACAACGCTTCTCACCGCTGATTTCGACCCATTTTCTTCCTTCTTCCAATCCGTCAATTCGACTTCACGCCTTCTTGTCTCTCCTTCACATTATTTTGCTTTGAAGCATCTTACCGGCACGCTCCCTCGTGAGCCCGACGCACCCCTGCTCACCAATCCATCGCCACCACCATGAGGCTACAACACACTCGGGCATCCGCCCTGCTTTTGCTCCTCCCAGCGATATCAGTCATCGCCACCTCCGTTGCCGCTGCGGATGATAAGCCTCTCGCGAGAGCCGCCGTGCCTGGGTACCAAGACGTCAGCGCCTCGCCCACCCCGTCCCTGGCCCCAACACCTAATGGGAAGGGCACCAAAGATGCGCCCTTCGATGGGCAGGACGGAATGCCGCACGAAGGCCCATACATCAACGATGATCCGAGTCCGACGAAAAAGAAGCCAGCGATTGTGGAGGAATTAGGGCCGAAGAAGACGGCCGCCGTTGGTCCGTCGAAGCCTTTGCCATCGAAGGAGGTGCTCGATGGGGATAAAAGTGTGATGCAAGACCCGGACAGGAAACTGGCAACGGGCAACAAGGGCACGGAGGGTGGCGTGTCTGCAAAGGACAAGGAGCGTCTGGCGCACGAAGACAAGACTGGCGAGAAGCTCGAGAAGGTTCCCGAGTCGCCGAAAGAGGCACCACCACTGCCTCATGACCAGAAACAGCTACAGGGCGATGCCGTTCCATCGGACAGCACTTCTCGTGCTGCTGGCGCAGCCGGTCTTGAGGTGAGTAGATGATCTGGCATCGAAAACTAGGCATCCATGACTGACATTATGTAGAAACCCACCAGCCTCCCTGACAAACCCCACAACGTCCCACACCCCAAGCCCGATTCGCTGTCTGACAAAGACCCACTGGATACAACAACGAAACCGAAGACACCCGCCTCGAACCTCCCAGGCGAAGATGCCGGAGGCGTCATACAGCCATTCCACTCTTTTATACTTTCCTTTACCATGATTATCTTTTCGGAGATTGGTGACAAGACGTTCCTGGTGGCCGCACTGATGGCTATGCGACACCCACGATTGCTTGTCTTTTCCGCCGCCTTCTCCGCGCTCATCGTCATGACCGTCCTCTCTGCAGTCCTTGGCCACGCAGTTCCATCTTTACTCTCTGAGCGCTTTACACACTTTGCAGCGGCTGCATTGTTTCTAGTCTTCGGCGTCAAGCTCGTAAGAGAAGGTCTTGCCATGAGCCCCAGCGATGGTGTGGGAGAAGAGATGCGTGAAGTCGAGCAAGAACTTGAAGAGAAGGAACAGCTGGCGCGAGCAAAGAACGGACACCGCAAGTCTTCCATCTCACCCTACGCACTCGAGGGCGGTCGGGGCGTGCGACGCTCAAGGTCGAACTCGAGACTTCCAGCCCCGGCCCGCAGCCCTTCTTCTTCTCCAGAACGAGCATCGCCTTCCGGTGGATCGGGTGTTTCTAGTGCTCTGGGAGGACTCAATAACCTCTTTTCCCTGCTCCTCAGCCCGGCGTGGGTGCAGACATTCGTCATGACTTTCCTGGGAGAATGGGGCGACCGTAGCCAGATTGCTACTGTGGCTATGGCTGCAGGCTCTGACTACTGGTGGGTCACTGGAGGCGCTGTTGTCGGACATGGCCTCTGCACAGCAGGAGCTGTGATCGGTGGTCGTGCAATTGCTGGGCGCATCAGCATGCGTAATGGTAAGCATATCCTGACTACTATATTTGATGCGATGCTAACCGAAGACAGTCACCCTTGGTGGAGCTATTGCCTTCCTTATCTTCGGTGTTATCTACCTGTTCGAGGCTTTCTACCACGAGTAAACTTTCGTTTTTCAGCATTGCACGGCGCTTCGGTTTGGCATAGTCGTTGCTATTATTGCCAGAAGAAATGGGCAACCACGACAAAGATGTGGACTTTCACTGTAATTTTAATTGTACTCGCGGTCTATCACGAACACGACTAAAAAGCGTTGCCGGCGTTGGATAGATGCGCAACACCGAGCGGGTAACACGTACTCGTATTCCATCTGAGATTCTCTCTCGTTTACACGTGCACTTTGATCGTTTGCTGCTGTGCTCGTTGTAAGATCCTGCTGAGGTTGGAAGAGGGCAACATTAAACTGGATGCCACGGCGCTTGCATGTCTAGTGTACAAATTTGGCGACTAGCATCTGCAGGCAGTTGCAAACGACCTGTAGGGGTGCAACATGAATAAGAAGGCTGCAGATTCTCCAACGCATCTGAGGTTCCTGACCACATCAAATTGGCTTGATCATACGTCGCTTGTCCAGTCGTGTCACTCGCACCCGAGCTACACGTTACACACTGCCCTCTCAAACCCGCTTGTACAATCGCAGGCTCTCTTCTACTCGCTCAAGCCTCATACTCAGCTTTGGCATAGGAGGGTCTACGCAATTGCTGATCCAGCCCGATTGTAAAAGATGACGTCTAACTCCCTCATCCTCTACGACATCTCCTCGCCAATTCAACCCCGCTCTTACGCGCCCAATCCTTCCAAAGCCCGTCTCGCGCTGAGCTTCAAGCAAGTGCCTTTCAAGTCGACCTTCATCGACATCCTCGACATCCCCGAAGTGCGCAAGAGCCTCAACTGTCCCGCGACTCGAAAGCTCGATGATGGATCGGACTTCTACACGCTTCCCGTGCTGCAGGACCCATCCTCAGACAAGGTAATTGGCGACTCCTACGACATCGCCAACTATCTCGAAGACAACTTCCCCAACTCAGGCGGGTGTCTGTTCCCTAAGGACTCCACGGGTACTGGGCTAGACTACGAGAGCCCGAACAAGGACACGCCGTTCTACGCACCGATCACTACCAACAAGGGCTCAAAGAATGCGCCGTATGCAAAATTCAATCTACACGTCGATGCTACGTTCTCGGCGAATGTCATCCTTGTGGCGCATGGAATGCCTTTCAATCCCGAATCGGCCGAAGCTACCAGGGCACTGTTTGTCAAGCGCGCACATCTGAATAGTTGGGACGATTTATCTGTGCATGGCGAGGCGAGAGAGAAGGTTCGAGCGGGGTTCAAAGATGCGCTGAAGTCACTTGCTGAACTGTTCACGGTGCATCAGGGTGGGCCGTATTTGGAGGGCGAGAAGGCAAATTATGCGGATCTGATTGTGGGAGGCTGGCTCAATACGATGTTTGAGACGATGCCTGAGGACGAGTGGAAAGACTTCAGGACGTGGCATGGGGCCGTGTTTGCGAGGCTGCATGATGCGCTGCAGGAGACATACTACGTGTGCAAGTAGGAGATGGTGGTTTGGTAGAATTTGTCCATACGCTAGACTCACGATGCAACCCCATTATCAAGGAATTCTTACATACTTAATCACGATACGGTAATCTCTAGAAAGCTATTGTGAAACTCTGCTACACCGCAGTTAGGAGGGCGTGGTGGGTGTTCTCTGATTGGTCGGTTGCATCCCTGTGATCGCCGCGGGAGAGAGCTGGTCCTTGCGCGTCTTCAAGCCTTACAATAGCAGCTACAATAGCTTTCTTACACCAACCCTTCACTTTTGCTTACCCTCGCCTCGTTAGGTCGCAACGCCACTGCAGCGCCCAGAACAAAACGCCAGCATAGTCGCACAATCTTTCGTCTAGAAGCTTACACAAAAAGCAGGAACGCGACAGTTTATCCATCACAATCGGAACCTTGGATCGGCCGGTCTTCATCTCACTCCAAAACGCGACTCATAGCTGCACGACTCCAGGCGCCTTGAGATGGTCTCCACGGTCAACCCATCCCTCCCGCGACGCGAACTACCACGGCCACCGCCGCCTGCTGTTGTAGAAGCTGAGCAGCAATGGGTCTTCACAGAGGATGAGCTGTTGCAAGCGCCGTCAATACTAGACGGAATGCCGGCCGAGGAAGAGCGCACGCTGCGGCGCAAGGGCGTCAACTTCATTCTACAAGTGGGTATGATGCTCAAGCTTCCACAGACAACGCTCAGTACCGCTGCTGTCTTCTTCAACCGCTACCTGATGCGCAGCAGTCTGAAGCCACGGCCAGGCTACAAGCCGCTTCACCACTACGTAAGCGATACTCTTGTCACCCATACCAATAGTACTGACAACTGTACAGCAAATCGCAGCGACTGGCCTGTTCCTCGCTACAAAGGTCGAGGAGAACTGTCGCAAAATGAAAGAGCTCGTCGTAGCCTGCGTTCGAGTCGCGCTGAAAGACCCCAACAAGCTCGTAGATGAGCAGACGAAAGATTTCTGGAAGTGGCGCGACACCATTCTCTACAGCGAAGACGTTCTGCTAGAAGCACTCTGCTTCGACCTAAACATCGAGTCGCCCTACAAGACCATGTACGACATGCTCAAATACTACGGCGTGGAGCATAACAAGAAGCTACGGAACTCGGCATGGGCGTTTCTCTCCGACTCAGCATCCACGCAAATGTGCCTGCTCTTCACATCACGCACCATCGCCGCGGCCTCATTATACGCCGGCGCACGCATGGCAGACGTGTCGTTCGACGAAGACGACGGCCATCCATGGTGGGAAATACAACACGTCAAGTTGCGCGACATCAGGAGAGCATGCAACCTCATGGCCGATCTCTACGAGAAGTCTCCAGACAAAGACGGCGAGTCTAACATGTACGCCGGACTCAGGACGCCCGAAGATGGCATCGACTTCGGTGACACGCCAGGCAGCATGGAGGGCGTGCAAAGCTCGGCTCCAGAGGTCCAGAGCCAGCCGCCAGCGAACGGAGTGGAGAATGGAGGCGCGACCGAGAGGGGGTCCGAAGAGGGCGAGCTGGATGGCTAGAAGCTCACCAAACCGCACAACTTTGAACTTACCGTGGATTCGCCGTATACTGGGCTTCTCGATATCCTTGATAATTGCGTGTATACCTCCTTGCAGACGCCAGAGCCGAAGGAAGTGTCCACGCTCACGCCCAAAAACATAGAGAGACCTCGCCACGGCAAACAGTAGCTCGATCGTGGCCAGTATAGTATTGTCGCAACATCTGAATGAGCGACACGGCGATGAGGTCTCCAGGATCCCCAGACACGATGGAAATGGTTGAAGGACATGCCACATTTCCATGGTACCACAGTGCCGTCATCATTCTCAGGCTGCGATGCATGATGGGCTCCCTATTTGTTGCCCAGAACCCGATCATTACTCTCGGTAAACCTCAAGTTGATATTGCGCGTATCGATAGGCTCGACTCATCTCCGGTGCTTGTATGTCCTTGTTCGCCTGGGGAAATGGAGTATTCGGAGACACAGGATGTAGTCGCACAGTAGCAGCCTTCTCAGGCATCGTAGCTACAGGTTATGGCTAATGCATCGATTCGCTAGTTGGCATCTGACTGGTCCTGTCGAGTTTGGCATCTGAGTCTTGAATTCATAGAATTACGATCATGTCACAGGCCCGGCGTCTTGGAGGTCGGGGTAGTGAGCCATACTACCGCTTTGTCATAAATGAGCAAAGATTATTTCTCATACACAGATCGCCGACAGTTAAGTGAGACGAAGATGAAGCGTAGAAAGCAACTACGATGTAAAGCTATGTGTTTCTGAAGCTATACATAAAAGTCTAGCGATACTGTGTACAGCTTCAGGCTATGCGATTCTCCTGTTCACTTTCCCTCGTAGTTGAAAATCTGCAGGATATCGCATCTTGAATCAGGTCGCGGCCGTTTGGACCGTGATCGAGTCATTTTCTGCAGATAGTGAAGTGTTTAGTAGTGGATAGTAGTGACCAATGAAATGTATCCGTCTACGCGTGTGTCGATGTGCCGAGGCATCTTTCTATGATCACCCTAGGGGCCATATCCTTGCAATCTCTCCGACGTCAACACTGCTTTCGCCACTGAAACCCCTTCCCTCTTTTTTTGTCGAGCTGATTCAAGCTGTTGGTACTTCCTGAACACAAGTCAAAGCAAAAGACCAGCTTTCTGGAACCGATTTGCGGAATTCCAGTTATTAAAGTTTGATCCGCGGAGCACCGGCGACATCATGGACTCGTCACCCTCAGCGCTGCTGAAGCTGCTCCTTCCCAAAACCCCGTTCTTGATGAAAACAGCCTTATCACATACCCTCTCCCTCTCAGCCACATCATCAAAATGGGATCTGCGAACAGCCATCACAGTCAACCTTCTGCGCGAAATGACTGGACCCAATTCGGCTCCTTCATCTATCACTAAAATCCAGAACCTCACTACCAAGGATCCCGGCGTCAAGGGCAAAGTCTGGGCTAGCAAAGTCAAGCTTGCAAATGTGGAAGAAGACGATGTCAGACAGTTGATGTTCAAAGCAATTGAGGACATGGGCACGGGAGAAGAGCAATGGGCGAAACCTGAGAACCAACCTCTGGAAGCGGAGTGGAATGGCTACCGTGCTGGAGCAAAGGACGATGAGCCTGAACCTTCAGGCATGAGCGAGAAAGAGAAATACGACGCAATGATGAAGGAAACGACATCCAAAACCACCGTCCTATATTTCCACGGCGGAGCCATGTACCTCTTGGACCCAGCCACTTACCGCCCCACAACCTCCAAACTCGCCCGAGAAAGCGGCGGCAGAGTATTCAGCGTACGCTACCGTCTCAGCCCTCAAAACGCCTTCCCAGCCGCCTTACTAGACTGCTTCACCGCCTACCTCAGCCTCCTGCACCCACCCCCCGACGCGCCCCACGCCCCCATCCCCGCCTCTGAAATCGTCTTCGCAGGCGACTCCGCCGGCGGAACATGCTGCACCGCGCTACTCCAACTACTCCTTCAAATCCACCGCACGTCTCCCAACCCGACTGTAAACTTCCACGGTAAGGAGGTCGACATCCCACTTCCCGCCGGCGTAGCAATGACATCCCCCTGGGTCGACATCACGCGCTCCCTCCCGTCTATCGAAGCCGCCGCAACGCTCTACGACTACCTCCCCACGCCCTCGGCCACCGACAAGCGCGAATTCGTGCCCGACGCCGCATGGCCCACCTCCCCCCGGCGCGCAGATTTATACTGCGAAGCCAGCGCGCTGCTGCACCCGCTCGTCTCGCCGCTCGCAGCACAAGACTGGTCCGCCTCACCTCCACTGTTTTTCTCCGTCGGCGAAGAAATGCTGCGCGATGAAGACGCAGTGCTCGCGCAGCGCGCTGTCAAGCAGGGTGTCACCGTCGTGTGGAGGGAGTTCGAGGCGATGCCGCATTGCTTTGCGATGTTGTTGGAGAGTAATCCGGGGGCGCCGGTGCATCAGAGGGAAATCGGGGGGTTTTGTAAGGAGGTGGTGGAGGGGAAGGGGGTGGTGACGAATGGGGTTTTCATTGAGGCGAAGACGCTTAAGAGGAGGGATGTGGATGTTGCAAGTGGACTGACGCAGATTGCGGATGCGGAGGTCGAGGGGTATATGAAAGGGGGAAAGGAGAGGATTGAGAGGAAGTTTCGGAGGGGGGAGGAGCCGGAGGTGAGTTTTTGATGGTGGGTAATGTGTTTGAAATGTTACTGACCCTCAACAGACGGAGACTAGGCCGATGTTGTGATGTATGTTCATGTATAAAATACATCGGGACATTATGTCCGTTTACTGTAAAGCTCTCACAGTCGGTCATGGAACACCAAGAGTTTTGTAGCCTGCCGCTCCACATAGTAAAATTCTCAAGGTAGAAATTATTAATGTAGATGACGAACACCTCGCTGTTGCTTAGCATTGTTCTCGAATCCAATCACCAGATCTTTGTTTTCGAACTAGGTTACTTTTGCTTACTCTTATTTTTGACCGCTCTATTTTCTTTCTTCTAGCATGTCTTCAATATATAGTAACACAAGTTCTCTGCGCAGTGGATGAGATGTCGACTCTAGGAGGATAAATCGGAGACTTTAGATTATGTGACCACAAGTTCGGCAACCTGAGTTGTAGATCACGAATGACTTGAGCAAGTAGCGCCTATACTTCTTTTAGTCATTTTGTTTCCTAGTCTTATTCCTGGGCTCCTGTTTCGTGCAGTTTTTTGCAACATTATTCATTCCCGACACCTTCCAGTATACTTCATGATCTGTACTTCTCCTCTAGGATCTGCCATGCCGGTCACACAGGACACATGTCTGAGTCATAGTGCCGCGTTTGCACTGCCAGGTGAAGGTGGGTCACCACACCGACTGTCGCCGGGCTGACCTAAGACCGGATCACGGGACTGCGCGTTTACCTCGATCTCGCGCACCTCAATTTTCTGCCACTTTCGCCTCTCCTTTTTGGCTGCTAGAGACGAGCCCGTACATGTCCCGCTCAGCTCTTATAACAGACTCGCAAACACGGTAGTCAGCGACTCCACGGCCATCGTTCCTAAATCGGTGTTGGACATTCTACTCGACGCTATTGAATAGCGCAAAGAATGTGCAGCTTACTACCATTTCAAGCAAACAACAAAGGGGAATTACAAAACAACTTCGGCAGACGCAGGCCATGCATAATGCATCTCGACCCTAGAAGCCACTATAGCAACCTTTTCATTGAAGACTGTCCACATGTCACACAATGAGGCGGGCAAAGCTCCTGCTGAAGCACCCGAGCTCAAGGATCACATACAGAACTTGCACTTGACGGAATTTACCTCCGACAAAGCACCCGCTCCCGAGGTCATCACTGTTCCAGAGGCCGGACCGGTTGACGACGATTACGTAGTTGAGCCTACAAAGGAAGATGCAGAATTTGCTTTGTTCTGTATGATTAGGATATGAAAGACATTCGGTTCTTCGTCCGTAGTACTTGGCGCAAGCACAAAGCTGGTCACATCACTCTGGAGACTGCTGCGGTGACCATGAACGTAACTATCCAAATCATAGAGGAGTTGAAAATGGCGTTCTTGAAGTCCTTCCCGAGTCACCCTGAGTTCGAACACCACTACAGTTTACTCCAACACATTTGGGTGAAACGGTGGGCCGAAGATGTGGTAGAGACCCCAGAAGGTGGCCAAGAGTTCGAAGTAGCATACACAGATGGCGTGCAAGAGATCGGTTATCCGTCACTCTCGTGCTCACGGATTGCCTATCTGATCTAAAAGCTATTGCTTGTGCCTCTCTTGACCTGTCGTGACAAGCTGCCACAACTCTTCAAATCCGTTATTCCATTCGCCGGTTACGAGATAAGATTTTGGAAAACACTTGCGCAGCTAGCCCTGGTGTGTTCAGATTCCGTCCGAGGCATTCCCCAGGATTGTGTTCTCAAGGCGATGTCCAGCATTCTGACGCGCAAGAAGTGTGCAACTTGGACATTGTTTGCCATGCAGTTTGTTCGGGACACGCAACTAGAATTTGGCAGTTCAGAGAAGGAACCTCGTAAAGAAATGCAGGCCACCACCGTACGTATACAGCTAGCGCTGGTCCGCTACATGGGGTCAGTTGCACAGAAGGACATCAGCAGCTGGCACAACACGCACTGGCAAGTCCTGCTCAATTTTCAAAACTGCATGGCTGTCGAGCTTGTTGGCGACTGGGCCGAGATGGTTACCGGTATCAACAAGCGAGGTCTATCATGGAAAGGCCGATTGTTCGGGAAAGACTTCTTCCTCAACAACCATCACGCTATGCGAGGAATATATGGCCAGGGCAAGCTGCTTTCTGTGCAGAAGTGGGCGTCTACCATGGAAGCAACGCATGGCATTATACGCGCAGTCGCACATCTTTACCATGCTGCCAGAACCAGTGGCTTAATGACCGAGAATGCTCATTGGGAGGACATAGACTATTACATCAAGACCAGCGACGATGAAAACATTTTTGGATGCTCTCGTCCAGAGCGAGGAGGTGACTTTCTCGGCTGCTTCCTTCGATCGTCTGGCTACTTGGTGTAAAAGAAAACACCTGCTGGTCGTCTCTCAAAAGAGGAGGTCCGAAAGGTCGAACGTAAATTTGCGCAAGGAAAGGGCCGTCAATTACACTTCTTGTCGGATAATAAGTATCGTCAATATCTCAACTACGCGATCAGACGCACTGATCGTGGCGCCTGAGCAGCGCACTGATCGCAGCGTCCGAGCAGCGCTCAGACCAGAACCCCTGAGCCATCACTTCTGTAGCTCTCCTCCTTTGCACATAGAATCAATCCAAGTCAACCATCGAACAAAATGCATTTGTAGTTATCGTTATTTCCTTTCAGCACTAGTGCTATAGCCCTACCAACACTTCTTGTCACGGTATGTGCGTGCCTACACCACCGTTCAACATGGTCAAGCCAGGCCTGGTCCAGCTTTCGATAACCCAAAGTTTCTCGTGGAGGCTTTCTGCACGGCCGATGACTATGAAAAACTCCGCAAGACCCTCACAGAACTTCGTGAAGCTGTCCAGGAAGATCAACATGCGCTGAGGTTCAACACGATGAGCTTTTGGTTGCGTTGTCACAGGCTCCTGCAGAAAATTCGCGATCAAGTCATGCAAACTGCTCCAAATGACTACCCAGAGCCAGAGTACGGGCACGGTTCGAGTCCAATCATGGTCGCTGCCTCGGTCCTCAGCGGAAGCTCCGGTTTCATACCAATCGATGGGCCGTAATTTGCGGGTGCTGCACAGCTGATGTCCCAGTTCGTTGCGTCCGAGGGCTCCATTGAGACCAAGGCCGCCAGCGACCAGACCAGAAGCAGTACAATTGTGAGAAGCACAGATGAAGAGGAGGAGCCCAGCTTTGAATGTCCGCCAGAGGATTTCGTTTCTTTCGAAACTCATGTCCGGTCTTACAGAAAGCGCAGAATCATATTGAAAAGAAAAGGGAAATTGGAGGAGGCTTTCGCTGACGGAACCTATTACGCTGAGGCAAGATGATTTCGCCAATGCCTAGCATCGACAGATATTTGTTCCTTCCCACACTATTCTAATCAACGATCGCTTCAAGCCTTGCTGATACATCTGCCCCTCGCTCTAGCACCCATCACTTGGATTACAACATCGCCCGGTATTCTAAAAGTTCATCAGCAAATAGCACATATCCAAGAAAAATACACTCCACTCACGCAATCGCAGGTGTTCTAATCCAACCAAAAATTAGTCATAAGCCTTACAAGTGAACTCCACTCATTCGTGAATAAATATCACTTACACGATCAAACTAGTGCATTAAGTCAGTCATCTCTCGTCTCTTAAACACGCGAAAAAGGACAATTTACATCAAACTCTGGCGCCGGGCTCAAACACACCCTGCATGTATCGATACACTCTTGCACACTGCCGCATGCGTCGGGTGGGAAGTTGTTGCAGGAGCGTTCGCAGTCGTTGATGTCTTGACATATAGCCAAGGAAAAGACTGGGTCAGCGGAGAGTCCGACTGATAGTCTGGTGATGGACAGGACTGCTGTTGTGAGGGTGAGGAATGAAAATTGCATGTTGAGGATACGGGTGAAGAGTTCTGGGATGATTGTTCAATTCGCGCGGAAATAGATTACTTATATGCCTAGCTTTGATCAGAATTTTGTCAAGCTGGCCGTTAAGCGGGCATTTCCTGAAGATGTCTCATATCGCAGGTTCGCCTGACCGCGTCGTTTGCTGTCAGTTTGGCGTACAGCCATTAGATCTTGCACGTGGGGACTCGTCGTTCGAATTCCTGTAGATCAATTGCTTGGTAGTAAGCATGCTTGCACATTGTTGGAGTTCAATTGCTTGGTAGTCAGCATGTCTGTGATAGAATCCCTCTACGCTCGAAAAGCAGTCAGCGTGTTTGTGACGGGGCGTACTCACCTTGCTTATCCTCTCCGCGGCATCTCAACAGCCACGAATGAATTCAGAGTCAGGTCAATTTGAAGGCAAAGCCTGCGACCAAGCCAAAGTATGACCGTGCAAAACATTTGGGGCATATAAAGCAATGATCGGGTCCACTTTGTCCTCGTTATTTCTATACCCTACCAGTTTTCACTCTCTTACTTCTTGTGAGGCACCAAAAAACAGGTCACGATGCGTTCATTTTCCGTCTATTTTGTCTTGACGACTCTTTGCTCCGTCTCCCTGGCTGCACCAACTCTCGAAGGCGCAAAAGCTATCGCAAAGCTCAGAGGCCTAGAGGGCAAAGAAGATCCAGCGGCGCAGTATCTTGTCTGCTGCACTCAGCTTTGCACTCAATGTTCCAGCGTGGGCTGCGTTGTAAGTCATAGCCTATGAGATTCATAGGTGTCGAATTTCTCACTGACTCGGTTCGGTGATCTAGGGAGCCGTCCCGACGGACTGCAATGACTCGGTTTATAATACTGTAGGCTCTCTGTATCTAGCGCGAGATAAGTTTTGGCTAATGTCCGATCGTAGTGTTGCAATCTGTAATTGGTGTGTGACGGACTAGTTGAGATGAGGAAGAGTGTGTTGCGCTGCAGAAGGACACGGATGATGCCCACTTAAGCTATGACGAACTATTAGTTCAAGCTCCAGTCGATAGACGATCGCTTCTATACAATAGCAAACAATATATCCATTAGCACATCTAAGCATACAACATCGTGACGAACTTCGCTGGATCACACGAACGTGTGTTTGTAATTGAAATCGCTAGGTACTAACTTATCAGAGCTAATAACACACGTTTCCACCAACACATATAACCGCCTAAAAGATCTGCACTGTGTTGTCGCAAAGTGATCCATCAACCTATCATTTAGGGACCTGACGTAACGTGTTGCTTGGCCGTGGCAGATGCGGAGATAGATCATCCGTAAGCAGCATACCTGGGTATATGAGCAGCCATATACCCCGTACAATCGACTACGGAACTGTTTCTCAATCCAGCTCATGTTCAACCGAAAGTCCAACGAAACAATTGCTCAAAATGTCTACTTCCAAAGTGGTCCATGAGCTGACTTCTGCTACTTTGCGGCCATTTGTGGAGTCAAACAGTATCGGACTTTTGGCTGTACTCATGTTACCCCAGTCGAGACAATGTCAGACGTTTGTGCCTGTCTTCCGCTCGGTCAGTGATGGTGTTATCCTATATCCCCAGAGCGATCATGGCTTTCAAGATGCTTTTGCTGATAAGATATGGAAGATTGCCGAGGCGTCAGCCGAGACACCGATTGTTTTTGGCCAAATCAACGTCACGGGCAATTGGGATGCTGTATCTTCTTTCGAGATCAATACTTTCCCGCATGTTATGCTTTTCCAGGGCTTCGACTACTACAAAACATACAAAGGAGCGTTTGCGAAGAAAAGGTTTGCCTCTACGCAGAGTGAGAAGTCTTTTCGTTCACTGACGCAGAAAAGCATCATGTCGTACTTGGATCGCTATTTACAGTTCCCTGTAATTACAACCATCGGTATTGACACTTTATCTACGTTCAAGAGCAGCTGCGACGTTGTGGTAGTCGGGTATACTGACTTGAAAGATCATACCTCTACTGCCCATTTTGAGAGCTTAGCCACTGCTATGCACCCCGAGCTTGTGTTTGGCGTCACTGACAACACAGCTCTAGCGGAAGCAGAAGGTGTCAATACCCCTGTACTCGTGGTGTACAACAATGCTGCCCATGAACGACGCGCATTACCTATCACCAGTGATACCGATCAGCTGAAAGCCAATCTCCGGAAAGCAGCCTTGCCACTGATGGTCGAATTGTACACTGAAATTCACGATAATTTACTCGATGTAAGCAAATCCCTAATCTCAACAATCCTTTCTGACCGCGCGTGTAGATGGGCACGCCTTTTGCATACATCTTCACGGAGCCAGACAGCATAATGATCAAAGGCTTCCATGCAAAACTGGAGCAACTGGCACGTAAGAACCGCCAAAAGATACAGTTCAGCATCGCTGCAGCCTCAGACGTCGAGTCTATCGTATTGGACATGCATTTGCAGCCCTCGCACCTGCCTACCTTTGCGATTCGCGAGCCCTCCTCAAATATGCGCTACCCAATGCTGCAATCGACAACTGCGTCGCTTCCAGAATTCATCACCGAGGTGACAGCCTTCACGGAAGACTATCTTGCTCTGAAGCTCCAACCCACCATAAAATCTGAACCTACACCACCTGCCTCGCCATCTGCTTTAGTAAAGGTGGTCGGACAGACATACGCATCCATCGTCAACAACTCCACGCGCGATGTGTTGCTGGTATTTTGTATCGAGGTTTGCGCACCGTGCGATCGGCTGTACCCGACGCTGGAAGCCCTGGCTGAAACGTTTCGCGCAGAAGAATCGCAGAAGGAGAAGACCACAGTGGCAACTGTCTTGCATGATAAGAATGATACTGGGCTGCGGCGCGTACGAGCGTTTCCGACGATTATGCTGTTTCCGGCAAGAGACAAAGGCCGTCCAGTGAGGTTCCTTGGGGACAGAACGGTGGAGGCATTGACGGACTTCATTAGTGCGAACAGAAGTCTATGATATTATGAAGCTCGTAGTACCGGCCTCTGAGCCGTTGTTTAGAAGTGAAAGGCATTCAATGTTCTCATATCGTATGGAATGAGACGTGGAAGACTGGATGCCGGATGCTGGCAACTACATATCCTTCCATCACTAGAAAGTAAACCCCTACTTTGCTTCACCATTCGTAAATGATTTGTTCTTCTCCTATTCGCTGTTCAGTACTTGCGCCAATGTACAGGGCGTTGAAGTAAGTTGATGACTTGGAGATAAATTTTTAATCATATATTGCCTCGCTTCTTTGCTTCCCCAGCGGTGAGATTTCCTATGAACTCAAATGTTTTTTTTGGCTGGCCACCCACATAGCGGCTAGCACATTCAGTTTTGCAACACTTCTTTGTCACGGTAAGTGGACAAACCGTACTGACTTTGTCTTTCGTAAATATATCCAGTCATCCTGCTCATGCTTATCAAACTGACATCTACTGGAACTCAGCGTGCTACTATGTTTGTACAATCGACAAAGAAAGCGGGAAAGCTCCTCTACTCATGATAAAGCGTCAAACTGACCTGTCAGCGATACTTGTTCTGAATTCATCGCATCATGACTTCTCCAGAGGTGGCGTTCAACGCGTATCGCCAGTATGAGAGCAACAATAACAAGATCCTGCAATGGCTAGTAACCATGGCGCAGACGCTCCAAGTCGGAAACGACATCCTCCAGCATATTGTCAAGACGCAGAGCACTCAAAAGGCGAAGAAATCGAAGAACAACTCTCCCAAAGATGATGCATCTCTGCAAATCACCATCGAAAACCTCCAAGAGCTCGCCAAGGCGGTGAAAGATGTGAAAGCACTGAAATTGCCGGAAGATATCATTAACGCCGCGAAAGCTATCGCTAGCTTTCTTCTCGAATGTCATACATGGTTCCTCACACACGGGCTGGAGGCTGGAAGTGTCAAGCATTCCACATATGAACAAAAGGCAATCCTTGACAAGATCGACCAGAACACCGCCAAGGTTAAACAGCTCTCGCAGGCGATGAAGAATGTGTCCGAACTACTTTCACTACCACACGAAGATGAGTCCATTGAGAAGGAAGAGGCTGATACGGAGCTGTCTGAACTCACGGCGGCGGCTACAAACCTTACTCTGGAAACGAACAATAATGAAATCACCCCAGGCTATGAGCTGGATGCCCCGACGCAACACGAAGCTTTAGCGCTGTACTCTTTCCTCAAAGATTGCACGAACGTTCAACTCTTCGTCGCCCGCACATGGCAGGGGTTCAGAGATGGGACCATTGACTTATTGTCTGCTTCTCTCCTGACGCATGTTGGCATCGCAATGCTTCAGGAGTGGATCAACGAACTCCGTGCAACGGTGCCGCGACTCAAGAATCCGAACACTCGGAACATACACAAGATCTTGAAGGACATCATCAATGCCGAATATTGCTATTGGGACATCCTTCCGCAGACAAGCTTGGGTGAAGTTGCCGGCGAAGTGGCATTCGAAGGCGTTTCGATTGCCACTGCTTTGAGTGGACGTACGCATAAAGACATGACCGGGGCGTTTGATTTCAAACAGGGCAAGGGCAGGTACTGCCCCGATGATTACGGAGAGAAGGACAACGCGTTCTTCAGATGCATATCTCAGCTTGGCGGGCTCCAGTATTACGACATCAATCTACAAAAGAGACTGAATGCAACGCGTCGAAACAATGATGTCGAACTAGCGTCGGAGGTGAGCGCAATCAAGAAAGGAGACAGGGAGAACGGCACACTCACAGATCATGCACCAGTAGGTCTTCGTTATGTGGAAATTCTTTCAGACCAACAAAGGTATGCGAGGGACGACGAGGAAACGTACAAACAGCGCCTCTAGAAATGCGACTACACGTACAAAGCCTGCTCGTCGTTTCTTGCAGGACAAAAGGACTCCTGGATCATCTATGCGGCGCAGATACTTCGCGACACAGTGTAGACTGTAAGAAGATGCGTCAGAAGGTTTAGATATACTACAAGACCAGATGTACCTCCTGGCTGCACAGTACAAAGTATACCTCTCCGATACTGGCATCGACCACAGCGGCGAAAGACAGAGGCAGTGGAAGCAGGACATCGAGGAACAGTTCAACTTCCTCCAGACAGCCATCACGCAATCTGACTTCCAGAACTTCGCCAATAAGCTCGAGGTCAAACAGGAATCGGATACTAAAGAGGATGCCCGGTTTTCGTTGCTGGGGAATCACCCGATGCTGTGCGGTATCTTGTTGAACGAAACGCGAAACAAGTTCAAGGAGATCTCCATCGATATAGCCAGTGAATAGGGACATATTATGGCGGTAGCGCATCTCTATAATGCTGCTCTCGAGTCTGGACGCATAGGGAAGAGCGCAACCTGGGTTAACATGGACTGGCTCATCGAGCGTCAGGGCAGTGAATGGGTCTTTGGACGTGAACGACCAAAGCTGCTTGCCGACTACATTCAATCCATCTGCGCGGCCTCGGGACTGAATCCTTCCACATTCGAACAGGGTCGGGCAGGGACCAGCGAATCGCGCGGTGCATTCCGACCACTGCGGTTCCTGACGCGATACCTTGAGCTGGGCGTGAAGCGCGAGATCGATGAAGCTGGGAAGATCATCGGAGAGAGCAGGAAGTCTCGCGATATGCTGGCCAAGATGAGGGTCATGGCAAACGAGTGCGACGGAAGTACAGCAAGCACGGAGACCCTCACACCATGGCGACTCGCCCTTGAACAAGACGAGGTAGCGTTCAACTTCAACATCCTGGGCTTGCACATGAAGTGCTCGCGACTCCTTCGACAGATATGGGACGCGTACCTCAAAAGCGCCCCGAAAGACTACCCTGACGAAATCTACGACAAGCCAGCCAACCTGAACTTGATCGCGGTCGAGCTGCTCCGTGATCTGACTGGTTGCAAGCGACAGAACAAAAGGATGTTTCTGACAGCGACTGAATTGATGAGCGACGTCATTGAGCCGGACAGCGAACAAGGGTTCAAGCAGGCGACGGGGTTGACGCAATGTATGAGAATTTCGCGAGACGATGGAGTCGATGAAGGCGATGAGGACGATGAAGATGACGGGAACAGGGGATCAAGCGCTGATGAATCTTCTGCAGAGTCCGATGGTTCTGGGCATGAGCCACGTTCTGACGAGGGGTATGTGGAGGATGAGGAATGAAAAGAGGGCATTGGGCGTTGGAAGTATGATAGTGGAGGAGTGGAGTGAGGGCGCAGTCGCGAATCAAGACTTTGGGGTGAGCGCGTCACCATGCCGCCAACTTCAGACCAGGATAGCTGTTACTTACTTCCCTTTAATTTTCTCTATTGTTTGTATTGAGCAAGTGCATGAATGAAAGTGGATGGAGCTCGGGCGTGGTCCGCACTTTCCCCATCCGGAACCAAAAAGAACAAACAACTCCAAAAAACTGGACGCTGTGGGAATTGAACCCACGACCTTTCACAAGTGGGCACGTTGGAACATGCGAAGCGAACTGCAGTTATGTTAGAGAAAGACCCAGAGACTCAGATACATGATTCAGCTTACAATCATACCCCTAGACCAAGCGCCCGTTATTCGTTGTTGTGGCTAAGCAGCAAAAAAATTAGTATCTATAACGGATTTTTCGATAGCGGCATAACAAAATGTTGGCGAGAAGCACGTTGGTAGAGATTGTGTTGGTGGGAAGGAGCGGGGCAGTAGTGGAGCAATTTCGAAGGGTGATGTTATCGTGGTGGGGTAATTACGGGTCGTGACACGCAGCGATAGCCTGCATGTGTACACGAAGACGAGCAATACAGCTTGGGCACCTCGAAAGTGTGAAAATACAGCAGAGTTGTTCAATCGTGATATGCATGCGTATTTCTTTCGCCCGAAACATCAATCTTCACTTATGAAATGCAACATCACCTTTCAGCACATATCACAATCACACCGAACAAGGAGCATCAATGTGCATTTCATTTCATTGTAGACTGGTATAATGTGTCTGCTATCCTGCCGTCCATCCGAACTTAAAGCAGTGCTTCATCAGTGATTCCTCATCTCCATCACCCAACCACGACTCCACCTCTATTTCTTGCTCGTCGTCTCCTCCGCATGCTTAGCCAGCGGGTGCGTAGGGTTGCTGCTCAGTCCGCTCTTTGTGTCATCGCTCGCCTTCTCCGCGCCCTTGGCAGGTGCGCCGCCCTGGTCGTTGACGTTGCCCGTGGTCTGGCCGGCTTGGGCGTCGGACTGCCTCTCGGGCTCGGGGGACTGGCGGCCAGCGTTGGGTGCAGACATGATGTATGTGTGTGTGAGGTCTAGGAGGGGGATCAGATGAATGTTGAAAGGAGAGGAAGAGGTGGGTGAGGTGTACGGGTTGGTTTGGTTGTAGTATGAAGGTAAGTCTGTGTGACGGTGTTAGTAGTCTGGCATAGTGACACAGCACCGTCAGTACAACATACCTTTGATTTGGAGAATTTGGTTGCTTGTAGAGTTGATTGATGTAAATGTTCAGAAGACGCAGTCCCTGCCGTGTCTTTTGACATTGCAAATGCTCGCCCCACGACTGACGTCACAAGCTCGGATCAGGCAGTTATGCACAACATCGACGTCAACGCGTTTGCGCGATTTGTGGGTTCTGTCCATATTGCTTGCATGCTTATTGATGCGAGACATGGTATATTTTCCGGTGGCTGTAAGTGTGATGTCGGGCGGGACATCACTTCGGTCGCAATCGGTAGGCACATGTCAGAGGTAATCCAGCTGTACGCTATCGGTAGCAGGCTGTATGCATTCGTAGATATCGATAGTGTCCACTTCATGGCATCATGATCCGCGAAGTATCAACTCCTCTTTCCCATCTCCACGTCTCCGTCTGCTCCTTCACCATCGTCGTCCCACTCAGTGCCTTTCAGTCTCCTACCTATCCAGAGACCTGCTGCAGTCGCCGCGCTTGCAACAAGGAACCAGCCTTCGAACCAACGTTCCGTAAATCCTGGTTCCAAAGGCGCCCCCAATGCATCGCCAATCTTACTCTTCATCTCAGGCGGAAGATTACTCCTGAGTAGCAGCGCAGAGCTAATGACATACGTTGCCGCAATTTGTGAGATAATGAGAGCGAAGTTAGTCTTGGTGTGTTGCAACACGCCGGGTACAACGCGTGCGAACAAGAAGAAGGTTTGCAGGACGCTGTTGAACGACAGAAGTAGCATGACTCCGGAGAGCAAGAAAGAAATTGTGCGACTCCACGCCACTCTGTCGATTGTAGGATCCCAGTGCTTTGCAAGTAGCGCAAGGAAGTTGTTGATAGGGTCGCTGTTGGAGAAGCTGGTGTTAGGCGAAGAGAAGCGACGGAGCGTGGTGACCGTGGTAGCCGAGATGCGGTACGCGCAGTATATGGCAAAGACGAATGAGAACATGTTAACTATGCGTCCGAATGCTGTGTGCGAGCGGAGCTGGCTCTGTCGCCGGTTTTGCAACACAGACATGGAGTTCTGTAGTGTCTGTCGCATCATCTCGAGGCCTTGGATCTCAAGCTGTAATGTGTTGCGCTCTTGTGTATCCGGATTTCCACGAATAGAGCCTACCACACGGCTCATAAAGCCTGCCTGTGGGTTGTCGGAGAGCTTGCGCTCAACAGCTCGGAGTCGACTTTCCTTGGTGAGAAGCATGTCGTTCGTAGCCTGAATGCCGGCCTGTTTTCGAGCAATGTCTGACTCCGTCACCTGTCGCCGTTAGTATGCGCTGAGTCCATAGAAGTCATACCACAACGTACTGGACGGTACTTGACACCGAACGTTTGCCAGAGCGAGGAGATGGCTGCAAAGCCTGCAAGAGATGCCATCAAGCTAATGCCAATAATGCCGATTCTTTCAAGACAGCCTTCGCTGAACGTATGCTCATGCAGATATGACTCTTCTTGCAGGTATGAGCCCAAAAGTCCTCTCCCCAGATACCAGAACGCTCCTAGCCATGTTGCAAGTCCACAAATCTCCAGCACCCACGCTAGTCGCCGCTTACCCTTCTGCCCGCCATTTGCATGCAGGCCAGTCTTCGATACGACTGAGTGTATTTCGAAAGCGGGCGTTACGACGATGAGGAGGAACAGTAGCGATGGGAGCGTGAGCTTCAAGGCTAGTGTGCGCGTGGCGGGGTTTACCGTGTTGGCGATTTCGCAAAAGATGAGCTCGGCAAGCACTGCAGATAGCGCGATGTTTGTGGAGAAGATGATGCTTGCCAGCGATCTTGCGCTTGGCTGTAGGTTCTTGAAGAGGGATGACCTCGCGCGCGCCGCGACACCCGGGAGATGTGCACCATCATGCGCCTTCCGATCGTGACCGGAAAGTATAGGGAACAGCTTTTGCGATACTGCGACGGCCACGAAGAGGAATGTAAGCAGGAAAGGGAGCGATGATACGATAGTGGTCATCGGGCTCTTGTGGCGAGCATATTCGGGGACGCACTCATCGCAGTCGTCTTGAAGAGGCGGTAGCATAGGGCTGGTTATCGTATAGTGACGGAACGAAGAGGCAATCTGTCACTATCTTTTCTTCTTGTACACAGGTAACGGTGTTACATCCATCGGACAGAGACAACGTCGGCGCATCGGGGATGTGTGGCACAGAGGAGGAAAGTTACCACGGTAGCAAGGGAGACATGCCTCAGGTAGAAGCCGTTTCGGGGCGCGGTTGTCACAACGTCATCCGCCGATCAGGGACCGAGGCCGCGGGGCTAGTCTGCAGTTCTACTCTGGAGAACGGATTGTTTCGTGTGCAGGCTAATTTTAGTACTATCACGCACTAAGCACTGCTACTTGAGATTGCTATCTACTGTGTGATGGGTATCCTATCAAAGTTTGAAGCAGCCCCCTTCAATCGCCCGAATCTGGCATTCTCGGCGGAGTCAGCTCGGCGCATCTACACACAATTGAACATCTGTCAGCTTCGGCATTTTCAAGTACCATCAGATTCCTTGTGCACCCTGCTGGGATCGTCTGGATCCGTCACAGTGATGGTCGGTCCAGAGCCGATGTTTGATGTGGCGTCCAGTGGATTAGCATCTGATTTGGTCATGGGACTAATCCCATCACTGTCATCAATGTCAAGACCGCCACGTCCTTGAGCAATTTCACTTGCTCTTGAACCAGGTGGCGCAGTCCTTACACCTCGGTCCTCCTCATCATCCTCCTCTCCGCTGCTTGGATCGTCGCTAAAGTCAGGGCTGTCCAGGTTCTGGAGGTGCGGACTCTTCATCATAACGCCGGGACTGCGGGGGTCGTCGAGCAAGGTACTTGCGTTTGTCTCCTGCTCGTCGTCGCTGTCTTGCGCATGCGCCACCTGCGCCAGCGGATGCGAGGTATCAGGCGCAGATTTGTTGGTAGCTGCTGCCAGTGCAAGTGCTTCTTCATCGTTGGCGAAGAAGCTGTTACGTGGGCTGTTGACGTCGATAAGACTCTCGCTCTTCGCAAGAATGTCTCTGTAACCTTGCCGGTCTGGGTCGTTCGCACGTTTGCTCCTCGCCTTGTCGCGCTTCGAAGTAGGGCGGACGACAATTACGGGAACTGGTGAATGCTGTAAACAGTACTTGGACACGCTACCAGGTAGCAAGCCCTGGAAACCACCCAAGCTTTTTCCTCTTGTTCCCACCACCAGAATAGCCGGCTCATAGAGGTTAATCTACCCATTCTTAGCATTGAACAGACGTTCCCGTACCAATGAAATGGACCTACCATGTCGTCAATGACCTTGTTGACCTTGCCAATAGAGAATTCCAAGATCAGATTGATGGCCTTGTTGTCGTGATTTCGGGCTTGGATATCTCTCATTGTGGACTCGGCTTCTGTGCGGTAACGCCCCGTTTCCACACTGCGGTCACCAGCTATTGCGTCTTCCTTCTCCACTACCCGTAGACATACAATTTCGTCTCCATCATCAACAAGTTCGTTGATCAGCCATTGCAGCGCAAAGACTGAATACTCGTTTTCGTCGAAGCCACACAAAAACGTCCGAGACCGCTTGGTGTATTCGTAGTCTTTGTGCTTCGCTATGAGTGTGAAAGAGCTCTCTTCAATGAAATCAGCCGGTTTGTCGAAGGTGTCGAACGACACACGAGGTTGAAAGACACTACGCATCACAGTCAGCTGAGAATTCATATTGTGAGGGCAACGCTGAGGAACGTGAGAAGGCGGCAGGTCTATTGCTCGCTACTAGAGCCACCTGCAGCCCGTGAGGCATACTTCGCCATGCTTTGCCTCCATGCGCAGAATCGGGAAGCCGAGATGCGCCGGAGGTGATGGGAAGCGGCCCATATACAACCGGCAATCTCGGAGGTATAGCTACAGACAGCCAATACTTACGGAGGAGGTGGTGGTGACGACAGACGCCGGCGTTGACGCGGCTTGGGGCTGCCTCTGGGCAACGATGAATTTCTGTGCGCCAGGAACTGTATAGACGGTCGACGTGGTTCGTCCATGCCTGAACTTCCGCTAACCGGCAGCTGCAGAGGGCTCACTGCGTAGCTCACAGACGTCTTGTGTGGAGCAGGTGATGCACTTCGTGCTTGCGTCGACGTGGGGGATGCGCTCATTGCGGTATCGTGAGATTTCTAGAGGCACTGAGGCTTCGGATAAGCCCAATCGCACGTCCTTCGAGCGTGTGGGAGCTCCGCTGTTAGTATTCTTGCTGGTAACGTGGGCTCGTGCTGCAGGACGAATGATGCGGTGCGCGCGTGGGCTGCTTGGCGCGGGGTACACCACGATTGCAAGCCCTGAAGTATCGGTTTGAAGAATGAGAGTAGAAATCGTAGTCTGATGTGCTCAGCGAGATGTTAATGGAATGAATGGGTACACTGCTTAAGCATAAAGCCCGCACCTGGGCAGGCTTGGCTGCTGCGAAAGTCGCGCCTGCCCTAGACGTGATGTTCAAATGCGCCCTCCGAACGTCACCTGCGCAGACCCTTGCACCCGGAGGGCGGGCCTGACACGTGAAATTCGCTTTAGCCGACCAGAAAGACAGGCTTCTACGGCACTAAAAGTTCTCAACTACGACGGAAAGTGGTCAGGGTGACAGCCCGTCCACTAGTCTGAAGCTATACGAAGTATCATTGGATTTCGACATTGACGGAAAGGCCCGCATATAGCACTAGGCTATGGGATTTCCCTCTATACTTTCCGTCCTGCTTCACAACTTGCAGTACATCATCATTCCGTGATGATACAGAGAGTTCTGATAACGAGATGCGCGAGAGGAACCAATTCATTATCGTGTCCAGGTCATGTCTATATGTCTACGGAGGGACAATCGATGTTCAAGCCAGAGACTTCACATCGGCCTGCGAGAGCTTGCCAGCACCAATGAGACGCTGAGCCTCGTCCTGGAAGATCTGCTTGATCTTGCCAGCGTCCTTTTCGTTGTTAAGCTTGGCGGTCAGGTCAGCGAGCTCCTCGTGGTCGATCTTGGCAATAATGAGGTCAGTGTCGTTGAGAGCACTGTCAATCTGGGCCGCAGGAGCGTCGCCACCAGAGTGGAAGTAGTTGGCGTCCTTGACGGCACCACGAACCACACGCTTGTTCTTCTTCGCAGCGTTCTTTGCAGCCTCTTTCGCCTTCTTGCCTTCAGCCTTTTGGGCCTTCTCCGCCGCGTCCTTCTCGGCCTGGAGCTTAGCCTCTTCTTCCTTCTTCTTAGCAGCCTCTTCAGCAAGACGCTTCTCTTCGGCCTCCTTCTCCAACTTCTTCTTGTTCTTGGAGGCGTTTGCCTGCTGGCGGAAAAGCTTGATGCGCTCATCGAGGGCTAGTGCATCGTCCACAAGCTTCCTGAGGCGGGCAGTGTCTTCGGTCTTCTTCTTGCGACGGGCAGCCTGGTTCTTGCGCTCAACGTGACGCTTCTGATCGCGGTTCTCATTGTCATCCGGAACATCCTCGTCCAAGTATTCGAATGTTCGCCAGCTGTCAAAGTTGTACCAGAAGTTGTAAAACTCCTCGACGTCCTCCTTGGAACTCTTGGCGTTACCGAGCTTGGGTACGGGCTGGTTGTTGGAGAAGCGGCCCTCTGCCTCGAAGACCTTGCCCCACATCTTGTAGAAGTTTCCTTTCTGGGTCTCCTTCTTCGAGGGAGGCTCGACATCGGCGGCCTCGTCGACGGAGTCGAATTGCCTTCGTCGCACAGGGTCGGAGAGCACTTCGGTGGCTTTCTGGATGCACTTGAAGAACTGGTCACCCTCGTCGCTACCAGCAGCAGCCTTCTTGTCGGGGTGATGCTTGAGCACCTTCCTGCGGTGGGCGCGCTTGATCTGGTCCTCGGTGGCACGCCATCGTAGGCGGGTTATGCCCAGAACTGCGTAATGGTCTTGGGACTGGACACATGTTAACAGATTATCTTCATGTCATGATAGAGATAATCTTACCTTCCAGTCCTTGGCCTCGCGCTGCAGCATAACGGGGTCCTCGGGCTCGTCAATGTCATCCGGGTCCTCATCTTCGACCTTCTTGACATTGGCCTGTGCCTGGATGCGCTCATCCTCGGAGAATGTGCGCTTGTGACGCTTCTACACACGCACTGTTAGTAAAAGCCGTTGACATCTGTCATCGGAGCACGTACTCTGCGGGCATAGGCCAGGAAGTGCGGGCCAACAGGCTCGATGTTGCGGTCGGTCGCGGCGCTGAGCTGGCCGACAGACTTGAAGTCCTTCTCGCCAGCCCAGCCCTCTGGCAGGACTGGCAGCGGCAGGCTGATTTCCACGGTGGACGCCATTGTGTCGTGCAGTGGTGGTGGGGAGGGACCAGGCGATGCAGATAATTTTTGGCTGCAGGCGATGACCCCAGCCTAGCGGTTTGGCGAAGTCAGGCATCCCTGCCGCGTTAGGGCCCGCCCCAGGATCGTCTCAGAATAGCGTGGAGCTGGTCCATGGTTACAGGTGTGCATTGCGAACATGTCAATGTAATTCCTGTCAATTTTCAATTCTTCTTCTTCCTTCCTAGCAAAGTTTGTCTAAATTCATCATGTTTCAAGGCTTCCAGGTATATACGCTACAATCACGTCCCTGATGCAAGCTGACTTGAACACCTAGCGCATTCGAGGTGCCATTGATGCTCGAATAGCAGAGGAGCAGGCAAAGCAACGGACTAGCCCACAGTCGTCGACACCCCCGCGATCGAGCTCTACAGCGCGGCGTTCAAGTTCGCGCAATCTCTCACCCTCGAAACGATCCGCACGGTCCAAAGATGGCGACAGCAGCAAGGCTGCGCCGACCGGCAAGGGCCCCGATCCCTCAGAGTTCGACCCGGAGTTTGTCATAGGAGAGGAGGATGACCACCCGAGCCGGGCAGCGACTCCGCGACCAAAGGAGAAGGCGCTACCCACGGAAGGCGCGTCGGAGAATGCCAGTGAGAAGAAGGACGACGACGCTGTGGCTGAGGCCGACGAGAAGCCAGACAAGGCGCCCGAGATACCACCAGAAGTCCAACTTCGCTTGCGCAAGCTGGATAAGTTGGAGCCCAAGTATTCTGGCAAGTGTACGCGGCCCTGAGTGGTAGGCAACACTAACAACTTGCTCAGAACTGCTCCGGTCGTACCGCATCGCACACGCCCGCATCGGCGCAATTGAGGCCTTTGAAGCCTCATTGCGCGAGCATACCCCTCTGACCTCCATCAGCGATACCGCCGCCTTTGTTGAATACCTCGGCCAGCTCAACGTCAAAAGTGACATGCTCATGGAGGAACTCAAGCGTGTCTCCAAGGAGCGCGACGATATCAACAAGAAGCTCGAAGATGCGGAGAAGCGCACGAAAGAGTCCACAGAGGAATTTGAGGCGCTCAAGTCCAAGGCGGCAGCATCCGAGAACGAGAAGGATGACACGACCACAACATCTGAGTCAGTCGCGCCTTCCTCAGTATCTAAGCAGACCGAGGCCACAGAGGATGAGGAATTCTTCTCGTACGACAGCGAACTCCCCCGCCTACAGTCGCAACTGCAAGAGAGTGAAGAGAAGGTCGGCAAGCTGGAGGAAGAGAACAAGTCGCTCAAGAGCGACTTGTCCACAGCCCAGGAGTCGGCGGAATCCTTCATGAAGAACCTCGAAACTACCTCGAATGACCTCAACACGTTCAGGGACACGCACCAACGCTTGCAGAAGGATGCCGACGAGCGCGAGAAAGAGCTCAAAGAAAGCATTGCGGACCTGAAGACGCGACTGGAAGGCGCTGAGAATGACCTGGCCAAACACAAAGACGACCGCACCCAAGATCGAAAGACAATCTCTGAACTGGAAGCTAAGCTTGAAGCTTCCACGAAAGAGCTGCAGGAGCTACATGCTAGTAAGGGTGAAGAGCTTGTCCACGAGGATCAGGTCCAGGAACTCCGTAGCCAGGTTGAGACGGTGGAGGCAGACTTGTCTAAGTTGCGCGAGGCGCATGCAAAGGCCGAGAAGCGGGGCGACACTCTGAACGGGCTCCTCACTAATGTACGAACTCAGCTAAAAGAGACGGAAGCGAAGCGCGACGATGCTCTGGCCAGCCTTGAACAAGCAAAGAAGGACCTGGATGCAAAACCGAAGGAGGAGAGCAAGCCAGCGCCTGCCGCTCAGCCGCTGACACCCCAGACTCAACCAGCCGAGTCTGCCTCTTCGAAGAGAAAGAACAAGAAAAAGAAGAAGGGTGGACAAGCAGCAAATGCCGTTCCCTCTGCGCCTCCAAGTGAGGGTGGCGATACGAACGGTATGCTTAGCCCACGGGACGCCGAGTTCTCATCCACTCAACTTGAGGATGCACAGAAGACCGTTACCGAGCTCAAGGCGGACCTCGAAGAAAAGGTTGCAGCGATTGCAAAACTGGAGAGCGAAGTCGCTGAAAAAATCTCGTCACTTGATACGCTCAAGAAGAAGATGAAAGACCAAGACGACCTTCAAGAGGAAATTGAGACCTTAAGGCAGGACTTGCTTGACTTTGGTTCTGAGCACACAGACGCCAAGGACAAGGTGAAGCAGTTGCAGGCAGAAAAGAGCGCCCTCCAAGAAAGCTTATCGAAACTCGAGAAAGAGATTGCTGAGTTGAACACCAGCAAGGCATCACAGGACACGTCCGAGCAAGAGAGGAAGGCATTGACGACTGAGTTTGAGCAGCTCAAGGCCAAGGCAGATTCTATGCAGACTGATCTATCGGTCGCGGAGCAGCTCGCAGCGTCGCGTTTCAAAGACCTTACAGACATGCGGGAGGTCTTGCAGAAAGCTCAACCAGAACTGACCTCTTTACGCAAGGAGGTCGCAGAACTGCGCAGCACAAGGGACGAGCTTGCGACAAAATCTGCTGATGTAAGGCGATTAGAGGGCCGCGAGAAGGATCTCAAGTCTGAGATTGCCTCATACCGCTCCCAGGTCACCGACAAGGAAGCTGATATCAAGACACTCAACGATAAAATCAAGCAAGAAACCACGCAGAGGCTTGCGCTCGAAGAAACTAATAGGAAAATCCAGCGCGATTTACAGAGCTCGGAGATTGAGCGGAAAGATGTTGTGGAAGCCCGAGATAAGCTTACCAAGGATCTGGCCAAGGCGCAAGATGAACTGAAGATTTCTCGCAAAACTCTGCGTGACCTTGAGGAAGAAGTGGCTAAACTCACTCGCGAGGCTGGAAGTTTACGGGACGATCTTCAACTCAAGTCTGCTCAGTACGCGAGCGCGCAGGATCTCATGAATAGCATGCAGGACCAGACACAGGAGATGGGCACTCAAGTGAAGGAGATTCGCGCTAAAAGTGAGAGTCTGGAAGAAGAGCTTGCGGATGCCCATCGTCTGCTCGGCGAACGGGGCCGTGAGGCAGAAACGATGCGACGACTGTTGGCCGACGCCCAAGGACGAGCTGATGCCCGTGTGCGCGAGATGCAAGAGCGACTGGACATTGCGATTGAAGAACGAGAGAGGGCTGAGGAACAAGCTAGCACTTTCGGCAAGCGCCGCGCTAGAGAGCTTGAAGAGCTGAAGCAAAAGGTTCGAGATGCTGAGCGTGCCATGACCCGTGCAGTTGAGGACAAAGATGATCTCGCGGCAGCTGAAAAGGAGCTACGTAGACAGAAGGAAGATATGGAGAAGCGGGCTGCGCAGGCTAGCGAAGAGGCTTCTGATGTCAGGCTTGCAATGAGCCAGCTCCGTGATGCTCTGGATGAGAGCGAGAAGCAGGCGCGAGATCTTGAGAAGGAAAAGGGCGATCTTCGACGCGCATTCGACGAGACTCAAAGTCGGCTGGAGAAGCTGCAAAAGTCGAGCAAGGTGCGTTCCTTTGCTTTATTGACCATGGGAGCATACTAATTTGTCCAGACCATGTCGGAAGAGCTTCGATCAATCAAGGCACGAGGTCCAGAGTCGACTGCCCAATCTTCTAGAACCTCGATCGAGTCGACGAGGTCACGTCTGGCGTCTCCTACACCTCGGCCTGGCACGGCCTCGTCACAAACAGCGGATGGCGTCGACTACGTGTACCTCAAGAACGTCTTGCTGCAGTTCCTCGAGCAACGAGACAAGAAGTACCAACAACAGCTCATCCCCGTGCTAGGCATGCTGCTGCACTTTGACAAGAAGGACGAGCAAAAATGGATGGCTGCAGTCTCGGCGAAATGAGTGCGGCTCCGCGAGCTGTACGGAGACGGATTGGGATGACCTGCATTTCTGTGGTACCGGCGGGTGGGACTTGGTTACTGGGTGCGACCCTGGCATTTGCATAGCGACTGGCGTCTATTGGGATGTTTTTTTTTCTGTATCGGTATCGCGTTCGGCTAGGTGCAGTATCTGTGGCAATGTCTCGACGAGACGGGATGACTTGCAGCTTAATATGTGCGCCACGCTCTCCCGATGTACGACTTGTCAAGTGCAATGCGCGGATGAAACATGTTTTGATGCTGACAGTGACTCGAGGTGTGTAGCAATAATCTGTGATCGCCTTGGGATTGTCATGCGACGTTACAATGCCCTGAAGCTCTTTAATGCATTACTGAGTTCCAACTATAAGTAAGATAGTGTTGCGGGGTTAGCTTCAAGGCTTTGTAAACTTGCGTTGCCCGCATCATGACTTCACGAAACCCTCCTGGTTGACTGTTCGTATCGTATGGTGGAGCCAGCAAAACAAAGTGGCTGGTGGATGAACCAATGCAGTGTATCAGAAGCGTCGTGGCCCAATGGGCCTCACCGAGTTAGTACCGCGCTGGCTGAAGCATACTGTTGTGAGCTAGGTGTATTCCAAGATGCGAACAAGCAGGACGACGTCATCGCCATGCTAGGTCTCGGGGGGAGTTCCTTAATTCTTACCGCCTCTTCCGGATTCAAGGCCCTTAGCATCGTGGTTTCCTGTTCCTGAAAATCTAGTTCCATCCGCTATTCTTCGATTTTATTATCCTCGAAGACCTGCGCATCGAATTCGCAAGCGAGGCGTCACGTACATCGCATCCGTGCCAACACCCCACTCTGCACCAATCAGGAGGCCCAAGGCGCAGAACGACAGGGCCGCGAGGGGAGCGCTAAGCCGATCACCCAGCAACATTGAAGAAATCGCTCGCAGCGCAGTGCAACAACAGCCGTCTGCGCGTTGTGCACCTTTAAAGCCATCCCCAGCATTCGTCCAGCACAACGCGTCGAAAGCGCCTGAGACGGCAAATCGCATACCACAGGCCGTACATTGCAGCCCACCAGCCCACCAGCCTCGAGCCCTATAGTCGCAGCCCAGCGCGTGGCGGGGAAGTACACCGGCACCTGCACCACCACAATGAATGGGTCCGACATCAAAAAGGCGGCTATCAACAAGGCAAAGGCTGTGGCCGCGCAAGCCACGAATAGCAACGGCGGCAAAAAGAGGCGGAAGGGACAAGACCTAAAGCCCATTATCACGACAGAGCAGCAGGCCAGCCAGAACGCATCGCCCTCATCGACAGGGTCCTTTCACTACAAGTATGTCCCAGTCCCTCTTCCCCAGCAACAAGCCCGCCCGCCCCACTGCGCCCACGCCCGCGCTTGCTCTTGTCATAACAATTCTCTTTTTTGCTTGCTGCGATCGACTTCCATTCATACTGACCTCAACCCCGCAGTGTGCAGAACACCGCCTCTCCCCTCAACCAGCACAAAATGTACGGCAACCAATTGAGCCACTCGCCCGACTCGTCGTCGTCATCCGTGGACGAAGCTGAAAATACCGCCGACGAAGAGGACTCGGAGGACTACTGTAAAGGCGGTTACCACCCGGTGCAGGTCGGCGAAGAGTACAAGGAGGGCAAGTACACCATCGTGCGCAAGCTTGGCTGGGGCCATTTTTCCACCGTCTGGCTGTCGAGGGACAACGCCACGGGCAAGCACGTCGCCCTCAAGGTCGTGCGCTCCGCCGCGCACTACACCGAAACCGCCCTCGACGAGATCAAGCTGCTGAAAAAGGTCGTCGATGCGAACGAGAAGCACCCTGGTCGCGCGCACGTCGTCAGCCTCCTCGACTCCTTCAACCACAAAGGCCCCAACGGCGTGCATGTGTGCATGGTGTTTGAGGTCCTTGGCGAGAATCTGCTGGGCCTGATCAAGAGATGGAACCACCGCGGCATCCCTATGCCGCTCGTCAAGCAAATCACTAAGCAGGTGCTGCTTGGCCTCGACTACCTCCACCGCGAGTGCGGCATCATCCATACCGACTTGAAGCCCGAAAACGTCCTCATCGAGATTGGCGACGTTGAGCAAATCGTCAAGACATATGTCAAAGACGACACGAAGAAGGACAAGGATGACAATAACAGGAACGGCAGGCGGAGACGGAGGACCCTGATCACGGGGAGTCAACCGCTGCCCAGCCCGCTGAATGCGAGCTTCAACCAGGCAGACCTCCAGCATTTCCCAGGCATGGGAGGCCCACAGAGCCTCAACAAGGTGGTCAACGAAAACACAGGTAATGAGTCCCCCACGATTCTTCCGAGTCATTCTGTTTCTCCAGACGGGGTTGTAATGAGTGGTGCTTTAGCTACTTCTTCATCCGCCTCGAGTCTTTCCATGGCAGAACGCCTCGGCCTCAAGCCGGCCGCCAGCGACGACGACGTACAAAAACAGCGCGAAAAGACCGCGTAAGTCTCGTACTCCAGCCTCTTAGGTTTCAACTAATTTCAGACAGCGACCTTCTTACGAAAGAAGTATCCGGCATCAGTCTCGACAAAAACACCAACACATCCTCAAAATCAGATATAGAGCAGGCCGCCGAGGCTGCGTTCGAAACAATTTCTGTCAAGATTGCAGATCTTGGAAACGCCTGCTGGGTTGGACACCACTTCACAAATGATATCCAAACCAGGCAGTACCGGTCACCAGAAGTTATACTGGGCAGCAAATGGGGTGCCAGCACGGATGTTTGGAGTATGGCGGCGATGGTAAAATACCCATCTACATCTCGAGGACGACTTGCTAATGTTTTACAGACCTTCGAATTAATCACTGGCGACTACCTCTTCGACCCACAGTCCGGCACAAAGTATGGAAAAGACGACGACCACATCGCCCAAATCATAGAGCTCCTTGGCACCTTCCCCAAACAACTCTGTATGTCTGGCAAGTGGTCGCAAGAAATCTTCAACCGAAAAGGCGAGCTGCGAAACATCCACCGATTACGACATTGGGCGTTACCCGACGTGCTGCACGAGAAGTACCATTTCTCAAGCGAAGAAAGCAAGAAGATTGGAACGTTTTTGTTACCTATGCTCGAACTCATGCCTGCGGATCGCGCGAATGCGGGTGGCATGGCCGGACACGAGTTCTTGAAGGACACGAAGGGCATGGAGAATGTGGACCTGGGCATCCCCGTGGGCAGCAAGGGTGAGGGAATCGAGGGATGGGCGACGGAAGTGAAGAAGACGCGGTAGTTTGCCGATTTTGCCAAAGTCGATCGTTGTTGAAGGGTGGATATTTGGCTGTTTAGAGCTGCTCGATGAAGATGGGGGAAGAGTAGGGAAATCTTTTGATGTCAGTAACGACATATGGCATCGAATGAGTGATTATTCTTTCTCTGTTCGAGACGTCTCTGTCTACTTTTGTCCTGTGTTTGCAGAGCTTGTTGAGTTTCACAGACAAGCAGGCGTTTTGCCTTGGGGGTTTCGGTTTCTGAGTGCATGGGGTCTCTAAGGATTGCATAGAGAAGCATACAAACTAAACTCATGTCCCCATGTCACGTGTTTACGATATATCACCCAACACGAGGATTTCCAAGGTTAGCGCGACATGTGCTTTTGTGGCTTATCACTTACTACTTACTTACACTGCACTTCTGTGCCCAGCAACGTTCTTACAGTATTACCCCAGCCACTGCGCGCTGTCGCACGTGCGCATCTGATTGGCTACGAAGCATCCGCGCCAACGTCTAGCCGTCATCCCAGACGCCAATGGACTCAGCCTCCGTGAGACGGCTTGGCTAGTCCTGTCTGGATGAAAGTACCGTGGGTCCTAGAGATGTGGCCCAGAACTTAGCATCGACATGTTGCATATTGAGATTTTGGGAGTGAAAGAGAATGGTGATGGACGTGGTGGGGAATTTGGGAATGGCATAGGGAAGGACAGCTTGAACGGCGGACATGGGGATGAGAAAGAGCTGGATACGAATGTGAACGGTGATAAGGGAATAGAGCAGAGGAACGGATATGGAATACAGACTTCGAACGATGCAGACGGCGTAAGACATCCCACCGGTAACGATGTCGATGCACTTCCAGCCAGCATGCAAGGACTCCAGATCACAGACGGCCATTCGCAAACTCAACTTCCTCAGCACCCTCCTATCCCATTCATCACGTCCGACACCCCAAATCAACGCCCACCATTCTCCCGCGCTCCTTCAAGCCACGTCGCATCCAGCATAGCCCCCAGCCACCAACCCCTCCATGCCCACGCCGAAGCCCTCCGCCGCCTCGGCAAAGCAGAAAGAACCGTGAAGACATTGAAACGCCGCGGTTCCAACGAATCCCTCTCTTCGCTTATCAGCTACTCCATTCGGCGCCCCAGCATCCCCCTTCCCTCAAGACCTGGCACGCCTTCACTCGCCGCCCTCGCTCACGTACTCGAGGAAGCGGCGCAAGAAGGAAACTTACCACTCGTCCAAGCACTCGTGGGACTCGGCGCGGACTTGAATTTCCGCTCCGTCAATCGCATCAAGAACAGGCGTCATGACGCGCTGAACCTCGCTGCTGCGGGCGGCCATGGGCATATTGTGGAGTACCTGATGGATAAAGGCGCGGAGTTCCATGTCAGTGAAGGAAAAGGCAAAGACGGATTCGACCCAATCGACTACAAACTCCTCGACGTCGCGTACGCAGGATTCATCGATGTCGCGCGGTATCTGGTTGAGAAACAAGGCGCGAATCCCTTCGTTGAGTATTGGCCAAGAGAATACGCTGATGCGCAGAGGACGGTGTATAGACGCGTGACGGGCGTGAGGGTGCAGCAAAAGACGCTGTTCGATGCGCTGGCAAAATCGAGCAGTGAAGGCCAAGCGAAAGTCTTCTTGGATCTCATCATGCGAGATCCGAGGTTCAAGCCTACGATGGTGGCGAGTAGGACATACATGGACACGCCCTTCACCCCCACCACCCGCATGACGCAAACAACACACTCCTCCTCCCTCCTCAGCACACTCATTCAATCCGGCTGGTCCGACACCTTGCAAGTTTTACTCGCCACGCACCCCGACCCAGCGGGGTACGAACGCCCCGATACAATCTCCACCGAAGAAGGCCAAATCCCCAGCACCACTATGTCGCGATACACATGGCCCGCGCACGCCCTGTCCCGCGAAACATGGCTCTACCACCCTTCCTCCTCCCTCCTCATCCTAAAGACCCTAATCAAGCTGGGCTTCGACACATCCACGCCGCGCCAAACCCCCTCCGACTCCGCGCCCCGCACACCGCTTGCTAGATGCATCCTCGCCGACGCCGCCGCGGGCGTGGGCTTGCTGCTCACTGCGCAGCCAGATCTCCGCGAGACGGAGATATCGATACGCCTCCTGCTTCCCAGCGAGGAGTTCAGGGAATGCACCGCGAAACCACTGGCGGCGGCGCTTGTGCAGAATAGCCTGGCTTGCGCGCGGGTGTTACTACAGCATGGTGCGGGTGTGCGTGAGCCGGCGTTTGGGTATAAAAGTACAGTGGTGTTTGCGGCTGCGCATGGCATCACTGATGTTCTTCCGGAGCTCGTGGGTAAGGCACCTGAGTTCGTTTCGGAAGCGCTGGAGGTGGCGATTAGGAAGGGCAGGGTGGGAGCTGTGGAAGTTTTGTTGGAAGTGGGGGGAGAGGTGGATCAGGGGGTTTGGAATTTGGTGATGGAGTGTAGGGAGGGGAAGGAGGGGGGGTATGAGAGGATCTCAGAGATGGTTGGGGGGAAGTTGGGGAAAGAAAAAGTGTGAGGGGTAATCGTGAACATAGCGATTGCAGTGAGATAGAATTACGGTGCGATAGGTTATGCCACGGCGCAGCTTGAGGGGAATATCTAACTGTAATAAGGCTCTTGGTAAGCGCTGCGATACTCGTATATCTGCAACTACAATTTCACCGCGTCTAGACCCACCTATCTACCCTCTGTGTCTTACAGCCGTAAGCCATAGCGTAGCAACTGACACTATAAACGCTGCCACGATGAATCCAGTCTCACTCACATGCGCAACTCCGCAAATAAGTCGCATCCGAGAGTCGACAGGAATATCGACCATCGCGTGAATCCTGCTGGACCAGGCAATGCTAGACACCATACGAGCAACTTTGCGAACTTAGGGTCGATAGTGATATGGATCATCGCGCGAATCCTGGATGTGTAGCTAGCTTGAATCGTGCGTCTGCGCCAGTCGACTTCGTTCGAATATCATCTCATCGTAGGCTTGCGTGTAAAAGCGGTTTGGTATTTGAGGGACCGACACTGTTCTTTCATTCGGGAGGTTGGTGTATCGAGAGGGGCTGCGGGTATCAGGCATATTTCGAGTCCGTTGTGCATCTGCGCGACACGAGCTGCTGATGGTCTTCAGAAGCACATCTAGAAATTTATCAGAGAGCCTGGATATATACGCTGGTTTGAGATGCTTTGTCTAGTTTGTTGGAAGGAGTTGAATCTAGCCAAAAAACTCTTAACACCTTCGTGTTTTGAGAGCTCAAGATGTTCCAATACCAACACCATCAGAGATCTCCAACTGCTCATCCGAAAGTAGATAGCGTACGGACGTTTTCATGCTCATCATTAGTCATGATGCCTCTGGGGTCGTCATGCTAATTAAGGTCGAGCGTTTCTTCGATCGGGTCTCCAGAGCTAGGATTGAACATAGCCTCCAGTACGGTTCGATACGCCTTCATCTCCTTCTCTTGCGTCTTTGCTTCCTTGAGAACCACATCACCCTCCTCTTCGATGACTTTACAAAGGATCTTGACGGCCTCAGGGAACACAGGTATGTTGTGACTTCTCTGGAAAAAATAGTGTGTCATCATTGGGGTGATCACATCGTTCATGCCGAGACCGTGGCCGTATCCTGACTGTGGAAAGTCATGAGGCGCATGCTGAAGACAATGTGCCTGGATACTACCGAGTAATCGGACGCATCTCAAGTATAAGTCCATGAAGTTGAAATGGAAGGCGCAATCATCTTTCTGGATTGCATTCTTGAAGGCGCTCAAGGTCGCAAGTGAAGACAGGGTGGCGGACTTGTCCAAAGTCAGTTCCGAGTAGCGCGCCAGATACTCGAAGTGGCGGATCTTCCTGATTAAATTGTAACCTCCGTCAATGCCACCTACATTTCTAGCGTTCGAGTGCCTGTAGTCCTTCGAAAACTTGCTTGCACCTAAGCCCCTAGCAAGTAGCATACGGCGAATGATATCACGCGGATCTTGTGGCCTCCTCTCCACGAAAATCCAATCACTGCCTTGTTTCTCTATGAAATGGTCCATGTCGGCCCAGTGTAAATTGTCGGGGAGAAGACCAGACACACGAGCGGCGTTATAGAGATGCACTGCAGTAAGGATTTGACCTTGGCAGCCTGCCATGTCAATGGTCGTAAGACGAAGTTCATGGCGCATGCACTGCATCATAAGCCCGCACATGGCAGGATGAGTGCTTAGCAATGAGAATTTGGGAAGGTAGAGCGCCCGACCAACGCGCCTCTCACACGTGTCGGCAATAATTTGAAGGTCGTCATCGACTGCCATAATTTGAACATACTTTCGGCGGCCTTCCATATCACTGCGAAATTTCTTGTGACCTCTCCAACTCGGTTGAGTCCAGGCGTACGGAAATATTCGTCATATGTATCCACGAGTGCTTGGCCGGTCTTCTGAAGCAGTAGATGTGCGACAGGTAGCATAGTGCCAAGCTCTTTCTGGGTACCCCAGAAGATCTGTAGAGCTAGGACGTTGAAGGTGTCGAGTTGGCCTTCCTGAGTTATGCTTCAAGCAGCCTTGTGGACCATGTCTCCTTCGTAGGACTTGCCACTTTCCGCAATCTCAAGAGAAAGGGTTCCCAATTGAGACACACCTTTAAGGAATATCTTCTCGTCTTTAGAGAGACCATGAGCCTTGGTATTACCCATACAGATATTGTCAATGATCAGGTTGTTGATAACCAGGTTGGTTGTATGCTTACACAGCATTTTGGATGGATGTAAGGTTGGTCGCCAGCAATGTAGGCGAAGCAATTATCCAAGTCATCTATGCAAACAGGGACTTGCGACTATCCTTGCTTTTTGCGCAGTCCCCGATTGATAAATACGATTAGCTCATAGTGCATCAGCAGCGGTGATGCTGCCTTGAAAAGTTGAGCTACAATTTTCTGAAGGCCTTTCCGCGTTTCGATGATGCCTATGGCGGCATTCATAGTGGATGCCGCTGCTTGTAGCTCGGTCTTGCCATGTTTGAATTCTCTCCAGGTGCGCCTGACGAAGAGTCTGATGTTCGTTAAGTCCTTGAGGAAGCAGAAGACCCCAAAGAACACAACAGCATCTGAAGTCTCTGGCTTGTATTCCACATTCTTCTCGACTTGAAAGTGACAGGAATTGAGTCTGGGACGTCTTCCAATTCACTGGTCTCCTCAAGCTCGAGACACTCAAATATGATGGTGACCTTCTTCACAGTCCCTTTGGTCGATGCTGTAGGTTGCTGCTTCTTCGATTGATGCTTGTTGAGCGCTTGGAGAGTATCCTCCAATACTTCAATGAAGTGTTGGTGACGTTCGTTGTTGCCTTTCATGGTATTTTCTGCGCCATCTTGGTTCATCATGTACCATGCCGCGCAATCTTTGCGCCCTCGGATGACGGCGCTCAGTGTCGTAAAAACCGAGCGCGGTACTTCGATATTGCCGACGCTGGAAACGGCTTTTGCGAGCTTGACGAAAGCGCTGATGGGGATCTCGTATGTAGTAGTGACTGCGCTCAGCCCAGCGTTCTTCGCCTCTTTCCTAGCCTTGCCTTTAAGTCGACCGCCAGCAATTGGAATCTTCTCTTGCAGACCGGCGGCGAACACATCTTGAACCTTGCTAGTGGCGCGTGCCGTACCCGCCAGCCATTGTACAAAGTTTTCCGTGCCCTTTTTGTACTTTCGATAGGTGTCCGAGAGCGGAGGTAGGGTGCTCATCGTGTTGCGCGTGAGCTGATCGCTCAGTGCCTGGACGGTGAGGCGGCACTATCGTATGGCGAAGAGAGTGTCCAAAATATCTGCGGGATGCATTCGGTAGGCAGAGACTTACCCAAGGAAACGGTGTGAGTGCGCAAAGCCGTCCGGCACATTGGTCGGCCCGGCAACCTGTAGTCAAAGGCGGTGACCATGGTCGCCTTCACCTTGGGGCAGTGCCGAGATTGAGGTGCGCTAAGAAGCCCGTTTGCGCGCGGAACAAACATGAGATTTCTGCCAAGTATGGGTGTCTTGTGTAGAGGCACCATACGTCACTGACGAAGTGAATGTGTGAACGGTCAGAGGTGAGAGTGGCACGAAGAGTTTAGACAAAACAGAAATATGAGGAATATTCAACACAGAAGTCGAGCTAGTGTAAGCGAAAAGGTGTAAGAATGACATGTTATAGGCCGATGTAGAAGCCATGAGGACGTGAGAGTTTGCCCCGACGCCAGTTATGAGGAGTGAGGATGTTACTGATCTTCATAGGAGAACTTACATCCATACAAGCTATACCATGCAACCCTCCAAGCCAATGCCACCCAGTCTTCGCCATACACCTTTATCCAGTGTCTACCAAAGATCCAGTCCAAGGTGACGCGCAATCCCTTCCAAGTTGTCCGTATTCCAAGGAATAGTCATGAGGTTCTGCATGAACTTGTCGCAAGCCTGGTCTTCCAGGATTTGTTTCTCCGTCTTGAGCTCGGAAGCCAGCGCAAGATACTCATATGCCCCGCGAGTAAAAGGTTGATCCAGTCGTTCGGGCTTTCAGGCGAGTTCGGACCTCCAAAAGTGGCAGCAGTGGAAGCGAATTCTGCCTCATTTGCCGGATTGCGTGGCAAAGCTGCGATGCGTTGGTCAGCGACGGCGCGAGTGTAGGATAGATTGCCTAGACACTTGATGATCTGCTGGATGAGTGACCAAGCTTCCGGACGTGTTCCGGCGACACCATAGAAAGGGTCCCGTGGAAATGAAGAAGACAGAAATGCGTCGAAGGCAAAGCACGTGTAAGCCTCATCATGAATGTAGGCCTCGCCTGGACAGGCTCGATCTATTGTGCTCAACACAATGCGGAGGATCTGCATGGAGATTACGCCTAGAGTCATGGTGTCGAACCCAAAAGCGAACTCATCCGCCTTCACGGCGTCGTAGTATATGGATGGTGTCGGGAGAGGGGTGAGGTCCCTGTTTGCGGCATTTTGAGCTGCTCTTTGAGACTCGATATCCTTGCTCAAATCATTTACGCGTCGCCGAACAAGACGTTCTAGAATGACTACTGGTTATAAACTGGTACTATTCCCGGAACCCAGCCTTAATCGACTCATGCCTTCATGGCGGTAGTATTGCTGAACAAGCGTCGAGAAAATCGAGAGGAATCGGGTGCTCGCGTGAGTCCTCGGCATGTTCGAAGATGTGCTACGCTTCTGGCGTATTCGGCGTGCGGTTTCACTTGGTCTCTCGCCAGCAAATAAGCTCAGGCGCTTAAAGCAGCCTTCCAAGCCTCTCGGCCGTTCTCTAACAAAGATATTAAACACGCCTTGCTGTTTGATGATGTATTCAAGGTCGGCCCACTTGTAGCGTGGCGATAGCAATTGCTGCTGAAGCCCCGCATTATACAGATGGCACGAAAACATGACACGCTCCTGAGTTCCTGCCGACTCAATGCCGAAAAGATGTGCCTGGGTGAGAAAAGAATGGATCAAGATGCCGCATGCAGCAGGATAATTCTCAAAGAAGGAGTTCTCCTCTGCATCAGAAGCCATTCGCAAAGGATCATTGCTGTTCGATCCATTCGCATGCATTGCCATCGCTCGAAGCAACTTTTCGACTTCAGCCTTGGACTTGTCGTACCAGAGGTGATCTATGTGGTCAGAATACGACTTTGTGAAGTCGACGTGGGCCTCAAGTCCAGCGTAGAGTCTGTCGCACGTTTCGACAAGCTCTTTGTGACCCCGACGAACTCCGGATCCTAGCTCTCGATGCCTGTCGATCAACATTTGGAATGCGAATACAATCCATGACGGCGCGTTTCCTTAATCGTCCGCAGCTTTTATCGCCTTGAGTAACAAGTCATTATGCTGTGCCGTGAGGCCTTCGACGACTTCAATGCGCATCATCGTGATGAATGATTCTAGACAATGCTTCATGTGTGATTGCTCTGTCTCCACAGCCTGGCTACTGGGATTCGAAAGAACGTGTGTTGTTGCTGGGTTTTAGAACAGATGCCCTGTGAAGTAGATATCGAGTGTTTCTTTGCAGCAGAAAGTTTCTGGAGAGAGCTGGAAGCCATCCAAGATGTACCAGCCCGAGATGTCTCTTGAGTCAGAAGAATTGTTTGTACGTGTACGGTCGTTAAGGTAAAGTAGAGTTTCTACCACCTTGTTATGTGTATCGAATTAAAGTAGTCGATAAGAAATGCTTCATTGACGCGGCGCAAGGTTTCGATCGCGATGTTCGCCGTGACACTCGCCGTTGCCAGCGTTACCCTACGCTCTTTCCAGTCACGCCAACTCCGATGAACGAACAGTCGTATCACAGTGAGGTTTTTCAAGAAGCAGAATACGGCGAACGACCTCTCTTGCTGTCGTTGCTCTGGCGACTGTTCGATGGCGTACTTCGTGGGTCGTGTAGCTTGCATGGGAAGATGAGAGGCACCAGAGATAGGCACTGTATCTTCTGTAGTTTCTATCTCTTCCGGATGGAGATATTCGAAGATGTTTGACGTATCTTCGCGATACATGTGCGGTTCGTACTCTTTGGCAGTTGGGATTGCGTCGTGACCAGGACGCTTGAGTGTGGTGTAAACGTGCTGCAAGGCATCGATGAAGTACTATGCCCTTCATCAGTCTTGATGTGCTCGCTCGACCTTTCAGGCTGATATCTGTAGAATGCTGCGCACTCTTTCCTTGCCTTAATCATGTCCCATAAGATGATCTCAATGTCCCGAGACATCTTGATGCCCGCCTTGGAAAGGATCACTGCCAAATCACGGAATGAGCTCAAAGGAATTTTGGCATGGCGTATCGAGCCATCCGCTTGGCGAGCCTCTGTGCGGGCTTTCCCTTTGAGTCGCGGACCTTTGATCAAGAGATGGTCGATGTTTTGATACTTCGCTGACGTTGTCGCCATCCACGAAACAAATATAGCGCACCCTTTCTTGTATCGCTTGTATGTGTCCACCAGTATTGAGGAGGCCTCCATGATATGTGCACTTATAGAAATCCCAGAAGCGTTCTGATGGGATGTTCGACGAGAGGGTAGGGGTTGACCAAAACGAGCCGGAGAGCTGGGGTTCTGTAAGAAAGAATCGAAAAGAAGAGTGGTTGGGATTTATACACCGCGTGCCCTAACATAGCTCCGCAACGGTCCTAGAAAGTGAAAGAGTAACGTCGCAGAAGGGAGAAACGACACCGTTGACGCCCCTGATAGGCCATGACATACTCACTACTTCGGATTCCACCACGTAGTTGCATATCGGTCAGCATTATACCTTATATCATATATATTCATCGGAGCTCTGATTGTTGGATCAGGTCGATACCCACCAGATGTGGGCATGCAGGCTGCTCATATACCCATGAGCAGGTGTTTGCTGATGATTGTTAAGATGGTAGCAAACCAACGCTAATCCGCGGAGCATGGCAGTCAGGAGTTGCATAGTCCGTCCTTTACCAAGTTCCATCTAGGTGCTGCGATGATTCGTGCACGCCGTTGAAAACACTCGAGTATTGTCTTGGGATGACTTTAGTTTTCTAGCTTCTTTTCAGCGCTCCAGTACGTAATGATTAGCTGAAGAGTCTATTCAGGCTCGTATTAAACATATCAGCTGCTTCCTGATAGCAGAACGAGTTTAAACAGAGCGCGCACGAATTACTGGGGCAGCTGGTGCTCTGGTTGTGCCCGCAATGTTATTGCATTTCGATCAGCGAGGAGGCGACCGAGATCGATTCGACAGTAGACCAAAGATGGAGAACGATAAGAAGTATGTGTGCATTGGGTGTAAGATGACTACACCGTGTGTTCACGATTGTCGTTGATCATCCTTCAGATGTCTTCTCAGACGTCGTCGGACCTCCGCATCGCGCTAAACCCTTTTAGCGACGACAAGGATCTACCTACTGGAAACTCAAAATCTACCAACACCACGCCTCCAGCATCACCAGAGCCATTGCACATCCACATCCTACAATGAACCTCTCCCCCTTCCGCCCGGTCCTCCGACCATTCAAAACACCAACTCGCATACCCTCCACCTTCCACCGCCCCGCACAATGCCTCGAGCAAAGAACACCCGCAACAACATCCCCATTCTCATCAACATCACCAATGCAGAAGCGCAAGAAAGGCCCCGGTCAAGATCCTAGAATCAGTGTGTCCCCTCTATTTCCTACCCCCACCTTAGACCTCTTATCCCAACCCTCCTCCAAATAGCCAACGTCATGCTAATACCCACCGCCAGCATCAATCCGCTACCACCTCTCTCACCCCCTAACCCCGCGCCCCCTCCATTTCTCCCGCAACCGCTCCCTCCGCCACTGGACCATCCACCGCGCCTGGCTCCTCTTTCTGCGCAAGCGCCGCGCCGCCGAGCAGCTCGAGCTCGAGCGCCAGTACATGTCGATGCGCGCGGCCTGCGAGCACCTGCGGCTCATGGACAGCCACGGAAATCGCGTGGATGAGAGCAAGGCGGGTGGGCAGGGGCCGGATCCGGGCACGGTTGGAGAGGGAGGAAAGGATGTGGGTAGGTTGTATCGCAGTGCGATGATTAAGAGGGGAATTTGGGGGAGTGTGCCGGTGGAGTATGCAAGGTTGCAGACGGATTTTCCGGGGAGGGAGGGGTGGAATCATGGGTGGACGAGGAATTGAGGGGATGAGAGGGGGGAGGGTGTATGATATGTGTATCTGTTCTCGAATAACTATGCACCGGAACTTCGCAACATCAAAGACCACGAAGACATGATTGCGGGGCAAAAATGTGGTATATGATACGATTAGCATTTCCATATACGTCACCATCTCCTCGTGCTCTCTAGCTGAGCCCCAAACCCCCCTTCCTTCTTGCTAACGGCAAAAATCTACCCAAAAGCCTAAAATATGCACACAAGATAGTAATGAGCGGAAGATGATGGGGTCATCATCGTCATTAAAAGGTTGTTTCTCGGGATCCCATGCTGAATGTGTTCGGAACAAAGAAGCAGAACATTCTCCATCCACAAGGCTTTTCAACGAAGCGCTCAAAACGCCTGGATGATTCAACTCCGTAAAAACACCGCCCAATGCATTGACGTACGAAAGTGTGGAGGTCGACTCCGGGAGGGTGGGTTGCTTATAGGATAACGCAGCAGCCATTGGTCTCCTTCTTGTCGACGGACAGAAGGGCAGCGCGGGTGGCAGCTTCGAAAACGTCGTCGACGCCGTCGCCAGTCAAGGAACTGCACTCGAGGTATTTTCGCGCGCCGATCATCTCCTTCATATCGCTCCCCTGCTTCGGCGTGGTGAATCGAAGAGACTTTTTGCGCATTTCCTCCTGGGCAAGTGGATCGTCACGAAGATCTTTCTTCAAACCAACTAGGATAATTGGCACCCCTTGGCATCGTTCGCGGGCCTCCTCAGACCACTTGTGCTTAACGTTCTCGAGCGAGTCCGGTGAATCGACGGAGAAGCCGATGAGGAGCACGTGTGCTTTGCTGTAGGCTAGCGGGCGCAGGCGTTCGTAGTCTTCTTGGCCAGCCGTATCCCACAATGCTAATTGTACAGACTTTCCGTCTACTCTGCAGTCGGTTACGTAGTTCTCGAATACGGTCGGGACATAACGCTAGACAACAGTAAGAATGTAACGCGAGCCAGTAACATTGATTGAGCACCTACTGTCGGGAAGTAGCCAAGCGTGAATACGCTCAGTAAACTAGTCTTGCCGCAAGCACCGTCGCCAATGATGACTAGCTTCCTATGGTCTGATCAGCATCATGAAGCGGAAGAATTGTGTCACGTATTCGGTGAAATGGTATGAAACAGGCTAGAGATATTGAATGTCGAAGCGTAGGAATGTTCGGGAAGCGCGTCGTCCAAGCAAAGCATCGACAGCGCGCGGGTCGATAAAATGTGGGCATGGGGACGCTGTAGGCGTTGCTATTTTTAGGCAGAGTGTCTTCCGACCAGGATAAGCCAATGCAAGCTCGGACGCACGCCGGGGTCTGCACCAGCTACGAACGAACTATGGCTGCATGTCCAGACCGGAGAAGCTCGATGGAACTTGGAACAGACGAGAAAGTGGGCGGACCGCGCAAAAGGGAGAAGAAGCGAGAAAAGACGAGAAATATCGCGCACGTGCGAAAGGAGCGAAATGCAGGCAGAGACATGAAAAGCAGACGATATAGATTTTGGACCAGGGTATTGAGGATTGTGAATTTGACTGAGACATTTACGTACCTTCGCATGACGGGCTCGCCATTCTGCTGTTGTGACATGGTGACTGCGTCGAGTAGTGACTTTTGCGATTGGACGGTATGCGCTTGGCCAACAAGTAGAAGAGATCGTCCGGACAGGAATTGGTCGTCGGGCGTGGAGCGGGTGATCTCGTGCGAAGAAGTGCGAGGTGCAGAGACAAACGTGCACAGTGGTATGAGATGTGCGGTCTTCCAAGAAGTGCGCTACGTGCAGCGAGAGTCGGTGTCTGGCGGCGGGAACTGGTTGGTCTGGTCGCGGGAGGTAGCAAACGAACGCTTCTCAAGGTAAGACTAGTGTCGCCCAGCGAAGGGTGCCACAGAAAGGAAGCGACAGAGTGCGGGCGGGCGGTGTGCCGTGTGCAGTGTGTAGTGGTGCAGGCGGAGTGCGGCGAGGAGAAGTGTGATAGAGTCGAGGGGGAGAGGAGACAGGTGGTAGAGTCCGAGTCGCAGAGCACGAGAGGCGGACGAGGGCTTTAATAATGGACGGGACCGGGGCACGCGCGCGCACGAGCTGGGGCAAGCGGCGTGTGGAATACGGCGGGATGTGGGTAGCGTGATGGGCGGGAGACGTGTCGGAGGTGTTGAGAGCTGCGATGGCTGCTGAGAGTCCCGACTGCGCCTTCCTTCCCTGAGCGGCAGCCAGGGACGCTGCTGCCACTGCCAAGCTCAAACCGCCGCGCTAGGGCTGGCTGCTACGCTCCGCCATCTCAACACCGACGACCACAAGCCGAGTGAGCAGACGACACTGACGCCATATTTTCTCCACCGCCCGCTGCCGCCCCCGAGCGGAGAGCCTGCCACCACCGACACGCCCACACAGTTCGTGCCCTGCCCCCCTCAATCCCGTGCCCTCATCACTTTTGCTCCCTCGCACGACCCACCCTAGCTCCCGTAGCAGCCATATCTGCGCCTGTCACACACCCGTCACAGCCAGACACTCCCCTAACCGTCCCTACCAGTACCTCTCCCCCCCTCAACCCCCCGATCCATGGCCCAGGGCACCAAGGCCCCCGCCGCAGCGATGCCGCCCAACGGCTCCGTCCTCAACATGCCAGCCCTGAGCGCCGTCAACCGCAAGAAGCAGAAGCGGCGCGAGAAGGAAGCCGCGAAGAAGGCCGCCCAGGATTCTTCGCCGCCCGCGACGCTGCGGAACGGTGTGTCCAGTGGTTCCACCCACTTGCCTGCCAATGCAGCCCACACCCGCCAGCCCGCACCGCACTACGACGATCCCGAGCTAGACGAGCCACAGTACGACGACGACGACGATGCCGACTTCTACTCGGACGAGGACGCGGAGCACTACGAGCATGCATATGGCACGAATGGCCACTACCAACAGGGCTACGCGCATGCGCCAATATCGAGCAGCAGCAAGAAGCCGCGCAAGAAGAAGAAAGGCGCTGCCGCACATCCCCCGCACGCCTTCACGCAACACGTTGCACCGCGCCATAGCCCAGCACCCAATCATTCCATGGCGACCTCAGGCCCGAAGAGCATATGGAACACGTCCACGGTGGAGGAGCGGGAGCGTATTCGCGAGTTCTGGCTGTCCCTCGGAGAAGACGAGCGCAAGTCGCTCGTCAAAATCGAGAAGGAGGCTGTCCTGCGCAAGATGAAGGAGCAACAGAAGCACTCGTGCAGCTGTTCGGTGTGTGGGAGGAAGCGCACCGCGATCGAGGAGGAGCTAGAGGTCCTCTACGATGCATACTATGAAGAACTCGAGCAGTACGCGCACCTCCAGCAAGACGTTGGTCGGTTCTTGCCTGATGCTAATCTCGGTCATGTTCGTAGTGCCCCTCACCCGCGGCCCCTGATGACCACCCACCCGCCCCCGGGCCCCTACGACGACGATGAGGAAGACGAGTACTCCGGCGAAGAAGACGAAGAAGACTATTCAAATAGTGAGATATCGTCCGACGGCGACTACGATTCCGAAGACCGCAGTCTTCCTCCGCCAGACGCCGCCGACTTCTTACGATTTGGGAGTAGTTTGACAGTCAAAGGTACATGGCACTCGGATTGCACGTAGAAATATGCTGATTTCCGGTCTTAGGCGGTATTCTGACAGTCGCAGACGATCTGCTGAAAAATGACGGGAAGAAGTTCATCGAGATGATGGAGCAGCTTGCCGAGCGTCGAATGCAGAGAGAGGAGGAGGCTAACTTCCATGCGCACCCGAGCATGCATCGGTACAACAGTGCACATAACCATGCCCCGCAGCCAGAAGAGGAAGAGTACGATGACGAGGTCGACGAGGAGGAAGGCTTCGAGGATGAGGACTACGAGGAAGATGATGAGGACGAAGACGTGCGTATCAGTTGTCGGATCCCGTGATTTGACTAATAAGGTGCAGGAGGCTATGACCGAGGAGCAGCGAATGGAGGAGGGTCGACGGATGTTCCAGATATTTGCAGCGCGAATGTTTGAACAGCGCGTATTACAAGCCTATCGAGAAAAGGTCGCCGCCGAACGGCAAAAACGGTTACTCGAGGAATTGGAGGAGGAGAACGAGAAGAAGGACCTTAAGGAGGCTAAAAAGGCAAAGGAAGCCCAGAAGCGCAAGGAGAAGAAGGAGAAGCAACGGCAGATCAAAGCAGAAGAAAAGGCCAAGAAAGACGCAGAGCTCGCTGCGAAAGAGGCTGAGCTCAAGGCTGCCGAGGAGAAGCGCTTGGAAGAACAGCGAAAGAAGCGAGAAGAGCAAAGGAAGAAGAAAGAGGCAGAGCGCAAGGCCCAGGAGGAGGAGAAGCAGCGCAAGGAAGCTGAGCGCCAGAAGCGGCTGCAGGAAGAGCGTGACCGACAGCAGGAATTGGAGAGGAAAGCTCGCGAGCAGAAAGCGCTAGAGAAGAAGGTCAAAGATGATGCCAAGCGAAAGGAACGGGAGGAGCGGGAAGCTAAGGAGAAAGAGGCTCGGGAGAAGAAGGCCCACGACGACAGCCAGCGCAAGGAGCGTGAAGTACGAGCCAAGGCCGACAAGGACCGTACGCGCAAGGACGACTTACAAGGCGTTGTCCCTAATGCTGTTCTTGGAGCACGGAAACCGTCTCAGACAGTGGCTCCCGCGCTACCACCTCAACTGCTGAAGCAGACCTCCTCGACAGGTATACCATCACCACACGTAACTCCAGCTGTTCCCAAGGCACCCACACCGAGTCGACCTCGACAGACATCACGGCAAGGCTCCCATGGTTCCTCTCCCAAGACTCCGCAGGTCGCGCCTGGTACCAGCAAGTCCATGTCTCCTACGTCGCAAGTGCAGGGCAACATGATGCCAAAGTCTATCTTGACTAAGCCAGCAAACTTGCAGCACGCGGGTCATCACCCGCTAGGCCAGCCGTCCTCCCCGATGCCGCCAATAGGGCCCCCGCCTGGCCTACCAGGCCCACCGGGGTTGGGTATGGGTTTGCCTCCGGGACTAAACGGGTTTCCTGGCCCAGGTTCAATGCTGCCGAATATGATGAGTCCCCGACCAGGCATGCCCTTTTTCCCTCAGCCGCCTGTGCCTCAAGCATTTCGTGGGTTTCCACCACCAGGCATGGCAGGCCCTCGGGGATTTCCCATAGACGGACCGCCAGGTCTGGGACCAATGCCAGGATTTGCTGGACCTAACCAGGCACCTCCATTTGGAATGGGCCCACCAACACAGCACTCACGGCAAGGGTCAGGGTCGTTCGCCAGCATGGATGTACCCATCTCAGCACCAGCAGCGCAGCCAATTCATCGACCAGCGCCTATTCAGCGGCCTTCTAGTGTGAAGCCGCACGACGGCAACAAGCATGGTCAAGACTCCGATGTTGATGACTTGGCAGATCACCTTGGCAGCAAGGCTTTGCTAGATGAGGAGGACGTCCCTGAAATCCCTGATCGAAGGTCAAGTGTGCAACAGCATGGTTCGATGAGGAGCATGCCCATTGGCTTCGGATTTCCAGACGCGCCCAATTCGCACCAATCTACTGCATTCAATGGCTTTGGTAGTGCGAACACTGCTAGCATCTGGGGCACACCACCATCGCAGGCTTTCTCGTCTGCTGCCGGCCCGTGGGGCAATTCACCGACATCTGGCTTCTTCACTAATCCTCTCACCATGAGTTCACCGCGGGTGTCAGACCATCGCGCTCCGAACGAGCCGCGCCTAGTCTGGCTTCGTCGCGTCATCTGCACAGTCTGCAAGATGCTCTCGAGCAGACACGCTGGACCAGATGGGTTCATTGATGCAAACGAGGTGCAGCAGCAGCTGGATGCGTTCCGAGATCCTCGTGAGCCTGTGGTAACACAGGAAGAGCTGAAGGAGGCCTGCGACATCATTGATGGTACTCATAACAATGGCGGGGGTTCGCTTGAATACAAGAACCTTGGTGACGGACGCCTGTCGCACATCAAGTTTGTTGACACGACAGGCCCGCCACCTGCACTTGGTGAGATTGGTAGTCCTATTCCAAGTCACAGCTTGCCGGTTGCTGGCTTTGGCGGCCGCTTCCCCGGCCTTGGACCTCAGGGCTTCTAGGTAAAGTCCTCAGCCCTCCTTCCTTAGAAAGCAGATATATCAATATCTGGTAACTGCGTTGGGGCCCTCTCCTGACTTTAGGTAGTTCTTACATCTTCCCTTGAATGGAAGACAAGTTCACGTTTCTCGTGAACCACTTCTTGAATCCCATTCGTCATCATGCAACTAGCGATACTAACGTGCTATGTACTCAGCTGCATGTGAGCACGGGCGTTGTGGTGGGCGAAGAGCGGTCAGCCTCCGCTCAGATCCACAACCCCGCCATCGCGCGACCAGATGCAAGCAGGAAAGTGCTGCCTCGGAATTTCTTCAAAAAGTCTCCAACCCGTCTGTTAAGGAGCCATCAATACTAACCATTGAGGGTGGCGCCGATTTCCACACGACCGGAATTAGCACGTGGAGCAAGCAAAAGCTAGCATCTTAAAGCTATTTTCAGCAGCTGCTCAGGTACAAGTGTAACGTCATTAGAAGCAGCAGGGATGATCCGTATCACCCCTGCTAGCGCGGGGCGTTAGCGCGGAGGGGCTCCGAAGCTCCATATGCGCAACAATCCTCCGCCTCTTGCGACTTGACTTTTGGACCTCAGCAGCAGCAGCGCCACTCACATCCACGCGTTTTTCAATTTTGACCGTTGGCTCGAACATCGCTTACAAAAAATAGACGGCACAATGTCCGATCCTATCATTGATGCTGCGCAGAAGCACCCGCCGCCTGAGGGACATGTCTACACCTATGGCACCGCCGGAGTGAGTATCGCAACCTAATACAATGAGCGCAGCTAACAGAGCTTCCACAGTTCCGAACGAAAGCGTAAGAACTCCTGATTGCACGATGTAGCACTTACCAAAGAGCAACCGCTAATTTCAGCAGCAATGTCCTCGACTCCGTGTTGGCCCGTGTCGGTCTCATTGCAGCCCTTCGATCTCGCAAGTTGGACGGGAAGTACATTGGCGTCATGATCACGGCCTCCCACAATCCTCCCGAAGACAATGGCGTGAAGCTGGTAGAGCCCAAGGTGAGATTGTCGTTCCGCCTGATAGAATCTGGCTAACATTTGCACAGGGTGACATGCTAGAGGTAAGCTAGAATGCTCAAATTTTATACGAAGGTGACTATTGCGACCTTAAACTGACGCATCTATACAGGAGTCATGGGAGGTCATCAGCACGGAGATGGCCAACCAGACTAGCCCCGAAGCCGTCTCCATGTACTACCACAAGATTGCGGAGGAGCAGAAGATCGATCTCAGCAAGCCCGCCAACGTTGTCGTCGCTCGCGATACCCGTGCTTCTGGATCAAGACTGCTCGGCTGCTTGCTGGACGGCTTGAAGGGTGCCGGAGCTGAGTACAAGGACTATGGCTTCCTGACAACCCCACAGCTGCACTACATGGTTCGCTGCCTCAACACGGAGGGCACATCCGAGGCATACGGTATCCCAACTGAGGTCGGCTACTACGAGAAGTTCAGCTCGGCATTCAAGAAGGCTATGGGTAGCAGGAAACCCAACGGCGGCTTGACCGTCGACTGCGCGAACGGTGTTGGTGGCCCTAAACTTAATGAACTCATCAAGTACCTCCCCGCAAAGGAGACTGGTCTCGAGATCTCCGTCACGAACGACAACGTCATTAAGCCAGAGGCCCTCAACGTTGATGTAAGTCAGACAACAATTTGGAGTGTTACTTTCACTAATGGCGAATCAGTGCGGAGCCGACTATGTCAAGACGAACCAGCGAGCGCCACCTTCCTCTAAGACTGGCCCCGGCGACCGCTGCTGCTCGCTCGATGGCGACGCAGACCGCGTCGTCTATTACTTCAAGGACGAGCAGAACGTATTCCGACTGCTAGACGGTGATCGCATCGCTACGCTTGTCGCATCCTTCTTTGGCGATCTAGTACGCTCGTCAGGCCTTGCTGACCAGATCAAGATCGGTGTAGTACAGACTGCGTATGCCAACGGCGCGGCCACAGAGTATGTCGAGAAGAACCTCCGTCTTCCTGTTACCTGCACGCCTACCGGAGTAAAGTACCTACACCACGCCGCTCAGAAACTCGACATCGGTGTCTACTTCGAGGCCAACGGTCACGGCACTGCCATCTTCTCTCACAAGACCCTGAGCATCATCCAGAGTTACGAGCCTAAGTCACCTTCTGAGGCAGAGAACCTCGAAATTCTCCGCGCCTGCATAGATTTGATCAACCAGGCTGTCGGAGACGCACTATCTGACTTCCTCCTTGTCGAGGTTATCCTCGCACACAAGCGCTGGGGTCCTCAGGAGTGGCTCGCAACCTACACAGACCTTCCGAACCGTCTCTCAAAGGTCCTCGTGAAGGATCGTAACATCTTCAAGACCACGGATGCCGAGCGCAAGCTCACCAAGCCCGACGGCGTTCAAAACCAGATCGACAAGGAGGTTCAGAAGTTCCGCCAAGGCCGCTCCTTTGCTCGCGCCAGTGGTACAGAGGATGCCGTTCGTGTCTATGCCGAGGCCGCCACCAAGGCCGAAGCTGAAGACCTCGCGCGTAAAGTTTCGGAGATCGTGAAATCCGCGGGTGGTGTATAGAATGGCACCCCGGTACTAAAGACTCCGCGCTTGGTGTACGAGGAAAAGAGCATGGCTGTGATTATTACCGAGCGTGAGATTTCCGAAGAAGCATTGGGTGCAGAAGAAGATGTTCGCGAGGAGGCGTTGGAGGTCCCGCCGGCGAGGGAGAGCTTTGACCTAGAGGACTTGCATCGCGTTTTGGCGGGGGTCACGATACTCGAGAGTCTGGAACCTAGGAGGGGCTGAGGAGGGGGTAAGGTATGCGTGAAAAGTTATACCAATAGCTAAAACCTTTGGTACGGTTCGAAAAATGATACCAGACATTGGCCATGGGACTCTAGCACATCTCACAACCAAGGAACAGTACACACAGGCTGCTTAGCGCCCAGTCCTGGTTTTCGTCCACACAGAATTCAAGAAAGTAAATTCCAAAGTTACTACCCGCGACTATTTTTTCTGGTTCGACTAGACCACTAGGAAAGACGTACTTAAGACGTTTCTCCTCTTCTGCCGCTCTCTATCCTTGACCACATTCACCCTCGTACAAATTCGCTTTTTCAGCAAGTTACTCACACGCTCTTACGACGCACGTTTCTTGCTCTCTTTCGCCTCAACAATTCAATCAGGACCACAGCGCATCAACAACGCGTACGACAAACGCACAACGCGTCCCTCACAAAAGATCAGCAAAGTACTGGCATAAAATTTCTCACAAGCCCTTTGTCTTGCAAGAGACCTCCCGACTTCCTTACAACCACCCAGTTGTAAAAGTCAACTGCACCACAAAAGCCACAATGGCTTCTAAGCACACCTCCAAGGTCTCCTTCGAGCGGATCGACTCAGGCTTCCTTTCTGACCTCATCACCTCCGCCCGCAATAGCGATGAGGCCGCCGCAGCTCTGCCCACATCCTCCCCGCCTGGCAGTACCAAGTACGTATCCCATCTGCATCTCCACCCTCACATAAGCTCACGGTCTTGCAGTGAACTCACACTATGCCCCTTCGACGACACGGAGTGGGACGATGTAGGTCGCTCAAGCGCGTACGTCGCCCACCAGAACAGACTGTGCAGGCAGATTTCCGCGTGCATCAAGACGCCGACGCGCTTCCCCATCAAGCCGCTCCCAGAGACGATGGACCGCGCGAGGGAGGAGGCTAAGAAGAAGGAGGCCCGGAAGGAGGCGGCTCGGAAGAGCGGTGGAAGCTTCGTGAACAGTCTACAGGTTCCCATGGGACCCATAAGAATCACCATCGTCAACCACAGTACGGTGACAGGCAGGGATTTCCGGCCGAAGAAGATCGTGCTGGTCAACTGTGATAGGGCACACGAGAGGGAGTTCAGGCCTATAAGGCTCGTCTTGATCAATCGCCGCCCGGTCCAAGAGAACGATGTGATCACGTCAAACAATACTAAAGGCCTCCTGGCTGGCGAATCCCACGGCTATGGTCAAACTCGCGCGGCGAGCAAGAAGCTCCGCGAGCAGGGTCCTGAATCTGATAAGATCAGTCGCAAGCGTAAGAGCGATGGATCTGCAGAGGGTGCGCGACAGCACAAGACGTCGAAGCTCGACACGTGCATACGTGTGCTTGGTGGGACTCAGCGTTGTAAGCGCTGGACCAACTCGAGGATCGGACCAGGGTCTGATTGTGTTAGGCGCGTTGATTTCTTTTTAGAATAGTGGTGGTGCTTTTACGCGCGCGGCGGTACTTGATAATCGGTTGTGTCACTTTCGCCAAGTTTGTATTCCTGGATCGATTATAGATGTACAAATCCCTGTTTCGCTACACGTTAAGCAGAAGCTACCACAATGAAAGCAATGTGCTGTGCGAAAATCTGATAAGCGTGGCGTTTTTCACGATGTGAATATTCAGACATGGCTCGGTGCGAGCAAAGATATCGAGTAGCCATGGTTCGAGCATGAGCACACGGTCGTCTTATCGGCCAAGCTGTGGGCAACACCAAACGCAAAATCACAGATCTAGTACGTGTAAGCGCGGCATTTTTTATGAGGCGAATATTTCAACCGTGGCTCAGTGCGGACTAGGATATCAGGTAACCATGGGCGGCTCTAGAACACGGTCCTGTCCTCAACCAAGCTATGGGCATCAAAAACTGTAAAATCACAAAGCCAGTAATTTCATCGTCGCGATTCTATGATATTTAACCTTATATAAACCGCGATCGATAAAGTAAGGGCTGCACATTCCTGTGTCACCATTACACGTCCTAAACCTTCTCGAACACAAGGATGTCGGAATACAATACGACGCTCGACGCTGAGGCTGCCTTCAACGGAGGAGTGTTTCTCAACGTGCCCACGATCGAAGTCCTTGAGACGTGTCTCGAAGCACTCACCACCGCTGATGACAGTTTAGAGGCTTCTATCTACCATGATGCACCTCCCATTCTCGCAGCGCCAGCACCTGCATCCGACCAGGACTTAGATGTATCAACGAAACACACTCAGTTGCCATCGCCCAGCTCATGCACACCAAACCAAGACCCAGACGCACTACCAGTAGATTTTCATTCCCCCGCACCCAGCCTCTATTGGCTGCAATTCTCCGGCTTCGACCCGTCCCCCACATCCCTCTCCAAGCAAGAATTCGCGCGCCTATCCCAGCACCAAAACTGGATATCGGCCGAGCGACGCTCACAGCAAGTCAAAGCGCTCGCCGCAGAAATCGGACACCACTATGGCACGCATCTGAACAAGCTGGATTGGTGGCAACAACTTTGTGAAGATGTGGGTATTGAAGTTGTTCTGAAGTCGGTTACGTAATGTCGGAAGGTTCGTTTCCACAGCTTTCCAATAGATGATGAGCTGAGCTGACGGTAAATAGATCATGTCCCCCGTCATGTTCAATCTGTACAACGTGCTTGACCATCGCAGAAATCCTGAAGTCAAGGTGTTAAGGTTCAAGTTGTATGGGCAGTTTGTGAGGTATACGCGTGCGGGGCACAAGTTTCCGAGGGAGTGTGCGAAGGGGGATGGGTTGTTGATTGTGTTTTTGAGGAAGATTTGATGCGGAGTGCCCAGGTGGTGTATACGAATGTTGGGTCATTTGAGGTGTTATATTGGAGGTATGCTGAGACTTGAAACTTCTTCATCCAGATGTCGTTTGATCCCTGCCAGGCATTCACAATACGGAATTACAGAATCCGGGGGGTGTTCACACCACTGTTACCCATCGATTTGAACTTCCGAATACACTTGAAATCATACAACAACCTATCCCATGACTTCTGCTTTCTTATCTAGGCTTACAGCTGGTTCCTGGGTATTAGTTAAGCAATGGTTCACTTCATCGCGGGACTCACTGATCTCGTTCACCTTCACCACTCACTTGCTACCATGTGCGCTCTTGGCATGCGTTCGTTTTCAAACTTCAGGCTTGGTGCGACATACTTCAGTGTCTTTACAACACCCTAATACCACTCCACCCTCAACTAAGCGCAACGGCATCGTGCGAGATGGCGACGCCCGTACAAGTCAACGATGCCCAACAGGCTTTGCTCGACGGCTGGGCCAAAGACACTGAGTTCGAGCTTGACATCTACGAGAGCCCCAAGAGGCAGTTCAACGTCCTGGCCAAGCTGCTCGGATGGGTTGGCGGTGAGGAGCCGTGGAACGCGAAGTGGCTTTCGGCTTTCGATGAGGTTTACATCTGGCGTGCTCCCTGTAAGGACGCCATTCGAAAATGTACGATGTCGACTAATCATCACAGCAATCAATTTCATGGGACCTGCTTTTATGAGCGATACCGCTATTGCCAGCGATAGTGCGACACCCACTGCTAGCGGCAACAGTGGCTCTGCCTCAAACCACGGCAGCAACATCTGGTTCAAGTTCGACGGCTTCGAGCCCGATCACGGCGCAAGCTTCAATGAAGAGTTCCGGCGCCTGTGCAGGCATATGAAGTGGGACAAAGACGAGCGCCATCTCCATCGAGCGGAGCTCTTCGAGGCTGACTTCGAGAGCCACTATGGCAAGGACGTTGGCGACATCAAGAAGTGGCAAGAATTTTGTCGTCTATGCAGCATCGATCCAATTCCGGAGACTATCACTGAATGCGTAGAGGTATGTGCTATTGTTTACTACGAATGATTTCTAGACTGACAATTTGAAAAGGCTTTGGAGGTTATCTATGTCAACATCTATGATGTTCTCGATCATCAGCGTACGGGAGAGCCCATCCTGCCCTTCGATAACTTCGATGACTTCGTCACCTACACTCTTGAAGGCCGAATGTACCCTATCGAGAAGGCTAAGGGTGACACTTTCTTGCCTGTGTTCCTCAAGGAGCTATTTCGCCGGCAGTTTTCCGGCTAAGCCCGTGATTTGCAACGGCACATGGCACTTTTGGCCGTGACAAGCACATTCGGAGCTTCGGTCTCTAAGGCTATGCGCTGACTAGTTACGTATACTTGGAATTTTTCCTGTACGCAGTTGATGCATTTTGGCTTTTCACTCTGTTCTTCACGATTGGATTTTGGGGTGTCGACTGACGGGACGTCGTTCAAGAAGGTGGTAAGAAGTAGCATGAGTCTATTCACGAATGAAATCCGCCTCCGCATATTGCAGCCTTCTTCTCACGTCTATTTAGATGTGATCCATGTGCGACCTGTGCTAACCAATACGACTGGAGCCAAGTTCGGCATGCACTATAAAGAAGAACACAAGACGTGCAGCAGAGGGTTGGCTGCAACCGAATGAATATATTTGGCTCCGAGGAAGACTCTCTTGTCGAGCTCCCGCCTTTTTTTCTCGCATGTCAACGCAGTTAGGAAGAATTTTACCATAAACACAGTTTGAAAAGCAAACATAAGCTCTGACTCCGTTCCTTCTTCGATGCCGTTTGCTCCATTTCCACTATCTTTGGGTGTGATGTAGGCAGTAAGTGCCTACCATTAACAAATTGTGAGTAGCTACACCTGTGTACCTGTGCATTTAATGATCTAATGGATTCAATTCAAATGGTTTGCGGTGCGAAGTAGTGGTAGCTCAACGACCGGCTTTGACCTCATCTACTGACTGTGAACGTGGGTACCAAATACTAGCTATTATCTGGCTGGGTATTGAGTAGCTAAGGACTACCCAATTCCTCGACTCGCTCCTGTCAGAAAGGTCAGGCATCGGCTAAGAATGCTTCTATCATGGATCCTACCAACAACGAACACACTTCTCAGCTTGATTGCGTCTATCTTAGTGATGTGGTAAAAACGTCGTTTAAGTGCGCGCATCATAGCTAGGAGTAATTGATGTAAGAAGTTGCATATCGACGTAACGGCTGTGTCTAAAGATCGCGATGAAGAGCACGGCATATGCATGATCTGAACAAGGAGAACGGATGTATGTTCAAGTCCTAAAGTCGTTACACGGCCCCACTCACCCACTAGCGCCTCGCTTGCGCTTGCGCAAGATCTGCATTTGACGGCGCCATGAATTTACCCTGACCCTCAAAAACTTTGGTCCAAGCCTATACACAATGCCTATTCAAGATAATTTTCAAATTCCTTCCTCCGCACAGGAGCTACCTGTCCCTGAAGGGTCAGCAGCGAAGCTCTTCGTCTGCCTCATCTCTTCTACCGATCCCGTCACCAAGCAGCCATGGTGTCCCGATGTTCGTGCTGCATTACCGCGGCTGGATGCAGCATTTTCTAGCGAAGATGCGCCAAAGTTAGCCTATGTGCATGTTGGGCAAAAGTCAGAGTGCGTTGCTTTCTCCCTTGGACTGAGTTCTACTAAGCGGTACTAGATGGAAGGAATTGGACAACGTGTACAGGAAGGTTTGGGGTGTCAATGCCATTCCCGCACTAGTACGATATCAGCGTACCAATGGTGTAGTGTCAGAGACAGGTCGTTTGGTGGAGGCAGAGATCATGGACGAGAAAAAACTGCTGAGCCTTATGAGCGATTGAACTGTTTTTAAGAGAATGATTGTAGAATGGTGCAGGGACCTGCGGAGTGTTTGAGAGAAATCGAACCTAAGGTTTGAGATGTTGCTGAATGGCACTATGAAAGCTCCAATCTCGATACTAAGCTAGCGGATGGCATCGTGCGGGTAGTATTTATATGTAACCCCGCCCGGCTCACATGCGTGAGATGGCCAAATACTCAGCTGAAGTACTTTTTTCTATCCCACTCCCCAGCTATGCGCCTTCTGCATCTTGATCCACATAAACGCACCTGGGATTCTCGAAAATTTCTCTCCACCACGTATTCCCTTCTACGCCATCTTGTCGCATACATGGGGCCGCGATATTGACGAGATCAGCTTCAAAGATATCGAAGGCGGAGACTGGGAGTACGGCGATACAACCAAATTAGGCTATGAGGAACTTCGCTTCTGCCAAAAGCAGGTCGAGAAAGATGGCCTACGTTATTTCTGGATCGACACTTGCTGCATCCAGAAGTCTGACGGCGCTGAGTTGCAGAAATCGCTTAATTCCATGTTCTATTGGTATAAAAAGGCCACGACGTGCTATGTCTGGCTTTCAGATGTGTCTATTAGGGATGCTACCAACGATGTTAATCGCGAGTGGGAGATCGCGTTTTCTAAGAGCAGGTGGTTCAAACGAGGTTGGACACTTCAAGAATTAATCGCACCAGAATCTGTCGGCTTCTTCTCCAATGAGGGCGATTTCATCGGCAATAAAAGGCAATTGGCGTCCACGATTAGCAATACTTGTGACATACCCAGTTCAGCCTTGGAGGGCGTGGAGCTATCGCACTTCAGCACGGAACAGCGTTTTTCATGGGCGCAAGGTCGCCTTACCTCAGTCCCGGAAGACTCGGCGTATTACTTATTCAGAATCTTCGGTGTAGAGCCGACTTTGAGCTATGCAGATGGTGTTTACAACGAGAGAAAGAAGATGGCTCTTGATAAGCTTCGAAAGGCGATCAAGGAAAAGGAACTCAACAGCAAGCACCCAAACGACATGATTCGCATCGGCGGCGCATTCTGGCGCGACCTGAATATTTTGAGCGAAGAGCAACTGCTGAAGCTAGACACCGACCTTGACGAATACTGCGAGTGGTTTCTCGACATCTTCCCCAGTCAATACACCGAAGCGCAGTTCATGTCAACGAAAAATATAACAAGTCTATTGCAAAATGCGGGCAAGCGGATGGAACGACTGTTAGCAAATTATAACACCCGCTACGAAGATCTGTCGCATTTCGAAGCTAAAACGCTGTCTTGGAAAGAAGCTTGGGATCGATATAGGGATAAACATACGCCTTCTCAGAAACGAATCCAGGGGTTCATACAGAATCGCTGGTATTGGGAGAGAGAGCATGATGACCTTTTCAAGGCAATTACTGCGGCTAGAACACTAGAAAGTCTGATGATCTGGAGAGGGACTTGGAATGCCTCCGAGGAATCATCATGAAATGCCGCCTATGCCTTCTCTATCATGCGATGAATACGGCTAAGGCGGAGGGTGTGACGTCCGCTGGAAGGCGCTTCCACCGACTTTCATTTGAGCATTCTGCGTTGGCTCGACACTTAGCTTGTTCTCAACAAACAGACCGAATATTTTCTGTTGCATCGATGGCTCTGGAATCTCGAGCTTGTTTTCTGTTTGGGTATTGTTCTCTCCAACTTCTTCGTGATCGACGTCTACAGCAAACATGTACTGCCCAAATATCCTCTTCGGAGTGACGTGGATCTTCAGCCTGAACGCAGTCTGTTTACCAGATTTGCTTGTGATACGCAGGAATGCCTCCTGTCGATCTGGAAGTGTAAAACTGCCCTCGTGGAACCGCTCGAGATTTCCGTCGTGTTTCTCGTATTCATAGATTGTGTCGTCGAGATAGCACCATGGTACAGGCTTGACATTCCCCGACTGCTGTTTGCAGCCAAGGCTTAGAAAGACATACCCTACGGCGCGCTGCGATAGCTTGCTGCGAGTGATTGTCAATCGCAAGCTTGCATGCCACGAAACCCGCCCGGACGAATCGTTGTGCCCTTGAAGAATGCTACCTCTCTGGTTCCAAGCTTGCTTCGGCAAGACACCTGTAATTGCCACACCATCAGCCATGTCGCGAAGAAAGAAGGCATATTTTCGCTGTATGCTCTCTTTTATGGATGGTATACGACTGTTACGAATGTACAGTTCTTTCAGCCCAAGGCTAGAAGCCAGAGGTGTCCTGACAGGTACTAGAGCGACATTGGTACTTGTGTCGCGTGCATAAATATCGGCTTCCAAGTGCCGAAGGGGAATCATAACGTAATTATGGTAGTCGTGTGCGACATGACAACGTAGAGCGGCCCAGACAAGATCCTGACTCGACCATATCATAACTTGTGAACTCAGCGGTCGTACCCATCGATGGGAACTTGCGGCAGCAGTCTGTGGGTCGGACAAGGTGTAGAGATACAGCCAGATCCTGAGACCGCGATGGGTCATATTGTATGGAACGACAGGGCCATCTGAGGTGAAAGGTACGAGATCTTTTGCTTCACTAAAGTCCCGTGGGTCGGAGGCAAGGACATCGACTGAGGACGAGTCCGTACTGAACTCCATGCTCTCCCAGCCAAATAGTGTTTCATCCTCCGAGATTTTCATGATTTCTTCTTGTAGTCGTCTGAATGCTTTGGACTTGCCTTCGCCGTAAAGTAGCGGCATATTGACATCGAATATTCCGAGAAGAGAATACGCGATATCCTCTGCCCTAGTTGCTTGACGATCTGCAGCCCAAGACATGCGCATGCTGATGCTGGCTCGGTCCAGACTGAGTCGCTCCAGGTACTCTCTCGGAACGCCAGTGATTTCAGAAATTCTGGATCCAAGACCGCCTTTGCTACCTAGACGCTTCCAATCTCGGGAGAAGAACTCCATGCCGGTTTGGTCGTCTGTTTGAATGTGACTCGGAGCGAGCAGCTCCTGCAACGTCCATGCTCTTGTGAACCACTTGCTTTTCGCAAAGTCACTTGGACCCCCGATATCTGCGAGGTACGCGTAGCACTTTGCTGACTCCCTGTACCAGCTAAACATGGAATTGATTGCTTCAGAAAGCTCTGCGCTTGAGGACTTGTCGATGCAGCAAGTGTCAACCCAGCACCAGTCAAAGCCATCCTTGACAGCTTGTGCACACGTCTTCTCGATTTTGGAGAACCCTAGCTTTCTCTTTGCTGCATCAAGGTCTACCAAATCGGAGAAGACAACCTCTTCTTCTTCCCAACAATGAGACAGAATTGCGTACGGCGGGATGTTCTCGAAGAAGCTTTTCAGCTCCAGCGTACGCGTATGGAGAAGTCTCATCCTCAAAGGTAGGCGGTCTTCTTACTCAGGTCAGGCGAAGCAATGATGTTGAAGCGCAGCTGACAGTGTGATATCGTTCGTAAGCGCGGGGTAACAAAGTCCTCATGTTGAACGCTGCTCGATATGGTGCGTAGCCTTGTTCTACAGTATCGTCACTCAAATATGAGATTCATGACGATTGGACTAGTACAATTGGACAATACCAGATGGCTGTGTTGTGAACGACTAGCACGGTGGAGGGAATTGCCCTTCCAAGGTTAGCTGTTCTCAGCCTTTGATTTAGGCTCAAAAAGGAAAGGCTCGTTCTACGACGCCTTCGAATCCCTGCCTCCTACATGTCTTCTCATCTACTGTAACGTACTACACTCATGGGCGATCGATAAGATACCTTGGATCTATGTATTTCATCGGAGGAGCGAAGGAAAGAGATCAGTACTAGCTTCATAAATGCAAGTTATGATGAAGAGCGAGTATAAGAGGGAAAGCCGCGAGGAAGGCACGTTCAACATAGTCTAAGCTGGACAATTACTTCGTAGTTCGCCTATTCCTATGGTTAGGCGAGTGTCAGGATGGAGATCTATGACTACCTCATGTACCTCTTCCAGGATCAATTGATTCTCACCAGAAATATACCCCATCCTCGTCTCTCCTCAGTCCCGCCGCCCATCTACTTGTGTCATCCACATGAAACATCCTCGCATACATATGCGGTAACACACAAGGTAGATGCATCTTAATAGACACCGGACCCTGATCATCATCATCATCATCATCATCATCACAATCATAATCAAACTCCTCATCCTCAGGATACCGCGGCAGCACCATCTCAGTCAGCTCAGGAGTCAAGACCAATTCTTTCCCCACGCGAACGATATTGACATACGCCGCAATGCCAAGCTCCGGATCCCTTGGGCTTAGGCGGAACTGATCTTCTTTGTCGCGCAGCAGTTCGAACCAACCCATACAACTGTCCAACGCCTGCGCATCAACATGCACGCAATGCGAATACCGCGGAAACAAAAAACGTCCAAACTCCACTTCTCTATACTCCTTAAACGCCTCTCCCGATCTTATCCACTTTGCGAACAACTTATGAACATATTGCACATCCGCGCCATCGAGATTTGCTTTATCCTCTTTGACCGTGAATCTCAATCGCCCTGCACAGCCCGTACCAGAATGATGCAACTCTGTATATTCTTTTGCCCGATCTGACCACCGCTGTATGAAGGTGTCCCAGGCTGAGTCTGAGTGGTAATCACAGTGGTGGATTAAGAAGCCCCAGAAGGGCCAAGAGCGGAGATTGGATATGTCTTCGTCGTAGAGGCTGCCGTTTAGTCCAGAGGTCATCCTGCGGGAAACGCGCGGGAGCACGGGTCTCGTGTGACTGATGATGGTGTTGGATGGCGTGTTAGTCTTGGCGAGCGCATTTGTGCACGTAGTGAGCTTGGTGAAGGTAGGAAATCGTTGTTTGGCGACTGGGCCGAAGAACCGAGAAGCCAACATTTTGGAGAACAGCTCATGTGGCGGCCGTATTGATATCGAAGTGTCTTGTGGCTATTTGGTCTACATGTTTAATGAACGCTCGAAAATGCTGCTGGTGAGGAGTACATCAGATGTGGCACGGAGATGATCCATGTCTCGCCAAGCCTTTGATCCAAATGGGAAAGCGCCCCTTTCTTCCTCTCAACTGTCCTCACACTCATAAACTCCCACGCCATCTCTTCGCATGCACCAGCTCAAGCCTACGGTCTTGCTAATGACATTGCATTATGACTACGTAGACGTAACACTAGCTTTTCCCTTCCTCATGACGTAGGGAACACGTACTGTACTGTACAACAACCTCGAAAACCCGACATAATCAATGAAACGACACAATGGCAAAAGACGAAAGCAAATGCGAACCCGATCCTTTGTGCGCCGTTCTTCCTTCCCGACCCATCGTCTCGTCATGACTTGTGTGTCTTGCGCTTCTCCACACTACTGAATTCCACTATGCATGCGAAATCCACCCGAGACAGCTAATCGTGGTGTACAAGCACTGCGATTGGCAATCAGTATTGACGTCTAAGCTTTGTTGCGTCCACTTCGCCTAGGCTGGCCATCTTCGGTAGCAGCTTTCTTTGGCGCCTTCTTCTTCACGGGCTCTTTCTTTTCCTTCTCGCTGGCCTTGGGGCGGCCGGCCTTCTTCTTGGTCTCTCCTTCGCCGTCTTGCTTTGGCTTCTTTGCAGCGGGCTTTTCGTTGTCGTCTTCCTTGCCATTGGTCTTATCAGAGGTGGTCTCCTCGGCCTTACGCTTGTCGCCAGCCTGTGGCTCCTCCGACTTGTCTGTAGACTCGTCGTCCTTGGAGTCTTCCTTGTCCTCATCCTTGGAAGCTTCTGCCTTTGACTCGCCGTTCTGCTTGGAGTCTTCCTTCTTGTCGTCGGTGGACGGCGCGTCTTTCATGTCTTCGTCCTTCTCCGACTCTGCTGGCTTGTCATCCTTCTCTGACTCAGCCGGCTTGTCATCTTCCTTTGAGTCGCCATTGGACTGGCCATTTGCGCCATTGGCCTTCTCCTCAATCTCAAGCTCGCTAGCACGCTTGACAACATCGTTGCCAGATCTTTCGACATGCACAGCTGGGTTATCCGGTGAAGCGTTCTTCTTGATGGTGTTGCCGCGCTTGGACTCAATAGCGATCTCGCCTTGCTCCTTGACCTCGGCAACAGTGCCGCCGGGCTTGCCGCTGCCCCAGCTCCATGAGACTATTTACAAGTGCCGTCAGCAAGTGTTTCTTGGATTTGATAGGCGCTACTCGCGTCGCACAGAAAGCACGCAGTGATGGGCCAGACGCGCGTCCCGAGCGCACTGAGCTCTGGTACCTGGCGCATGCGCGTGCCGGGGCTGGACGAGATGAAAGTGAATCAAGAGCACATACCTTCATCACCCTTCTGGATCTCAGACTCAGTCATATTGCGCGACCGTCAGGTAACAATTGCGATCTAAGAGAAGATGACGTTATGCTTCGGCGCGCCGCAATGTGCAGGGCTACGGTTCAATTGATGCGCAAAAGCGTGGGAACGATACTTGGCGATGTAAATATGGCGGGCGTGTAGTGATGGGATGAGTGATGGATGAAGGGAACACTGGTAGTCGAAAGACACAAGAACCTGGCCGGTACGTGAGGTTTAAATCGAAGCTGCGAAACATGGCCACCTGCGCCTGTCATTGGCTGATCGTACCTGGCCCTGCCAAAACTGGGGAAGGTGGCTGGGCACGATCGGAACAGCGTCATAGCGGTCTGTGCGTGCATCGCTAGTGCGCTAAATCCGGAACGCAACATGAACGTGAAGCTCGTGCGCGCAAATCATCACAACGTCGATGGTTGAGCATGTCAACGGTCTCCGCAACTACCGAAATCTGATAATTTGGGATGTTGAATGCCTATACTACAAAAAAATCACCTGGAGACGCACAGAACTGAACTTCTGATACTTCCGAGCTGAAACATCCTCGAAGCCCTACAAACCTTTCCTCACGTCAGCAGTAAAGGCGCACTATTTTTCTTTCTACAGTCGCGTTTCTAGTTGAAAAATCTGGCTAGGTTCATGATACTGAGCTGCCTTCCTTCATTGCTACTTTTATCATCCCGATTGACCAAGTCTGTGTAATTTACATTATGCTCAGCATACAAGAAGTAACTCGATTTAGATAATTGATAACAAATCTATACTTCATCAGACAATCACGACCATATCTTGCCCACATAACTGCCGTCCACACCGCCACTTCTCCTCCCATGCTCAAAGTCAAAAGCCTTCAATAACCCCACAAGATGCGACGCAGCCGCCAACACCACCAAAACATGGAAGATCTGGTGACTCGACCCCCAAATGTCGTACTTGCCCGGACTCCACTTCTCAGGGACTCTTGCGGCGTAAATGGCAGCTCCGGTGATGTACAGCACACCTTGCAACACCACCCAGTCTAGCCCAGCTGCCTCGCGCATATGCGCTACGCCGTAGAGTTGGACACCGTGGAGGACTGGGAAGACAGCGGACAGGCCCATGAGCACGAACATCAGCGCCCTGAACGGCCGTAGCGCTGGTGTGCGGAATTTACTATGCATCGATACAACGCTGGTGCATGCTGCCAGTGTCGTGATCTACTCGGTCATCAGTCACATGCATTATCAGATATACGAAGCAAAACTCACCATAGCCCAATACCTCCTCATAAGCTCCGGCTCACTCTTAAACCCATAGAACAGCACCGGCACAAAACTGCCCCAGATCAAAAACACAATGCCCGCGTAATCGAGTTGATTCCCCCATCGCGCCACGGCATGCGAGTGGTTTGAAATCGTATGGTATGTAGCGCTCATGCCTAGACATGCGATCGCGCCGGCGAAGAAACAGCTAAGTGCGTACACATCCTCTCTTGTTGCGGTTGCGTACCGCGGACTGAGAGTTTGGTACAGGACGATGGATAGGAGGAGGAATGAGACCGCGCCGAGGAGGTGCGTGTAGATGTTAACTGTTTCGTTGTGCAGGTAGCTGAGTGAGGAGAAGGACTCTGTGTAGGAGTTTGAGGCGGGGCGGTAGCCGGAGATTATGGAGGGGTTATCTTGTTGCCAGGCGTCGATTTCGTGCCAGAGATATGTGAGCTTTTGTTCTAACTTTTTCTCGGCTTGTTTGGATGTCTGGACGACTTCGTCGATGGCGTCGGAGGCGGCTTTTTTGGTGGCGTCCATTTTGGCCGGTGTGGAACTTGGAAAAGATGGAATTGAGCGAAGAAAAGTTTGAGAAACTAGGGAGAGATACGAGATATGTATCTTATTGAAGTGTTGAGCACATGTCATGGACCGAGGAACGCTTGCTCGAATGACATCTAACGGACGCTATGCCACATGGGGAGTATCTTGCGAGATGTATATTGTCAAAAGTATGCTTCCCTCGGCTCTCTGATTTGAAAAATCAGCGAATTTGCCAATCGGCCCTGATTAAGATAGTGTTGATGCGAAGGCAACGTCTACATTAAGTTCTTACCAACCGTGTCATCCCACGCGTCAAGCTCGGAGGTGCCCCACCATCTCCGAACCATCATCCCGCCTCCCTTCATCAACCCTCGCGACTGCTTTTGCTAAAACGCCATGGAGAAGTCGCGTACCGTGATACAATGGAGCACATGAAGCTTCTACACATTGACTTCCCCACTTGACCGCCTCTACAAACTCTGTCCCACCACACTCCACCATGCGGTCCTCAGAACCTATCCGCCCCAGCAGCCGTCGCGGCGCATCCGGTGCCTGGAACCGCCTGAAGCCCGTACGCGAAGACGTCCTCGAAACGTACGGCCTGCCTTCAAAAGGCGAGACGCGGTACCCTTCAATTCCAACAACACAAGGAGTGCAATTGCTGACTGTAGAGTAGGTTGAACGACTTCAAAACCCAAGAAACATACCTCAGCCGCATAATCGAGCGCTACATGAAACTTTGCGCCCTCAACCGCGAACAACTTGACCGCCTCTTCGCCGGCGTGAGCGAGTCCAAAATCGCCGAGAACGACTTGTCCAGTTCCTTCTCTTCGCTCTCCGTCTCAAAACTCAGCAGTGGTGGACTAGCAACGTCTAAATACGCCTCCCCTCCCACCACCACCACTGAATCCCCGCCCCAACCGCACCCTTCAATAGACGAACTCGCCACCGTCCTGCAAGCCCTGCGCAAACTCCGCGAAGCCATCACCGCAAGCAACCGCACCGACACCTTCGCGCGCCGCGCATACTACTTCAACATCCACGTCGCGATCCTGTGCGCCGACTGGGAATCCTACGTCCCCGCGCTGCACTCGCTGCTCAACACGCTGCACCCGCGCAACCCTCTGCCGCCGCACGATCTCAGGGATTTCGTCGGATTGATGATTCTCGACCAGGCGTGTCGGCAGCAGGACTATGCGGGGGCGCGCGCGACGAAGCTGGCGTATAGGCATGCGGATATGCGCGTGGAACAGGTGGTTAGGGCGCTGGTGAGTGATGATTGGGTGGGGTTTTGGCGCGTGAGGAAGGCGGTGGATGGGTATCAGAGGGGGGTGATGGAGTGGGCGGATGGGAGGGTCAGGGTGCATGCGCTCAAGTGTTTGGGCAAGGCGTATATGCGTGCGGATAGGAGGTTTGTGGAAAGGTGTGCCGAGAGGGGATGGGATGATTTGGTGGGGGATGGGGTGGGGTGGGAGTTGGATGAGGGGGGCGTGGTGGTCATTAGGAAGGTGAAAGGGAGTTAGGGCGAGGTTGTGTATAGCCCGGAGGCTATGATATTGTATTGGAAGAGAAGGGGACATGACATCCATTACATTCCATTCAGTCAACCCTCTATCCCTCATCCATATCCATATTATCTCTCCTGCCCCCTCTCCCCCTACCTCCCCTTCCACCACCTCTACCACCGCCCCGTCCGCCCCGCCCACTCTTCCTCTGATCATGCAAGTCCTTCATCTCCCTGACCGCCACCCTCTGCGCCTCGCCCACCCGCTCCGCATAAACCATAACCTCGTCCCTACTAACCTTCTCTTCGGGCACCTGCTTCCCCAACGCATGTTCAATGCGCTGAAATATCTCCAAATCGTACTGCGTAACAAAACTCACTGCCTTGCCGCTCTTGCCCGCGCGCGCCGTGCGGCCGACGCGATGTACATATGTCTCGGAGTCGTGCGGAAGGTCGAAGTTGACGACGAGGTCGACGGAGGGGATGTCGAGACCGCGCGCAGCGACGTCGGTGGCGACGAGGATGTCGCGTGCTTTTGCTTTGAATTTATTCAGGGCGCCGAGGCGGTTGGATTGGGAGAGTTGGCCGTGAAGCGGGAGGGCTTGGAAGCCTAGGGTGCGTAGTAAGACTGCTAGACGCTGGGTTTCGTTGACAGTGCGGGTGAAGAGGATGGTGGCGTGGCCGATGTTGTCGTTGAGGAGATGGATAAGGTACAGGTCTTTGTATTTGTGCGGGATGAGCATGTAGCTTTGCAGTAGAGTGGAGACGACTTGGTGGCTGCTGCTGGAGATGGAGACGCGTACTGGGTTCTTGAGGGCGGCGCGTTGCAGAGATTCGACTTTGGAGGACATGGTGGCGGAAAAGAGGTAGGTGTGACGGTCGTCTCGGGGCAGGACTTTGAAGATCTTGTCCAGACTGTCGCCGAAGTCGAGGTCGAGCAGGCGGTCGGCTTCATCGAGCACGAGGTATTTGAGGTGCTTTAGTGAGAAGCCCTTGGTGTTTTCAAGGTGGTCGAGAAGACGACCGGGACTGGCTACGATGATGTGTGGTCGCTTTGAGAGTGCGATAGCTTGCGGTACCATGTCCATTCCTCCAACGAGGGTTGCGCACTTGACGTTGATGATGCTGCCGAGCGCGTCTACTTGTTGTGAAATTTGATATGCCAGTTCTCGCGTCGGTGCCATGATCAGGCCAAAGTAGGCTTGGGGCTTGTCGAGCAGGGCTTGTAGTATAGGCAGTACAAAAGCTGCTGTCTTTCCTGAACCTGTTTCTGCCAGTCCAATGATATCCTTTCCTGCAAGCGCAAGTGGTATAGATTCTGTCTGGATTGGTGTCGCTGTCTTGTATCCCAGGTTCTCGCAGGCGTCGCATAGCTCTTCTCGCACACCAAGGTCGGCGAATGTCTTCTTGGGTGCTTCTACAGCAGCAGCTGGTTCGGCCTCTGCTTCATCCGACTCCTCGACTTCAGCGTCTGCCTTTGCACTTGAGCCATTGGTCGTCTTGGCACGTGACGCATCCTCCTCTTCTTTGCCCGAGAATCCTCCAAACTCATCTTCGTCATCTTCCGATTCGGACTGTGGTGGTGAAGGTGGAGGCGGTCGCTTTGCGGTCGGCTTGTTCGGCGGTGCAGGCTTCGCATGTGACTTTTTCAGCGGCGCACTCGATTTCTTCAGCGCCTTTCGTTCGCGAGCAGCGTCAATGGCAGACTTGCCGCCCTCAAGCTTTCTCCTTTTGAAGTCGGACATTTCTGGTATGTGATGCTCAGAAGACTTTGTGCCGACATGCGCCATGGGGAAAAATGTTTAGCGTGCGGCGATAAGATAAGACCGCTGCCAAGATTTCGAAGTCCCAAAAAAAGTTCGAGACCAGTGCGCGACTTCAACAACCAAACAACATCCACAACATTGAACCGTCGCAATGGCTAGAGGAGCAAGCCAAAGGAAGAAGCAGTCCGCGCTGGACAAGGAGAAGGCAAAGAAGCCGCTGAATGGCCAGCCGAAGACTATGGTCATTCGCATTGGCGCGCAGGAAGTTGGCGGCAGTGTCAGTCAGTTGGTGCAGGATGTGAGGCATGTCATGGAGCCCGACACAGCAGTGAGGCTGAAGGTATGTCACTGTGAAGGATTCTATGAAGTCACGTGCTTATGCAAATCCAGGAACGAAGAGCCAACAAACTCCGCGACTACACCGTCATGTGCGGTCCCCTCGGCGTAACCCATCTCCTTCTCTTCTCGCGCTCAGAATCCGGCAACACCAACCTGCGCCTCGCACGCACACCACGCGGCCCTACGCTACATTTCCGCGTCGAAAACTATTCGCTATGCAAAGACATCTTCAAGTCCATGCGCCACCCACGCTCCGGCGCAAACGACTTCCTCGTCGCGCCGCTGCTCGTCATGAACAACTTCCTCACATCTGATGCAGAGCGCGAACGCCTAGGTGACAAGGCGCCTCCCAAGCACCTCGAGAAACTCGTCACAGACATGTTCCAAGGCCTGTTTCCCCCAATTCAACCACACACCACGCCCTTGCACACAATAAAGCGCGTCCTCCTGCTCAACCGCGAACCTCCCAGCGAAGAAAACGGCTCCGTGACAATCTCTATGCGCCACTACGCCATCACCACAAAGATCACCGGCGTCCCCAAGCCCCTGCGCCGCCTATACGCCGCCGAGAAATTGCTGGGCCGCGAGAAGAAAAAGCGCGCCCTACCTGATCTCGGCAAACTCGAGGATGTCGCAGACTACATGCTCGACCCCACCGCCTCAGGATACACATCCGCATCCGACACCGACGCCGACACCGACTTCGAAAATGAAGTCGAAGTCTCCGCCCCCTCGCGCCAAAAAGTCCTCTCGCGCAAGGAAAAAGAGCGCCTGAAAGCAGGCGACACACCCTCCAACGCGCGCGCCAAGGGCTCCGCACCCCGCGTCGAAAAGCGCGCGGTCAAACTCGTCGAGCTCGGGCCTAGGATGAAGCTGCGCCTCACGAAAGTAGAGGAAGACGTGTGTGGTGGGAAAATCATGTGGCATGAGTTCATCACTAAGACGGCGGCGCAGAAGGCGGAGTTGGAGCGCAAGTGGGCGGTGAGGAAGAAGGAGAGGGATGAGAGGAGGAGGGTGCAGAGGGAGAATGTGGAGCGGAAGAAAGCGGAGAAGGAGGCGAATCGGAAGGCGAATGGGCACAAGGCTGGGGAGGAATTGGAGGAAGAGGACGTGGAGGAAGATGAATTAGAGGACTTTGATGACTTGGATTTGGATGATGATGTTTGGCATGATGAGGATGGGGGTGGTGAGGATGATGGAAATGAGGAAGAAGAGGACGAGGAGATGCAGGATGCAGAGTAGTTTTGTCGAAAAAGTGATACCCGATTCAAGCTTGCATATTCATACTCGTACCCATATTTCTAGTCGTTACTTCATCTCACATATCCCATGCCATTCCTCACTGATCAGCACAAACCCCCATATGAAACCACACATCCACCTCGTCCCCCTTAATTTCCTCGTCCCCATCCTCCCCATCTTTCTTCTCCACAACAGCATCTTCTTCGACTCGGTCTCTGCTTCCCTTCTTCGAAGCCAACCTCCTCGCCACCTCACTCGCCTCCACAAGACTAACAAGCTTCCTCTTAACCCCCTGCTGCGTACCCTTCACCTCTTTACACAACTCCCACACCTTCTCCCTATCCGTCCTCAAATCCTTGACTTCCTCGACATACTCGTACGCCGGGCGCCCCGCCACGGCCTGAGCAGGCACGGGTCTCCGCAAGCGTCTGCGCTGCGTTCCAGCGTAGTAATTATGCTGATTCGAGGATGGAGAGAGTGAAGGAGGGTCGTTGAAGACTTCCTTATTCAAGTACGCGTCTTCGGCGATTTCATATGGCGTGCGACCGGTTGCGTTCTCGCGGAACAGGAGTTCAGGTCGGTGCTCGAGCATGATGCGTAGATGCGCGTCCGCACCGTGGCGAGCTGCGACATGGAGCGGGGTGTCGCCTTCGCCGCTGATGATACTGAGATCCTCGGCTTTGCTGAATTCGAGAACGAGGGAGAGAACGCGGGTGTTGTCTTTGCTCTCGTCGACATTGGTGTTGAGGTTGGCAGTGTGAAGCCAGCGAGCGAGGGGGGTCGCTGCGCCAGGAGCGTCGGTGGTGCGTTCTTTGAATAGGCTTGCAAGAAGGCGAGTGTCGACCAAGTCAAGCAACTCGTGAACGCGTGCGAGCTTCTTGTCGTCTGGGCTGTCGCAAGACGCTAGAATGGAATGAATGACGTTATCTCCTGCGTTGTTACGGCAGGTTTGCTGGGCACCGAAGTCGATGAGGATTTTGACCATTTCGACGCGGTGCAAACGGAAGGCAAGATGGAGGGGTGTCAAGCCGCTTGCAGATCGATGCTCGAGCGCTTCGGGGTGAGACTTGCAAAGGTGCTTGAGAAGTTGCAGAGACGCATCCTCCGTCTTACCCAGGACGACGCAATGAAGTAACAGATGTGATCGTATATTGAGCCATCTACTGATAGCAGCCTCCGACCCACCTTTCGCCTTCGCCAAGTTCTGAATGCGGATGTCGTCACGATGGTTATCGGTGAACTCCGAGTAGCAACGCAGTACACTGTCGCTCGAGAACCACTCTACACTCTCCAGATTACCCAATCGAGCCGCATGGAGCAGAGGTGGGTGTTGTACGTCAGCCGGTTGGCTCTGTACATCTCTCCCGGCATTGGCCCAGTCTGCTCGCTTCTTGCCATGCACAGAAAGACCCTGGTAGAACTTTGGCGTCTCTTGGATGGTGACGCCACTCTTCTTGACCAGATCGTCCAAAGGTATACCAGAACCAGTGCTCTTGATGATCTCCTTCACAAGCTCTACACGACCCAGCCGGATTGCGTACAAGAAGTCGGTATCTTTGAATTGGAAGAACTTTGCAGCTGCGTCTACTTCAGCCGCGACATTGCGAGTGGCATAATCTTCTCCCATTGCAATCAGGAAATGAAGCAGTTCCGAGTCGTTCAAGAAAATGGCACGTTGGAAGAGATTGCCGGGTTTGACCACATCCGGTAGATGCTCATGGCCGAGTGTGCGCGGCACATGATAAGTACGTTCATTCCTTGCATGTTTGAGCACCTGGGCAGGAGAGCGGCCGCTGCTGATCATTCCCTGCGAGCCGTAGCGATAGATTTGGTCCTGATAGTCGCTCAAAGCATGACGGAATGGTGTTTGCAGTGAGAATGAAACATCGGCGCCCAGAAACTTCCACACTGGGCAGTCCCACGACACAAGCGTGAGTGGCCTCACATTGCTCTTCACCCGGCTTTGAACCTCTCCGATGTTATCTATCGTGAAACGATCATCCACAATCTCAGAGTAGATTTGGACGTCTTCATCGTCTGCCCCAGAGCCTTCATCCTCATCGATAGGCTGCATACTGCGTTTGACCTGCCCGGGCTGCTCTTCGGGTGCATATTGCGCATGAGCTATTTCCAGGACAGCTTGAGCGACGTCAAAGTGCTTGCGGAGTACAGCAATCGAGAATGGTGAGAAGTTCTGAATGTCTTGTACCGCGATTTGCAGAGGACTTTGGTTTTCTCCCCAGACTGCTAATGTTAGCTCCTTGACCGTCGACAGGTCTGCGTCCCAGCATGCTTGGAAGAGCTTGAGATAGGCTGCTCTTCTTTCATCAGTCATATCTGAGACCCTGAAAGAAAGCAGAGGTGACCATGCCTTGGGTGGTTCGGGCTCGTAATTGTGGCCGTAAAAGTTGTAAGGGCGATTTTCTTCGACTTTGGCGTCTGGGTAGAGATCCTTGAAAGTCTTCGCGTCTCTCTTAAGAAGCTGGTTTTCCAAGGTCTCAAATTCGGAGAGCTTCGCTTGTACAGCGACCTTCTTCTCTGCAGAGCCCTTCGACACGTTCTGAGATTCTAACCATCGATTGTAGTTCTCCAGTTCACGCTCGTATTGTATCTTAGCGCCCTCAATTTGCAACTCCACGCAGAGATAAGCGTATGACTCGGACTCATAATCTTTAAGGTACTCTGCATGATCCTTGAGAGGTACCGGCGGAAATTTTTTGTGGCAACCAAAGCCGTACGAAGAGTTACCAGGCTCTTTCCCAGTGTCCAGGAATTCGTGCATCTGTTTCATCTTGTGTCGGACCGCATCCAACAAAGTATGCACGCCGGCGTCTGGATGATAACCGTGCCGGTGTATCGCACACCAGGCAGCCGACGTGAGAGTATTGACGTCTGCGCCTGCGTCGAGGAGCTTCAAGACAACAGAAGTCATCTCAGCGGTGACTGCAGATAGGACTGGTTGCGTGACTTGACGTTTGAAATCTTTCTCATTGTCCTCTGAAGACCCTCTGACATCCCACTTAGTCTTGTACGAAGCCAAATAGGTGCCAAAATCGACGTTCGCCTTTATACCCAACTCCAAGAGGGCCTCAACTCCAGCAATATCGCGGTTCTCAATGGCTGTGTGGAGCGCACTTTTCGCATTCAAGTTGTATGTCGTTCCAGAAATTTGAAGATGGTTCACAGCTCGCTGTGCCGCAGGTAGGTTCGCTGAGATCATAGTACTCATCAGGTCTACTCCTTGCGCAGTGAAGTATTGCAGAGCGGTGACATGTTCGATATCGGCCTGAGCAGGGGATGCTCCCAGGTTGATAAGGAGTTTTGTCATTTCCTTGGCCTTTTCCGTGGGTAGCTGGAGCGCAAGGACTATGGGAAGGATCGCTGCCCGTGCCGACTTGTTATAATCATTGACTAGCTTGATCGGAAGCAGCACATCGGCGCCGAACTCTTGAACGAGAGTCTTGACAACTTGGAGATGGCCGTTCGCGATGGCAAGATGCAGCGCAGACACTGGAACATCCCATGCGAAAACGTCAACATCATATACATCAGGCTCATCATCGTTGGTGGTGTTGTCTGGCATATTCTCGTGATTGTCCGCAGGAGCTCTGCGATCAATCTTGATTATCGATCCTTCCGTCGTGGCGTCGGCATTCTCAGATTCGTCGTCTATCATGTCTACATCGCTGCCCTCGCCGTCTTCGTCGTCTTCGCCGCCTTCGTTGTCTTCGCCTTCGTCTTCTTGGAGTTCCTGCGTGGCATTGTTTACTTTGGCAGGTGACTCGACATCAGCCATCGACTCATCATCGCTCTTGATAGGCTTTGACATTCCGCGCTTGAGCGCTGCTTTCTCTGCTTCCAGCTCTTCATTTGCTTCGCTCTTGATGAGGAGCGCCTTGACTATCTCGGTCTCACCACGCATAGCTGCAAGATGTAAGGCTGTCTTACCATCAACTAATCGCGCAACGATTCGAGCGCCTCCATCGATCAGGCTCTGCACTACCTCTGGCGTAGATGTCGAGACAGCAAGGTGAAGAGGCGTACGTCCAGTGTAGTCGCGCCTGTTCGGGTCTGCACCTTCTTGGTTCAGCCAATCTTGGACATGTTCCACGTCACCATCAACAATGGCCTGGCATAGCCTTGCCGTATTTCCAACATATGCCATCTCGGTCCAATCGTCGTCGGTAAGAGGATTGAACGATCCAATAGCTTGTCGTCCAGGGTTATCCTTGATGAAAGACAATTCACCGGAGACGTAAATCTTGCATTCTTCTTCAGAGATTTCCTTGTCTTCGGGTATTACCCCCTCAGGGCAGTATCCACAGCAATCGCCAAGGACATCGGTGGCATTGCCGAAGAAGGCTGGATGCCGATGAAGTGTGGTCTCGCGCTCCTTTGGACGGTTCCACTCAGCGTTGAGAAGCAGATCCTTGGCGTAGAGTAGTCTCTCGATCTTGCGCGCATGATATTTCGGCCCGTATGGTATGGTGAAGGTGTGGTAGTCGCTGACTTCGTCGGTCTCGACCCATTCCGCAACCTCATCATCGTGTTCTTCTTTCATATCTAAAGCAATTCAGTAAACCAACTGTATGGCTGATCTGTGTGTAGTACTCACTACCCTGTAGACTACGTGCAGCCCATCGATTGATGGTTGGCCGTCCACGCTCGGCGCGTCGCTGGTCGACATATGCCTCGCGATCCTTGTTCTTTGGCAGCTTCTCCAGGACAAGCAGTCTCGCGAGACCCAAAGTGCGGCCAAAAGAACGCTCGAACAACGTGGGGTCGATCCTCGATCGATCGAGCAGTGGCCAATAGACTTCGAAACCTCGCTTGGAGTACTTGGATAACCGATTCTCATATGACGGCGAGCGGCGAGTCAAGTCGATTGTATTGACTTGAGTCATGTAAGCAGCCAGCGCACGTGGGCTGGCATACACCTGGCGACCATCATATGCTGCACAGGAGCAGTCGACGTCGAATCCTGTCAGAATCTCCGAAATCGAACGGTATATACGCAGCACAATTTGAATATGGCGCGTCGGATACTGTGAGGCGATGGTTATGGCATTCTTGGTGCGTATAGTAGTGGTCTCTGTCAGGATTGAGTCCCTGATACGTTGCTCGATCTGCTTGATCTTCTCGATGGCTTGCTCCTCGGTGAGATCATAAAGGAAAAGGTCGACATCTGAAGCCGGTGCAAGTTGCTGGTGATAATACTCGCGAAGAGCACGCTTAGATCCACTGTGCTTCTCCGGAACTGGTAGCAAGGAAGTTACAACGGCGCTTCCTGCAACCACAACATTGGACCAGTCCATGTCGACCAGAGATGACTCGGAGAACAGCTGAAAGTTGGTCTGGAACTCCTTTAGTGACTGCACCACTGCCAGCGTACCATCGGGCTTGCGGTCGGCCTTCTTGAGTTGCATGAGATAGCATTGGCGTTCAGCTTCCGACTCGGTGGCGAGATCGCGAGCCTGTATCTTGAGTTCCTGTTCACGACCTGCGAAAATAGGAACCACATTCGGCTTTGCGATAGCGGCATGCTCGGGCTGCTGCGCGAAGATTTCTCGTAGTTTCGAGTCATATTCTTTGTAGGGAGAGATCAGCTCACGCAACGGTGTATCCTGGTGGTTAGCAACATGCGAGATCCAGTCCACGTGATCCACTGGAAGTGCCGGGAGCTCGATGGGAGCTGAAGGTTGAACTTGAGATGACATGGTTCTGGCTGCTCAGTGTGAATGACTGAAATGGGAGAGATGTTGCAAGAGCGACAGTGGAACAACGTTGCTGGTGTAACTGGTGCGATAAGACAGGAAGACGAATCATGAACACTTTTGTATGTAAACAACTTTGCATTTTGTCGCATTTGTCACACTTGAGCTGCCGGCAGCCTGATGCCCCTTGAGCAATCAGTCATGATGTTAGGCCAGGGACGTCTGGTGGCGTTAGGCAAGACGCGCTGGTGCGGCGGGAAAGCACGTCGACTGGCACTGTAGCCTGAAGGTTTAGGCAACCGCCAATCAGCGAAGATCAACTACAGATCGTTCAACACGTGCTCATGTGACATAAGGCGACAACCTTTGGAGAACACGCAATGATGAGCATAGATGCATCCATCAAACATTATCGTGGTATTCGCGTCGTCGCAAATGCGTACATAACTTTACAAATTCTTCGTTCTGAGCCGAAGTCTCCGAAAACGCCACAAAGCATATGAACATCTTACCACAACCGACTCTAAGACTCCAACGTCGGTCAACGCTGTGAGAGCCGCACAGTGGCATGCGGTCGAGATGGATGGCTTAGCTGCAGTGACGTTGGCCAGAGAATTCGTGAAAGGGGTTTGACGCCGTTGACGCCAAATCCCGGGCTTTCAATCAGTTGAACGTCCGCGTGTGGCTGAACGTCCAACGCTGCGCATCTTGTGTAGCGTACCTCGTACGTAACAAACGAGTCGTAGCCGCCGTGACGAGAGTCGCGAAAGGGATGAAAGTGCACAACAAAAGTCGCTGAAGTCTCGCCTCGTTCGGTCCGAATGGCATTGCGTCAAGGCGTCCCCTCAGCCTCCCCCTCTTCGGGTTCTGTGCCGGCAGCGTGAAAACATGGGGAAACTGCAAAGAAAAACCATGTCGCTAACCATCTTCGGCGTGTACAGCCGACAAGAAACCGACGACTCGATATCATGGCGCAGATCCAGCATAGCTCCGCTCTTGGTCCTGGGTTGGGATCCAGCTCAAGGACCACCTCCCTGGCATGGGTGAACTACTCGGCAGTTCTTCATTTGCACTGCTCCATACGGCAAGTACCCGAAGTACAAGGATGTGGACGGCCCTCTTGGTAGAGCCGAATGCATCTCGTAACTAGCTCGTACATACATACAGTACCTGCGGGAGCACGGTCGATATACCGTTGTTCTACATGCGGGCTGTGTCGATCGCGATATATAAACAGGCATGAAGGGCCCTCAAAAACATCAACATCATCATCATCATCATTTCAAACTTCCTACATTTCAGCATGAGGTTCTCTTACACCCCTCTCATAAGCCTCTTCCTCAGCGTCAGCTGTGCACAAGAGGCGTGCGATTCCACCTGTCAAACCGTGTTCCAAAAAGCACTCCAGGCTGAGACCGCAAACTGGGTCTCGAAGAACGTGAGCCAGGAATTATTCTACACAACTCCAACCAACTCTACTGGAGCCAAGCCAGGCACCCTACTACGATGGGAAGATGTCTCACGTGACGATGTCAACAAGAAGTTCACTCCGCCAGCCGGCATGTCAATCTCGCGCTTCATGTACATGACTGAAGATATCGACCGAAAATCTATCCCGGCCACTGCATTCGTCCTGTTGCCATACAGCAAGCCTGACCTAGACCAGCCGCTGAAGACCGTGGTGTGGACTCATGGCACTGCCGGCAGGATCAGAGAATGTGCGCCGTCCAACCACTTCAATTTATACTATGAATGGAGCGGTCTGTATGCTCTGGCTCTTGCTGGATACGCCGTTGTTGCGCCAGACTACTCAGGCCAAGGTTCGGACATTCCTCAAGGCTTCATGTACGAGACAGGCTACCTGCACGCAGCAGACGTTGCATATGGTTTGATCGCTGCCCGCAAAGTGATCGGCGACTTGCTCTCCGAGGAGTATGTCGTTGTCGGTCACAGCGAAGGCGGTATGACAGCTTGGAGAACGAACGAGCGCCTTGCCATGCCCGACCAGGAAGAGCTGTTGAAAGCTGGAAAATTCTTAGGATCGGTCGCCAATTCCCCTGCGCTTCGTCCTCTCGACCTCATCCCCGAGTCCATCCGACGCGCCAACGGCGGACCAATTGGCGATGCTGTCTCGGTATTCTTCCTGCAGTCGCTCGCAGCCCTCTTTCCCAATTTCCACATTGAAGACTACGTCACGGACACCGTTCTTGGTCGCCTCTCACTAATGGACAAAGGTTGTCTCGGTGTCGGACGCGCCCTATTCGCCAATCTGACCAGCGAGCAGCTCTTCAAGAATCTTACCTGGCTCGAGCACCCAGATGTCGTGGACTGGCAGAAGCGCTACAACGGCGCTGGTCCACACGCTCTTGCCGCGCCTATGCTTGTCGTTCAAGGTGTCACTGATCCTTTGACGTACGCAAACAATACAGAATGGGACTTCAATCAAACATGCACCGCTTTCCCCGATTCCAAAGCTTCGCTACTCTTGTACCCGGAGGCAGACCACAACGTTGCTTCGATGGTACCAACCCGCGACTACTTAGAATGGATCGCGGATCGGTTCGATGGTGTGGAGGTGCCTTGCGGCTGTAACATCAACACTGTAGAGCCTATCACGACCAGATTCCGCAATGTGGGATCTTTTTACAAAGGAACCGCGGACGAGTAATGGTTCATCGTGCCCAACAATGTCTACTATTACGTTCCGGCGCAAATCATCTCACAAAGTCGAAACGGCCTGTACAAACGTTCGCACAAAATCAGTTTAGTAATCTTTTGTCTTAATATCACACGCTTTTTGAATTTGCTATCGCATGTTTTTAAGACTTTGAGGTCTTTCGGGTTACTTCTGTTCATTGGTTGTCCTTACACTGTGTAGGTGTTGCACTGAAAGGTTCATCTCGCAGACAATGCGGCAAAGACGGCAGAGTAAGACAATGGATACATGGCTTCACAATAGCTTCGTTCCGCGTACTGGAGACCAAGATTATGCTTGGGCTACATGAATCGCTACATACTGAGCCCTGTACACAGGGTCACATTCAATGATACATACGTCTGCAAAACAATTTCTTCTCATTCTTTATAATAAGTCCTCGGTACTTTTCAACGACCATTTCCGCAAAACACAAGCCCTATTTACGTCGTGATCTATTCAGACTCCTACTCAGATAGCATTATCTCACTGGAAAACTCGTACACTCACAGCCATGCCAAGCCCAAAACAATCCCAACCACCACCATCCCAACCCCTCGCCCGCCTCTTCCACCTCCTCTCCTCCTTCCAAACGACCGACCAAATCCGCACCTACCTCATCGCCGACATGCGCTCCGGCCACAAATTCTGCCCCTCCTGTTCACCCACCAGACTTTCCCCCGGCTCCTGCAGCCGCACATGCGTCCTCCTATCCCCACACAAATACGCGCCCATCAAACTCGACTCAACGTGGCTCAGCCGCACCATGCGCGACCAGACCATGTACCGCGACGTACTGACAGAGATCAAGGCATGTGGTGGGAATGCGTCAGAGCAAAAGATTGCGGAGTGGGGGGGCAAGATTGATAGATTGATACGGTGGGCGATGAATGAGACTGAGAGGAGAGAGGCGATGGGGTGGAAGGAGGGGAAGGGGTGGACGGCGGTGAATGGGATGAATGCGGAGTGGGCTTTTGAGGCGGCGTGGAGGAGTAGGGCGATCGAGGAGGTGGAGGCTGCGTTGGAGGGGATGATGTCGCCAGGTGTTGAAGAAGGGGAGAGTATTATAGAGAAGAGTGGAAAGGGGAAGAAGAGAAAGGTGGAGGATGATGCCGAGATACAGGAGATTGATGAGAGTAGGTTTACGCGGAGTACATCGAAGCGGCAGAAGATTGCGCGTGCTTTTAAAGATAGTAAGCGCGGTAGAAGAGACTAAAAAACTGAAGCTATGAGCAGTACTATGTGGGTTTCCATTGCTGAATAATGTTGCGGCTCTGAGAAGTGAATGTCAGGTGTGTAGAGCAGATACAAAAAAGCAGTAACAAAGGACAAAAAAAGAAAGAATTGAGAACGTCAGGGATCAATGTGACGTCATCATGGATGACTGGGGTGTCTGGGTAGACTGAGCAAGTGAGAAGGAACTTTCTCCCTGATGTTATGTTATTAGGATCAGTGAATGTCCAACGCGCCAAAAAGAGTAAGAAGGCGTAAAAAGGTGCAAAAAAGAAAGATTGGACGCCAGGGATCGATATGACGTTCCGGGCGTTGGTTGCGGTCCCGTAAAAATCACCACTGGGTTCGCAAGACACGTTCCTAGAGGCTTCTCTACCGCCATTGACCTCACGCACGAGATCCTCAAGCGCGACACTTCTTGGACAACCAGGCGTCCAGATCTTGAACTGTTGACTTCTGACTAGCGAACTTGCCGGAAGGCCTTCAGTTCAATGACAAGCGTTTCGACGTGGCGTTCTGCAATCTAACACTCCTTCAGATACCCGAACCAGACAAGGCCATGCGCGAAACGAATAGAGCGTATAAAGAAGGCAGCATTGTAACAGCTAGAGGGAGACATCCACCTTTCAATTTTGACCCTGAGCTGCCTAGTTTGCTGAAGTTCCACAAAGAGGTATGGTTGTTAATCTACAGTCCATTGCCTTTGCCAAATACATTCCCTTCGTTCGGAGTAGCTATAAAGCATGCCGCAGCCGCCAAACAACCGCGCAGGCTCACAAATATATGTCTAGGCGTGCGGTCTAGGTCATGATTCTCTTAGAGTCGTTAAAGTGAATGTAGCATACACAAGAGCAAAAAGCGCGCAAAATAGACGAGCAAAAAGGCAAAAGAAAAGAAAGGTGTGTCACAGACAGGAATCCATTCAATTTGTGACAAGACAGGGGTGAATCTTGAAATCCTGGGGCGGTGTTGGATCTTGAAATCCTGGGGACCTTGAAGTCCAAGAAGTGGTGATTGAACAACTGTGATAACGCGAGGCTACAATAGTCAAGATGTTACAACAATAGTTGGTATAAGTATGCCTTCATTGACTAAAATGTGATTGCCTATTTGTAAGCTCCTCAAAGTGAACGAGCGTGCGCAGGTGAGAGCTTGCGAATAGGCCCCACTTTTGCCACTATGTCTGCACACAACATCATCCCAGCTAGTGTTTCACGGCAAGTTCGCGGCTAGAAGATATAGCAGTGCGAGGCTTGCCCCACAATCAGTAATCATTCTACATTTCAAAAGGCCCAATTCCGAGGTCACTAATAGACCACTTCTTCCTCACTTATCGGTTCCCAGGTTTGACACTTCTGGTGAGTTCAAGTTGCGGTAACTTAGCACGCCTGCTCGAGTATTATTGACACTTCTCAGCAACATGAATACTGCAAGCGAAGAATCTGATTGCCGGGACGGCGAGACATATCAAACGCAGGAGGAGGCTGAGGAATGGAAGAAGATCGCACTGAAAGCCCTCAAAGCATGCGTTGCCTGGAGGGAGAAGTTCAATCATGCGCAAAGCAAACATGAAGAGAAAGAGCACGAGATATTGAAAATGGCGGGCAGCTTGCTCAACAACAAGGAAATTCGGATCGACGAGCTCTTGTCTCAGAGTGCCAAAGTAGAGAGTGCGGCCGTTTCAACGATCAAGAACTTGCAAAAGAAGATACGTCAAACGGAGCGACGATTCAACGATCGCGGAAGCCTCAATCAGGATCTGAAATCGGAGCTAGCGAAGCGCGACATAGAGATTTGGCAACTGAGGCTGCGAGAGCAAGAGTTGGAGGAAGAGATGACTGAGCAGGCTGCAGCCTTCGATCGCCGCGGAAAAGAGCCCATACATGGGCGTGCATTTACGCGCAGATCACTGCCAGAGTGCTGGACGCAGAATGACGACAGCGATATGCCACGGCAGCTAGATGGGCGATAGCCAAAGCAAGTAGCACAACTTATTGCACAGTAGGCGCCCACCTATTTAATGGTTGATCTCGGCTCAATTGCGCATACTTGAAGATAACATAATGCAAGGAGGCATCGTGGATCTACTATTCAAGCTCACTCAGCGCGATACCGACGTCGACCAGCCTGAATAAGAAATGCTCCGAATGCGAGTGGAAAAATCTCGCATCAGCGCCCACAATAAGTTCCTTTTAGAGAACGTATCCCCGCCGATGCCGCGCATCCCAGTCTTTTTGTCACCTTTTCCACCAACCAAATCTGCCGTGACACTGGCTTTGGGTACCGAAACCATCCCTCACATCAGGCGAGCGCATGTACATGAGGTTCCTGACCCCGAAGGGTTCTCACTTCTTCGAGCATAGCGATAGGAGCGTGGCTGGTCAGGCCTCGAGACCTACCTAGATGGTATCATAGGTGAGAGAAGGAATTAGATGGCTGCTTGAGTTATTCTAGCCTTCATGATGGAATTATAGCGAGATTTCAATAGTGCTTGGTAGTACACTTGGTTGCTGAATTAGCCAGCTCGTAATTGACACAATCACTGCAACATTTTGATGACTTCAAATGTACGTGACATGTTCTGACATGTTCTTCATCCTAATCCGTTTCGAAACATCGTAGCGACCAGCATATGTGGCGTTTTGTTTCACCTTTTGGCACTATTTCACCCACTGTTGTTGTCAATAGTCAAGCTGTTAGATCTTATCAGTCACTCAAGCGGGAGTGCAGATCCAATCAACATTGCATCGCAAATATCGAGGACAATATCATTTATTCTTTGATAAACGGGCTATGAAATGTTGAAGATCAGGATGGTTACGATGATGTGATCGGATTTCGGAAAACCTATCCGGGGCCCCTTGCGATAGATCCATGCAGCACACGGAATCACCGACCACGCTAACCACTACCAGCATGCCTTGATAATCAAACTACAAATCTGAATTGCGAGGGTATCAGGCTTGGCTAAAACATGCATTGTATACCCTGGCAATCGGAATAGTATTCATCCACGTCCTGTGATAGTGACATGCGCTGACAAACCTGTGGAAGACTTCCGCAGGGTGAACACTGGACGACAATGTGTATATAAAAGGTCTATGTCACAAAGTTGTCGTGACGTATCCATCCGACAGTCTTTACCAAACATCTTTTTATCATCACGATGCTCTTCAATATTTCGCTTGCCACTCTCGGCTTCATAGCCTCAGCCATACAAGAGACAGCCGGCCAGTCGCTTGACAGCTTGCAAGTTGAGACTCGTTCTTTGGAACAAATCTACGCAGCAGCAAAGTCAGAGGGACAGCAGCTGAAAGTCTACTTTGGCGGAAGCTGTACGTATTTTCTGTTCTTTAAAAAAAGTCGATAAGTGACAGGTGTACTAGTTTCTACTGCCAGCGACAACGTCGTTGCTGCATTCAACGCGCAGTTTCCGGACATCATTATCAACCAGACGACCGGCTTTTCCAAGTATCTGGATGCTCAGATCGACCGAGCTTACGCAGTAGGCAAGCCGTTCGTTGATGTCGCAGTCCTCCAGACGGTCCAAGACTATACACGCTGGAATTCGCAAGCCAGACTGTTGAAGTACAAGCCTCCTACTTTCGGTGACATCAGCAACGAGTTGAAGGATCTAGAAGGTGCTTACATCCCGGTCAACATTTGTAAGTCACGGTTCTCAGAAACTAACAAGTATCGCACTGACTTTCGTAGACCAATTCGGCCCGTTCTATTATGACTCTGCCAAGGTCCCAGAAGAGCGTATCCCCAGAACATATCTCGATGTTTTAGACCCGTATTGGAAGGGAAAGATGGCTCTAGTCTATCCCAACGACGATGATGGCGTCCTGCACCTGTTCTCACTCATCATCAGCCGGTACGGGTTCCAGTGGCTCGAGCGTTTGAAGGAGCAAGATGTCCAGTGGGTCCGAGGTGCCAATGCCGCCGCTACTGCGATTGTAGACGGCATCATAAACGGAAACTCTTCCCGCCTGTTGACATTCACTGCCCTGAGCTTCTCACCGGAAGCGCCGACCTTCCAGGTCCGTCAACCCGAAGCACCTGAGCAATTCATGTCGTGGGGCCAGTTGCTCGGCATCTTCTCGAGCACCAAGGCACCGGAGAGCGCGAAGCTGTTCGCTTCCTGGATGGTGAGTAAGGAATGGCAGGGAAAGTCCGCCGCTACCAGGCCAACGGTTCTCGAATCCCTTAACGCGCAATCCGGGCATGGAATTACAGCAAACAACACCCAAATTACAAAGTACATTTCTTTCATGCACGATAGAGAGACCGTGGAGTGGTGGAGGTTCCAGGTTGAGTCGATCCTTGGGCTTGCGAAGGGCGAGTATCCTTTGTGAGGGAAGCCAGAAGGGAGCCCTGGCCATGATAAAACTGGTACTGGTGGGCTCAAAGACGAATTCGTTATACAGTAAAGGCTCGAGGCGCGGGCGCGACGCATATGCTAGCGTCTTTAGCATATTGTGATCAAAATTAGACAAGAACATTTTGGTGTTGAAGTGTTCATTTTTCTGTGCATATTAGGAGATGTGATGTCGCCACATGGCAGTCCTCTTTTAAGCCGCGCTTGTCGCTCCAACTCTATACTAAATACATTGTGGGCCAACAAATTACGTGGACCCGCAGACGTTCTCTTGTAGCTGCTACCTGGGGAGCCTATGATCGTGGACATCAGTCCTTGCTTCGGGCGTTGGACAAGACAATTTGATGCACCATCAAACTCCTGACGTCGCATCGAAAATCGCCCTGGTTCCTCTATCTTCTTCCTCAGTAAGGTCAGTGCGGTACTAGTAAGTGGCATATCTTCACAATCACAATCACGACTGTTTCAGCCATCATGGTGTCAAAGGAGCATTCGAGATTCTTTCCAAGCAAAAGTCGTATTCAATAGCCTATACAGGCCATGTTGGGTATCTCAGTACATTGCTAATATAGAGGAAAGTCTTCCAATGATCATTCCGTCTTCTAAATCTTCACTTATCTAAAACTCTTGCTGATCGTGGAACCTTTCTAGAAAATACCCGAAGCTCGTCCAAGACACAAAAGAATATCTTGTTATCGTGATCGCTTCAAGATCCGCTGCTACTAGACCTCCTTTCGCAAGGAGACGGCGTCGGGCCACCGCTGTGAGATGAAGACGTTTTCCCGCGGCCACGAGGAGACGATCCAAAGGCTTGACCACGAGGCGAACTACCGAAGCCAGGGTTGTGGAGAGAGCTGCCGGATCCTTGACCACGCGGTGAGCTGAGGAGACGCCCCCGACCTACTCTGGCCGGTCGGGCTGAGCGGCGATGAGACTATTGGATTGGTGCCGCAACGACGTGGAGTGAATGGTGCGCCTAGGACTGGCGTCTGGTCCCGGGAGCGATGGCCGCTGGGCGAGCCTGATCCTACGAGTTTGACGTCAGTGTAGTTCGAAGGAGGAAGTGATTTGGCTTACCCATGCGAACTGGAGACATCGCTGTATCGAAGGGACTCGGCTCTTGGCCTTCGTACTCTTCGTCGAGATCTGACAAGGTTAGTGATTCCGGATCATCAAGACTTGCTGGTATTGGATGACTGACCCTCCATAATCTCTTCTTCGTTGCCGACTGACTCGTGGCGGGCAACTCGATCGCGCTCCTCCTGCTCAATGCTACGGAACTGTTCATAGAAACGATCACCTCGAGCCCTCTCCATGGCAGCCTTATTGACCATGCTCGTGAGGATTCGGGCCCTGTCTCCCTGGACGCGGTACATTGGGTAGCCGGCATCGAAGTCGTACCGCGCCTCTTGCTGAGCGCAACGAACCTACTGGTAGGGCGGTTGCATTCCCCTGTGATTGACGACGTACTGGGCTTGGTCGGGGTTGCTCCACAAAAACTGTGTCCAGTACGCGTTCTCGGCAGATGAGCCTTCGCAGCGGTTAAGTGGAGCAGTCGGAGGTGTGCCCCTGGCTTGATTAGCTAAGCTCCCACGAGTGTGGTGTGTACTAGCAACTTACTTGCTCGATACAGGCGAGTTGTGACCAGGGCCTTTTCCGGGACGGCCGCCGGGGAGAGGGGGAGGAGGGGTAGCTGCGGCAGCAGACATCTTAGAATTGTATATACGATAGTTGATGAGAGGCTTATTGATAAGCAGTGGTCGTATAAGAAACAGTCCTGTCGTCGAAGTACTTGAGTTCAACTGCTGGTTGAGGACTTGTCTTGACAAGTTCGGCTGATCAGTTGTTGTCTTTGATGGAGTGGAGAGTCCAACAGCAAGCCCGGAGATCTGATTTATACCAAGAGGCGAGCAGTAGCGACAGTCGCGGCAAGGCGGCAGCGGCAAACGGGGTGAGTGTGCCCTTCACTTTGTCTTCCAGGGCTTGATATCGCGAGGTAATGACGCGTGACCATAGTGACTGTTCAAAGAACCGCAAACTACTATCTCTAAAGGTAAGAGCGGAATTCCAAAACAATAGAGAGTATTTAAAGAAGGATTTGGAAATACTCGGTGGGTTGCGAACAACCCCTGATTGCTCCTCGAGGACGGCCCGCAAGGACTCACCTCGAGAGCGAAGAGAAAGACGAAGTGACTGAGCGATGAGTCGATGACTACTAGAAATGGAACGGGGTACTCTTATATACATGATGGTGGGACTCGTTATAACGCTGAGTCAACAACAGACGCTGCGTCTTGTATGCTAGCAAGCAATAATCTTGACGAATTGCCCAGAGAAACACTCCGTACCACATTCATTCGGGACGTCACGCAAATTATCTTAGAGAAGAATAACAACGTTTGTATTTACCCAATTGCTTGTGGGTCGCAAAATTTCACCCCAACCAAACATCGAGTATACCACCAGTGTAAAGTCACAACAACATCACGGGTATCGATTAAGTCTAATATTAAAATCAAGTTCTGTCCGCGAACACGCATAACTAGTAACATGTTAAGCAGTTGTTGTGTACTATTACAAGCCTTCCCATAAGGGCCCTTTTGCGCCTGAGCACCTGAATAAATCAGAATTCCAACAAAACAGCAGTTAACAACTGTAGCAGAAAGTCAAAGGTAGAGAATAGCAGAAAAGATTGAGAGACCACTAGGGTCTCAATATAGAAGTGGGAACCTTTTTTTGATGTGGGTGTAGGTGGAGAATGTATAAGTCATTTCGATCTCAAAAATAGCAGCAAGTTTGCCGCGGCACCGTGGGGCGCAGTAGCTTAGGGCTGAAAGGAGTGGTGGACGTATCAACTCACAGTGTGCTTAGTTCTTGTTCATCACGAAGCCCTTAGTGATAGTGACGTTCATGGCGAGGTCCAACTTATACTCGTCATTGCAGATACCAAAAGTTTCTTGGCATCCATCATTGCAGTACTCGGCGGTATCGCCGCAGTAGTTCCAGCGTGAGCAGCAGCTGCCGAACTGCGAGCCTTCGCACGACAGGCTGTGGTGTGGTTAGCATGGTTTCTTAAGGAAGAGGAATGAGAAGCTTACCCGTTCTTGGCACCGCAGAGCCCGTTGGTTGATACGTTGGGAAGACGGGCGGGGACAGGAAGCCTCTCGGGTACCGTGCAGGCGGTGTTTTGGGGGACAGTGTCGCAGTGTTCGGCGGATGAGCCGCACCAGCCCCAGCGAGAACAGCAGTCGCCGAAGGGACTTCCCTCGCACTTGTAGCCGGTGGAACCGCCGCAGGTACCGTTGGGAGAGATGGAAATTGGCTTGGGAGCAGCGGGTACAGCTGACTCAGATGCGATGGGAGAGGGAGCAACGGACGCTGATACCACTGGTGCGGGAACCGTCGGTGTGCTGTTGTCAGGTTCGTTCTTCCAGTCGTAGGTAGGCTGTCCAGCACCATGTGTGCAAGTCGTGAGAATGATATCTGAATCAAGATCGCAGGCGTAGCTCGGCTCGCCTGGCCAAGCGCCAGGTTTATCATAGACTTTGTTGCACACGCCATTTTCGCAACTAGCGTTGGGACAGTTGACGTTGCCTGGCTCCATTTTAAGCGTGATTCCACCATCCTCGAGTGGACAGTAATTTGGATTCTTGCGGCCGACATTGCGGTCGCAGTCGACATAGCTCATGTCATACCAGATGAATCGTGTGTCCGGGTTGAGATTGTATTCGACCTGCAGGATGCCTGCGGGTTTATGTTGATAGTAAGGCACATCGCGAATCTTGAGCGAGATGCCCCCACCCCATTCCCGGGAATCAATCATTCCGTGAACGGCATTAGCGCTGTTTGCAGGAACCTTGATATAACTCTCGTCGCCGGTAGAACTATGGACAGGTTAGTATCAATGAAATCAAGCTTTGGCGTAAGGCTGGCCATCGCCAATGAGCAAGTTGTGGGGGCGCCCATCGTGATAAATGACATGGCTTCAGAGAAGCGAAGTGAAGTGATTGTCTTCGAAACTATCAAAGCAACTGGGGATACAACGTACAGTCCGGAGTTTGCCGGGCCCACGACCCAGTAGTAGTATGGGTATGGGCACTTATTGATGAAGTGGACCTGCCTATCTGCTAGAGCCACCCGTAAAATGGCAGCCAGCACAGCAAGAGCAGTCGTAGTGAGTACCATGGTGGAGAATGGGGGTAAATATAAATGAGGGTGTGTCAAGAAGAAGACTGATGGTATACAAGCCTTCAAAAGGTGACGGAACGTGTATAGACGAATGCACGGGGCCACTCAGGCCACTGCACGGCAAACAAGTCTGTAGTCCAAGGAAGGTAGGCCGCAGTTTGCATGGGATGACAGCAAGACGACGACGACGAGCTCGCGAGACAGGAGATACTGCGTACTTATGGTCGGACTCAAATCTGTGGGTCACCTCAGCTCGGCTCATGCACTTCGGCAATTGAATGGAAGCCTCTGCCCAGATACTATGGTTGATATGCTCGATGCGGCAATTGTGCTAAATTTTGAGCTCGTTTGGATATGGCTACTGTGCTGATGCCTGCAGTAGTCTGATACGTATTTCGAAACCGCTTCGGGCATGTTTGGGCCCACTCATTCATGCTGCACCTATACGAGGCTGAAAAGAGTCGAATATCGGGACTGTACGGGCCGCATGCTGTGTTGATGAGGATGATTCGTTAGCTGTCACTCAACATAGCCGTTCTTCAGACCCAGATCTGCCAATAAAATATGCAGTTCTGTGTTCGTGAAGATGAAAATTTGGAGTGTTTAAGATGTGTTGGGCCGTATAGTGGATCTGTCCAATGAGATACTGGCGAGTGTCGATTTCGACGATCTGAAGGCGATCCTACATGTCCACTCCAGAGGCTTCAAACAAGGAAAACGCGGAATATATATTGAAATAATATGATATTGATATCAATCGAAAGCGACAACTCGCAGTGTTCTGAATGAAGAATTCATCTTTCGACACTTCCCCAACACATTAGAGCATGAAATGACACAGATTCCAAGCGTCAAAACCATGGAAAGAAGTACTTCTTCAACCTCAGTCTCTCGGCTTTTTGCCTCCGGGCAAATGAATCGAAAACATGCATTAACCAAGTGTACCACCCTTCACCCTCAACACAACCTCGAAATCCTCCGGGCCGCTCCATGACTACTGCACATATAAAAGCCCGAACCACGAGATCGCCATGTTGTCATCGCGTGGAGACCACGAAGCATCTGCATGCCAATCATCCGATTCATTTACGGCTAGAGCAACATCCAACTCTTGATTTCGTTAATCCACGATCGAATCCACGCTATCTAAAAGCTGCATACGACGATCAGGCGCAGACTTTTGCTCGCACCCACCTCTTCGAAGTCGAATAAGCAGAGTGTAGTTCGCAAGTCAATCTGAACCTCAGAGCTAACCACAAACACCCAAATACCAACGACAGACGATTCATCCAATCCCAACAGCCCCACCAGCACCCAACCACATAACCCCAACATCATTCTCCCCTTCTCATGCGCCCTCTATGCGCGTACCCTACCCGCACCCTAATTCCTAATTCACTCCACCCACGCGCCCCACTCGACTGCGGCATTCCACCACAAATGCCGGCGCTAACAACCCCACAACCCTAGCGCTCGACGTCAGAAGAGCGAGTGAAGTACGAAGTACGAAGCCGGACGTGGGAATGGTGTCGTGGTTAGCTTCGGCTTCGGCATTTCACGCGCTAAGGGGAAGCGTACCGTAAAATGCACGTGGTGAGACTATTGATGAATCTGCAGAGGTTGAGGAGCAAGATGCAGCAAGCATGCACTGCTCAGGAGGCCTTGCAAAGTTTCGAACTATGTGTATAGAAACGAGCATGAGTTCATTGCGCAGGGAAAATAAAACATGCAGCCGATTTCCCCTCGATCTCCATGCGCAAAGCAGAAGTGCATGTGATGTCACTCAGAATCACTCGAGGTTCCGAGGCCCGCTACATTCCCAAACGCCGTGGTGTTTTCGTTTCTATGACTTTGTATGTGAAAGAATGGGGTATGTGAGATGCAAAACCAAATCGACTCGCACTTCACAATTTGTGCTCTCGCGTGCGTGATGCTTCCTGTGTAATCACCCCGAACTCCATCCATGCTCGCTAATGCCAAAATTCAATAAAACAATGTGACCTCCAGAGGCACGCCTTGTCATCCAATCTGTTCCCAATCGTGTCAGCTCATTTGCTCTTTTGATTGGCTCCCTATGCCGCGGGCAGCTTGGAGCGGTCGCCTCCACGTCGAATCCAGTCCTCCTTGATGATCTTGTTTGCTTGAGCATGCATCAACCTAGAAACGTTAACATTTGCAACGTGGAGTAATAGCGTCAGTCCACTTACTTATATGCAGTTCGTATGGTGCCATCACTGACTTCGACTATATGGGTGAGGTTCGATTAGCAATGTCTACCAATAACTTGTGCAAGGGCGACTTACCTGCCAGCCCGATTTCTTTGGGCGTCTTCGGCGTTCCCATTAAATGCGAGACAAGATAGAGAACGGCGCCAGCAATGGAGAGAGGAGAGCGACCTGCAGCAATGCCGTGTTCCGTGACCGTCCGAGCGCATTCCTCTGCAACCAGTTGTATGTAGGTCTCGAGGCCCAACTTGTTGCAGGCACGAGGCATGAGGTTCTCGGCACTTGTTGTAACACCGGTCTGGAAGTTGGTCGTATCGTGCAGAAGATTGCTCGAGGCAGTGCCAACTTTCTGGTTCTTCTGCAAGAATGCCTCGAGAGCCTTGAAAGTCCTGCCAACCTCCTTCTTGCTGACATTGGTCATCTTGAAGATCTCCCTGAAGCTTCGTTGTTGCCCGTGGTTGCGGCAGGCAATGAAGATACAGCCAGCGATGATGGCATCCTGCGATTTGCCTTTGAAGAGCTTCGCGTCATCCGTGACTCGGAACAAGAGCTTTGCCGTCTCTGCGGTGGGCTTCGAGATGTTCTGCGAGTCGCACAGCGTTGCGATCTGGCTGTAGGCGGCTTGTAAGCTCTTGTTCGCCTTGTCGTGGTTGGATTTGTTATGCGCCCGCGACAGCTCTCGTACACGAAGTCCTCCGTCTCCGAAACCGATCTCGGTCGAGAGTTGGGAACCGTCTGTACTTTGTCAATGACGTTCTCATGCCTTTGGTACCACAAATAGACATACGGAGAAGAGGGTTAGCTGCGTCTCCAATACGCGACGGGTCATCGTTGCCCTGATCGTCGTTGGAAAAGGTTCTACGCAGAGTGAGCATGTTACATCCCAGACATGACGAGATGCGATGATGTACCTCCATTCACTCCTGGTATCTATGGCACGCTCTCCGAGGACGCGTCCGCAGCTACCGCAGACCGTGTCGCCGGAGCTGAACTCTTCGACGAGATTTGGAGGCATCTCGCGGCAATCTGCAAGCGGTATTAGAGACGGGTGCGACAACCAGGGCCTGGAAGTCTATCTCACCCGGGCACATCATAGTCACGTTGAGGTCCTCGCGCCACTCCTCTTCCTCTTTGGTGAGGCTGGGGGCTTCATAGACCTCGCCAGGCGAGAGCAGGCGGCCGTCTGGAGCGAACGACATGGTGAGCAGCAGCTGGGTGGCAAGGGTCAGTATGCGGCGGTCACGTAAGTCGATTCTCGTTTTATCGTTTAGATCGCGAGTTTAGCTAAGGAGCGAACGGCCAACACCAGTGAGCGTGCGTCGTGGGCAGACACAGCGAGCGAGTGTGTGGTGGAGGAGTGGTGAGACAAAGCGTGGTCGAAGAAGCTGAAGGCACCGACGCGTGCCAAGCCATGGGGTTTGGCGCTAGTCCGTTTACGCCAGGCGGCTCATCGTCGGCTTGCTGGAAAAACCACAGCATCACTCTGAAGCTCCCATTGACAGCTCCCACCCCGTCTACATCAACACCATGCTTGCGCAATCCATCAGGGCCTCGGTACGACCTTCACGCCGCACCTCTGCAGCTGCTTACTAACCCGCCACAGCGCCAGGCGTTCGCACGCGTCGCCCGGCAGCAGACTGCCTCCGTCGCCCGCCGCACCTTCATCACCCCCACGGCCGTTCGCTCAGGTGAGGCATCCCAATTGCGCGCCCTGCGACAGTACTGACCCAATTGGTGCTCCAGCCGATCTGGTGCAGGACCTGTACCTTCGCGAGCTCAAGGCCTACAAGGTTCCGCAAGTCAAGGCTTCGGACGCCGAGGGCTCTGTCCAGAAGTTCAGCATCCCGCCCACGCCCACATCTCCCGAGGAGTCGGACATTGCGAGCGAGCTCAAGTCGTACGAGACCCAGCAGGTCGAGGTTGAGGGCGCTTCAAGTGAGGAGAGCGCGGCGCTGCCCGCAGAGGACTGGTTTGAGGAGGAGGAGGAGTCGACCACTGCTGCTCACTAAGCGGAGCGATGCCGGGATGAGACTTCTGCATCAAAATACTAGCGATTGTGCCAATATCGAACAGCAATAGAAAACTGCGGTTCTCGATGTTTAGACCAAACGGGCAGGCCAAATCACGTGACACAACATGACTTTCATACTTGGTCGCACAGCAACTGAGACGCTTATGCAGAGTTTGAATAGCTGATCTCATTATGTGTCTCATGTAGATTGGCGTGTAGCTAAGCATGCGTCGCTGTTGCAGCAGCAGTTCACCGGCGCTGCTCCCCAGGTATACCTGGTCGGACAACAGGGATATCCCGAGGGTCCAACATGCGCAATGAATCAACGCAAGTACGTGCCTCAATAATTGGCCCTTCTCCTGCCGATTCTCGACCGATATCAGCAGGTCGTAATGTACGGGCTGCTCGGCGTGTCGTACCGGCCTCGTATACAGACTACACATGATGCTGAAAGTCACTTTCACCGCCATGCATCACGAGTCGGCCCCAGTGCAGCCAGTTTGGAGTGTTGTACAGCGAGTCAGCCCGTGGAAGTCACAATCTGGACTTATGAACTTCAGGACTCAGGATGCAGCACAAGCAATTGTCGGGAGACCGGACGACAACGAGCGCACCAGATGAGGAGTTCGCCATCATTGGCTGGCTTATGGTGCAGGCAGGAAGAGGCTGAGAAGCGGAGATTCGGCTCTCGATGCAGGCTGCATCCACCATGCACATGGGATATCTAGCGCGTATTGGAACATCGTTGGGACGTCTGGCGTCCACTTGGCCCAGAAAATTGCTCACCTTCACGGCACTCGACTGGATTTCGGTATCTCGGATGAAATGTCAAGCGGCAAGCACCCGCAGCGAGGGCAGGCATCATCTCCGTGATAACAATCGGCGCCTTAGCTAAGTGTCTGGGATGTGGACAAGGTGCGAACCGAAGAGGAACAGGAGATTGCAGTGTCCGCTTCGCAAGAAATCAAGGCTCTGCCCTCCGGGCCCACCGTCGCAGCAGATTAGCAAGCGACTTGCACGAGCCACACTCTATGCAAAGCACGGCGATGCCAGAGGCCCTATGTTGCAGAGTTCCGAATGGCGTCAACTCTGGCAACGCACCTGATGCCGTCATCCATGAGACCTGAAGGGCTTTTGACGCCGCCGCGTGCCAGTGGCGAGGCAGAAAATAGCAGCGCCGGGCAGACTGTACGCGAATCGCGAGGTACATAGACAAGGCGGCCGTTTTTAATATCTATATTAAACCCTTCTAGCGATCTGCGGCGGCAGGTGCCATCCCTGCTAGCCCTCATTCATCCACAGCGGTCCTGCGGGCGTTCAAGTAATATGCCATGCTGCCCCAGTGCTGCCCGCCTCAGTCTCAAACTCAAACAGAGTGTCCTCGTCAGTCGCTACAGGTCGCCGGACTCTTGTAAACACAATCGCTTTCGCTGCGCGCACATGTTTTATTGTCCACCCGCTCGCTCCGGCCCCACAGCCTCCTTGTGACGTTTAGCACTGCACATCGCACCTACGACCACTCTTGCTAAGCTTGCCTGACTGACGACTACGCCGCACCACTGCCCACCGCCCACCACGCAATGAGCCGATAAAAGTGTTTGCAGAAGTTTCTTGAGAGCCGTCCCAGGCGAACACCGCTGCCTGTCCACGTAATCAGCCGCCACACTCGCCATGACCGCCGCCGCCGTCGCGCCTGCCAATCGCGGACACAATGTTTTCTCCAACGCCTTTCGGGGAAGGAGTCGGGCCGCTTCGGAAGTCGGCCCCCAATCACCACGTGGAAAAGAGCCTCCGCAGATGAGCAAAGCCGCCTCGTATACGTACTTCCCACGCGTCGACGATCTGGACCAGTCGTCTGTTGTGGGCGTGAAGGGGACCATCTCAGAGGGGGAATTGCAGCAGCAGGCGCATGGGGAAAGGACGTCAGACAGCTCGGGTGGATCCAGCCCTTCTTCAGAGGAAGAACCCGAGATCGAGCAGATGCCAGAACTGAGGCCGAAGCTCGACTCCATCAGCTCACGCCGGTCGTCGAGATTTCTTTCCTTCTCCAGCCGGAGCAGAGAGCCGAGCGCTGAGCGCAAGTCGGAGCGCAAAGCCGACCGTGGCCGCAAAGAAGCAGTCAAGCAGGAGGACTCGCCGAGCGTCTCCCCAGCACGATCCATGTCAAAGCTACGCAGGAAGTCATGGATCGTATCCTCAGACTCGCTACCCCGCAAATCCACGACGTCTCCTTCCCGGGAGAAGTCTAAAAAGGACGAGAACACGAAGATCCAGGAAGCCAACAAGCGAAAGACAACTAGCACTGCCAGCATTCCTGAGACCTCAGAAGCAAACACCACCTCCTCTTCCATCCAGCCACGCGCACCCCTTAGCAAGAAGAACAAGCGCCTCAGCGGTCTTTTCAACGCCACTGTCAATGTGCCTCCAGTGCCCGCGGTTCCCAAATCCTTTTCCACTGAGAAGCTGCCGCTGAGCTCGCAGCCGCGTACGCCGCTCAGTCCGACTGGTGTGCCCCCACTACCGCGCAACGTCTCCCACGAGAACTTCAAAGGAGTCAAGACGGAGCCGCGCAAGAAGGATGAGCTCTGGACCGTGTTCCGGACGCTCGACGCGGATCTGCGCAAGTACGATAACACATGCCTCGTAATATGCTCTCTCTGACAAGCTGCAGGTTCCAGTCCAAGTCCCTTGCGCTGAAAGCGAACGTTCTCCGAACCACTCTCCTTCCGTTCCTACGCACCTATGCCTCGCATCCCTCGAACCACAAACTCAGACCAGAAGACCTCGACCGAAGGACGAACATCCTCAATGCCTGGTGGACAGGTCTTTTGGAGCTTGTAGCAGGCCGAAACAATCAGTCCATTTCGGGCACTGACCGTCCTGCCATTCTCGAAGCCATCGCTGGTGTAATGGAGCGGCCCGAGTGGAGGCTTTCACCATCGCCGTTTTGTGCACTCGCAGACCGCTCCGAGACCTCCTCAACTGCAACCCTCGGCTCAGCTGCGTCCAGCTCCTCAGACTTCCTCGCCGAGTCTGTGTACCACAATGTGCGGAATACCTTCACGCAGAACCTCTCCGCTCAGATGAGATTTGTCGTTGAGAAAATGTCCCAGCGAAGTGCGGCAGCCAGTCTCGTGACATTTTGTGGAAAGACGTGCGCATATGCCTTCTGCTTCTGTCCTGGAATCGCCGACATCCTGGTTCGACTGTGGGCGCCGTCCACAGACATGATGAGGCGCGTTCTTGAAGAATCGGGTGTTTCCAAGATGGACAGATTAGACGCTGTCTCCGACCGTATCGTGGCTTCATTTCCGCCCATGCTGCACTCCTTGAAGTATAGCACTCTCGGGAAGCTGGCGCGAACACTGCGTCTACCAGCATCACCACCTTTCGGCACGGCGGACCTCGACTGGTACGGCCTCTGGATGAAGCGCTGGGCAGGCTCGGAAAGCGATCTCTTCTACGTTTTCGTCAAGCACTACCACATCCTGGTCACGGAATTCCTCCCAGTCGAGCCATCTGATGCAGAACGCGTCTGTGTGCCAGGCCTCGTTCCAGTACACGCGCAGATCCTCGTCAATCTAGACGCGACTATCAATCGACACGCTGCACCTCCACAACTTGAAGACCCGGGATCTGCAGCAGCGGCTCCTATCACATTCGATGATGTGTTGGAAACCGATGCCAATGCATCAGCTCTGGCAATTCCAGCAGCAAACGCCACTCGACAGATGCAAGAGAATCGTCTTATCATGCTGATCCGCGACTTTCTCTCTGAACGCAACGCACATCTTCAACCAGCTAGGCGGATCTTCGCAGAGAGCTTCTCTCGCTTATTACGAGCGCAGGCGCGCAAGATTGCGATATACGATAATAATGCTTGCTACACACTGTGTGATTTCCTCGAGGAAGCGTTCGCGATACTGGTCAGGTACGAGCAGAGCGACCGCGAGCACCACTCTGTCATGGATTGGACGTTTTGGCTCTCCGTCTGCAAAATGATGACACAAAGCCACAACACGGCTACAGAGATCAAGCTCTACGCTTTTCTGTACAGCATTTGGCCTACAATTGCTGTGGATGAACGAAGAAAAGCTAGTCTCTGCCTAGACTTTATTCTGGAGCCGGAGTTTTTCGAGAGTAGATTCAATCATTGGTGCCCTATGGTCCGATCCTACTTTATGCGGCTGATATGCTGGCGAGTTGCTAGGTTCGACGGCGAGGACACTGACATCGAGATGTATGTTCATCCTCCACATTTGCATTCACTGATACTAACACTTCGCAGCACAATTAAGCGGTCTTTGAGTGACCGACTCCGTTCTATTTGGTCACACTACCTCTGGCTCCAAGAGGTGGCTGAGCACGACAACAGTGTCATTCCCTCTACGACTGCTTGCAACCCTGCACCCGGCCGACGCTTTCTCATCATACGTAATGATAATCCTATTGTAGCCAATAATGGCCCTTTCCTATCATTCGACGGCGTGGTGCAGAATCCGCATCAACGCAAACCTTCTCCTTCCAACCCTGTACCACCAGAGCCTGAGGCCATCCGGCCCACCTCTGCTATGTCGACGGACTCGCACGACTTTCCTGACGAAGACACAAGCAAGGGCAAATGGAACATACTAAAAAGTGTCTTTGGGGGTAGCTCGAAGCAAGCTGCAAAGTCCAAGGTTTCCACCACAAAGGAGAAGGATAACACAAATAAAGCTCCTGCTGTGAAGCCTACTCCCGAAGTCGCGGAGAAGCCTCCAGTCGTCGAGAGACCCGCACCAATCTCGCAACCTAGCAGCACCACGCATCGCTCCTATAGCTTCCGCTTCTCTCTTGAATGGGTCGACAAGCGCTTTGGCTCGTACCAAACTATGCGTCTACAGCCGCCTCGACTTCCGCTACCTGCCCAAATCCTTCTGCAACAGAAGGGCATCAACATTGACGCAGTGTCCAGTGCACAACCAACAGGTGCCGCCGCAACATCGAGTCGCTACGCTGGCCGCGCGCTTGCAGAATGGACTTTTGTGAGCCACGAGTGCCAGAATTTCTTCGACCGTAGGAAGAACGAAGGCGTGCCAGTGAACAGACAGGTCGAAACCCCAACTCTCAACGTCGAAGCATTCAGACGGCCCGGCTAAACACGCCTCCCATACATATACTTGTCGGCCAGCCGACAGACTCGATACCATATTCCCTTTACATCTATACATTTTCATATGACGATTTGCATACGGAGACTTTTGTGCTCCCACGGCGGCGTTCTCCTTCATGGTTCTGGAATCCCCACCAGGCATCGTTGCTTACACATTCGCATGCGCGGCAGTGCGCCTTTTGCATGATCTGGGTTTCTTTCGTAAGGGTTTCGGCGCGCATGGATACTATACACAAGCCCTTGTGGCGTACATAGATATATGGACATTGGCATTCTTCCTTTTTGGGGGCTTCGAAAGTACTATGTGGCGGTTGCGCGTGCTTGTTGAACGTGACTTTTCTCGGGATGTCGAACGGCGAGCAATGTTCCGATATCAGACATTCTCATCAGTATTGTCATTCTTGCTTCTTGCGTCTCGTGGAGGCTGAGGCAGCTACCTAAACTGTGCGCCTCATTTTCACGGCGATATTGCGAGCTTGGCACATGAGCCACACCGAGGTCTCGTCTTCACTCGCTAACTGCGCCCAGGTCCGATCCGCAGTCTAATTCTCCGATTCCCATACAGGCCTCTCCCTTTCCCATCGCAACATGTCCTGATGAGCAGTTTGTGGCCATAGCGTCTGTCTGTTTCATACACAAACAACCACCCCTCCATGGACGCGAACAAACTCCGCACCCTAGAAAAGCAGTACAGAATTAGAGTCAAGACAGGTTGTGCGACATGCAGGTCTGTATTGGATGCGGAGGTGCAATGGCAGCGTGGCTGACGAAGCAAGAAGGATTCGCAAAGTCAAATGCGATGAAACACACCCCGCTTGTCAGCGCTGCACTAGAACGGGGCGCGAATGCGACGGGTATGTATGCACCATGGCTGCAGGAGGCGATCCTTGGCTGACCGTAACACAACATAGATACGCGCATCTCGTCAGGGAGAAGCGCAGTCATGCTGCTGCTGCTTCGTATCGCAATTCAGCCTTTCTCGTCGTCCCGCAGAGGACCGAGCAGGGTATTTCTAGAAGCCTGGGAAAAGCTCTGAGTCCGATTGCAAAGGAGAATCGGTCTTTCGAGTACTTCCAGACTCGCACGCTGCCCATGTGGACGGAGTTCTTCGATTCGGAGCTCTGGAGTCGGCTGGTGCTGCAATTGAGCCATGATCAGCCTGCTATCAAACATGGCATTCTCGCGCTGAGCGTCATGCACGAGCGGTACGAGGGTGCGGCGCCCGTGTCTATGGCGGCGGGCAATGACTTTGCGTTCGTGCAGTATATGCAGGCTGTCAAGCACTCGAATGAGCTGCTTACTGCGTACCAGAACGGCAAGGCGAGTTTGGAAATGGTGGTGATTGCTTGCATCATTTTCACCTGCTACGAAAATCTGGCCGGGAATTATGAGATCGCGAGCATGCATTTGCGCAGCGGATTGCGTATCCTGGACCAGCAGCATCGCGCTGGATCACGGCTTGATGTCAGTCGAGGAGAAATTGCTAACTCGCTGTATCGCTTTGACCTCGAGGCTATGACCTTCTCAGACTCCGCTTCTCCATACGACTATGTGCTCGACCTCGCACCAGTCTGTCCCCAAGTCCCAGACAGATACACCAAAAACGACGCCGCGCGCGACGACCTCGTCAACATCTTGCGCAGCATGATGTGGCTCGCAGGCGTCGCCGACATCGATCCCTGCGCCCCGTCATATGTCGAATGGCAGCAAGTCCAGAAAGCCATGTCCCTCGCTATCAAAAAGTGGCAATCCGCCTTCGACGACTTCAAGTCCCACATGCCGTCTCGAGAAAACGCAGACCCCAAAGTCTACGCCGGCAACACCCTCCTCACCATGGCCGCGCTCACAATCCACATCATCATCCACTCCGGCGCCGGCACAAATTCAGAAATGGCCTGGGACCCGTTCCTCCCTTCATTCACCTCCATTGTGGACCTCGCCGAGACAATCCCAATCCTGCATCCCTCAACCACAGACACCAAATACCGCGCCATCGCGCCCAAACCAGCGCCGAGTACAGCTACACCACCCACACACTTCTCCCCGTCCTTCGAGCTGTCCCCGATAGTTAGTTTGTTCATTACGGCGTGTCGGTGCCGCGACCCCTCCATCCGACGCCGTGCAATCTCCCTCCTCCTCTCCTACCGCCGCCGCGAAGGCATATGGGACTCCACCGGCGCGGGCATGATCGCAGCACAATGTATGCGCCTCGAAGAATCCCTTCCCCCCTCTGCCCCATTCACGCAGCGTAACACCGCAGTAAACTCAAGCTCCGATGTCCCCGAGCCCCGGCGCGTGCGCGACATGAGTCTCGAGGTGAAGGAGCGGGGCGGAAAGGTGGATCTCGTGTACACGCTGATCACGGGGGAGAGGAGTGAGGGCGTGAAAGTTGTGTATGAGAGTTGGAGGGGCGCGGGGGGACTGGGATTTGGGGGCGGGTTGGGGATGAGGGCGAAGACGCATACGGGGGTTAAGAATTTGGATAGGTTGGTTAGGAGGTGGATGTGAGATTGTGGGAGATTGGATTTGTTTTGGTATTTGGGAGGAGGTGGGGAGAGACTGGACTATGTCCTGGAAGTGCTATCACTTTGCCTCCATCTAAGCCTCTTCACTGCCGTTCTGCTGGTTCGCGGCATCGTCATCCGCCTGTCCCTCCATCAGTGCTGCCTGGCGCTCACTGCCCTCCTGAGGACGCGCTGGAGCGAAGCCGGGCGTCCGCTTTGGCCAGAGACGAGCCGCGGAGGTGGTCAATTTGGCGACATCCTCGGCATGGTAGGCAGATGCGACTTCGTCGGGGTCGTGACACATAGCACCGAAGAAGACCTGGTCGCTGTTGCGGAACCGAAAGACCCGAGGTTCAGACATGGCGACTGATTGATAGATAGCCCGGTATAGTGATCGCGGAGTGTGTAATAAGATGGGTCAATGGTTATGTTGAGCTGATACACAACCCTGATCGTACTCACCAGGCCGAGCGCGCCTCAAGTCGCTGTTATACGAGAGTCTGTCAGGACTCGCTGGGTTGAGTGTAGCTTTACTGTCGATCGAGTTGGACGCCAGATATATTTTATAGATTAAGCCGTGTGCGGAGAGATTGGTATAGAAACAAAAGGCCAGTACTTTCGAGGGCTACAAGGCCCTTGCCCAGGTTGGTCTAGCGCATAGTGAAAGTGAAAGTGAATATCATTCATCCTTGCGAGGAGACTTGCTCTTATAGGGCAGCGATGCTTGTTACATTAGTAACTAAGAATGTTGATAGTAAGCATAGCAAGCTGCTTTTATGATCAGCTGGAGCTGTCATGAACCGACACCCTCACTCCACACTGGGGCGGCTACATGATATAGCGGAGTTTCTTAGTCTGCTGATCCACGTCATATGTCGATAAGGATATACTGGAAGCTGGAATGAGCGAACATGTTGTATTGCAGGATAGCATTGCGATGAACAGCGATCGGGTTGTGAGAGAAGAGAGCGTATCTGATGGCCTGAAGTTGTACGCGGGGCGTCGTTATCGCTATCGAAACCTAGCGATGCTGTGTACAACTTCAGGACATGGGTTGTTCGTGCCGCACAGCTTCATCTTGCACCAGACGCGAGAATTGAGATGGATTAAATAGTCTTAGGCTACTGTGAGTAATCGCAAGGAAGGTGGACAATTGCATCGTATGTACAGAAATCATCAATCACACACTTTGAATACTACTACATCCTGGGAGTCAAAAGCATAGACATGGGAAGTTTCGGCTTTTCTGACTCGAGAAGAGTGCTTGGTTATAGGACTGTGGAAACCTTACACTGATCTGCTCGCAGCCATGGAAGAATCTCGTTTGCAACAGACTCCATTTACACAACAAAATTCTTTGAGGAATCAATTTTTATCGTCCTTCTGCCACGTGACGAAGCTAAAGCCAATCATTCTCTCCACAAATCGCTCATCGCACAGTGCCCACGATCCTGGCGCCTCAACTGCCCTGCGTAGACACATGCATACAGATTTGAGGAAGATTAGGGTCTACGTGATCTGCACAAGCGAGTCGAAGACGTCTGAAGAAAAGGGACGCTAGGCTCGTGATTGACACAGCCAAAGATCCGGTCGATCGAAACTGCCCGATGGCGTTCCGCTAAGTCTAGCACATGCAACGCCGTCTTCCTGACTTCGTTGGACCTTCCTCATTTTATGTGCTCGGGGATCCGTCGGTGTTTTTTTTGCATAGGTATTTTGTCTTTGTTACTCCTTTATTTGAGAACTCGTACTGCTTATGTCGTCACGATCGATTCGGCGCCAAAGCACAGTCTTTCTGCGAGTATGGTCAGTTCCGTCTTTCCAATAGCGGTAGCTAACACAACACCGCGCTACTTCGAGTGCATCTCGGCGTCGGCGCCCTTTGTCGCATAGGTATGCATGAAAGTCAACTAGCAGAAGCCATTGGGAAGGCCTTTACCAACAACGGCGCCACTAAGCGCATAGAAACAAGAAAAACATGTGCTGACCCTTGATCGTATTCTCAATTGCGGTGTGCTTTGGTCTTATCCCAAACACTTCTGGCGGCGGAATGTGACACATGCGCCGGTGTGAACTTGCTCAATTTTTCAGCAACTAATGCAAAAGCTGTCGTGGTGCTAAGCAGTATCTTCAAAAACGAGTCGTGGTTAGAACGAGCCTACGGAGATCTACCCGTCCCGTTGCATGACGCTACCAGTAGACCCTCGTCTCGAAGCACTCTTTACCATTTCTCTAGCACCAGGGATTTGATCGACGCACTAATAACACCCGAATGAATCGAAAACCCACCGATCCTGCAGTCGCATTCTTCGCATGCGATACGTCTTCTTTGCTGACGTGGGTTGGAGACATGGACATCTCCACGATGATTAACCAGCTGCTGAATAGCCTATCAATATGCAGCATCAATTCTTGGCTGCGAGAATTCGCTACACTGCTAAATCGTTACCAATGATTCTAGTATACTTGCATGCCTGATTCATGACATTTGACGCGCTCATCAGGGCTTTCCTAGCTCCCGCGTCCGCGCATCATTGTCCCTGCATCCGGCTCGAAGAATTTCGGGAGAACCTGCGACTCACGTCTAACGCGGTAGTATCCAACCTATTCTTCGCTACTAAACACTTGTCTGACTTTGTTCTTGACTCTTGACTCGATGTATAGCTATCACTTATAGCTGTCGTATGGAAGCTCTTCCTTGCTGCGCTGCATCGCATACGTTGCCATCATTCACGCACATATCAAACAGTCGTTTCTTCTCACGTGAGGATGCTTTACGGCTTGGATACCAACTTCACCTCGTGGGGACCTTTCATCAACCATGAGACCTATGTCGTACAACCCCTCACTCACAGCGACTTCATCACTGCAATCGTCGCGTTCGTCATCGTCATTCTTTTCGCTTCGTCGGCAGCTTACACTGGCTACAAGCAGACCAGAAAGGCTCAGGCGCCATGGAAAAGTGGATACCTCTGGATGGTCTGGCTAGAGATTGCTTCGTCTCTTGTCATCGCGATCGAATGCCTGTTGTTCTTGGTCAGGGCAGTCAGGCCAAGCTTTTACTTCTTCATGTCCATCCGCAAGTACCACGAGTCATGATACGAGGAATGACCAGGCTGACATTTGCAGTCGTCCTTTGGGTCATTCAGACACAATGTTTGCTTCAAATTATCGTCAACCGAATTCGAATTATCCTTCACGACCGCAAGAGAGGACAGCAACTTATGATTGGGACGTTTGTTGCCATGTCTCTGATTAATGTCAGTGTGTTTTGCATCTGGATGCCCGCACGGATGCAGATCAGTCCACGGTAAGCACTTTCAGCACTCCTCATCTACAAGTACTGACAGAGCTCAGCTGGGTCCACATTAACGACATCTATGACCGCTTAGAAAAGGTTCTTTACCTCTTCATCGACGCGTTCCTCAACGTGTACTTCATACGTACAGTGAAGCAAAACCTAGTCAGCAACGGGTTGCAAAAGTACGACAGGCTGGTGCGCTTCAATTTAGTTATGATTGTTCTCTCACTCTTGATGGATCTCGTCATCCTCGGCACTATGAGCTTACCTAATGGATTCGTGTAAGTCTGAATCGACTCTATCGTGTGCTCAGTAGCTTACTGAAACCAGCTACGCTATCTTCCACCCTCTGGCATATCTCGTGAAGCTCAACATCGAGATGTCGATGGCGCGCTTGATCAAGAAGATCGCACTGGGCTCGAATGCTCCTCACAACCCTGGCGGCTTCCGCTCCTTCAACTCTTCATCAAAGACAGGCACATCACCGGCAGACAAGGGCAGCTTCAAGTCTTGGGTCGCAACCCAACAGGCGTCAATCAAAGGAATGTTTCGAGAGGAAAAGAACCAAGTAGCAGGAATTGGCGGTATTCACAAGACCGAGGAGTTTACAGTGCGCAGTGCACCAGGGTTGGAGGTCGAGCTTGAGTCGCGCAGGGGCTCGGGGAACAAGGACGTACATGTTGCTGTGAGGCGTGTTGCAGCGTCCGATGGCCATGTTCGCGCAGCAAGAAATGTTAAAGAGGAGAAAGGAACGCGGCTGAAGATGAGCGATGAAGAGACTTTGATTGAGCCACAGCTGGAACGTCTGGCGCATCGGAAGTCGACGGAGAGCTCAGCACCGCCATCCGAAGTATCCGACACCCGATAGGCTATTTACAAATTGCGCTGCGGAGCATATTTTCTCTCCATATGTGCCGGTGATCTCATTAGCGACAGAGTGTTTTTTCCTGGTTAGACAGCCTTCGTTCAAGGTCAGATCATTACGAAAATGTCAACAAAGCTTTACTATAGCGAGCACATGCTTTGCTCGTGGGTTGCTTCGTGTATACGATAGTTCTGCAAAGCAAAATGTTGCAGCATACATACTTATCCCCACCGTGCAGTAACAAAATTCGTGCCCGCTCCGCACCTACGAATAAGCTGATAGTCTTTCGAGGTCTGCTTATCTTACGCTTCAGAGGAGCTTGAATGTATACGTACCTCTCAGAATCTTTACTCTACTTTATCAGATATCTTTGAATATATACAGACTACCTTTTCACCTCTTCCCGTTTGATAAAGCCGGGCCGGAATTTTGCCGACGCCTGATGTTCCTATGAGAGGGCGGTTCTCGGCCTGCTTGCTCTGCGCAAGGTCGCATAGGCTGTCATCTCCCGCTGTGACTTCCAGAAAGCCTCAGCAGATTGTCCAATCTCTCCCTCCATGAACGTGTCGATGCCAATGATGAAGCCTTTCGGGGATTCACCTCCAGTCACGCATCTGAAGAACAGATCGTAGCTTCCAGGTGTATAGTTGCCACAGAAAGGGCTGGGCTCAACGGCCTCTCCGGGTGGTGGCGGATCACTGAAGCCGACAGTCTTTCGGAAAGAGAATAAAGCGTCTTTTTGCTGGCTGAGATGTTCGTGTGCCTGGGTGACAAAATCTCTGAATGTGATTGTTCGTCCGTTCGCGTTCTAGATAATAAGGGGCTCATATGAGTAAGAGTCTGAAAGCATGTAGAGAAACTTAGCCTCGAACATGTCCGTGCTTTTGAGTCGCAGGCGGCTCACGGGAGGGTCTGCTAAAGACTCCATGGCTAGTGGGTGGGAAAGAAAGGGCTGTCGCTGTCTGGTGCTGTCCTTATTGAGACCAGATTCGATGGTAATCTCTTCCCCAGACAATACCGTATTATCTAGCATAAGCGATCCCATCAAATCAGCCCCTCAGACCTTGAAGGCATCCCCGGCAACGTTTCAGGTTTCCCTATCAGTCTGATACCTGACAGCTAACTACCTCTGGTCGGGGCCTAAAATTCTTCAACGCCAGATGATACGGTAGAATGCTCCATCAGAGCCTGTAGAGGATGTCTTGTCGGATGCGACCAGGAGGTTGGAAGGCTTCACTATGCGAGTGGATCTCGGGTCCTAGCCTCTGCATGTTGAGGAGGCGATATTATGGCAGGACAAGCGAGTCCAAGATACCATAGTTTGGCCTCGACAACGGAGTTTGATGTATATGTCTCATGAGGCTACCCAAGCGCTATGCACGACACTTGGCATTCAAAACAGGAAAGTACTATTCCTCTTCCGGAAAGCCCTATATTATGTCATGAGAATATTCATCTGAGCATAGGACATGTTTCAGTGCAAGATTCTCAAGTCCAATCGAGGCATCGAAGCCTAAGGTAAGTCGCCTTGGTAGGGAAGGGAACGTCGGGCTTCAATTAGTGCATGATGTCATCACCACGCCTGCTTCACTTCTGACTTTGCACATTGAGTTACCTTATTCATGCTACACTTGCCTACGGATTCTTCCCTCTATCCGACACATTACTTACAGCATGGCGCCGAAGTCCTGCACCCTCTGCGACATTCCGCGCCCCGTCCTTGTGCGCTGCCAAATCGACGAATCAGCGAAATGGCACTTCGTCTGTCCTGGTGCATGTTGGAAGAATGTCTCTGGAGGCGTAGAGGACGCGAAGGGCTTGGAGGGACAGTTTCCTTGGTACAGGTATGGCGGCATGGTAGGTGAAAGAACCGAGAGAAACAGTATGATCGTGTTTTGGCTGATGTTCGCCAGTGGAAAGATAGAAGCGCAGACGGGCCGGTTAGTGCAAAGAAGCCAAGGAAAGTTAAGGAGAGGCAGAAGAGGGAAGACAAAGCAAGACAGGAAGGTAGTAGGGTCGAGAACGAAGAAGAAGCGAGTGAGGAAGACCCCACAGGCGAATAAGATGCCGTGACACTAGGTGTGGCAATCATTCGTGCGCGCTATGCCTCATGACCCAAACTGCCAGAGAGCAGTTCAGTCAAGCGGTTCAACTTTAAGGTCATCTAAGCTCTTCGTGGCGTGCTGACAAGCTATTGAGTCTATTCAGGCGTGTACATGAGATGACAGCTACTCTGTAATAGTAAGTTGAGTTCAATCAGAACGCGCACGAATTATTGCATCACCTAGTGGCGGGTATATTGCAAGATAAAATCCAAGCTCCCATCAGTGAGGGTTAAAGCCTGCCGAGGCTCACACGAATTGTGCTTTCACGTAGCACGTGGCTCTGCGGGAGGCGGGCTACATTTTGTCCGCTGCACAACGGGATGGCGTTTTATTCAGTTGTCGTTGTCGGAAGGATGCCCCAGCTCAGGCACAAAGAAATACCCGATACGCGATCGAAGGGTCACGCTCGGACCCATATACTCCGCATCATCAAACCTTGCTTCCCGCCACCAACCCTCCTTCCTTCTTCCTCGAACAAGGCCGCAGACAGTAACCACACTCCTTCAGTCCGAGGCTTATTCGAGCGAACTTTCCATCATGTGGTACGAATGCTCGGCCTCTATTGCACCGCGCCCACCTACCGGAACAACTCCAGGATCGCGCCCCGGTTCCACGTAGAGTATATTGCCCTCGGCCCTATTAGCACGCCAATATCCCCGCAAAGTAAAGTGGACGCGAACTCCGGGTGGACAATATGTTGCATGTAGATCAAATTGCCCGCCATGTTGTGTCTTCTAGTTTGGGGTATCGTCGCCGTTATGCAATGTAGACTAACAAGGGTCCCTATTCTACCTGAAATGAGAGGCAGGGTGGGTTATATAGAGAGTGTGTACCTGCTGTGATCTGGTAGGTATACAACGACTACTTTTATTACTTTCTTTGGAATTGAGATCTATATCAGGAAAATGTTGTACTCACAGGTCGTTTCCGTGTTGGCTTTCGCTGCCTCAGCCATCGCCGCACCCAGTGGCGATGTCCAGAAGCGCGCGCAGACGGTATACCTCGCTGGAGATTCGACCATGGCTAGGGGAAGTGGTGCATACACCGGTAAACCGCTCAGCTTCGTAACATCATTCGTTCAAGTCTAACATGCTATAGGCTGGGGTGTATACTTCCCATTGTCCGTATCCCTTACCGTCGTCAACAAGGCCATCGGTGGCCGTAGCTCGCGCTCCTACACCCGCGAAGGTCGCTTCGACGAGATCGTCAACCTCGTGAAGCCCAACGACATCGTTATCATCGAATTCGGACACAACGATGGAGGATCCCTTTCATCCTCCGACAACGGCCGCTCAGTCTGTGGTGGTGCTGGCTCGGAAACATGCCAGACAACCTACAACGGTGTCAAAGAGACTGTACACACTTTTCCGTGGTACCTGACCGAGGCTGGCAAGAAGATCATTGCCAAGGGCGGCAAAGTCATCATGTCGAGTCAGACACCGAACAACCCATGGGAGGGTGGCACTTTCGCGTACACGGACGGAGGCAGGTTTGTCGGATATGCGAGGGATGTGGCCAAGGCGCTGGGAAGCAATGCCATGTACGTCGACCACGGCGCGTACACTGCGAACTACATGAAGGGCATTGGCAAGGCGGCAACAGACAAGTTGTTCCCTGTTGACCACACACACACTAGCGCCGAAGGTGCTGATCTCGTGTCCAAGGCATTCGTCAAGGGACTGCAATGTGGTGGCGGTGGTTTCTTGAAGGGCTTCGTCAAGAACGAGACTAACACGATTCCGGGAACATGTCTTTGAAGTGGAAACATGCATTCAATGTACATATTAAGCTAGCACTGCATATAACATGTCATCCTTTTCGTGCAAGCACTCCGCAGCTTCACAGCCTTTATATCCACTGCTTGTTTCCGAAATGCGACACATATGCGCCGCCATCTCCATTGGCCAAGCTCTTGCTTTCAACGACACTCAAGACTGCCTTGACGGAATCTTCTGTGTTGTCCGCGCCCTTGAAGTGCGGCGCGTACTTAACGAACTTGGCGCCCTGAACCTCGAGCTTCTTCGTGTCTTCTTCGGATACTGTAGATAGTCAGCATGCATGATCAAACCTGCAATTGAAGATCGACATACAGTTGGCATACAAGCCCGTGTCAACCATACCAGGACAGATACCAATGAACAATACGCCGTCCTTCTCAAACTCTGCCTGATACTTGGACGTAACCATGTTCATGGCCGCTTTGCTGATCGCGTATGGTCCACCCTCATAAATTCCGTACTTGATCGCGAGATCATGGTCCGCCATTCCAGAAGTGATGGTGACGACTTTCTTGACGTGTCCCTTGAGAACAAGCGGCATGAAGAGGTTGATGAGGTGAATGTTGCCGAGAACATTGGTGTTCCAGGCTTCATTGAGGTCGTCGGTGAGTTTCTTTGGGTCTCTGCCTAGGACGGTCAGAGGGTCAAAGGATGACCACCTTGTTATGATGGCGGCGTTAGCGATGAGATAGTCGAGACTGCCGGATGTAATGGCGGAGGTGGCTTCGGCGGCTTTCTGATGGGTGTGTTAGCTTGTGAAGTAGCATATTAATGCATATGGACCTACCTTCAACGAATCGTAGTCGGTTACGTCAGCCTGGAGGATATGAATGTTGGGTGTTCGCCATTCAGCTATCTTGGCTTCGGTGTCGGAGGCATTGCGCACAAGACCGATAACTGTATTGGAAGGGTTGCTAGCGAGGTTCTTGAGGAAAGCAGCCTGATCACAGTTCAGTACAGAGCATTACAAGCAGAAGATCAGATGCATGGACGCACACCAATTCCTCGTGAAACTCCTGTAATAACGTACGAAGACATGCTGTTGACTTTGGTGCTGTCGAGACTAGTGCTGCAGATTGCGTAGTGGGGAAACTGTAGATGTTTGAAAAGGGGATGTGAAGACGGATATTGAGATGCTCGTATTCAGCTTTCCGACCTTCAACTTATATATGATTTCCGTGCCCGCGGAATTGGTGGCTTACACATGTAGCGCTACAACTCCGCGTCTACTCTTGGAAAAGTATGCAGAGCTTGGGAATCAAGAGGAAAGCGCAGCTCGCGGATTTTGACCTAAACTCCAGATCCAAGCTTTTGCATGAAAGAGTATGATTGGACCCTGATAATTGAAGCGGCTTTAGAAGACATCGCCAAGCCTATTTCACAGTAATGCAACCTTGGAAACGCAGCGTCACTTGGTGGCGCGACAACTTGTGCCTATTCTTGCGCGCTGTAGTCAGCAGTACAGTGTGACGATAGCTGAGGCTGTCTATCTTCAAGGTCTCTTTGGGAACGTGTTGCGAACTGATAAAACTTTGAAGCTATACAGGCAACTGTATGGGCACGAATGGTTGCAGCATCTGGTGGCGTGTGTAATGTTCATCGACGCAGCGGCTTGCAGGTTTGGAAGAGCTTACAAATTTCAACTCCGTCTGCGGACACCGGAATGACGAATCAGCCGCTGATAAGTTCAGGCTTTGTGTCGCGGTGAGATTCAAGCGGCAAGATAGAGTTAGCGTGAGGTGGGGCAGATCTCGCGGTTTTGTGCCTCGCAACCGCTTCGGGTCAAGTGAAGCTTCCTTCGGCTTAGTACAACCCCTTCCAGTCACTTCACAGGCACTACTTTCTTCCATGTCATTCTCCTCACACTGTGCCTAAAGCCGAATTGCCGTGACATGTCTTAAAGATGTATCCACAGACCAAGACGTCTCGCGGACTTGTGCCTCACGTCCCCTTTGGTGTTCAGCCGCACTCGACTCCCGGATGATGGCGCTCAAAGGCTGTTGGACTTGTAAAGGTTGGTAATCCGATGCTGCATATGACAAGAGTTTCGCCGCTTATCAATGTATTCAGATAGAAAGGTCTCATGTGACAAGACCATTCCCAAATGCCTCCGTTGCACGAAGTCGAGGCGAGAGTGTTCAGGTTATGGAGTGCGCCTGACGTGGCCGAAAGAAGACCGCAGTCGTGCCTTGGTCGCCAGAGCGCGTACAGATACCAAGCATGCCGTCCCAAATCGAGGTACTTTGCAGTGGATCAATGTTGTACCGACAGATATGCGGTTGTATCTTGCGACGAATAGAGTGTTACGCAAGGGTAATATATAAACAGGCTCGAGGGATGTAACGCTCCGAGAGCTAATTAGCATCTACAGGAAGTGACGGTATGACGCGAGAGCAACTCATCTTGCCTAACATCACAGACTTGAGACCTTCTCCACCTGATCACATGGCAAGTGGAGATATGGAGTTAGTACAATATTGTAAGTTCTTGCACACCAAGTACCCGCTCTGCTCAGGCTTGAGAACTCGTTAGAGACTATCCGGCAAGTCATATACCAGCCTGTATATCTCCAAAGACTTGTTGGACTGTAGAAAGTCCCTGAAGAGACCTTAAAGAAAGACAGCATCAGCTATGCACGCACGCAGCTCACAGTATACTTGGCTTACATTTTGCAGTCGACTCTGTAGTGGTACACTTGATTCCTGCACTATCTATCGACCGAAATAAGCTTAGCTATCTCATCATCCGCTCGGCCCTGTATGGCAGCTCGCAATCAACCAAAGCTGTATATCAAGCGATGCTTGCTCTAGCAGCTTATCACCGAGGTGACGACCTTGTTGCGGTGAAACGATTGAAGAGCGCAGCATTGCGGAATCTCATAATCGACACTGATCCTACCATGTGTCAAGGTATTCAGCATGTCGCCGCAAATCTACTGCTTTGCGTGCTAGGCGTAAGTAGTCGCCATAATCATCATTGAGTCTTAACTAACTCATCCAAGCTACAGCAAACATTTAACGCATATGAGCACTGTCACTCCGACTGGGTGGGTTATCTTGTGGGAAGCAAGAAAGTACTCGAAGCAATCAATAAAGCAGAACACGTCGTTGGAGGCGACGCATCAATCGTTCTCGGCTGGGTCTACTACTTCGACGTCATGGCGCGCTTCTCATTTCGACATTGGCGTACCGAGCAGTTGAAAGCCCATGTTGAGAGTCTAGGCTTCGATGCAGGCGGCTCGAAGGTATGCGCCTTGCAATTTATTCTGGCCCAGTCGTCGTTCATACATGGCGTCCCCGGCATTTCCATTCACACCCACCCAGTTGTCCAGATAATCGCCGAGGTGTCAGCAATTGGCTTATATTCGCACGCTCCGGGCTACTTCTCGACTGAATATCAGCAGCACCTGGATGAGTTACACTTGAAGTTAGAAAGCGTCTCCACGACTCTAGTTGGACTGGAAGCATCATCAAAGGTTATCAATCACGAACAAAACCTCCTCGAGCTCGTTCGTATAGCCGGCCTTATCTACCTCGAGCGCGTGTCTCGAAATTTTTCTGGACATTCAAGCAAGCTGAAAGCCCTGGCCAGAAAGGCGCTCTCAATCCTTGCTCGAATGGATTCGTGTCTGTCCCCCTTTTCACTATTCTTCATCGGTTGCGAACTCGTTGATGACACAGATCGACTGGTAATCCTCGACCTCTTTGCCAGAATGGAGAAAAGAGCACATATGAAAAGCTTCATGGAGGTCAGATTGCTAGTACAGACTGCGTGGAATCAACAGGACCTTGCGGAAGGAGAGCTGGACTATATTCATAAGCTCAATCTGGTAATGAGTTCGAGGGACGTCGTACCCAGCCTCATCTGACCGGAGTCTGGTGCCACTGCAACATGTACATATCCAGCTACGCCAACCACCCATTTTCTATCCTCAAATCTTCTCCTCTTCGCCCGACAATGTCACGCCTCTACAACTTCCCACCCTCCAACGCCCTCCTCACCCCCTCCAACTCCTCCACAACAACCTGGTGATCATCCCACTGCTTCAACCCACTCACAACCACCACCGCAACCATGGTCTCGCAACCCTTCAAATAAATCGGCATCCCACCCCCATGAATAGCATACTCATTAGTTGTCGCCCCCAAACCCAATTTCTTCGCAAACGCCTCTTCATCGCCGCCGAACTTGTTGTGTAGCGCCCACGTGCTGCATCCGAACCGGATCACCGCTTTGCGCTTGCGGGCGATCCAGAATGAGTTGTCGAGTTGTGTGCCGGCGTGCGTTACCTGTTGGAGTGTTAATGCCTACTACAGGTTCACACGTGCTCCGCAAAGTGATCAGGCAGGCCGGCTATCTAGTAGCCTGAAGCTATACACAGTACCGCCAGCTTTCGAAAACGACAGTAAAGTCCCGTGTACAAATCCAGGCTATAATATCGCCCTCCTTACTTGCCGTCGTGGTTGACGATCTGCTGTATGCTTCTCCCTTGATTTCGATGGTGGTCATGTGATAAGATGCGTAGACAAACTCACAGCATGAAAAAGCACTTGTGCCGGCTCACTGATCGTCGAAATATGCACGACGGCCGGCTTGTCGAACGCCAACAAGCGCGTCCGCAGCGCACATCCTAGTTGAAATGCGACTGCTGCGTTCCAGGATGGGAGGGTGTTGGCGCGCTCTTGGTCTGCGATGGCGTCGAGGGCGCGCGGGGCTTCGGCGATGGGCTTGGGTTCGGGGATGAGGGAGTCTTGGGTTGCCATTTTGGATAGTGAGTTGGTGGAAAATATTAGAACCGATGTTGGTTTATTCGAAATCTCTTAAAGGGTTGTTCTGAGTTTTGATGGTTCCCACTTAGGGTGCTTGCCGCTTGCCGAACTGTTGAGATTTCCTAGTTGGGCTAGATGCTGAACTAGATCGAGATTCAAGAGCGGGTCGTCATGGTGTATGGGTAGTGTTGAAGGTGTCAGATGGGCGCGATACAAATAAGGCAACAACTTGAAAGATATGACATGTCACGATAATACAAAGTTTAATGTGCTATACTTTCGTGGCATTACTCATAACTACATACACTCCAGCTCTGTTGTACAATTTCTCTTCTTATCTTCTTCAGGGTATTATAGTCGGCTCAGTCGCCAGACTTTATGCACATAAGATGATCATCTCTTGACGCAATATAGCGATCCGATTAGCCGGCCTGGTAGAGACCGAGAGCGACAACGTGGGGGTTGATCATGCTCAAGTTGAATGGGGTCAAGAACAGGTCAGAGTCGGTAAGGGCAATGAACATGGTGTCGTTGGCCATTGGGTCGCCCTGGTACACCTCGCCAGCAGGCTGGTAGGTGAAACCAGAGTTGTTGCCGGTGATTTCGAGAGGAGTGTAGGTCAAGTTGAGCTGGTTAACCCAAGCGACGAACTTGGGTGCACCGGCAGAGGTTGAGGTGACGTAAGAGTTGTTGGGACCAACAGCCTGTCCGGGTACCTCCCAGGTCAAGTTGAGGAGCTTTCCGGGGAAAGAAAGAGGCTCGGAGCGGTTGCGGGCAATGCCAGGGGAGCAAGAGTAGCCGGGGTGCTCAGTCGCGTTGACGTTGACACAACTCTCATCTTCGGCAATGGTAGAGTCACTGGGATCGGCAATGCGGTTTCCGGAGACCTCGTTGGGCTTTGTGTCATTCGGCGAAATGCGGTTGGGATTGGCCTGGTTATTAATGTGCAAGACCGGGAAGTTCTGCCATGCGAGACGAGTAGTGTTCTCAGGGCAAGAGCTGATGTAAGGTGCAAGGTATGTCCAGGCCCATGACTGGGGGATACCGGCCTCGAACCACACAGGCTGCGGTGGAAGACCGAGCATCTGGCGGAAAGAGATTTGCTGGCGAGCCTCGGTAGCGATTGACTGAGAGAGCAATTGACCAACCTCACGAGAGTCGAGGTGGTTGATGAATCCCCAGACACCAGACTCACCCCAGCGTGTGAGCTTCTGGTTGAAGTCGATGAATTCGCGCACCGTGCGGAAGGGGTAGTCGTATGTGCATTGAGGAGCAGCTGTCTCGCCAAGCATGTTCGTCAAGAGAGTGGCGTGGCCGGTTTCCTGAATAGCCATGAAGGCAATGTAGGCGCGATCCTCAGCAGTGAGGCCGGCGTCGAGGAAGTCTTGCTCGGAGAACACTGCAAGACCATTGTTGAACAAGTCGAGCTCGATCCACTCCTGGTAGAGACCGAGCTGAATGGACTCGTAGTCGAAATCACTGTTCACCTGATAACGAGGCTCGGTGCCGTTGGTGCCGAGACCACCAGCCGGTGTGTATGGAATAGGCATGGGGTTCTGCGGTAGACCGTTGGTGTTGTAGTATGTGGCGGTGGGCGCCGGGCCAAGGGGTTCGATGGCAGTTCCCAAAGTCGCTGGTGCCTGTGCGGCTCCAGTGACAGTAGCCTGGCCAGAGTATGGTCCATGGCTGGTTGCGCCTGTGACATCCGAACTCCTACGAGGAGGAGCTGATCCAGGAGCGGTGGGCTTGGCCTGCACAATTGTTAGATTTGTAGCATTACATTGTAGATAGGCACACTTACGGGAATTTGAGAAGCCTCACCGAATGAGGTGGCAATTGAGCCGACTGGATCAGAAACCGAGAAGCTGGCGTCCGCGTTGGTGTACCCAGCTACCTGGGGCGCAGGAGCTGCAGCAGCAAGCGCTGCGAGTACTGTGGAGGTGAATGCAATCCTGGTCAACATCTTGAAAGTGACTGAACGCGTTCGAGATGGGATGAAGACTATGTGAGGGCGACGCGACCGAATATATATGGGTGAGCCATTTGCACCATGCGCCACTGCTACTGCTTACACCTCGATGACAACAAACGTGTCGCCAGAAAAGGTCAATTGCTATGATTTCATGACTGGCTCAAGGCGGCAGTGACACCACAGGCATCGAGAAGCTAGCCACGACATGGTATTCTCAGAATTGCGGTCGGAGAGACGCGGCGAGCGAATCATGAGTGCAGCAACAAGCTTTGGATCCATTGAAAAGTCCTGGGCGTCTGTGCGAACGCGTGGTAGCAAGGTTCGTTTTCTTCTCATCTGCCGGTTCAAGTACGTGACGTCGTCTTGACATGGTGGAGCCGTCGAGCTTTGAGCCGCGCTAGCTCCCACCAGCGTAATGATCTGCCGTGTGCCTGGCACTCAATTGGAGTCGCATGTTTCGGCGAGCTCGGATGATATTCTTTGAGTCGCTTTGCCGCACAAAGCTCTTTCATGCTGAACAATTCGGCCAGCTCTCGCCTCCCGCCTCCGCGGACCACAACGTCGCGTAGCTCGAGATGGCTTAGCCACAAACCTGTGCATTAATCTGCATGAGCTGCAGGTACATGTAGGGACGTTTTCCGCAGCTACTTGTATAAAATGAAATCGATGCTCTATCTTTCGTACCAGTGGCGGATAGACAGGCATTTCATGACCTTTGTGAGGTTGCTTGACTGTTGAGGTTCGATTTGACATCAGATCGGCGGGGCGGCATAAACCGCTAGCGCACGATTTAGCCGTGATGTAATCGTTGCGTTGCCTCATCACGGTGTCACGGGGAAATGAAGGTGCCAGGGATTTGAATAATGACGGGCCTGTGCTGCTGGAGTGATTTTCATTGATTGTCGCGATGGATTTTCCACAAGTCTGCAGCAGGATGATTGAGCCGAGCAAATGGGAGGAGAACAACGCGACATGCGTTGTGAGCATTGGAAGAGAGAAAAGTAAGCCAAAAGTTCATGCATATTGACTCTTGGCTCCCGGGTAAGCTACTTCGCGCGAGCCATTGGGCCCCAGTTCTCCCGTGGCGCCAGCTGGTAGCGGACATACTTGCCTCTGTCGGGATCTTTGCCCAGTTTCTCATCGAGGTTGACATGGAAGTCGGAACCCAGATACGCGAAAGGAACAATCTTCTCTGCTGTTGGAGCCTCCACGTTGGCGCTGCTTCCGTTGGGTTGCGCTTCTTGCGCGTCGCCCACAGATTCCGCAGAGACTTCGACAGGCTCCTTTGAGCTTCCACCAGTGAAAAGTCCTTGTGCGTTCGTCTTGCCTATGATAATATGTCCTGCACTAGCCTTCTTTGGCGCATTCTTGAGTGGTGCCCGCTGTCGTACCCACTCGAGCATGATATGCCATATATCCTTCCACGGGGCATCGGTTTTGATAGACCCAGGTTTGCAATGACTCATCGAGACTCTGAAGCCAGCATGGCGTAGTGCTCCGCGCAGAGGTGCGAGCGGTGGGGCTGAACAGTGCAAGACCCTTGCGACGGAACTAGGTATAAAGAAGAAAGGATGATGATCCACTTCAGCTGGGTCAGCTTTGGGTATTAGCGGATCCAAAACCTTTGTGTCTTTTCCGCCCTTTGCTTTGTCTTGTTTGGCCCCAAAAGTGATTTCTTCCAAGGCTGTATGTAGCATGCCTTCAATGCGATCTATTGTCGGGTAGGTCGCACGGTCGACGTCGTTTAGTTGCGCTAACATCCGTTCGATAAATCCCACGTTATGCAGCGGCCCGCCGTACATTGGGCCGGACAAGTGGGTCTTGAAGCCGCAATGCTGGCAGTGCTCATCGGTGGTTGGGGCGGCCGCAAAGGTATGCTTGTAGAACTTGTCGCCGTTCTTGTTGTGCGTGATTTTATTCCGCGCGAGGAATTGCGTGGTCCATGAGCCACAGCCGCTGTCACAGTGATACACAACCATTGTCTTGCCAGCAAGCATCTTGACATCCTCCGGAGACTTGCGTATCCGCACAAATACGCGGATGTAGTAGTCGATTGATAAGGAAAGGAGTGGCTCAATGGCCATGCCATAGCGTCCCGCGGAGGAAGCTATCGCGTGCAACAGCAATCGAAGACCACCCTCGTGGCAGGGTTCTCCTTTCAGTGGCAGACCACCATATTGCGAATACGTTTTCTCGAGGTAGCCGTGGGACGCAAAAATGGCTGAATCGGTACAAGTGACACATAGCAAACCGTCACTGTTGATTGCTTGAATCGCGGAATCGAGAAAAGGGGCCGCGGTGCCATAAGGATCGAGGTCTATAACATCGTACCCGTTTTTGTCGCAGTAGCTATACATGTAGGCAACTGCGTTGCCAGTCTTGGCTGTGATGGTGTCTTCCAGCTTGTTATGCTTGACGTTCAGCTTGATTGAGTTGACCGCCTTCTGCGACATGTCGTTCGCCGTAACACTTGTCGCGAAGGATATTTCTTTGGCGTATCGGAGGGCTCGGAGACCCGTCGCAGATAGCGCGTCGAGGATGCTGAAGGGCGGTCTCCATGTCTCACGTGTCTGGGTTGACTTGTATACATCGTCTGGCACTCCGCCGGCGCCATCCTCTTCAGTATCTCCGTTCTCGGCGACCTTTTGCTTTTTGACGGGTGCTACGTCACCATCAGCAACGCTCTCATCCAGCTTCCGCTTCTTCGATGCGGCCTCATCTGCCGCAGGAGCCTCGTCTGTCGCAGGAAGCTCATCCGCCGTGGTAGCGCCAGCCGCCACAGGTACCTCATTCGCAGCAGAAGCGCCATTGGGTACCTCTTCTGCTACAACCTTCTCCTGTTTCCTCTGCCTCTTTCTCTCACCTTTCTTCTTGAGCTGCTCATGCTTCAGTGTCTTCCGCTGTATTATGTCCTGTCCAAAAGTCTTGATGGCAAGAACGCTCAAGTCGCGATTGAACTGTTGTATGGGATTGTAGAAGACTTGTTGCCTTTGCGTCTCTTCCTTGGTCATCTTCGGATCCTGAGAAGTAGGTATGCCATGTGGTACAAGGATGTGCGCCAATCCTTCTTGGATGGTCGTGTACACTTTCTCGTCGTGCGTAATCGTCTGACCAGCGCGCGGCATGGCATCGATAGCGGAGGGCGCATCAGCCACGGGGGTGTCTGTGGTAGCCATGATAGGTGAGGTATTGAAGGCGCGTGTGGTAATGCTACCGGTAGCCCATAGTTTGCGGGGAAATGGTCGATAGAGTCGCGAGGCACATAGACCACGTAGCTTGGGTATGAAGGCTGCCAGATTCGATAAAGGTGCTTTTGTACTTCCAAGATATGTCCGCGTGGTTGCTGAGCGCGAACCTGAGTCAAGCTTGAAGCTGTCACGTCGCGAACCACCTCTCAAAATTTTGGCCGCGGTTTAAGCTTATTTCTTAGCGCCTTGGGGCTCTTCCCCGCGGTGCGACAACCATCCCACCTCAACAATCGATCAATGTTGCAATACCTCAGCGATGATTATTTTACTTCTGAAAAGCATGCCAGCACTAGCAAAACCGTTGCTATCGCAAGTTTACTGCAGAAATCTAGATGCAAGCCTTCGGCACCAAGGCCAATGAGTGGGTGGATGCCTAAAGATAGCGCAGTCAGACGCGTCTCGTCTCACAGCCCCCTTGTACATACAAAGAGGAGCAAGTACTGTCTTTCCTTCTCTAAGCTTCTCTAGCCAGTCTCTCGTTTGCTCACTCAAGCTGTTCCTGTCGTGCATCTTCATACCTTTTCAGCCGTGACTGTAAAATTCCGTCAACATGGGCAAAGCCACACCACCAGCGTATCGGGACGACCCCGATGCTGTCTCCCTACACACCACACCCGACGACTACAGCTACGACGATGCGCCTGAAATCACAGGGCTTCCGCCTTCCTACGCCGACAGCGAAGCAAGCACTGCCGCCATCTCAGCGCCCATCCGCCACGTCCCACCACCATCCACTCGAACGAACCACAATAATCCCGCATTCAAGAATGGAAAGCCCGTTGTTTGCGAAACGGAAACAATCATGGAATCCAAGCTTGACACTGATCCCGATGCCCTCGAAGAAAGAATATGCCATGCCGGAAACGATATGCCGACGCCATACATCTACATAATGGGCACACACAAGGAGACAGTGAGGCGCGGCGACAAGAAGGAAACACATCACGTTACCGACTTCCGCATCGTGGTGAACATGCAACGATACATAAATCCTGTCCACGGTACATCCTATGTCTCGTCTGTAGCCATCACCACAGTTGAGAATGGGAAAAAAACACACAGAGGCACCATCCTGAAATGTCGTGCGCCAGGCGCCAAGCAAGACATCGAGGTCGGCACGCCCAAGCCCACACTGAAGGAATGGTGCCATCGCTACTGCGCGTCACCAAGGATGTTGAGAGTCTTCCGGCTAGAGCGTCCCGTAACTGGCTTGGACCAGCAATATCTCAAGAATCGGATTGAAGGCCTGATATCCTCCGCAAACTACCGCGGTAACGTCAGCGTCACATTCCCAATCGAAGACCGCTATCTCGACATCTACACTAGCAACAAGGTCAATGAGTGGAGGCTGAAGAAATGGGTATGCTGGATCTTCTACCTCACATTTCTCTGGATCTTCACGTGGCCGTATCTCTTCTTCATGACGAAGCGATATGCAGTTGTGAGAGCCGAGTGGCCGTTCTCCGTCATCAAGGACGACGGGACGAAGAAGTACACAACCATCAGCGAGGAGCAGTGGTTTGAGAAGTGGAAGGTTGGTGTGCGTAGACTGGTGCTTGATAGGTATCAAGGTGAGGCGACGGAGGAGATGATGCAAGGCGTCATGGCGAGGCCCGAAGACCCGCCGATGCCGAACACTATCCGCACAGGGCATGCGGGGATTGATAGCGCGGTGGGTGTGTTGACGCAGGGTTTCCAGGTTGCGCGAGCGATTCAGAATGGAGGTAATGGTGGGAGAGGGTTGCAGGGTGGTTGGGGATATGATACTTGAGAAATAGGGCCGTCTCGCCACAATATCATTTCTATCCTGCCTTATAGCAATCCCATCTTCCTTGAACTACATTATACCAACAGGCTGTCTTCGTCTGCCAAGCCTCTTTCGCCTCTTGAGGTTTTTCAATGATGGGTCAATCTGAGAACAATTTTGTGACAACCTCTTTCATCGCCTTCTTTTCCTCAAGGAGCTTCTCTGTCTTTTCCTCCAGCTCCGTTATCCGTTTCTCCATCCCGTTCTTCAGCTCAACGAGCGTCGCGTTGTCCTTGTCCAGGGTTGATATCCGAGTCTCCTTAACCTTCTTGTCCTCGATGAGTGCCGTGTTATGCTCGTCCAGAATCAAAATCTGGGTCTCCTTCTCCTTCTTTCCCTGTATGAACGTCTTCTTTTCCTTGTCCAGATTCGATATCCGAGTCTCCATCCTCTTTTTCTCCTGTATGAGTGTTGCATTATCCTTGTTCAGATTACACATCTGAGTCTCCATTTCTTTCTGTTTTTCCTGCTGTGTCTCTCTGTCCTTCTCCAGTCCATCCACGCGTTCCTGCAACTGCGACCGCTTTTCCTCACCATGCCGAAGGCTATCTCCCAATATCTTAATGTTGTCCAGGTCGCACACCTTATCTGCTCGAAGTCTCGTGATCTCTGTCGCATGCTCGTGCTTTTCATCAATTCGTTTTAATTTAGAAGCAGTGAGTTCGTCTTGAACCTTCCACAGGATGGCGTTTTCCTTCTCCTTTGTCGCGAGAGAAGCAGTGAGTTCGGAAATCTTCTTCCATGCTAGGGCAACACGTTCGGAGGAGTCTTCATTGCGTTTCGCAAGCACGGCATTGTCGCGACAGGACTGATCCAGTTTCTCGCTTTTCGTGCTTTCGCGTCGAAGTATCAGCTGATAATCGGTCTGATCTTGGGTTCTGTTGTATTCTATTAGTAACAACACAGTGGGGTTGCGCTGGCGTGCGTAGGTACTGACGTGGTGGGTCTTTGATCAATCTCCTCTTGTTCGAGCATAATTCCGGGGTTTCTTTCGCTCATGTTTGTGATCTCAGGTATGGCGGCACTGTTTTCCTTGCAAGCCCTCTTCGGTTCAGGAAGGTCGCATTACGGAGCTTTTCTTTCAAGATATGATTGACTTCGGTCGTTGCTTCGATTGTATGCAGAAGGCATGGTGCAAGTCAAGTGCACTCAAAAAAGTGTGTAGTGAATAGCGTGAAGCGATGGATAGTCAACACTTATAACCCCGTGTTCAAAAAGCTCGCACAATTGTCTCAGACATGTCTTAATACGCCCAAACACGGCGTGTTGGCCAGCACACTTCTCTCCCCTTTGTTCACATTGCTAAGTTTGCACTCTATCAATGCATCTTCACATTCCTAAAAGCTTACATGCAAGCCTACCTCGATACAGCAAAGTTCCCGCTCCGTTTGCGCGCTCCGGCAAGTGAAGAAATTCAATCCAGCAATGCCACTTCTTTCAGAGAGAGTTTGGTGCCGCCCGACAAGCAAGCTTGCAGTTCCGCTCCCAGAGTGAGAGGTTTTTTGCCTAGCGTCAACGGTGTGTCTTCGCCAACATTCGCATTTACCGAAAATTCATGACTGACTATCTGGATATAGCTGCCAGTCGCTTCCAAGTCGTTGAGATGCCTATGAGGCAGAAGGAAGCTGTCTTCAGCAGCGCGCCCCACACCGCGGGAGACCTGCGAGTATACGTACAGTACGTCAACCCGTTGATGCATGGACTTCCAAGCGCTACTGGATACATCAACGATGGCAAAGTAAATCCATCAAAGTACGGGTCGACCTTGGACTTTGCCCTCGGTCTATGCTACGAAACATTTTGTACAAGAGTGAATTGTCGCCATGGAAGTCGTTGTCGTTGGAGGCACTCGTGGCTTTCCAGAGATGAGCTAGCTTGGATGTTCGCTCTTGGTGCGAAAGGCATCGATGGTATGTTGGAAAGGTGGTCCACTCCCTGCTTTCCAGAGTGCATTCGGTGGCACCCGCCGCACATGTTTGCTTCTGAGGTTTGAGGCCTCTTCTGAGCATCATAGCAACCTGTCATACTTTGTAGCTCTCTAATCCACAATTCACGGCCATAACAAGCAATCTTCTTCTCTGACGTTGCCATTGACCTCCGCCGTTGACACCACTCGATTGGCGTCTCCCACCAAAACCGAGAAGATCGCAGCGCCCAGAGTGAGAGCAATAAAACTCTCTATAGCATGCTTGAATTCGATGAAAGATTTGAATAGTGATTACTCAATTTCCATAGCTTTCATCTAGATCACTCGTACTAACTTCGATAGCCGCCACCGAGGAGCAAGTTCAGTCATCCAGAGTGCATGGCACCCATCCCAGTACTGTGGGTTCACTCAAGGTTCATGAGATTATCGGTCTTCAGCAAGATCGCAACGACGCGTTGGTACGAGCAGACGCTTGGAAGACCAAGGCCAAAGAGTTGAAACGCGAACGTGATCAGCTCAAGCAGCGCTTGGAGGCCCTGGAGAGCGACTTTAATGTTCGAGAGAACGCACTCAATTCCAGAGTGGATAAACTCGAAGCAGTTGCGGATGGACGCGACGAACAGATCGTAAGTCTCCACTGAACAATTCTCTTGATCCATTTTAATGTGCTTGTGCAGACGGAATTGTCGGGCAAGCTCTCAGAAGCTGCAAAGACTAAGATCAACGCCGAAAGAGCAGCAGAGAGTGTTTCGGAGCTCGTTGAGATGCTCGGCAATGTCATCGATGACCTTTCCAATCGTCTAGAATCACAACGCAATTCACACAAACGTACACTGAAGGTGGCACACACGGCACTCTTGGAGTCTGTCAGACAGAAGACCGCACGCCTGAGTGAGTGCGTTATCAAATGTGGCATCATCCGATAAATTGGCGCTTCTCATGAGAGGGAAGTGGTGATGTTGCAAAAGCGGATCGGCTTCTCGAGAGTGCGGCGGATCCACCTCGAAGAACAAGTCACTGCCCGTGGACTCTTGCTGCTGCTGAAGGCATCAAATACCATCGCCGTCTCCAGGGTGTGCCGGCTCGAGCTTGCTGAGCAGGTCGATAGCTATCGGGCCATATTCCTCAAGGCATCAAATACCATCGCAGTCTCCCGTATGTAAGCTCTTTTTCGATGAAAGCAAGGTACATTTCGTCAGAGACTCGCGATCTTTCCACATGCAAGCACCTATTTCACGTAGTACTATCTTCTAATAGTACAGGCTGAAGCTATACAAGGTCCCGAGATTTCACGCTTGCCACTAGCTATATATTTGAACATATCCAGGCTCTTCAAACAAACAGCTGTGTATCTTCTAGATCTAGAAGTACCCTCGCAGCATGTTTCATCTGGATCAGTGTTTGCAGTCTATACCGAGGGCGCCGGTTCCTACTTAGACAGAGTCTTCGGATATACCTATTGGTGTTGTCTGAGCTTAGTGTCTCTACATTGACGACGAGCCCACGCGGAAAGCGCCCTGAAACAAGAGCCCGAAGCGACTCGATAGCTCATTGAGACTCAATAAATCGCCAGGAAGATCTTGAAGGTAGACAGCTCTATGATTGCGCACTGTGTAAGAAGGTCCCCTGTACTGGCGCGGCAGACGATCGAGCTGGGCGATGAGCTCTGGGAATTCTCGGACATCGAGAAAAATGCCTCTTGTCACTGTCTAGTCCGAACTTCCTGCTCCTATCGAGCCTTTCATCTTCCCTGAAGGAACGCCTCAGCGTCTACCAGAGTGCGAGGGCCTGGCGCGGCAGCCGATCGACCTCAGCGACGAGCTTTCGGAAGTCTCAAACATCAGCACAGAGGCTGAGCTGCCCCCAAAGCAGTCTCACGCACTCTCAGAGCGGTCTCAAATCCTTCTATCGCTGCTGCTATCGGCCAATGATGCTCGAGTCCAACCAGAGCGCGCTGACACCGCCCACCCGGGACCTGCAGCGCCTGTTGCCGTCCAGGCGGAAGCATTTGCCCCTGTTGAGCCAGAGTGCGAGGATCAGAAGACGCCTTGGTTTGTTGATATGTCATGGTATGACGGCAACAACATGATTCCGCACTAGTACCTCCACCAAGAAAGCGCCAGCAAGACCTTTGGCTTATGCAAAAAGGTCTTCATGACGGATGAGGCGTACGAGGATGGGGCTAACTGCGTGATTCGCCAGAAATGGTTCTCTAAAGAAGAGACCGCTTACCGATAAACTGAGCCAATTTGTGCGCACCGTGTTTCAACAAAGCCTACTTGTGGCGAGTAGCTGTTATGTGAAAAAAGAGCCCGGAGAGTCTCCATAGCTAATTAGAACTCGATAACGCGCCGGGAAGACCTTGAAGGTAGACAGCTGTATTGATCCTTTGTGAAAAAAAATTGTTAATAATCGTGCAGTAACACTATTTCAAAGTCAACATTCACAATGCATCCCCAGAACCCGACTACTACTATGAGACCATCGACCCAGAGCGCGGCAACCCTCTTCGCGAGGTGTCTCTGTTCAACCTCCTCGGTCTCACTGACCTGAGTGATCATCTCCAAACGATCAAAATCAAAGGAATGCACTGCAATGGCAAAGAGCTAGTCAAGTTCGTCAGGAACTGGAAGCAACTCTCCAGCGTGAGGCTCGAGCGCGTGATGCTATCAGAGGGTAGCTGGCAGCAGGTGTACGCAGTGGCGAAGCCAAAGCATTTCAAGGATTTCGTGCTCAAGGATGGAGTGGAGTGAACAAGGCTGATCAGGCCCAGTGGAATTCTTACATACCACGCTGCCGAGATGATCGTCGACAAGAATGGCATGCGAAGATTCGATAGCACCCCTCCCTTCTCCGAAGCAGACGGTAGTAAAAGCATACAGTGGCACGTCAAGAATGATACGAGCTTTTAGGCTCACCTGCTTGATGGACGAGCAAGTTTGCTTATCCAGTGTGTACAAAGATTGAAAATAAATCCCCTTCCTTCCCCAAATTTGTCATTCCACTTCTCTGTTATGTACTGCTCCGATGACTATTCGTGATTACATGATACCAGTAAACTCGATGCTTCGCTGGAGATATCGTTGACTACTCGTCCTCAGCGGAAACATTTATACCCTTGTCCGAATCGCTGAGCAAGACTCGCCACTTAACTTCATCATCTATGCCAAATCGTGGCGCGAATTTGACGTCTAGATCGAAATCCGGCATGGGTGTCGTCTCCCACATTGCAGCCTTGAATGTAGTAGGATACACCCATTCGCCCGACGACGGTGAAACGTCACAGCGAAGGATCATCAGCGCAGTGAAAGCCAATATCTCGGTAGTCGCGAAGTGGCGGCCAGGGCATAGCGTTGTACCACCGCCGAAGCTCGAAAAGCGATGGGGTTGTGTTTTCGCTCTGCTGGTAAGAAGCGCCGGTGATCGAATGAGTGCACGGTTGGGCCAAAGGCTTCTGCGCTTGTGTGCTGGACGGGTCCGGGGATCATGATGGTGCCGCCTTTCTTGGGAAATATTTGCCGTCGAGCATGCAGTCTTTCATCACAAGCCGTGCTGAAATTCCGATGCTGTGTGTCCGCAGTACTTCTTGTAGTGTCGATAAAAGAATAGGGCATGCGCTCTTGACGCTCGTCATGTCGAGAGTGCGAAGGGTCTTTGTCTCGCCCTCTTCTTCGAAGATAGTGTCGAATGTAACCTTGGCAAGCTCTTGTCTACATTCTTCCAGGATAGTGTTGTTAGAATAGATGTAGCAAATCATCCAAAATGTGGTGGGGGAAGTGTTTGTGAGGATGCCTAGCGCGCCACCGCATTCAAACCTTGCGATGTCTTCTGAAGGTACATTGTACTCTTGACTATGTTCAACGCGCGCTTTGACGAGAGCCGAACCCTCAAGATGGCCTTGATTTTGGAAGTATATGAGGAATGCATTTTCTATAGTCGTTCCGGCCAGGACGCTTTCCTTCGCGAACACCGAAGGCATGAATTTCAAAATAAGGAACATGATACCTGTTTGGAACTTCCTGCGTGTTACATCAGTGTGGTACAACAGGCATTCGCAAATAAGACTACCTACCAGAAGCTTTGTTCTACTTCAGGGTCTTTGAACGGGTTTGAGGGCCGTATACAGAATCTGTATTCGCTATAGTGATCTCATGGCTGATGAACTCGAAGAGCTTGACAGTCTGTTTGCACTTCATTCCGTCGATAGAATCCGCAACCTTCTGGGCCATGACACGGTTCATTGCATCAAGACCTCTTCCTGGCGTCAACGGACCTCGAACAGCAGGGTAATGTGAGACTGAATAGCTTCGCGGCCCTTCATCACCGTTGGCGTTGGTGTCGAAAATATCGCTCGCTAATTTACTCGAGCCACAAATATTCTTCGCGGCCATACCTTCTATCGGTGGGAAAGCCAGGATTTTGAACTGCTTTTGTACGTCTGGGATGAGCGCCATCGAGTTGATCACGTACAGCCTCGATCCTGGAAGGTGCAGCGTGTAGATGGGCATATTGTGCTTGTTTCTGCGAGATTCATGAGCTTTGATTTTGGCTATGCTACATACAACATTGACCTAAGCTCGACATAGTATCTAGTCCTCTTCCTCATGAGGCCGATTACATGCCCTATGAAAGGAATTGATGTTGGTGCGATCGGTGATTCTTTTGCGTCCTGGCTCCAGTGCAATAGCAGGTGCAAAAGTCCTAAAAGAGTGATGGCGCCAGTAGCGGCCAGTGCGAGTGCTCCCTGCATGAGACGCAGGGGTCTTTTATGGAGTGGACGAGCGGTTCGAGAGCAGTGGTCTGTGGTAGGGTTTTGGGGCGGCTGGATGAAGGGAAACAGAGCTGTGCTGTCCTACGCTCTGAGTTTTGCTCTCTCTGGATGCGACTACCTGCAGTTGTACGGCGTATGCTACTCATATTCAACTATATGCGTTTGTGCGGCGTTGTCATCTTGCACGCGCGCGGGCGTAATTGGCTGAGCATCAGAGGCGAAGTTATCGCTTTGTTGGGCTCACCAGGCAGCGGCCAAATTCGTGCCCGTTCTAGACCTATATCATGAGGTGATAATCGTTAAAAGGTAAGCTTTGTACAAGTTTCTAGAGAAGCCTAGATATTTTCGAAGTTCTAAGATGCTCTACCTAATTCTGTTAGAAACCTTTAAACATACATAGGCTACCTTTTCGACTCTTCTCATTAGACAAGGCGGGCACGAATTTTGCCGGCGCGTGGTGGGCTCGAAACGCTTCTCTTTACTATTGGCAGGCTGATCACAGCACTTGCGGTCTGCCTGAGAAATCGCATGTTGAATAACACCAATTTTGGAGCAAAACATCACAAAGAGATTGGGAGCAAATCTCGACCTAGACATAAGAATAATCCTGTACGATACGTACAACGCCATTTCATTATGCATTCGTTGAAACATTATATACGCTACTTACCCCTAATACCTAATACAACCTCTGCGGCTCAAAGCTAAACCTCTGATAGTTCTCTTCCATCATCATATGATCCTTCGCATCCCAGCTGGTCGTGCCCTCACTATCCAGCGACGAAGATACCCGAGCAACATCCGAGCCCTCCGTCGATGATGCCGTCAATTTCTTGGACGAAGTGGGCCTTGAGATGTCGCTAGCCTTGTCGCCCTGCAGACTCATGTCGATGATCTTGCGGCCGTCGGTGCTGGGTCTTCGGGAAAGCGTGATGACTTCGACACTTGAAGTGCGGCGGCGAGGAATCTGTGCAGCAGGGAGAGGCTGGCGAGGTACCTCTGGCGCTTCATCGATGGTGGGTGTGGTGGAGGAGACGCTGTGCATGCTAGCATGATTCCTGAACGTCTTGAGAGCGGAATTGGGCGGGAAAGTTGAGCGCTGTTGTGGAGCCAGGGGATTCTTGGTCGGCTTGGGCTTGGTGCCGCTCAAAGAGTCGGATCTGTGTTGCACTGCATGAGTGCTACCTGGCCTGGCTATCGCAGATATCTTCGCAGTTCTCACTGCGTCGGTCTTCGCCCGTCTTGGGAGTGTGCTATACTGCTCACTGTTGGATTCTAGAGAAGCCAATGCGTCGTCAATGGCTGTACCCACGTCCACGCCGTTTAGATCGTGGTTTGCAATCTCAAACGTCTTCTTGGGAGTGCCTATCCTACTCAATGAACTTGAGTGTGAAATTGAGCTATGCGATGGTCGATGGCTTGGCAGCGGCCATTCGCTTGGTATCTCCGGGACTGGTGGGACGTCATCTGCGAATTTGATACTCCGGTCGTTGAACGCCAATTTCGTGGGACTAACTGTATCGGCTAGAGAGTAGTTGCTGCTGCGACTACTGACGGACGTGCCAGAGAGTCTCTTGACTTTCCAGTTGCCAGTCTTGCGATCGACCTCTAATGTAGAACCAGCGTATTGTAGCGAGTCGGCCAGTGTATGTGTGTCCTCGAAGATCGATGTCTCATATTGATGCAATGTCTCTGTCGATCCGTTGCGCTGCGACATGGGCACAATGGGCGCTTCGCAAGGAAGGCCTTTTTTGTTGATGGAATGGCTGAGGCTGAGATGACTGTTGATGTTAGAGGCGCTGTTGAGATTTACTCGGCTATTGCGGCCTGAGTAGTCTCCAGACACTCTTGATCCGTTCGGTACATGGAAGCGAAGGTCGACCCGAACAAGCGCGAACATGACGATTACGATGATCTCGGTGACGAAGTTGAATACGTAGAAGCATGCCTTGTGTAGATACCATGGCTGTGTGACTGGCTGGCCTGCTGAGTTGAGAAAGGGTGTCTGGGGAATCCAGGCGATTACACAGCGAAAGAGTTGTCCGGTTGTCAAAACAGCCACTGCAATAAGTAGGATTATAATGTTGACCCTGAGGCGCCCGGCACCAAACTTCTCAGTCTCCGTCCGTGGTATCAGTCCTGATATCAATACGAGGATCGCCGGCGCGAAGCAGAAGACGGTGAAGTAGGTCTGCCCGGTAAGCTGTAGAGCGCGGAACACATGCAGCTTCGTACTGCTAGCAGTGAAGAACTGCCAGATGTTGACTAGGATGATCATGATCAAAGTGATGACCAAAACCGCGAGTGCGCCGCGATGGAAGATTCGGTATGGAGTCGACCAGCCAAGGCGCTGGTGTTGGGCGCGAACTATTCGCTGCACGAAAAACCAGTCAATCATGAACAAGATGATGGTTCCTACGTACACGAAAACGTTTGCAGCGATTCCGAGACCGATATTCCGTGGGTAGCATGCCCATGCTATCCGCAGGGACATCGTAATGACACGGATCTTGCACAATCCTGTTCGATGTCAGTCGAGAAGCTATTTAGATGTAGCACGATATGGGACGTACCGAGAATGGCGCCATTGAAAATAAACTTGTGCCCGCGGCCCTTGTTTGCCTTGAAGATCTTGATGTGGATGATACCGAAGACGAGATAGAGCACCAAGAAAATCACAGTGATGGGTACATCCGGTATGACTTCTGGGTTACCTCCGAGGCCTTGATTGCGAGGAGCATACGGAGGACCTTGTGAGAGTATGCTCACTCCCTGTTGAATTGTCAGTACTGAGCCTCTGCTAGGTATGTATTCGCCATACTCACTGGCGAGCCAGACGATCCCTGAGAGCCAGACATGATCGATGGTTCCACCGAGTGCAAGCAGGTCGAAGTCGCGAGAAGCAAGCAAGACGGTCTTGACTAGACATGCAGATGGACCAGAGTATATCAGGCGTTCCAGAAGCGACATTCTGAACCTAGGCGAGTCATACGTAGCCCAGGGCGCATGTATTCCAGATAGCGAGCAAATGAATGACGACTGTGCAGTGTAAGCCGGCAGACAAAGCCTATTGAGTTCCTGGTCTAAGACCGCGCCGCTTGTGGGACTGGCCCGGGCGAACCACAGCCCGTACAATATACTTAGAGTTTACAACATCAGCCCGCGCTTTCTTGGGGTGCCGACCGTTTGTTGTGATATGCTACTCGTGTACCGCGCAAGCGGGCTGCGGCTGATCGACAAAACCTACCATCATTCAGCTGGGCGCCTCTAGATCCCCTTCAACACCCTTTCACTTGGCCTTCGCTTCTTTGCCATTGCTGGTCCTACTGTAGTCAATGAGTGAAGATGCACGGCTCATGCGATCGTTCTTCCACAATACGTCAAGATGCTGATGTTAAGCAAGGGTGGTTGTGTTCGGGTCTCCTCACAGATGCCGGAGATCTGCATGGCGTTGTTGCTGCACGATGACTGGAGGTTCAGGTGGCACCGGCTTCAACCAAGGAAGCCGGCGGCGGATGACGTTAGTATCGGCATCGCGCAATGGAAAAGCTCCGCGCGTGTACCTGAAATGGCGTAACGCGATGTGTTGTTTTCAGTGGTAGCGAAGAGCAAGAGGCAATGTCACGTGTATTCGCAAGCTGTCGAACTCTGCATGGTATTTGAAGTTTCCCCATGTCTGCGCCGGAGAAACCTCGGCACCGAAGCTTGAGCTTCGATTCTACTCCGCCATGACAGATCTACCGTTTACCACGACAATCTTCCGCACGTCTGAGCATAATCTGCAACTTCCCAAAGTCTACATCTGACGTTCCATTCACCCATTTGCAAAAGAACCCCCGAAGTGGCATGGTCACAACCGATAAAACAACACGATAGCCTCCCATACCCACACCCTTACGATGCCACCAAAACCCAAACAACGCGCCGTCGTCAAGGCCTCCAAACCCTCCAAATCCACCATCCCCTCACCCTTCACCCCCGCATCTGCTGAACTCGCCCCTCTCCTCTCCACCTTCAGCCGCGACACCGTCTACATAACGCACATCGACACGCACCCCGCCTGGTTCAAAAAGCGCATCTTCAGCGTGCCCGTGATCCTCAACCTGACCATAACCCTGATCCTCGGCCTGCGCGCATACTATATCCTGCCGTATTACGCGCGCATCCTGCTCTCCGTTATGGGCAACCTCAACGAAACAACTATATACTGGACGCAGGAAACGTGGGGTAGTATGGCGTGGAAGGTGTTTAAGCGCATGTTGAGCTTCATGCTGGATTTCCTGCTGTTTAGAATCGTCGGGCCCTGGCCGTGGTCATTTTTCTTGGAACTGCCTGGCAATCCCGTGTGGTGGCGGTGGAAAGTCGGGTTTCGCGAGCAGGAGGTGGTGATTCGGCAGAGTCGCGGGTGGGGGGGTCAGGACCTGTTGGGGTTGGAGGAGGGCAGTTCGGGGAGGGCGGGCGAGGAGAGCCCGTTTTTCAAGACGAGGATTCTGCCGGCGCTCGATGAGAAGAGGCTCAGGGAGAAGACGGGGTATTTGCTCATGGATGCGGATTTCGATCTTGATTTTTATGGCATGATTGCGGCGACGCAGTTGGTGGATCGGAAGACGGTTGCGCTGGATAAGCTGCGGAAGGCGGTGTTTGTGTATGTGGGTGATTTGAAGGCGGAGGTGGAGAATGGGCAGTGGGCGATGTGGGATTGCTCGGAGGCTGAGGGCGAAGAGTCGGAGACGGAGGCGAGGAATAAACTCATGGCGTTCAAGGACAAACTCACGGCCTTGGGTAAGGAGAGCTTGTTCTTCAAATGGGTTGAGCTGGTGCAGTTCGAGAGTAATGCCCCTGGAGGCTTCACGCCGGAAAAGCAGGCAGAGACAGCGGACAAGACGAAGAAGATGTTTGAAGCCGAGGGCGTGGATTGGGAAGCATTTAGCACTTTCATTGGGGGAGGGAACATGGCCGGAATGTAGATATGGTTTGTGGATATTAGCTTTGCATTGCATTGATACCCATTTCTCGAAGTGAGCAATAGATCTCGACATCCTTTACTTCTACTTCGCGAGTGGTCTTGGACTTGAAGTCTTTGTGCTTCAGTCCCAATATGCCTTGACCATGTGTACTCTGGCGAGACTTTAGTCACCCGCCGGCTCGAATCGGCATTTGAAGAGTACCGGTCCTGCCAGGTTCCTCGTAGTGGCGTTGTAGCTGTCCAACAGCCATAAGTCGTAAAATCATAGCTCAAACCCGAGCTCCATTCCCTTCACCTCCTCACACCTTCCCTCTAATCAACTTCCCCAATCCCAACCCCGACGACCTCTTCTCCCTATCCTCCCTACTCCTCGGTCGTGGGCTTCCATGCCTGGACTCTGCCACCTCCGACGCCGGCGACGCCTCGCGATGCCTCCTGGACACACGCTTCGACTCGGAGCTACCAGTGGAGGTAAGCGTATCACTCCTCTTCCTCAGCTTGCGCACCGGCGTAGGCGAAGCCGTTCTCTCCGCATGAGCGCGACTAGCCGAGGACGTCGCCCTCTTCCTCCTTTCGATCTTATCAGAGTCGGGCGAGACAGCAGCACGCACGCTCCTCTCCACCGGCCTATCCATCTTAGGCGGCGTAACGGGTCTCTCCATAACCACACTCTCCAACTCGTCGATATTCACACAAATCTCCCTCTCGACCTGCACATTCTTCCTGCGGGGCGGCGAAACCGTGCGTGCGCGCTGCTTGCTGTAGCTCTCAAGAAACTTCTCGACGTCCCGCTTGTTCGCGTCGGTGCAGATGAGGCGGAAGACTTCGACGGCGATGAGCGAGGTCGCGATGTAGGAGATGAGGAAGCCCAGGCGCGACCAGAAGGTGGGGTCGAGCAAGAAGAGGAGGAAGGAGCCGTACATCGTTGCTGATGTGGAGTTGAGATATGAGGGAGAAAGATAGACGTAGAGGTGGGAATCGAAACAGAAATGATGGATGGTAATATAGTCGTATCCTCTCAAGCAAGGCACTCTCTTCCCCACCACAGACTCTTCGTCCTCTTATCAGTCCGCAGCAATATCTCTCTGCAGTGCGATGGCGCAGACATAGAAATCGAGGCAGTGTAACAACCAACTTTTTAACCAACTTCCAACACTGGGGGGCCTCGACCCCCCAAATACCTCCCGCGCCCGCGTCTCAAGTCCGTATCTCCCCCATGTCGCGCCGCGCGCCTGAACCCCCAAATTAAAACTCCCTCCGACGTGAAGGACTGCGGAGTTTGAAACCAATCAGGGGGAGTTTCAGTTGGTGTGTCTCACGTTCGAGGATGGAGGGGCGGAGCGAAGCGAGGCCAGTGGTGCGTGATGAACAGGGGGTCTGCGCTTACATCTGGGCAGCGCCTAGCGAAGAGGCGTCCAAGCAGCGAATGAACTTGACGTGAGCTGCTTCCCTCGGCTTCTGGAGTCGTAGGGCTAAGGTTCGTGGGGAAATTACACACAGGGTTTGGAGCTGTCAGAGTTGCGACCGTCTGTCGAGCTAGAGGTGGTAAGCTATTGAATCGCTAGATTTTCGACACCATGAGGCGTGTAATTTACCCAGGTCGCGTGTCGCGTGCGATTTGCGCGTGAGGGGATCTGAATCAAGAGTTTGTGGGAAAGCACATGTGAATGTTGAAAAAAGGCCCGGAAGAAGTCGTCAGCTCACAAGGTAACCCTGTCCACGCCAGAAAGAAGTAAAGGCAGGTCAACCGTGGGAAGTTTGAAATATGTGGAATATTGATTCGAATCGATCATGCAAAGCTTCTTACTGGTTCTTTGGAATATCCAAAACATCCGGAGTAATGATACACCAAAACACCTCGCTGACCCAAGCAAAACTAAACAACGACATGACATGTGCTACCGAATAACTTCATCACCCAGCATACTCTGCTCCCACACAACTTCCTCAGCAACATGGCTGCGCGCCTCCCACGCCGCCGCCGTACTCCTCGCGCCGTGTTGGAACGCCGCAGCAGCATCGTACCCACTCCATGCCGGACTCGGGATCCACCAGAATAAGTTCCGAGACACGAGTGTTGGGATAACGAACGGGAACCGCGGGGCGTTCTCATTCACTGAGAAGCGATAGGGCGAGAAGTTCGCATACGGGTGCTGACAGTACAATTCGCATGCGATTTCCTCGCTGAGCCACCATGTGAGTAGTATTAGGAGGAGAATGCTGAAGGTGGTGAGGCCGCCGAGCGTGCGCCAGCTAGTACCTGCTCGTTTGCTCTTGAGTGCTGGGTTCCAGACGATTTGTTTCGATTTTTGGAGCAGGGAGTGGTGGCCGGATGCGGCGCAAGGGCAGGAAAGGATGACTTTGTCGCCGTCGGTGGGGTCTTCGCTGTGCTCGACGCGGTCCTCCACGCGCTTCATGCCGCGGCTGGCGTCCCTGATGCTGGTTCGGGCGGCACGGAGACGGTCGTTCATGCGGTGGAGGTGCAGGAGTTCTTGCTGACGTTGGCGTTCGGCGTCGTTGCGGGGTGTGATTGTTGGGAGTTGGAGGCCGAGGAGAGTATCTTCGTCGAGTTCACCCTCGGGCGGTGATGAAATCAGGTCCTCGAGTGAATTTATTGTTGAGTCGCCAAAGTCTGCTGATTCTCGCCTGCCATGCGCCTTGGCTTCCTGGACGAGGGCCTCTAAAGCAGATTTCGGAAGCTGAGGCCGGACTGCTTCAGGAACTGGAGCCTCGACGACTTCTTCTACTGTAGGCGCTTTTAACTTCTGAGGACTTCTATTCTTCTGTGGCGAGCTCTTCTTGGGTGAGTTTGATGGTGATCGTGCGATGCTGATGTGCTTGCGTATTGTTCGAGGTCCCGGAGTGTCTACCCAAGCACCCGTCACTACTGGTGTTTTGGCCTCGAGTGGCCGTCGCTCCGTTGGCATCGGCGTGACATCAACATCCTCGATTTCCCTCTCTGGTTTCGGCACTGTTGGCGCTATAGGCTCTTTCGAAGTATTCTTTGCTTCGTCCTCTTCCTCCTGCTGTGTTGATACAGGCTCAGTGGGCATTTCTGGTTCCGGCTCTTCTTTGTATGTATGCTGCTCGATATGCGCTGAAGCCGGACGTGATTCGATCGCTACAGGCTGTGATGAGCTGTTCAACTGGCTCGCTGGTGCGGTCTGCGGCCGTGACGCTTCTACCCGTCCTGGGCTTGGTGTATTTGACGCCCTCGCCAGCCGTCGAAGTAGGTCCTGTGAGTCCTCTCTACGGTGTCGCAGCGGTCTTGATGGCCGTGGTCGTGTCCCCGAAACCGCCTCTTGTTCCCACACGCTCACTGTTTCGGTGCTCGTCTTGTACACGGCTACTGGCGAGTTTTCCTTGCCAGTGCCCGTGACCGGCTGCGACTTTCCAATCGCCTGCCACGAATTTGTCCTCGTCCGTAGCCGTTTCCCAGGCGAAGATGAACCTTGCGCCGTAGGTTCGCCAATATCTGCATCCTTCGTAGGAGGTGGTACTCGCGGTCGACGCGAGCTTTCTGATGGGCTCTCTGGTATGGTGTCCGCCTTCAAACTCTCCGCTTCTCTCTGCCGTATATCGTCTAGCATAGTATTTCGTGGTATGTATGGTGTAGAAGCAATAATAGAAGCTTCGTTCAGCTCAAAAGTCAGATCCCACTCAGCAGATCGGTCGTGGCGCGGCGTGCTCTTATGCGACAGCGGACTGTCTTCGATTGATGGGCGTGCACGGTTATCGTCCATCTGGTCATCGTACAGACCATTCACTGTATCGTCTGCAAGAGGTGGCGTCTGTGCCTGCTCATCGTATGTGATTGTTCTCATCCAGTTCCGGTTCGACCTGCTCTTCCTGCCCCATCCTGCCGGCGCGTGTATGGCAGGATCGGAGCGCGCCGAGCCGCTGCTGCTGGGTGGGCTTTGGAACTTCACGTGCGCATTCGTTTCGGCGACGGCATGGTTGCGCGCATTGTTCCGCTCGAGGTTATCCAGGGTCAGGCCGACGCGTGGTTGTGTCCGCGCCTTTCTGAAGGCTTGCACTCTGCTGCCGCTGTGTAGCGCCTCTTTCAATCGCCGTTCGTCGCGCGCATTCTGTATCATGCGCCTTTCAAAGTCGTCATCTGCGTCTTGGGAGCTCAAGTCCTGTATGTCTTCATGTTCCTCCATGGCAGCATCGCTTTGGGTAGTTGTGATATGGGCGTGGCGCGTGTTGGAGTCTACAAGTGACAATCGTGTTAGCAGTGCACGCGACTAGGTTACGATATGTCAAGTTTCAGATCATCGCGTCCAAAATGAGTTGAAGTGAAGCAAGTTGGAAATGTGTGGAATGCTCCCGAGTGTGAGTTGACGTACGGGCAGAGAGCGGGGCGAGTGGCTGGAGGGGTCGACGCGTCGTCATTGAAGAGCAATTGTCTGTGTGGGGGGGCGCATAGTAGGTCGTGCAATATAGCTATGGAGGGAAAGATTGTGAAGCGCAATGTTTTCCAAAATGCTCAAACACCATCGCATTGTTTTCATTCGGCGACGCGTTGTGACTTTCGTGATGGCACGTGCGTGTCCCTAATGATCGCCACAGGGATACCTAGGCGTTCGGTCCCAGCCGCTGCCAACGGTGTGGTTCACGGTTCTAGCCACAGCCTCCATGTTGATAAGTTGCAATACGTGCTATAATAACTTTCACGGAGATTTCGAGCATATCAATTGAAATTCAAAACGCGGGTATCTACACTTACACCATCCGTCACGGCTCCTGGTCATCGATCGCCTTCAGTCTCCTCTCCACCATCTCTGGATCAGCATTGCCCTGTTCGTCCCTCCAAGCACGCAGCACTTCCTCACGCATCACTCGTCGCGGCGCACGCTTCCCTGAAAACCTATTAGCTACACTGACCAAAGTTGATGTAGCGAGCGTCTTACCTGTGAAGAGTTCAAACTGCGCAAATGCTTGTTCAGGTAAGAAATCAAGACCATCGAGATATGTCCAAAAAGACCCCTTCTCGCGTACTTGCAACATCAACGGAGTGTTGAGTGTCTTGTATGCAATCTCCATAACTACTCCCCCCGTGGGACTGCACATCCATGCCGGTGGTAGCGTGAATTGAGCTGCAGGACCGCCGTCTATCGGATCTGCTGGTATACACGAGAGGATGATGGTAGGTTGGCGAAAGCTCTCAGGCCAAGCATCGTCACGCGTTTGCAGAACATGAAAGTTCAAGCCCTGTCCTTGTAGCTTCACAGAAGGTGCAATTCCAGCCGTTGTCGCGGACGCAAGACGCGTAAAATGGGCAACAAGCTTCTCTGCTTTGTCGACAGTCCTGTTGAAGATGACAATATTCTTTACTCCGAGTTGGAGCAACGCATACACAGCTGCTCTAGCCATGCCACCTGCTCCAACAACTAGACTGGAACTTTTGGGTCGTACTGCATTTGCCGGAGAAAGTCCTCGTCGCACACACGAACGAATACCGATCCATTCCGTATTGTCGCCATACAAGGCCTGCACCGGTCCGGACTGGTTGCGCTCTTGGAATAGCTCTAGCTCACTGGGAATACTGTTATTGGCCTTCAGGTTGCGAACAGGTATCAATGTATTCACAGCGCCGATCGCTCGAGCATGTTGGCTCAAGGAATCGGTCAGTGATATGACCTCCACTTTGTACGGTTGGATGACAATTGAACCACCAAAATTCGACTCGCGCACCAGCTCCTTGAGACTGTTCAAAGACGAGCTTTGCACGCGATGGAAGCGGTGCGGCATCCCGCACGTCTCGTAAGCAGTATTGTGCATGGCCGGTGATACGCTGTATCCCAAAGATGCACCAATGATGTAGATTTGCATCGGGTCAAACGCAAATGAGGCGTAGAGAGACTGCGTCAACTCGCGAGCAGTGACCCATGGCATCTCTGGGTTACGCTGTGCCAGTGTAGAGAACGTGGGGCTCCTCTTAGCTGAGCTGGGAATCACGGGCACAAGATGATGGCTAAAGCATAGAGATCGACGACCAGCTTTCCCAGTGGTGTAGCATGTCAACGGAATCGGTTGGTCTCGCATGGCTTTGATCTCGTATCTCAGCTTATGAAGGAAGTAGTTATCGTCGGAAGCCTCAGCGGAACGACTGAAGCGAGCGAGTGCGCAGCCAAGTTGAACGGCCATGTCGTATTGCGTACTCCAAAAGGCATCAGCCCAGGGTTTTTCAACATGCAGATGCCCAACAACTTTCGTGATCCCTTTTGCCGCAAACATTCCGGTGAGCGCCTCCTTCCCGATGGACATATCGAAAGAGATGAACTCCGGCGCGGTGCGTAGGCTTTGATGCACACAGCTGACGTAGTTTGAGTGACTATCGCTCGCACCCAGCCGCGGAAGAATGTGAAGTATGATAGGCACCACAGTGCTTCTCCGAACTTTAGAGACACAAAAGCTGATGTCAGACGATGTTGCAGTGTCGGAGTCGATGACAATTTCGAAAGCATCAGCGCCAACTTCGAGGTTCTGGATATTGGATTCTTCTGCTAACAAATCTGGCAAGGGCACCTGTACCGCACATGTGTACGTCCTGAGCTCCGTCGCTACATCTGAGAGTGGATAGCCCGGCTCCAGTGGCGGTATTGTGGTGATTGCAGGGCCATGTGGATCATTGCTGGAAGTGATCAGTGAAAGGAATTTGAGAAACGTTCTCTGCGCTCGCTTCAGTGTGAGAAAAGCTGGCGCTTCGGGCGAGCATGCGAGAAGTGCATTGCGGCTGGCTTTTGTTTCTGCAATGTTGAAGAACTCGTAGTTTGAGCAACGCCGGAGGATGGGTGCCGTGAAGTCCAGCATGTCCTTGAGCTTTTGCAGCTCAATTCCACCAAGATAGTCGTGGATTTCATGAAGGTCTCGTATGATATGCACAACTGGATGTGTCTTGGCAAAATCTTGCATGAGCATTTGTCCGTTTCGCTCAAGGGAGCCTCCATTGCATATGATGATCGCGCCTTTATCGTGCAACTGCAATGTAGTCTGAAGGAGCTCCTCTTGCCGCAAGTTGTGGTTGGCTGCGCCGAACTGCTTGCGGTATCTTGCAGTAGAAAAGCCAGTTGCTTCCTGGAAGAGTGCATCGATGTCGACTACTCGTCTTCGGCAGGCAATGGATGCAATCACAGCCAGTGTCGACTTCCCTGTTCCCCGCATACCAAGCAAGACAATGGAAGCATCTTGTTTGAAGTTTCGGCGAACGTCGCCATTGTGTAGTGCCCCTGGTGCAGGCGTGTTTCGTTGAGTAGAGTATGCGCTTGAGCTTCGTGAAGCTGTGGCCTGTTAGCTGAAAGCAATCTCTGATGAGAAGGATGCTTTAACGGATGTCATACAAGTTGCCTCTGCAATTGCATTCCTCAAGTGTGACGCAGATGCGTCGTGGCCGGGAGTGTGCGCAGAGACTATGCCGACTATACCATCGTCGCTCATGGTTGCGAAGGACCTCTTTGTGCCCACTACAGCTGAGGCCATTGCAATCATGTCAGAGGTCCAAGAGATATTCGCTCAGAGCGCAAAACACAAATCAGTCTGGTGTGCATATTATCGCGATATGTAATATATCAAGGCTGAGTCCTGGTGGTGCCATGGCGCGACTCGGTGGGGAAGATCACGGTAGATGCGTCGTGGGTGGAAGCCAGGGTTCGCGCCGCGCTTTCCCTTTGCCTCGAAGCGAGATCGGATGAGTGTTTTTCCCTACCAATCTGAGACCATCCCTTTCCGCTCCCCAACCGCGCTCATCAACTCTTCGACAATTAGCTTTGCTCGCATCAACCGCGATGAGGGCATGCAAGTGTTGAACCTCTCCAATCCCTCATGTGTTGCGACCAGGACCTGACCGCTGCCCGGCAGTCCTGCACATCGCGCTGAGCTACAAACTCAGGGAGCTGTTCAATCTTTGCCTTCTCTTTCTCACGCCATCGAATGAGGTAGTCGGTTAGCTCAATGCTATGTCGGCAGGAGCACCAAAACGTCGCGCGACCCAAGTTGCAGATAAGCCTGTCAAACGAACCAGGGTTTCCAGAGCATGTGACCAGTGTCGCCTAGCAAGAGAAAAGTGCAATGGATTGCAGCCCACCTGCTCGACATGTTCTACATCTAGGAGAGCATGCACTTACACAGCCAACGTAAAGAAGAGAGGCATTCAGCCAGGCTATATTCGTGCTCTGGAGCTAGCCCTTGCCTACCTCTTCCAGCATGATCCGGAAAACGAGGCCTTAGTGCATGACCAGTTGGCGCAAAAGGGCTCATCCTCTCTGTTGTTGAGTCGCGACTCGAAAGAGTCAAACAAGCTTCACAGACGATGGCGGAAGGCTCGTTTCTATACCGATGTCGACAAGCTTCTTTCAGGCGGCGAGCCATCGAGGCACGATCAATCAGAACCGGTATCGTCGGATAGTGACGATGAGTCAGCTGCAGAAGATCCTTCTTCTGCTGCTGCGTTCGTGTCGACTAATACTCGAAGTCCCCTACAAGTGCAGAACCAGTCTGCTTCGATCCGGAATCCCTGTCAGTCTCATTCCACCCCATGCCCTCAAACAGGGCTGCATGAACGTACAATCCTGCCGTCAGACAGCTGGAGACTTCTGGAAATATACTTTACCTACAGTCAAGCATGGTTGCCAATCTGTTCGAAACAGGATGCTTTGAGGTCATTGTATTCGTATCCGACCGAAGGCATTGTTCTTTCTTCGAAATCCTCTGGCTCAGCTCACCATGCAGAGCTATTCAGTATCCTAGCTGTGGCCAGCATGCACGACACGGCCGACCCAAATTCGGTGAAGCAACCAAATTTTGCGCATACTTTACCGGATGAGCTGTGCGCGACAGCTAGATCTTTGATACCGGAAGAGGTGGCCCTTTTTGGTGTCGGTCATGTCAAAGCTCTGCTTAACATTGCTCTCGTCAGCCTCAATCGAATGTCCCCTCAAACTGCGTGGTTACTCGTGGGACTTGCATCTCGCACTCTACAAGTCATGGATCAGCCTCTGCTTGACGCCAGTTCGACCTACAAGCATGTACTCCATGGGTGCTTCCTATTAGATAGTCTAATCGCTATGCATCTTGGCCAACGCCCATATCTCCACGTGGACGAAGCCCGAAGGCTCGGAAGCATAGACGAAGATGGCCTTGATGAATGGCAACCTTGGCTAGGCGCCCTCGCCTCAGGTCAGCAACCCAGAGCACCGACTATGGCTCTCAGCAGCTTCAACGCCATAGTGGATCTCATCAGCTTGCTGAGCAACAATCGCAAGCCCACAGCAGAAGCGCTAACGCTTTTGGGGCGCTGGGAATCTTCTTTACCCGTCAAATTGGATTTCATTCGTACTTTGGGTACATCCGAGACTCTCAATCCGGCGGCGATTCTTCTGAGGCTGACTTATTATTGTACATGCTTCGTCTTGACTTCGTCTGAGCAATCGCTTCGGTGGTCACTAGAACTACTCGAACGCGCTCAAACCGAGATTGGCTGGGGGTTCTTACCACCGGTTCTCCCGATCCTATTCGGAGTGGTTCAGCAGTGCAGTGCCGAAATTTCCCTAGGGCGTAGTGTGCATGATCGCCTTGCCCAGGTACAAGTTGCTATAAATGCAGTCTGGCCGAGAATGAAGCTAGGCACATCTACGGTCCAGACCAACACAGCTACGAGACCCATGTCAACCGAACAAAGCCTCCCGCAGCCATTCTCCGGACTCCATGCGGTGACCGAGGCCTTCCCGCTCCGCCCTGTCTCAGCCGACATGCAGCCAGCAAACCCATCGACTGGGCATATCGATCCAATCCTGGATCTTGCATCGTCCAATCAGACAGGTCTCCAATACCAGCAAATGCCGAGCGACCTTGAAAGCTTCTTTGACGAGCTAGCATCTCTAGACACTGGGAATGATGTGGACAACCAGCCGCAATTCATGCAGAATTTAGGATTTGCGCCAGGCGCAAACATGGCCGACTTGTTCAGCGAATACACCACGGCGTTTATGTCGAACAATGACAGCGATGGTGTGAGCCTGGATCATTATGGCTTTTACGAGGGTCAATTGGGATGATAGTCAGCGTTGTCATGACACATGTTTGACATCGTTGCTTTCAAAACATACGCAGATGCTCACTGCAACTTTTTCCCAATGTTCCGGGGGGAAGCCAGTGCGTCGAGGTACACGCCACCACTTGCTGCCACCCTCATAGTGTCGGTATGTCCATCGCACACCGGCAAAGTTTGCAACACTTCTACGAAGATATGACTACTATGTGCGAGGTCATTTTATCCTTCTAACGGTTTTCTCCAGGTGCTGGAAATGAACTATTGGTAATGTCCGGATGTACCGAGACGGTATGTCGACATGGCGACACGACAAAGCCTATGGCGTTCTAGGTCTTAGCAGATCTTCAAATTTTACGTTCGGTGTCGACTATGGCAGCTCCTATATATACGTCTGTCGAGGGACTACAATTGAGGCCTCATAGCCAGCGGAAAATTGAATGCACCGATGGGTGAACATCCAGACGCATCCAGTAATGCGCGTCAGAATGCGTTGACGCGCATGTAAGCGACCGGCGTCTGGACAGGATCTTCAGGGGCGATAGATTGGAATGCCTCCGACTGGTTGGCGAAAGACCGGGCCAGGATATTGTATAAGTTGTTCAAACCAAGTTACACGCCCTCTAGCAACTGCAACCCTCGCATCGAAGTATGCGATTGTGACTAAATTCTCGGTGTGGCAGGACGAATTGTCGACCACATTATCTTCGGAGTTGATGAGCCTTAGGATAAGGACTTCTTTGGCTGTTCTAGTCATTTGTGTGCTATCAAAGAACAATGACGCACTCAGCACGCACACAACGTCCAGTGTTTCAACGGATTCTGGCGTACACTTCTCGCTAACAACATCATCCTACAACAAAATCCGGTGGATGTCTTTAACACATACGTGCCTTTGGGGGACAGCGACGAACCTGAGCGACCGAAGCCACGAGCAGAAACCAGAGATATGTTCGCATTCATTCTCTCGCGGTTTTAGAAACACCCGGAGTTGTGCTATTTCAAGAGACGATTCCTAGGAAGCTTCCTGCAGTCGCTCGAATCAATGCTTCAATCATGTGAAGTACATCTGAGCGGCGAGGATACGTGACTGCGAATGGCAACATAGCTCTGGCGCTGGAGAATACAAAAATTGGAGATCTTGTGGCTGTCCTTTTCGGCGGATCTACACCATTCATGCTGAGTGAGATTCATCAAGAGTCGGATGGCGCGAACAAGCAACACAGACTGCTTGGCGATTGCTACGTTCATGGCTGCATGGACGAAGAGCTGGTTGAAGGCGCCCAAACAGATGAAGGTGAGATGCTGGCCTTGAAGTAAGACGGTGCTCGAGACAGATCTAATAAATGCAAAGCACCATCGGCAACAGAGCATGAAAACCACGTTCAAGACGAGTCCCCCAATGTGCCCTGTTGCTCAAGCAGGTATTCACTGTTGTGCGCAGCAGACTGCCAGCAATGCTCTGACCGGTCTCCGCGCATCCCACTGGTCTCCCAAGCGTCTTAGCAAACACGGCGAATTTTTACCGAAGCTTGAGCGACGTCAGGGATCATACCCCAGCCGTCAGCCCCAACGCGCGAAACGAAGAACGCTGTGGGTCCCCGTAGCGTGCTTGGAGCAACGGCTCCCGATGCTCGTGGAAAATGTACATGGGCGGCATGGTGTGAGACAGTTCGAGAGCGATGAACATGACACCGGCGATTTTACACCGGCGCGCATGCCATTGCACTGCCTCATTTTCATATTCACCTTGTATGCTCGATGCATAGACAAAATGGTTCACGGATCGTGGAACATTGCCAGCTTATATCCTCGCTTGCGGATATGTCAGCCGGTGACCGAGAGTCGGTTGCCGACTGCGACACAGCATACTGCATTGACTGTTTGCTTACTCCTGCGATGTGTGAAGCTTGGTATCAGGTCATGTACAGTCAACAGTCGCATTGACCACAACATGAAAGAATCGAAGTCTGAAGATCGTGATCAGATGAGGAAAAAATTGTGAAGCTGTGGTATGACGCATATAGCTAGGTTGTGCCCTGCATAATTCCAGGTACCAGACCCAGCAATTGCGGACGAGTTCTCCAGGAAAAATTTGGCCACGATTGCGGCGTAGAGATTCGGACGCGCCCCCGAAGCACATATTCAATCTTGATTGCCATATACAGCTTAGCAGTTACTAAAAGCAACCTAGACATCACCTTTCGGGACTAGGTCGGAAACATCAGAGTGAGATGACCTTGATTTCCAACGCAGCCACGCAATCAACCGGTGGAGGTAAGCCTCATACGCGCCGATCCGCTGCAAGAATGCTCGATTCACAAATCGAATCATCAAGACCACCAAGTCTTTCTCGCGCCCAAGGCCTTCCAGGCCAATCTCGAAGCGTAAATAGTCTGCGTATGCCAAGACAAGGCCCTGTTACCCCACAACATTCGGATCGACCGGCGCCCTGGAGCATCTGAATGGACCTCAAGTTCTGCAGTCAAGCGAGCCGTTCAAGTCTATTGAAAGTGTTTCGTAATAACATCTTGGCCAAAGAAACTGTAATGGTGCGGCAAAGAGAGAAGCAGAAGAGTAAGAGACATGAAAGCGGGTGTAGACTGGGGCCAAATTGTATGACATCGTAAGACGGCCGGTTGCAAGGGTGAATGTTCCCCAGGATGGAGCACACAGCCTCAATTGCCCTTTCAATTCCTCCAAGCACGCGGTTGCCAAGTTTGCTAGCTTCTGAGCACGCCACGGTGACCGTATTGTATGCGCTCTGTCTAGTCTTTGTTTGGCTCGTCAATACCCTTGGCGATTATCGTCAAGGGCCCAGTGGAGAGCGTACGATGGCATCACCTGAAGCTCGGTTACCGTGCCCAAGCTATGGTACTCATCGGGCAAGGGTGTAACACTTGTCTGTCATCCAATGCTGCGGGCAGGTGGCGTTTTTTGACACGCGCCTGGGAAATCATGGCAATGCCTGCTGTCGCCTGGTCGGTGGTATCTTCGGTCAGAACGAGCCTTGCGTAGTATATATTCTGGCGTGCCCTCGTGGAGACAAATTTCTCCATCAACATCTGCCTCAGGACATCTCCACACTCAAACTACACGAAGCCTAATTCCACTTTCGCTCATCATCAACATGTTTGTCAAGCAGCTCTCCCTCCTCGCTCTTGCGAGCCAGGCGTTCGCACAGAACACTCCCTCCCTCGCGCAGGCCCTGAACTCGTCCACCGACTTGACCACATTAAGCACTGTCCTCGGATTGGTTCCGGAGCTCGTCACTGCTCTCGGTAGCGCGCAGAACATTACCATTCTGGCACCTTCAAATGCTGCGTTCGCAAAGGTCGACAACGCAACTCTGTCTGCTCTCCAGTCCAACACCGGACTTCTTACTGCTCTCCTTCAGTGTAAGCCTAATCGAGCAATTGCTTCATTAACTCGTGCTGACTTTCAAAGACCACGTATTGAACGCCAGTGTCCCATCCTCCGCCATTACCAACACCAGCGCATTCGTGCCTACGCTCTTGACTAACCCTACTTTCACCAATGTACGTAACCAATTTGCATTTAAACGACTAAGTGAGCCATGTCTAACTTCACTTCAGGTTACTGGAGGCCAGGTCGTCAGCGCGAAGACTGCCAATGGCGGAGTGTCCATCTTCAGCGGACTCGCCATGAACTCTTCCGTCACCACTGCTGTAAGTGAATTGGATACGCAAACGTTTTACCGCGACTAATCGTCTCTAGGATGTTGCTTTCACCGGCGGTGTTATCCACATCATCGACACGGTCCTTACCATCCCCGAGACTGCTTCCAACACTGCTATCGCCGCAGGTCTCTCTTCCCTCGCTGGAGCTCTTACCGCCGCCAACCTTGTTGAGACCGTCGACACCACCAAGGATGTCACCATCTTCGCTCCCAGCAACGCTGCTTTCCAGGCCATCGGCTCCGGTCTTGGTAACCTTACCACCGAGCAGGTCACCGGCATCCTTACCTACCACGTCGTTGCCGGAGCCGTCGGCTACAGCAGCGGTCTGACCAACGGTACCTCCCTCCAGACCGTTAATGGCGCCAACTTGACCATCACCATCGTCGACGGAAAGGTCTTTGTCAACGGTGCTCGCGTCATCACCCCTGACGTTCTCGTCGCCAACGGTGTCGTTCACGTTATCGACAAGTAAGCAAGCCCAGTATCATTGCATGCGATTCATTAACTAACAATTCCTCCAGCGTCCTCAACCCTGCCAACGCTTCCATTGCTGACCCTTCTGCTTCCGCGGGCTCCCCTGCCTTCAGCGGTGCCTCATCTGTCTCTGAGGCTCCCTTCACATCCGGTGTCCCCACCGCTAGCAAGACCCTTGGTGGTGGTGCCGCACCCACCGGATCCGCTGCCTCCAGCTCCGCACCTCCTGCTTCAACTGGCGCTGCTACCCAAAACGGCGCTGTCGGTGTTGGTGCCCTTCTCGGTGCCGCTGCTGTTTACTTCTTGTAAGCGCGTCAAGAAGTGCGAGATTCGCACAACGGAGAAAAGTGAAGATTGCATGAGCCTGTAGAAGGCATGGAAACGAACTTCGAGTTTGAGCTTGAATGAGAGAGGATGATTATGGTCATGAGGGATACGGAGCGCAGTAATATACCAAAGTGATATTTCGAATTCGATCAATATGTTCTGCAAACTACTCTCCACCATTTCACACACGATCGTGATGTTGATGAGGTGCTTCCAAGAGGTCGTATACACTACAGAGCTGAAAGTATCATGTAAGTCATCCAAAATCTTCCCATTGACGAGTGTTGACAAGCAATGAGACATCACTGTAACGGATGCTCAGCCGCAGACCAATAATGACATCGTCCATCTCCCTTAGCTCATGAGCATTTCCTCCCGCACTATATCTCAAACGAATTCACTTACGCGTCCATCACAGTGCTCGTTGCGACATCAACGTCGCGTCCATCTCGCGCCGCCGATCATTGCCATTCATGTACATACCCGGGAGCGTCGGTACGATCGATCCGCCAGCATCCATCTTCAGCACCCTACAGGACACTAGTTATTCACGACATTTTAGTGCTGCATTCGATGTTACTGGATGAGGCAGGTTCGCGAAAGAGTTGATGTTTTGAAGGAGGTTAGGGTGGTGATCATGGTTTGTTCGATTGCCGTTTACGAGACGAGCATGCTGGATGTGCTATTGACACGTTCGCAGCGTTGTTTTATTGACATCACACAGGGAATCTTGGTCGCCTCGAATCTCAAATCTGCTCTGTTGCGCACGATAAAGCGGTGATGGTGCGCGATAGCCTTCGAAGTTCAATGCACATAGCGCCCTGCCGGCAAAGTCTCCGGTGCGCCTGAAGCCTTCAATACTTTTACCGTGAGGCTTGAAGCTAGATTCAGGGGTCGCGAAGCAAAGCGAGTGTTTCACCAGGACGGGTACCTGCATTTGCGAGGTCCACGCCATATCGCAAACATTGCGTTTGCTGTGACGCTGTGCCAGAACGGGTGATGGTATGCTCCAGGGACGCTGAGATCGGTCAATTCACAAGGGAGGACCCATCCAGCGGCTGATCTATGGCAACTCTCTTTCCTATGTCGACGAGTCAGCTTGTCGATCGTGAAAGCAATTGCCTCTCCGCAGGCATACTCGGTCGTAAAAGCCCATCTCCATTATCTTACTTGCTGATCAGTGCTAGGACTTGAATGTGGAATCGACGACGTAGATTGATCGTCTAACTGCACATTTGAAGGCTTGAAGATCGTCTTCGGAAGTTATATAGTGGCCGCCCGCAATTGCATCGTTCACTGGCTAAGGAATATTGCAATAACGGGCGGGAACTCCCTGGCCGCAAGCTGGTGAAATGACGTAGTATCATACAGTATGTGCAGTCTTTGAGCCGGCTCATCGCATGCCGACCATCGGACGTGTAGTTGGTGGAGGTGCAGAGGAGTCCCTCGACTATCCCGATCAACGTGCAGTTCGACGGGAATCAGTCGGAGGTGAAGATCAAGCCCGAGCTTTCGATTCGCGAACGGGTCGGAAGATGTGGGTCCGTACGCCGAACTTACCACCACACTTTCAAGCCTTCCACATCACAAACTTTGGCCAGATCTTCAGCCGTTGTTAGAGGCTTTGGTGGGCGAGTCAGGACTCAGGTTTCCTATATGACGCTTCACAAGTCGTTGATTACCACATATTGCCGGTCCGAGGATCAACACCATGGGCACATGAGGACCAGCATGAAGGTGAATTGCTTGCCAAACGATGCTACAATTCTTGAAAGTATGCGCAAAGTATGAGCATACATTCAGCCATATTATGGCAAAAGTGGCGCGCTCAATTTCAATTGCATTGCCTGTGCTGCGAGGCTGGGCCATCACAAGCGATTTGGCGTACCGGTAGTGCATGGCCCATGAATCGACAAGGAGTATTTTGGTACCAAAGTATGATTCGCAGATCTTCCCCACAGTGGCTTTCACCCGACATTACGCTGCTACTACCCATGGCTTACGTGGGATATATGACCCAGCGCCTCGGACACTTTATTGTTGTGTGGTAGTGCAACTCACTTGTACTGAAACTGTGCACACATCTTATGTCTTTATGCGCACATTCCACCACAACATCTGAAACTTCAAGGGTAGCACACGATCTGGACTGCTGATTTTGTTGCTTTTCTCTTTCCCCCATCTCTTCGTCACAGCATAGCGCGCGGTGTCAAATATGTTCGGCTTTCTGACACCTAAGAAGGACAACAAAATCCGTGCCTATACTGCACTGTAGGTTTCCCTGCCACTTCTTCGCTCAACGCAATATCTCGTCAGGTCACAGCGGGCTGATAGTTGGTAGTCCTGGCTCTCCCACATCTTATGTTGCGGCAGTCACCGAAAAACGACAATGTGCCCATGTTTCAACAACCACGTTGTACCCAACGACGTCCGAGCCCGCGACTATCTCGATATCTGCTTTCGGTAGCTCATCATATCCTGTCTGGGATGAAATACCACATCTTACGAAGACATCGTCATGGGGACTCGAACGGCACAGGAAGCAGCGACATTCGGGAGCTGGAGGGGGCCGGCTTCCAGCGAACGTATTCAAGCACCTCCCAAGAGAAATCTACGATTGCATTATTGCGCAACTGGAGATGATACATCTCGATCAAGAAAGGCCATGCTCAGTATGTAATCTCAGAGACCTTCACAGCCTATCTCTGGTCAGCCGCGCTTGGGATAAAGCCACTGTCACGCCAATGTAAGTCTTGTCATACTTCAGAAATGCATTGAGATCATCTTTCTGTATGGAACAAGATCATTGACTGACAGCATATAGGTACCGCAACGTTCAGTTATTCGCGAATGAGGATTATAGGGGCACGGGCCGACTTAGACTTCTACGCCGAACGCTCCGCGACCGATCTGTGCTAGCGCGACAAGTGCTCGAACTGCAAATGCCAGGGTTCCAGGCGTTGTATCAAAATGCCGCAATAGAACAAGAGGAGATCGTCTCTTTAGTAGCCTCTCTCGTCATGGCTTGTCCAAACCTTGAGCAACTTGTTGGGTTCAACATAAGATCGTCCGCTCAAGTTTTTGATCGCCTCTCACACGCTTTATCCACGAGGAGCAGACTCAAAGAGAAGGTGTGGATGCTGAAGGACTCAATAACCGAACTGAGCGATGACGGAGACGACGGAACAAACGAATACTATGTTGAAGCCTGCGATCCGACAGAAAGATTTCTCGAACTTAATTCCAACCATGCGCTATTGAAGACGTTAGTTCTGCATCAAGAGGATGCTCTAGCTGCTACGACTTTGAATTTTCGGGCTATAGTTGGTACCATGAGGCTTTTACCGAATTTGCGAGATTTGTCGATATCCGGGCTTTCTGAAAGCTCCTTTACAAACATGACGCTGAACGCTCTTCCACCGGACCTACACTCTTTGCGACTCGAAAACCTCCCTGGAATTGATGACAAAGGCCTCCAGCGATTTGCTAATTCGCAGGCAATGAGTTCTATCAAGACTCTATTGCTCATCGATCTTGAGGTGTCAAATCTAACCACTATTTCAGGCATACTCTCAGCTCATTCCACCAACCTCGAAGAATTTTCCCTTGCTCAAGACAAGGCGCCTGGGAATTTGACAAGACAATCTGTATCAACAACATTCCAATCACGCACGCTGCGGTACATGCATTGGGAGATCCGCTCCGATGCTGGATCATTGGCGGATTTGCCTTCCACATCCTACTCGCTCATAATGCCTGAGCCACCATCAGCACCCGCGAGTTCAAGTCCAGTGAATTGTTTTGCAACCACCCTCCTCGCAAAGAGTATCAAGAGTGGTGAATTTCCTTCCCTACGGCGCATCCGCATACCCCACGATCCCCAAGGCCTCATTCAAGCACTTTGCAAGCCGCTTGCCACAGCACTGCTCCCGTTTGACATGGTCACATTAAGCTTCGTATCAAGCCCGACGCAAAATGCGGCCGACATCACTGAGCGGAAAGCTCGTGCTGATTCTGCCACCGGGTCTCCGATGTTGCCGTCCAGTCCCGCACAAGCTATGCTCACACCGACACGCTCTCGACTCGAAGCTCAGGCCCGCATACTAGCAGCTCGCAAAAACGCTCGTATGAAAGTCCGACTCTACAATCCTAGCAACGATGCCCAAAGTAATAGGGCGATTGGTGGTTTCGTTGGCCAAGTCGGGAGCCAGATCACGTACGACTTGAGACCTGATAGGCGACGAATGTGCGATACCATTGCTGAAAACGGCGAGGAGCAAAATGAATGGATTACGAATATTGAGGATCTGGTGGAGGAGCAGGATCTCAGTGGCTCTGGCACGCGCAAGAAGTTGTGGAATGAATGTGGACACCGGGTCACAGGCAAGACCGTTATGGTGGAGGAATTGTTCCGAAGCTTGTCATAATCTAGTGAAGTATACGTGTGATGCCAAAGCGTTTGGCCCTTGCTTCACTGTTATAGTAGAATATCGTTCTCAAGGCTGAGGTCAACAGAATTGTAATGCCCTGTCAGTTACACGAGGGTGATTTGCATATAGGACTTCAGATGGTTCAGTTCTGTGTGGATGCGTTCCCCGGGGCGATTTCCGGTCTTTTTTCATCACTTACTGAGTTCGGTTCAAGTAAACATCGGCCGAATGCGTATCACAAGCAGACAAGAGATATCCATCGTGCTCGACCTATTGCATATTTCCGCAGTAAAAATTAGAGTTACCTTGAATTTTGATCTAACACAAGTCGTGTTCACAAGTGACTTGTGCAAGAAAGGGCTTTCCATGCACACTACTAGTATTACCCAGTAGGCATATCGGTTGCAAGTAAGCGAAGCGTCCCGGAGGATTGTCCGTTCTGGCATTCAGCAAATCGGATGTTATGCAGAGACATTCAGTTGTGGCATAGTGTACTAAATGATCGTCCAAACTAAGAAGGGGTCATGCATGAGGCTTACACTGGATCGGAGCATTTTAAACATGCACATGGAGGTTTAGAGCCAGATGTGCATGCTTTGATACGCGGTTAACGGAGGTTATTCCCGAAGCATGGTGCGAAGGTAGGGCTTGATGTGCTTTTGACTCTTGCTTCAATATTGTCCCCTTCCCTGCTCGGAGCGTAAAGTGTGTAGGATACGTGACCACTATCGAGGTCGAGTTTCTTGCAAGGTTATAATTGAGAGTAATCGTGCCATACCAGTGTAGTGTTTATTGATTCGCCAGCACAGTCTGGTTGCACAGCTACTATCGGGCTCGGGCCGTCGGCGGTAATGTTGGCTTTGTTCTTGTTGATCCTTTCCTAAAACACCTTTCCTGTTTTGAAAAGGTTGGTTGGCATTGCACACGATTATCCAGTAAATGCTGATACGATGAAGTCTCGTACAGGCAGGAAGAGAACGATGCAGAACACGCAATTTTTTAGGTTGTAACTAAGCTAGACAATTGTCGATAGAAAATTGTTATGTGTCATAATGGCAGAGCATGGACTTGTTTGTGACAATATGTGGAGTTGAAATCTTGATGACCAACAGGTCTTGAACGGTGAGACCCACGACAGTGACGCGGCTGGACTGTTTTGAAGCACTATGATCGAGGGTACCGCTCGAAAAATGGCGGACTAGTGCGTGTCTCTAAGATCGGGAAATGGCGCATATATCATCGAATAGGCCGGACATAGAGCAGAAGTACGATAGGTTCGGACGTTTATGTGCTGGCGTTCCTTGGTTTCTCTCCGCGGAAGATGGAAGTATGACCCCTACAGGCCCGTGTTGCAGGATGCTTAGCGGGATGAGCCGTTGCTGGTACCATTTATACGGACGCGTTCCATCACTTTGTGTAAGCCAACTCGTGGCTACTTTCACTCTGCTTCGTTACGAAGTTCCTCATCTCGCCTAGATGAATTTCCGTGCACAATTGCCCTACCAATCACCAGGCTTGGTAGCATCCACAAGCGCCATAGACGCGCTCAGTTCCCCTTCAGGCTGAAAACCGCCCTGCGATTTCTTGAGAGACCCACTCCTGGCGTGACAGACGCAGGGACTTCCCGTGGGGTGCAAAAGAAAATTGTTAGTGGGATCGCTCAGGTGAAGGGCGATCGGAAGTAACTACTTTTCCGAGGTGCTCTTGGCATCGCGACTTGGGCCCAATGTGGAACGATTTCGAGTCGAGTTGTAATAAGTCGTAACTACCTAGGGAAGTGAACCCCACGGCACTATCACTCCTGTTGCATATATGGTGTCTGCGAGCCTCAGGCAACGTCCTCCAGTGTAATGCGGCTCGTTTCAATATGAGTTTACAGCCAGCGCTTTATTTTACCTATATTAATGCTCGAGTCTACCAAACAAGTAAATCGAATGACACCAGCGCACTATCATCCAGAGCCATGCACACCATAATTTCCGTCTCCCGTCTCGCAATCAAGCTCAAATGGACTTTGCGTTAGCCGAGATATTTTGCGAAATGTTTTCAAGACACCGCCCAACCTGAGTGGGACCTCTATAGGACCATTGGAAGAATACAAGACTTGTTAATTTTCGCGCCCCAGAAACTAGACCGGCTTCATGGGGAGGAGTCCTTCAAGTTGAGGTGCCAGCTCTAGGATCTTTGGATCAATAGTCCAGTTGTTCAGATCAGCGACTGTGCTTTCGAAAAGAGGCGTCATCCTCGTATAACCAGCTTCGATGTCCCAGTAATGGCAGGCGTCATCGGCAAACGGCCATGTCACACCGATCAGACCTACAAAATGGCCCACCGGGTACTCCTGTGGATGCTGGTATAACAATTGGCGTACTTGTGGCCTTGCGATCGTCAGTATACTACCGGATCTCGCGAAAGTGTATGTTAAATACATACCAGGGCACAAGATCGATCAAAATGTCGTACGGAGTGACCTCTTCTTTCCCTATGGAGGGCATCATCCAATCGGGGTTAGCGTTCATATTTTCCACGCTGGGCCAGATAAGATACTGCGACTGGAGTCAGTTGTGGTTTTGTTTTGTGCATATGAGCAACTTGCCCGCATCATCTTCGTCAACAGCCAGGTCGATGCAAGACGAACTGGTAGAGGCGTGGCCGGTAAGATCTTATTCACTGTTCGTGCGCACCACGTCGGTACCGTCTGAGTATCCTGAGGATCTACAAAACCGAGTAGGATGGTATCCACATCGACCTCGGCCCTTCCAAAAATCTGGCTTTCGCTCCATCCGTTTGCAAGGAGGTCTCGCTTCGCCCGACGGAAGTACGAGCAGTCGAAACTGAACTTGCTCAGGGCGGTCGATGCAGCTTCAATATCAAGAGGGGGATCCATCCGCGTAATGCCGTCAACTGCATTGCCAGGCAGGAAATTTAGTGCAGTTTGACTGTGTTCCCGGCTGTAAAGCGGCGTCAGTTTCGGATGCATCATTCCGCCATCGGGAAACCTCACCTTTCTTCGCGCGACGAGTCATCGTAGGATGCAGGTTCAAGTCCATGTCCGTGGCCCGGAAATTGGTCACTGCCCGAAGTGCCGAAAGAGTCTTGGTCCGGTAGAGCGGGTTGTGGTGCCGAAGGGTCCTGCCTTCCGTTAGAGAAACCCACACTACCAATGGCGTATCGCTCACCTGGAGCGATTTCTTGATTTCTTCCACGGAATGGTGTTGGAAACCGTTCTTCTCCAGCTCACTGGCCCAGTTCGCAGCTTGGGCCCGGTCTGGGGCCATGGCCAATAATGAGACAATGGACTTCATGTCGTCCAGCTCTTTTGCCAGACGCCGCACGTGGGCTCTCAACTGTGTTGTGGTCTTGCCGTCCTCGGCAACATCGTATACACATGTGAGGTTCTTCGACTGACAGGTATTGCATTTTGGTCGGACCCCATCACACTGAAATCCTTGGTCAATGCACGTCATCAGAATGTTCCATGTTTTCCACGAACCTTGGACTTCCGCTTCCTGCAGCTCTCACAAGCTATGGATGTGATCTTGCCTCGAGGCGTCCGCAAGGCATAGGTACCGGATATGGGAGACGAATGTTGTGCTCGAGCGTTCGCAAGGGAACCCCCCAGACCTTGTTTGGGAGCCAGCGGGGCTTTGTGGAGTGCGGACGCGCCCGGTGCCTGCGGGCGAATCACAAGAGTTGATTGTGAGGTGTCCAGATGGAGTTGATCCTGACTTCCCTCCCATTCAGAAGGATCCTGACTGATAATTTGGTCAGCGTGTTCCAGACATCAGCCCAAACTCAATGGGACCAGCTAATAAGGACTTGGCCAAGGCGCTCCACAACTCTTGGTACCATGCTCGCTAATTGGTGGAACGCTATCGCAGCGTGCGACATCGACTCGTGTAAATCGAAACGTACTGCAAGGCTTCGAGCGTCTCAGTAGACTAACCTCCCACAAAAGCTGGCCTTCTTGCCGAATTTCTCGCTTGGAGGTTTGTCGAACTTCATCAATTGCCCATCGACCAAAAGTATGCCCAATGGATCGTACGCTGATCCTGCAAGTGACTAAGACCTAGGCCCTCGGTGGTTCTGGGGGTACTTTGCCGATCTTTGCCCGAAGAAGAATATCTCCTCAAGATCACCGTCCGATGACTTGGCACGTTCGGATCGCGTGCTGGAGTTGCAATTCTTCGTGTTGTGCGAGTAATGGCCTGGTCGGTGATGGTGGCGGCAGTTGGCAAGACGAAGTTGCGCGTCGTATTCGAAGTCGTACAGAGATGGAAACCGACATGAAATAGCGTGGGCCGTTGTGCCCACCTCAACGAACACCGCGCATCCCCGCTGGAATGCGAAGACAGTATCGCCGAGAACAGTAGGCGTCGCGGAGAAATCCGCTATCCATAGACGGCACTGCTGCGTCTGGTTCGAACAAAGAGAATCGTGCATACCTTTGAAAGCCTGCCGATTGTATCACGGCTTCAGATGCTCGACGCATAATGCGAGCGTTTGAATCACCCTGTGGTAATCCTTCCAGCGCGTCCGGCAGACTACCACTGCCATACCAATAATTGTGTCCTGGTGAAGATCAGTGGTAGATCAGTACGCAGTCGACTTTTGTGGCGTACCTGGAGACGAGTGTGTGGAGTGTGAAGGCATGTGTGCGAGCATTCTCCAATGTACCACCGGGCGAAGAAGCTATATGAAAATTGGGTGGCGGACGCGTGGGATATGTTTCGCGAGAAACATTTGGACGATCTGCCATGCAGTTCGGGGAATTACCCTGTATATCGCCTACATGAGGAACGAATATAGGAAACCGTTAGTGTTCAACCAGCACTAAGACGGCACTGCTGACAAGCCTTTGAGGCTGGGACGGGTTTCATAGTCGTCGCCATCTAAACACCAAGATCTGTCGAATGCAGGTTAACTAATGAATTAGCGCACCAAACCCAACGGACAGCGGGGAAGTCGGCTTAGTGGACGGCACTGCGGACTAGACCGGAACGGCCACAGTCCATCTAGAAATCACCATCCGACTGAAAGCAAATTCTGACAATGCTGGATCATGGCATACCCTTACTTTTGCTTCCCACGGATTTTCGACAGCAGACATATCCAGTGGTCATGTGGATCAGCGCGCGGTCGGCTTATCGAAAGGGTAAGGGTGCTCTACCTACGCAGTTTCCTTGCAAGCTTGTTCATTCGCGCTTGACCACGGGTCTCATGTCATCTTGTGCAGTGACGCACCTTTGCTGACTTTCAAGTCATTGCGTGCACTATACCTGAAGATCAGAGAGGCCGAGACCTTGAGATTGTTGGCATACCTTGCTCACGTCTGGACGACCGGCAGTCGAATGATGCGCATGTCGCACGCAAAAGCGGAAGGACGATGGCGTCGATTCGGTCCGATCGACGAGGCTCAGCACGCTGGTCGCACCATCGCGTTGCAGCGACTTCCCACCCTATTCCAGCGGCGGCGTTCAAGACACAACGATGTGTGAGCTACATGACGTAGCTGTCGGCTGCATTCACTTTATTTGAACGACCCAAAAGCCTTGATTTGATACTAGAACGGCCAAGACGATTGTGTCATTCCACAAGCCATGAGGTCTAGACACATGCGCCAACAGGTCCTCCCGTGCGCGCATCAGGGTCGCTCCAAGCTTCGAGAACCATTTCGATCTCACTTCGCGTCAGGGACCATCCGAAATCCTGCTCGACATCGGCAATCTTCAGACTGGGCAGACTGACGGGTGACGCCACATGGATCATTGGAGCGCCCTGTCCATGTTCAAGAGTCTGAAGTTCTCATCAATAACAACGGCAAAGGTGTACGGGTGGGTCTTCAATGAGCTTCTTCCGCAAGCGAGGCTACACGCGAATATATGGCCCCGCTATTCCAGCGATCCATTTGGTTTTCGGTTGAAAGAGCCTCGGCGCCGGAGGCTATGTTCCGAGAGTCGGCTTATGTGGAAAGACGACGATGTTTGCTTCAATAATGTCTGTGTGAACTAAGCATTCTCTCGCGGCAGCTATCTGAAAGCAAATCTGGCATGGGCACATCCCGAGTCTTGCTAAACCGCAAGCAGTATGCGGATCCCAATAGTCCTGTATAGAGCAGAATATGGACTAGGATTCCACACAGCTCTGTCCAGGTGAGAACGCCTCCAGCAGCGCTTCCAGCTACATTCAAGAACGTCAGTCGTCTGATTGGCAGATAGCCTGTTACGTTGCAGCGGGCCAGATTCACCGAACATCCTGCCGCAGCTAATCTACTACCCCCAGTCAACAACACGGACTAGAGGCTTCATCAAGTGCGAGAAACCAGTATTTGTCCTGGTTGAGCAAGGGTGGAGATTCTAGCAAGCCTGTCATCCAAGCGTCTATCAAAGTCACTTGAGGAATGGCAGGAATCTAGCGAGAGATTGAAGCCCAAGAGAAAGTATTAGAGCGGTGTTGGGCAGAACATTCGAAGCTATCGCCATGGATATGGCGTTTGGGCTTCATCACTGCCCGGGCGGGAAAAGACACCGGCGGTAAGCTCACACCGCAGATCTTATTTGTCTAGCATGCTCCGCGACGGCCAGGCACAAAACGCTTTCCCGGTACGGCTCAGAGGCCGCTAGGCCATTCACAGCGATCATTGCGGACGCTCAGTAACTACTAACGAGGCTTGCTTTCTCTCCTGAGTGTTACTGAACCTTCTTTCAAGCCACAGTGGCAGCCACAGATGTCTGCAGGTATAGTCACGTTGCGCCGATCCGAGATATACTGATTGAGGGGTTGGCCTCATATCCGTTTCCAAGAGTCTCTTCCTGGGAACCTGGCCTATCACAGGGACTGGACCTCTGCCAGAGTACCCTGATTCGTCAAAGATGTAGACGCCGATCACACAAATTTTGAGGGTCTCGCCTTTACGACGGTGTGGTCTCGGATACTTGCGATTGCATCTGGGCGATGCGGAGGTACGAGCCGGTCTGCTACTCATTGGTCGCATATGTGTTACCTACAACCCCTTGCCTAGCTGGTTAGCAGTGTGTCACTGGGTACGACGCATCGGCTAACGCCCATCACTGGTGGCATTCCAAGCGGGGATACTCTCTCTTCCGCTTGCACAACGCGTGCTAGAGTATGGCATGAAGAGAGTTTAACAGTGCAGGATCTTTGCACTGCATCTGGGCCCACAAGGACGTTCATTGCATTTAGTGCAACCCAAGATCGACCATGGTGTGGATGTGAAATGCCGTAATACGATTCAACTTTGTCATTCTCACATGTGAAGATAGGTTCCAAGGCTTTATTGGCTATTCGTCAAAAAGATTGCGTTCAATATTTTTTGGACATGGTGCGATTCATGATCTGTGTGCCGGAGAGCTCCGTGTTAGATGCCTTTGGCTTCAGTCACATTCCTCGGCGCGACTCATTGAGACTTCTCTGTCGTCACTCAACTTGTTTGAAAGCAGATACCGAGCTCGTGGATAATAGTGTTTGGAATCGGCCACCACTACTGCACGCCTCCAGCCATGGTCAGTGCTTGCTACAGTAGCGAATGTATGCCTGGTCAGAAACTTATGCAACAAGCCTCACGCCGTAGTATGGCACCACTCATCACAGGCTCTGCGGGAGCTGGGATCGTAGTGCATTAGCACGCTAGATCGGCAAACTCTCTTGAGCATCTCCTCGGCCAGATGCAGGTCGTGTGCACGGTCTTCATATGGACCCCTCGTACGGAAGTTTTCTCCTACATGGTGTCTATCATTTGAATACGAACTAAATACCTACTTATAGTCTGCCCGATGAATGTCGGGCATTTTCCGCTGAATTAACGTGCCGAAATTTGGTCGACTAATGTCAGACGCTCTCGGAAGGGTCCATCTTGAGCGACAACTGCTTCTCAACATTGAAACTTAATCGGGTTCATATAACCGGTGCTCACAACTGCCACAATGATGACTCATGCTGACTGAGATGAGGAGCATTCCTCCGCTGGTCATAATCAAAGTCGTCGCGCCCAACATCCCTGTCGCATGTTTACAGACGTGCAAAGCATGTATGCGACTCTCCTCAAATCCTCGTACATCAAATGTCGCACCCCCTGGGCTCTCAGAAAAAGAAACTCTGTTCTCCTACATCGAGGCCATGTTCGCACTTGCTCAATTCAGGCAAGATATGGTGCGTACCTAGTGCCCACAGGCGGCAAGTCCACGGTATACCAATCACAGGCTTGCCTTGCCTGATCTACAAGCAAGCATGAACGTTGCCCAAAACACATGTCACGGGCATCTTGTCCGCGGGTTCAGTATGGGAGTACGTGTGTGAGGGTGAACGAGTTGGCCACGTGATCTGACTGACTAAGGGCTTGGCACAACGCTCTGACCTCATCGTTTTCGCGCTTTCCCCACTAACTCCGCGATTCCATCGCGACACCGACTTTGTCGCGCAACTCTTGCTCTTTACGAGTCGTTGCCAATCGCACTGCGATCGCGCATCGCACCTGTCTATCTCTCTCTGCGTGCTCCCCTGCCTACACAAACCAGTCGGTTGAGCGCTCCAGCTCTTGGGACACAGTCAGTGACAGAGACACTTAATCGCACCCACAACAAGAAGCACGCTGACGCCCAGAATTCAATTGCTGGACTTGTAGAAGCCACGGGAAAGTATTTGACATGACGACTTCACGCGCCAGCGCCGCCTCGGACGGCGAGGCCTTCGATGCGCAGCACAAGGCAAACAGGCTCAACCAACTCAACGATTCCGAGGTTAACGGCTCAAACAGGGTCTTCGGCCTGGATGGAGTCTCGGATAATGATGGTAGCGTATTCCACTACAAAAAGTCACGGCCAGAACGGTCGCTCACGAGCTCAGGCTACACGTACCGCCCTCTAAGTCGTTCGCCCTCACCCTATCGTCGGAAGGACTCACGTTCACCTTCGCCTTACCGCAGCAAACGTGTCGCCGACCGCTCCCGCTCACCTTCGCCATACCGCAACAAACGTACCATCGACCGCTCCCGCTCGCCTTCACCCTTCCGACACGGTCGTGAGAGCGGTGACTCGCGCTCCTACACCAAGCGCAAGGGTTCCCCACCACGTGGGCGTTCAGAGAAGCGACCTCACACTGATCGCAGCCGAGGCAATGATTTCCGCCAGAATGACGGCCGCCGTGCACCTCTGTCTGGCGACTCCAGTGGGCGCAGAGAGGTGCCAGAGCGCCCCCAAGCTAAGCCGATATCGTATGCTGAGTTAGAGAACCCGAATGCAGTGCCAGATTTCCGCGATGGCATGCCCGCGAATGGTCGTTCTCAGGACTTGAGTAACGGAAATCACCAGCGCAACAGCCACCAAGCCCGTTCGCGACGACATGATCAGGCTACTGCTGGCGGCTCGCAAGGCGCAGCCAAGCAGTCAAGCGAGCAACAGGATGTCGAAATGTAAGGCAGCGAAATTTCACCTCCTTCGATGTTACTAATCTTACGATAGGAAATCCGCCGTCGACGAAACCGACTACACTCTCGCACCTGTAGAGGAGAAGGTTCCGACAGAAGAATCGCGCGAAGAAAAGCGCCGCCGATGGGCAGCTAAGCGCGCTGAGATGCAGGCGAAAACAGGCCAGGACCTCCTACACCAGGCGGTGATCACAAATGCTTCAGAAGCTACTACGCCGAACGCGGCCTCGCCGTCACTCCATGCGGATACGTCCATGTCTCCATATGCTTCACCGCGCAACGGCGATTTCGATTCTGCGCCCGCCTCCCCAGACGTCATGATAATCGACAAACAGGCCGGTGCCAGCGAAGCAAACAGTCCTGCTGCAGCCAGCCCATCGGCAGCCGACTATGATCCTATGCAGGACATGCTGGATGATCAAGATCGGGCGGCCAAAAAGAACCAGACTTCCGAAGTCTCATCTGGAGCGTATCACGAGACTGATTCAAAGGTACTTTCAACTCTACCCATGGAAAAATCAGTCCCAGTGAAGAAGCAGAAGAAGGAACTAGACATGTTTGCATCAGACGATGAAGACGATGACGATGCAGAAGCCATGGTCGAAGAAAGTGCCGATTTGAAAGGAACAGTACTGGATGAGAAGTTACTCGATAACTGGGACGATCCGGAGGGATACTACAAGCTCATTAGCAACGAGCTGGTCAACAACGGGCGTTACCGCATGATCCGCACCCTAGGCCGCGGCGTCTTCGCGAATGTTGCGCAAGCCGAAGATAGGAATGCTGAGACCGACAATCCTAGCCACAAGGTGGTCGCCATCAAGATGATCCGTAGGAACGAATTGATGAGGAAAGCTAGTCAAAAGGAGATGGACTTCCTGCGAAAGGTCAACCAGGAGGACCCGCAGGACAAGAAGCACATCATCCGACTTCTAGGCTCGTTCGATCACAAGGGCCACTTGTGCATTGTCTTCGAGCACATGTCCAAGAACCTTCGAGATCTGCTCAAGGAAGAAACCAACGGCCACGGCCTCACCTTGCCAGCTGTGCGCATATATGCCAAACAAATGTTCTACGGATTGCAGCACCTGCAGAATTGCCAGGTCATCCATCTCGATCTCAAACCTGACAACGTCTTGGTGTCGGAAGACAAGAAGACCATCAAGCTCGCAGATTTCGGTACAGCTGTCGATAAGCGCGACATCATCGAGCGCACCGAATATCTTGTTAGTCGCTTTTACCGTGCACCAGAGATCATCTTGGGTATGGACATCAGCTACCCGGTCGACATGTGGGCTGTTGGCTGTACAGTCTACGAGCTATGGACAGGCAAGATCCTCTTCACAGGAAGGTCGAACAATCAAATGGTCAAGGCCTTCATGGATTGTCTAGGCTGGCCTAGCGAGAAGCTTCTGCGTAAGGGACTTGTGAACAACATCCTCGCGCACTTCGAGTTTGGATCATCGTCTCTCAAGTTCATCAGCCGTGAGGTTGATCAGCAGAACAATGTATGTATAGTGCCGTCTTTTGCGCTTTGGCTAATTTCTGCAGATCGCTGTTCGCAAGATTGAGCAACAAAAAAAGATCAACCGTGACCTGAAGACCCGGGTGCATGATGCCGCTCGAAACATCGCATCAGGTGGCCCGACCGCCGCGGAACTGAATGATCTGGCTGATCTGCTTAGTGCTTGTCTCCACATGAACGTCGAGAAGCGTCTGACGCCTAAAGAAGCCATCAACCACAAGGTCTTCAGTACGAACAAGCCTCTTCTTCCGAAGTCTGCGGCTGTGAAGCCGCCCATGATGAAGCGAGGAACGCCCGGCATCAGACGGTAAGCCAGCGCGCTGGAACTCCTTGCGTTGCTTTGCGCGGGTTGAATTGATTGCTAGTCACTCTCAAGTCCCCTGTGTTTTCATTTCTCACTTCCCCTCCCTTCCCCCAGTTTTGCTTATCCAGTATGGTCGACAACGTCTGATTACTGTCCCTTCTCTGGTATGGTATCGAGCGTTGGATAGGGTTGTTCAACAACCTCTTCCGATGTGGCAGTCGACCTCTACTGCACTGAAGCCAACAAGGGTCTTCGTTTTCGAAGCGCAGGATGGGCATTTGAACCTAGGGCGGCGTTCAAGTTCATGTGTGGCTCAGCCGGCCCAATTTTCTTTGGCTGGAGTATCTGATCAGGCGCAAAGGAGACAAGGGCTATCCACCGATAGCGAGGATATGGGAACAAAAGTACAAGGACATGCTTATATGTGTACATATACATGACTTTCTGTGTGGCTACATTGTCCACCTTAAAAAGTCAATACATGCCACCACTTTACACACATTTGTCCTTTGCACACTCGGTCATGCATCGATCTCACCACGCAAGAACGCCTTGACCTTTTCGCCCCACACGACTTGTTTTTTGTAGATCCGGATGTCAGGCGCACTCCCCCTAGCCAACCCATCAATCGCCTCCGCCAGTACCTCGCCACTCCCCTCATCCCGTAACTCCTGAACCGGGTACTGATACGTCTTCTATTGACACATGATTAGCCGCAGCCCAACCCAGCCCTCTCAAACCTTGCTCCATGAAACTTACAAACGCAAACACGAGCCCGCGCGTCTGTGGTAAGCGATGCAACGTCTGTCTCTCGCACCTAAGCACTGTTGTCTTCAAATCGATGTCTTCTTGTGCGTTGACAGAGGCGGAGGTGGAGTCGAGATCCGCTTCACTCATATGATTCCCCGCTCGACAAAACAATTCGCCATTAGTCGAAATGCTCCAATTCGCCCTCTTGACGACTTTCCCCAGCGGCAGGGACGCGAAGAAGCGATCCATGCTCTTCTCCAATCTGCGCAACATGAGCATTAGCAGCGAAACGGCGACGTATGGTAGCCAAGACAGAATGGGGGGACGTACTTTTGGGTGTAGTGCGGCACAGGCGCGTGTACGTCAGCCAGCAACTGGTTGAGTTTACTGCGCGTGTTGAAGCCCGAGGGGAAGGTGTTTATGAAGGCTTTGAGGCGGTATCTGCCCTCATCTTGCGCGTTCACAGAGGGTAAGAGGATGAAGAAATCGGTGTCGATGTTCGCGCCTAGATACGAAAGCGCGGATTCTGCGTCTGAGGAGCGGAGCGGAAAAGGCATGATGTCCCCCGTGACAATGTTCCTCAGCCCTTTTGCGCCCCGCGTATATACGGATGGATAGCGGCAGGGCAGGTATGTTGATGTGAGCCAGTGGTATAGTTCTAGCACGGCGGGCGCGGCGCGGGGATTTACTGCTAGCACGTCGTGGCGGTTCGAAGCAATCAAATCTTTACGGATGGAACAGCGGGAGGCGAAGGTGTTGTCCATGGCGATTAGGTCGGAGAGGGAGGTGGATTCGAGGGCCATGGTCATGTGGTAGATTGGCTTGAAGGGGCGGAGTTTGAGGGGTTGTTCAGCTTCGAGTATGAAGTTTGGGAGGGGTAGGATTGTGTGGTACGGTTCTTCATTGTATTTAGGGGTTTCTTTCTTTGGGGGCGGGGAGGCGCGTTGCTGGGGGGTTGGAGTTAGAGATTATGAGGATATGGGTGAGGGTTGGGGGGTACTCTGGAGGCTGGTTTGGAGTGCCATGCTTGGAATCTTTTGGAGATGTACCAACTGATACCGAGTAGTATTAGAATCCATGGTAGAGTTGTTTTGAAGGAATCGAGTTGCTGCATTATGCTGTCCCTTATTTTCTGTGACGGATTGTCGAAGCCCGAACGGTCTCTTTAGTATGGCCGCAATGTCAAAACACTGACAGGCATGTGCAAGACACTCATGGTGTTGTAGGGAAGGACATTCAAGATATGACTAGACGCTATAGACGCCATGCCCGATGTAGTGTGCGTAAAGATGGGATAGAGTTGCCTGTGTAGGCATAACCCCGCTTTCGCCACAGAACCACTGATTAGCTTGTGTGTCAATTGGCTGATAGCTCTAAGCATATCTATGTAGTCTGCTGAGTGACCTCATAATTCTTGGATTGGCTCTGTTGCTGTGTCGGGAGATAATGGGTTCACGTTTGTAGGTATACAAACTACTATGGGCGACGGCTTTATTGCCAGCCATGATGCCTGAACTGAAAGGTCCAAGTTGGTTTCCACTATGGATTGCAGTCATCAGGGGAATGAAGGGAGATGTCACGCAAGATGGTTGCGGGCTTCATAATAGGTGCAAATCAAGGTCGTCATTGTCGTTGAGTTATTGTCTTGTAGGACTTTGATATTGCCAGCGTGTTCTGCCATCGGATTGATGTCCGGATTCCGGGATTGGTCTCTGCACGTCTCGACCGTGTGATGCTCCCAGAGCTCATTCATTGCCCTTTCCGGATCGCACAGGAGCATTCCTACTCTGTGTACACCTCCATCGTGTCTTTCAGCTCCCGCTTATTGATGCGCCTTTGCCTCTTCAGCTTCCTTGCTACCCACAGCCACCAACTTTCCAACTACCAAGTACTTCTCCTGGAACCTCTCCTCCCAGCCCCTCATGGCCTCCATCTGTTCATCGTCGAGATCAGTCAGCGTGTCAAGCGGCCCGTCAAGATCTTTGGTCAGCATCTCCTCGTCGAAGCTACCACACGCCAGCCCTCTGCTCGCATCGCGCCCAGCAAAGTTTGCATAGGGACCGCCGGGGCCGTAGAAGTTCCGTCCCGAGGTCACATCAAAGACACGGCCGCGAACTGACAAGTACACGGGCATGCCATTCAGGCCATTGTAGGGAAACAGCTCAGGCGGGGTGAATGTGCGGAAGACGGTGGGCGGCGGAGCGCGCGGAAGAGCTGGCGGAGCGGACGGCTTGAGGCGGAGATAGACGAGGATGGCGAACAGAGAGAGAAGAATGAGGTTGATGGGTGTCACCGGTGAAGCGCTGAATGCCGGGTTAGTATGGCGTGGAATGGCACATGGGGACACTTTGTGAGCTTACGCATAGGCTGCGGGCGGGGTCGCTGAAGCTGCGGGCTACTGTTAGCTTTGGCTACTCAGCAGTTCCGTGTTTCATACCATCAGTCATAGTGATCGACGAACGATGCGGCTACCGTTAGACTCTCGTGATGTCGTGGTGGAGAGATTAGAGGGTTGAGCTTATTTCGACCATGTCGAGCCATGACGAAGTAACTCCACCGGTAAGCACCGACACTAGCTTTGTAAACCAACCGCCCACGCCGCCCCCACAGTTCAGCCCCTACCAACAAACACATCGCATCTGGATAATTATAGAAATTGCCCATCTCCTCCCAGCTGCACCCCTGGGGAGCCTCAATCACCTGTGATTGCGCATGTGCATGTGCTACAATCAAGGAGTGCATGGTGGTGCCACGTCGTCGCCGAGGAATCAACCGTCTCACGTCACAAACCTTGAGCACCTCAGCTTGCATACTTCTACAATCACAAACAACAGTCTCTTCACTAACTGTGCCTCCAAACTGACCTCAGGCACGCGCCCATCCGCCTCCAGAAGCTCGAGGCCCTTCTCCGCCAATTGCGGCTCCTTTGAAACGCCGCCATCAGCCTGAAACGCCGCACAGAGATTCATTTCCGCTGCCCGCTTCCACTCTGATTGGCCCACACGGCAACTGCCTCGAAACAAAAGCCAACAGCCGCTGGCAAACCAGCGTAGATCGATGCACTGCATCTGAGGACGCGCACGAGCTCATAGGCAGCAAAGGCCTATTGCTTGCGCGGCGGCGTGGGTGTTTGAAAGCTGCGCCTCACCACCTCTCGTGGCGCGTGGAGCATCGACCCGACATCCCTCCCATCATCTTGCAATCTGGCTCTCTCACATCTCATGTCCTCTGAGCTTGCGCATCCTACACCACGTTTGTACACTCTTTCTTCTTAATCGTCATCTCAATCACCAGGTAAGCATACACTTTCTATTTCTATTTGCGGCGTTTGTGGCATGCCTGTTATCTTTCATATCGACGCGAAACAAGACACGAGTCCCTCTACCATAATTTGCTCTTCATGCGAACGACACCACATGCACAAACCGGATATGTCCCATGGATACACTTGCGACAACCCTCGCTCTAGGAAGTCTGTACATTCCACCAGGCTATCCCTAGTGCTAGCGGTAGATGAGTGTAGTCGTAGTACTGTAATACACACCATAATCACGGAACCATCCAACTGGCAACATGGAGTTACATCTGCGGACTCCAACAATCGCCAACATCGCCTGTCCTGCGCATGCGGACCGCAGAAGGACCGTGGAATGTGCGGCTCGTCGATCAGTTTTCGCCCATGTAACGACTCGGACAACGAAAGCATCCTCCATCGGATCAGGCATGGCATGCACGGCATTAGAGACCCCTTCGAAAGTGCAGGGTTGCTTGCTATTTCCAGCCTCGCGAGATCGTCGCATAACATGAACTTCCGGGTTGGGCTAACCAACGTTTCATACAGGACTAGTCGCAATGTGGAAACGATTACAGGGCTATGGGCGAGAGAAAGAGAGAAATGCGCAAATCGGCAACCCGGTGTTGCTTGAAACGACCTATGACGAGGATCAGCTGAAGCGCAACCCAAATGTTACTGAAGCTCAACATGCAAATTACCGATACAATGCACCTGACCCTCAGTCATAGTAAGGACCTCAAATCACAACTCGAGTCTACTGCTAACAACCACAGCTCCCGCTCACCGCTGGATCCTCCACACTACAGGGCATCCGAAGCTTTCACAGAGTCATCGGTCTACTCACGCCCGTCAAACGACCTAGCATACTACGGTAATCCTACGGCTGTTCAGTCTTACGCATACGAGGAGATCTCACCACCAAGCTCGCCCGAACCAGAACAACAGCACTCGACTTCCAACCAACCTAGAAGATTCTGCTCCATGCGCGACGTATCGCCAATGGACGAAAACCGTGGCAACCCCGTACTACCTCCACACGGGAGCAACATTCCTGTCTTGCGAAAGGCGCCACCCGTACTCCAAACTGGCCAAACTCAGCCAGCTCAGAAATTCTGGGGAGGCAAAGTTGCGCCAGAAGGCAAGGTCAAGTGGGACGAGTATTCGGGCGAGCCAACTGCGAGTGGTGCTGGAAAGACTGGTTCAGTCAGCCCCAACTCTTATGCGAAAGGTGTCGGGTCCTCCGGAGAGCAACTATCACGAATGGGATATCACGTATCAGTATCTGGACCCAAGAGAAAAGCGAGCATCAAGGATCGTATGGGAAGATTTGGAGGGCGACCATCGCCGCCGCCTGTTGAGACTGCACGAAACGAGCCTTGGAGTCGCGCAACTGGTCGCTCGCAGATTGCGCCACCACTAAAGGATCAGGCTGCTAAGGCACCATTAGAATTACCCAGGAAGACGCTATCGCCGACTACAGAAAGGTCAAACACGAATGCGCCTTCGGATCACAGTAATCGTGGCGTTCGCGGGGCTGACACTGGCTCTGTCGCAGGCCGCCCTCAGGCACTCGAGTCGCATGAAGACCTCATCAAACCCACTGTACCCCTCAAAGTTGGCAGGAACACTCCACTTACCTCTCCAACATCACCAAACTATCCCAAAGGACTCGGAATACAGGCGCTTTCGAATCCAACAGCACCCGCGCAAAGGCAGCGAAACGACTCTCCGGATACAGTCATTCACGAGCAAGGGCTTGCGCGCAATTTACCCGCGCAACAACGAGTACCCACACCACCGCAGGAGCCAGTAGCGAAGAAGTCAAGCGGGCGAACGCCAGAACAGAAGGAGGTCTCCAACAGTCGCTTCTCGTGGACGACATACAACAGCGCAACCACATATCAACACTCACCCCCGCCCTCGCCCCCAAACCTACCCACGGCAACACCACCGCGCCAGCGCACCGTCACAGAACCCATCTCCTCCACCTCAGCTGCAACCTCGATCCTCAGCCGCCGCCGGCCCATCCCACAAGCAAACCGCCCCTCGTCCCCCATCTCCACCCCTAAATCCACCACAATGGACAGCCCCGGTACCGCCACCCTCTCCTCCCCTCCCTCGCGCCCCCTCTCCCCCTCCTCCACCTACAGCACCAACACCACCAAAGCGCTGCCCCTCCCCCCAACCTCGCTCTCCGCCGCCGACCACATTGCCGTCCTCGAATCCGCCATGGAAGACCTGCGCATCCGGCGCTCAAATGTGTACCGCCTGCTCAACGACCTCAACAACGCGGCGCCGCCGAACCCGCTGATTACAGACTTCAAGCGCGCGCGGCTGGTCGAGCAGCGGAAACGAAGCTTCGAAGACGAGTTGACGGAGATTAAGCGCGAGGAGTATGAGGTGGGCATGAAGTTGCATCGCGCGTGGAAGAAGAGGGAGAGGGAGGATCCGAATGTTGGGAGCGCGATTTGGGTGAGGCGAGTTACGAGTTAGGTTTGAGGGAGGATGGATGGGGATTTTCCTTTGTAGCTTTCGATTCGATGTTTGAGGTTAGGGATGGGTACGTGTGGCTGGACGTCTAGAGCGACGGGCCATGTGTTTACTTTTCTTTCGATTTTGTAATGGCACCAGTGTGCATGTTTGAGAAATTTGAATTAGCTGAGCTTGCTCGCTTTACGAAACAACATTTTACCGCAACATGCTGTAATTTATCTTTGATTGTTTCTTTTCAAGGAGGTTTAATCGACCTCAGGCACAGGTAGACCATTTACAATCATCATGCCCTCCCTGCCCAGTCCCTTCATCGCCTTGACCGCCTCGTCGTGCCTCAACTGCTTCGTCTCCTCATCCGTGACCAGCACAAAGTCATACTTAAGAACCTGCGTGCCCTCCTTGACATTATACTGCTTCGCCTCTTCCGGCGTCGCAGCGTCTAGGCCAACAATCAGTGAATCCTTGACGCCAAAGACCGCATCTGACGTCTCGTAGTCCGAGCCCTTGATATACAGTGCTCTGTACAGATAATTAGTGACTCTCTGTATGGATTTGGGAGAGCGGATACGGACGTAACAAGATGATCAAAGCCCTCCTTCTCAAACATGAAATGCATATGACTCGGCCTCCAACAATGCCGTCCCAACTTCACCAATAACTTCCCGACCGGCCCATCATTCGGGATTGGATACGGCACCGGCACAATGCCCATGAACCAAAACACGCCCTCCTTATCGCTCTCCACCACCGCCCGGCCGTCCGCTTTATCCCCGCGATCCTCGTACTGCACGTCGTACTTGCCGTGACTGTCGGTTTCCCACACGTCGATCTTGACGCCGGGCACAGGGGCGCCGGAGGTGGTTTTGACGGTGCACAGGACGAGCAGGGGCGTGCCGGAGGGATCGGCGGAGATGGCGGAGCCAGGGGCGAGGTGGGATGCGTCGTGGGTGTGGAAGGGGCCGAGGACTGTGCCTTCCGTTGAGGAAGGGGGTTTGGGGTGGTCGATGGAGTCGACGAGGAGGGAGAGGCCGACGATGTCGGAGAGGAGGATGAATTCCTGACAACATCGATATCAGCAACGATTGCATGGTGGTAAAAGGGGGAATCAGGCACGTACTTGTCGCACATCCGTACATATCTGCCCGACCTGCGTGAGGAACTGTATGCCTGCCATCCACTCATCGAAGCTGAGACGGGTTTCGCGCGCGAAGTCGTGGAGGTGCGAGACGAGGCGCTCCATGACGTATTTCAGGCGCGGGTCGGAGCATTGTGAATTGATGCGGTGCACGTTCTCGGTGATGTTTTCGATTGTGAGGTTTTTGAGTTCGGGGACTGATGCGGTGCCGGGACCGCCCGCAGAGGCCATGGTGATGTGCAGTGAGCTGACGTTAGTTCGAATAGTGTCGCAGACGATTGGAGGTATGAGAGGAAAAGAGAAGAATATTGTCAGTATAAGAATGAACCTGCAGCTGCGAAGTGAGTATGTAAAGCATCCTGTCGCATTACACACATGTTAGCAAGCATCAAGTCATTCCGGCTTAGACCAGACGCGGAACGTGTGGACTTCTGGGGAAGCTCCCGATGACAATTGCGACAGCTCATAGGTTGTTGAAGGCCCCGCCGCTGACAACGGGTAAGAATTTACGAGTGGTGTCGGAGGGGTCGTTCGGTACTTCACGGCCTGGCCGGTGGGGTTGTGGCGTCACTAGGAGCTTGGGCCTCACAACCACCACTTCTGTGTACGATACGTGAAAGGAAATGTCTACGACATAGAACGCTGATCTAAAATAAGCATGCCATATTGGGTACTTTTTGAAGCTGCGACAGGCATGAAGCTGCTCAGAGTCCGAGGCTCAATTGGTCATGCGACTGACGTGTCTATGTGACTGAGAACGGAAACTTTACTCGTGAGCACGCTGGCAATGCTATCAAGTTGCGGTTACATGAGGTGTCGCGTCCGCATTGATGCATTATGCATCCGTCGTTGTAGTCGCTTGTTTGCATCCGTTCTCGGTATCATGTTTTGGAGGCTATAGTCCGGCACCCGAGGAAGCGATACATATCGTGAAGAAAGATCTGAGCGCCCCAAAGTCAATATCTGTACACTTGTGCCGTCTTGTCATGCATATAGCTGTTGCACATGATTAGCCTGAGTGCAGTATCACGGTGGCTGCAGGTACAATGCATGTGTAACATGTTAATTTCGGACTTCATCCATATTGCCGTAAAGCGGCTTCTGGACTAAGCGCAACCTTCCTTCCAGAACGCCGGCGATGACGCATACCCCTCTCGAGCGGTAAAGACCAGGAAGGAGACATTGGGAAAAGTAGCTCGTTGAAAATGAATCTGTCCAGCGGAGGCAGTGGACGTGACTAGACTTGTCCTTCTGCATAACAGCAGATGACTCCATGATGAAAGGTAAGAGGCCAATGGTGCTAGTAGTGTCCAGGTATCACTAAGCAGCAGTGTTCTTTGGGTTCTCGGAGGAGGCCTTCCACTGCAACATGTCAGTGATGTGAGGTGATTATAACTAGATCGGTTGGGCCAGCCGAGCAAGTGCAACATTGAAACTTACGTCTTTGCCCAGCTCCTTCTGCTGCTCCTTGAAGTCGAGGTCCTTGTACTTGGTGCGGTTCTCCTTGACTTTTCAAAGTTAGTTGACTTCTACAACTACCACTAGCGCAGAGTAATAACGCGTCGAATAACGCGACATTAACGCGTCGATATTTTCAAACTTACAGTAGGCCTGCATCTTGATCATAGCGTTCCTGGCATTGCCCTTCTTGCCGGCTTTGCGAGGAGGAGGGGCCTTCTTGACACCGGCGTCGGACTTGGTGGCCTTTGGGGTCGCGGCCTTTGAAGTTGCTGGCGCCATATTGGTGAAGATGAAGCGATTATATCTTGATGGTGAAGCCTGGGGATGGATTAGATACTTGAAGCAGAATTGCGATGCCAGAAGTTATGGAGCGGTAATATCGTGATGGTGAGTAAAAGTTGGGGTGAGAGATAGTGTTATTGACATCTGGGAAGGTGCGCTAGGCTGGATTGAGAAGACGGAACTAGTAGGCATTATAGGCATTACGCTTTGCGTAACGAAATCCAAAGTCTGTCTGATTGGTGCCCTATCTGTCTTCAATTGTGCGCTCGGGCGTTTAAGATGGAAAGTTTGGAACAGAAGGATGCTCCCAGTTGACGCGTCCTCTTACCAGCTGCTTACGTTTTGTCCAGACGCAGTCGCATTACTGGCGTCGCATATCACCACTCGGCGACGACAAGTAATGCTAAGGCGCACGCCCGGAGAGCAGTAGTGGTAGCACAGGCTACAGGAGTTACAGGGATATGAGCTTTGCTAACGCACCGGAGCGGAAGCGCATTCGTTCCGCAGCCATACTTTACTCGTGCGGATAGCAAACTTCGCGATATGTCGATGATGCGGGGTTATACTTCGCGCATCGCCTCGGCATACTCGTAGACAATGCGAGGCCGTCAGAGTAACTGTACGTCGGGGAACCACGGTGTGTAAGGGACTGTGGAGAATCAATTATGGTCGTAGCTAGTGCATGCCATATAATCTCATCGTGCCACCCAAGCCATAGAGGTTGCCGTCTTTTCAATTGCAAGGCGGCAGCATTCAAGTCGCTGACGAGCCTGCATCTTTTTCCTCTGCTATACGGCGAAACCGCGCATCCGGCGCATCCAATCGTTCCCCTCCTGTACTTTGCGTCGAGTCCTCTGGTCGTCGAGCAAGACTAAAGCGTCGGCGGGAACCAGTGGGCCGTTCGGTAAGGCTCGGAGCCCGTGGTCGTGCTTTGCCTCGAGCACGTCCGCCGACGACTGGTACCTCGTATGTAAGCGTGCGGAAGACGTAGAGGACGAGGTCGTAGATGAGCAGTGCCGCCCATGGGCCAATGGTGACGATGCCGAGGAACAGCTAGGAAAATCAGCATTTGGTACATTGCTTATCAGGAACTCTAGTACGTACAAATGCTCGCGTGATCCACGTCTCTACCACGGCAAGACTCTCTGGAAATATCGAGAGCAGCCCCATGGCTGTATGCTGCAATCGCGACAACAGGAACGATGACAGTAATGTGTATTTAAACAGACACGAAGAATTGCAATTCACATGCAATGAGTGACAAGTCCAGGTGTGCCAGCACGACGCAGGTCTGTGAATGTTGAGGTTTGACGGAAGCGGCATCGTTCGTCATCTCTGGCACGGCTTTCCGTTGTGGGCCGTCGGTGGGTCGTGGCTTAAGCTTGCCCGCATGCTGGCGGCGATCACCTTACTCCACCTTGACTTGACATCTGACCCCAAGGCACCCATTGCTCTCCCGTAAGGCTGAGAATATGCCACTCGACCACCATTGGATGGTAATCGTGCCTCGCACAGCGAGGCCAATGACTGATGAATGCCGGCCTCCCCTCGCCCAACCGTCGCGAGCCTCATTCCATGCCCCGCTGCTGTAACACCCTTTCTGATACAGTCAATACTCACAGTCGCGCATCTTCACTTCGAATCACAGGAGAAAGTGAAGACTTGTTCGAGTCAGTGGGTCCAGGTGAGTCCAGTTACGGAACTGAAGCTTCTTGGCTTCACCTGCGTCTTCGCTGCAGCCTAGCAGCCACTCGACCAGCCTTGCCGGGCCGCACCTCAGGTTATTCCTCTTTGACTTCGTTTGAGGCTCCTTTGCTTCACCCTCAACTTCAAACTTCTCTTTGAACTCGCTAAACCGAACCTTTGACTGCTTCAACTTTCGCTTGTCACCTGCTGTGACCTCGGAGGTCCGAGCAGCTGTAGACTGCCACTATGGAAGACCTCAGCTTTGTCGACCAGCTCGCCGGGGATTGTGGCGCGAGTAACGCTACCTTGAAAATCGTTGACACTGAAAGCCGCGTTTCTCTGATTTCAGATCGCGTCAGTCCATATCGATTGCTCGACCAGTGTCCACTACTCTATCATGCATTCGAGCATGGATCGCAAAGTCGTCTTCAAGCAAGCATCGAGGCCCCATCACGGGTAGCTGCCATCGCGCTCCTCCGATACTGTTATACAGGCAACTATCTGCCTCCCTGTGCTTGTGCCGAAGACGCACCGATTCTTCTACTCCTACACGCGCAGGTATACAAGATGGCAGAAGACTATGATGTGCCTGAGCTTCAGCTTCTCGCGCACGGCAACTTCTCCGTCCAGGTCGAGTGCGCCTGTAGCCTACCTCTGCCTCCGCAAGACTTGCTCGAGACCATCCGATACGTCTATGTCAACTTCTCAAGCGCGCAAGCACGCCAGCAGCAAGGTCTGATCCACACTCTGCTGAACTACTGCATATCTGTCTTCTTGTACCATCAGCTTGGTGAGAGCATCGAATTCCTCCGAGTTGCTGGGCAGATTCCAGAGTTCCGTCAAGACTTGTGTCGCACCAACATGGAGCGGAACTTTCAGGATGACTGTAAGTGAACCCTGGCCTATAAACGATATTGCATCTAACATGAAAAGGCGCCTTTGACATCATACATCTCGCGCTCAATACCCTGCAACCGCCTTCTGGTGTATGCCCCACGATCCTCGCATCGAGAGACCTACCAGAGGCCATGCTCTTCGACCGACCGAAAACTCCACCTCGCCCTATCAAAGTGTTCAGTCTCAGGCCGAAGAACGAAGATATGGAGCGACGCTACTACAACGTATACAGAGATCCAGCTCCGCATTACAACATGACCGACGAAGAAGATGCGCCTCGGCGTTATTACGATACAGACGAAGATCTGGCTCGACGTTACTGGGGAGATTCTACAAGCGATACCCCCATGCGCCCGGCGTCACCAATGCCTATTGCAACTACCCTGGTCCACAGGCCAAGAGAACCCATGGCAGACACAGGCTTCGTAACAGAGTCTGCCAGCGAAGATGAGGGCTTCTCCGTTGTTCGTCGGCCCCAGGCGCCTATCACCCCGTTCAAGGATGAGCCTATCTCTAGCCCTGAGATCATACCAGCGAAGCCCATTGATGTCCTGGCAGCTACTGGCAGCAATTATCCGGATGACGATGATTGGACCATGCTCTGAAACAACAGTGGGTTTCCTTCGTGATTTCGGGAAGATCTCATGGCATTGAATACCTCGTTACATGGGGCATTTTGTTCACAATTGCAACAACGAGCGGCCATTCATTACGACTACAAAACTTGCACTCGGCAGAATTGCGATATAAGGACTACAGCGCGCAGCCTTCCGGTCATAAAGCTGATTGGCCTTCCTATGCACTGCTGTCAGTTTGTGCCAATTCCACTTTTTCCTTTCTTCACTGTTTTTTTTTCTTATCGTTTCCGACATTGCGGACGGGATCGCATCTGCACATTTCTCATCGCATACTCTACGACAAATCATGAACTCGCGTTTCTGGGCATAGGGCATAGGCATAAAAGCAATGTGCACGATAAAGCACGAATAAAACACAATTGCGGGCGCTTTCGCGGAGACGGTGTTCTCCGTTCCAATTTATGATATCATTGAACCGTGATCAGATGCTGTGTCTTAAGCCCATCGGTCTCACAACCATAACCAACTTACACATCCTCATCCCCCCCCTCCCTCCTCCTCCCACAGCAAAACCAACCTCCTCTTCTGCCCCTCACTCATACCCTCTCCGCATATCAAACATGTCACCTCTCCCCACTTCCCCCTCGCATACGCATTGTACACACTGTTATGTAGACAATACACACACGTCGTGTTCCCATGCCGACATCTTGTCGTCGGAAGACACGCCGGGAACTCGTGGCTTTGCAGATGGCGCGTGCAGTGCGTGCATCGAAGTAGCTTCGGAGCGGTAGTTTGATTTGGAATTGGTGCAGAAGGTGAGCGCCTGGGTGTGGATACATGGGCGTTTGGCGTGCTTAGTCGCTGAGGCTTGTTCATTGCTACCTGGTCGTTTGCACGTAGTGTACTTGTGCTTGATCGTCGAGAAAATGGCGTCGTCGGCGGCGCGCGCGTAGCTGGATCTGGATGCGCGAAAAGCAGGCGGTCCGAGGAACTGAGCAGAGCTGAGTAGCGCGTTGTGGGCGAATATGGGCTAGTTGCAGGCGCCGTGCGGTGTGTAAATGAGTGTAGTATAAGCTGCTTTAGGTGGTCGCGGCGCATTGTTTGGGTGGAAGGAATGTGGTACCGACAGGCGGGGGTATGTGGTGAGGATATATGGGGGTGTGGTAGAGAGTGAGCGTGGGTGTAGGTGGGAGGATTGGGGGAGAGGTTTAGACGTGAGAGAGGAGGTGTGGATGAGGCGAGGGCGAGTCGTGCATGGCTGATGTGGGAGGGAAAGAGCTACGCTGAGCTGTGTTGTAGGTGTATGTCAGAATTAGCGTACCAAGTTTGGGTCTACGGTAGCAGTGGCAATGTAGATACTCGTGGTGTGTTGGCTTGAAATGCTTAGACGTCGGGCCTGGAACACAAAGTGACCCTGGAGGCTCCTCGATCAGATTTATAGTTGTTGCCAGGCAACATATGGAACTTTGGGTTACACATATAGTAGAGAATGATCTAATTATCCATCATGCGCTTCAATCGTGACCGTGATAGCATTCGAGGTGCGCGACTGCTGCTCAGGAGATAATCTGCTTTCCTCGCTACCCATGCTCGCACCTGACGTAATCTTGTTGTTGCATCGACTGCTTACGGGCGGCCTTGATTTGTACTCTTCCAAGACTATGTCTGCGAAACCTGATCGCTTCTCTGATCCTCGTACATGGACACTTCCGAGGCCGCTTTCCTTGGTCCGTCTGGTCAAGCCACGGGCAGTGTCATAGAACCAGCTAAAGAGTGTTTTCAGAGCCGGAAGCGATGCTGCAATGGTCCCGACGTCAAGCTCGATGAAGTTTCATATAGAATATGCGTCCGTGATATAAGGCTCGGGGTTGCGGAATTGGGGAGCGTTGTGTTGCTTGATGATAGCGGCCACGGATGCGAAGACGCCAAGGGACAATACCACCACAAGCGATACTCGTGCTCGCAGGTTGATGTGTAGCTTCCATATCAATGGAGTTGGTAAGAAGACGAGGAGGAGGTCGGTTGTGATGTTAATGACTACGAGGAGTCAACATGAAGCCAGCACAGTGACAAAGAGGCATTCAGACCTGCATTGAAAAGCCCAATATTGCTGAAGGTCTTCCCGCTGAGGCAACTTGCATTTCCCGTGCCCATCGGAGGTGGGCGTAGGCTCATGTCGCATATTGCAGCTAAGGGAATACATTGAAAGACCTGTTCTTGTAAGTAGGAACGTCATGGAAAGTATCGCTGATTTGACTCACTGCATTATAGTCAGCAAGGAAGATGCTTTAACGATCTGAGGAAATGAATATATGTACCAAGAGTGCCGACACAGGCAAGTGTAAACGTTACCATGAAAATGACCATTCCCCACAGGAACCACACATAAAGCCTCCTAACCGCGAGCCGCAATAAGAGCAACGAGACTGAGATCTTGACCAGAGAAATGCCAGTCTTGACGGTAATCATGTGTATTTCGCGTGCCATTAGAAAACTCCGATAGTTTTTCTGGAGTGGATCGTATAACAGCGACATACTTCCCAGCACCACAAGATATCTCTATCATGTAGCATGCGAAGCAGACAGTTGATAATATCTGGTATATCTGGATGTTAGTCGGGAATATACGTTGTGGGCTGGCACTGACCATGGCGAGCACTATTGCCCAGTCATCTTTGCCAAATGCTCGAAGCATTAGAGCTCGGACATAACATCGCCCGGTGACTACTATGGCTGCAAGGCTGAAGAAAGGTATAGTTTGTGCGAGCATATTCGGAGCGTTGCTGTATGGCAAATTCTGTGGGCTGACAGATGAAGAGGCTGTTGAGCGAGGTGTAGTCAAATACATGGTCCAAAATGGAATGCAGAGGGTATCATACGTGGCTTTGGCAATTGATCTGCTCTTCAATGACTCTTGTACCTGTATGCTTGACACGCGACAAGCCGAACCGCACATCTATCCATTCTAATGGTAAAGAGACACGGATCAAGAGGCGTAGTGATTTGATTTGAAGTTATACATGCCCCGAGGCTCAACAAAACAGCGATTCTGTGCGGGTCAGCAAATGGGAAAGCTTTGGATTGCCAAGACACGGTTGAGAGCGATCTGGAAGGACGGCGACTTGCTGGTTCATGTGTTAGCTGATCTTTCAAGGTACATAATTATCGCTGCACGATTCATGATTGGAGTGCAGCTGAGAGGTCACGAAAGGAACCCCCTTGCAACGTCTCAAGAGATTTTGGTGCAGATTGGAAGATGGAAAGGAGGGAAATTTGGAAGCTCGGCACTGACGTACCGTAAATGCCCATAGTAGGTAGGCACGGTGGGTCAACATGGGCAATTGCCAGCCGCTGTGGCACAGTATGAAGGCCTTCCATAACCATTGACGTGCAGCCGACCAAGTGAATTTCCGTCAATCGAAAGGAACATAACTTTGACTAATGCTGAGTTCGTGTGAGCTGTTCAAACACACCTGAGCTGCTGTATATCCTATCTCACAGGCTCAGAAGGAGAAACACTGCCAACATTTCATGATATCATAAAATAATGGAACAATTCTTCAGTATACTATGGCACGATACCTCAGGTGGTAGCCCGACCGGAGAAACAGCTTGAGTATCGATTAAGAAACTAGATCTGTACAGGCCACATGCGGTTTGGTGCGACGTCTGTGGCCAACGCATTCCTGTCAAGAATTCACCCAGGTACGGAGTACTTTGATCTGCGACGCACCGATACCGGGGCCGAATAATTACTTTCTATGCACCTAATATCTGGCTGTTCAACCACCTGCCTTTTCCATCGTATTTAAAGCATGTGGTAATAAGGTATAGTCGTTTGGCGTAGATGACCAGGCCGGATAACCACCATACCGGATCAAGAACATGCAACCAAGCGATGCCAGTTTTTTTGTTGGCAGAAGGGATTACCGAAAGTAGGGCTGATTGTGAGAGCCGCGCATAACTCGTCTGATTTAACCCTGCCACTTCATATTGATGAGCCGACCCGCGCGCTTGAGAAGCTGAACGGCATCGAAGGGAATCATTCTTCCGGGAATAGAGCATTCTCTGGGCACTGCATAGACCGCGCAGGCCGTTACTCGTCTCGCCACTGTCTGGGCCTGACCCATCATCGTGTAGCCTTTATACTGCAATTGTCAACTCTTGACATCCTTGAGATATAAGCTGAAGCTGTCTGCCCAAGTATTGAAGAGCCCCGCGTGGTATCAAAGTCGGTCACTAAGACATTTTTTAAAGATAGTTGTTCACCTTGAAACCTTCAACGTGATCTAGAAATCATGAGATCCACCGCCTTACTCTTCGCTATGGTCACTGGCAGTGCGACCGCAACCAAATTCATGGAAGTGGACGCATTGGCCGCACAGGGAGTGTTCAATCTGGGTCTCCACATCGCCCAGAATGGAAATTCAAGCCCAAAGACATGCACGTTGGAGAACATAGCTGTGCGACGCGAATGGTGAGTCTCAATTAAACATCGAGTTGTGTTTCGCTCATATACAATCAGGTCGACTCTATCAAGACCCAAAAAGCTCAACTATATACAAGCAGTCCAGTGCCTGGGAAAACTCCCAGCTAAAACACCTGCCTCCGTCGCTCCAGGAGCGAAGTCTCGTTATGACGACCTGGTAGTCACAAATATACAGCAATCCAACAACATCCATGGAACGGGTTAGTTTTTTGTCGTGGAATAGATACTTTACGTGGACTTTTGAGCAGATGCTTCGGAACAAATGTGGCTTGGGATTTACCATACTACAACTGGGCATGGTGCGAACATAACATTCTAATCTTTGAGAGCCTTAAAGAAGACATATAAACTAACTTCATGCGTCAAAAACAGGTGGGCAGAAGATCCGAAGAGCTCTCCATTCTTCGATGGTAGCGATACCAGCCTGTCAGGAGACGGTGCGTACATACCAGGGAGAAACTACTCCAGCTTCCCTTACGAGGACACGTGCTTCATGAAGCTTCAGCCAGGAACTGGAGGCGGCTGCGTTACATCTGGACCTTTCAAAGAGCGAGTAGCGTGAACTGCTTGTAGCTTCACTATAGGTTAACAACTCATGCAGCTGGAAGCTCAATATGGGTCCACTACAATCGATGCTCAGAGTCCCTGGTGGCATACCAAGAAACCCTCAAGCGAACGGATTAGGATACAACCCGCACTGTCTCTCCCGCGACATAAGTCTCCCATCCTCATATGAGACGCGAGACGAAGCCGTCTCAGCACTCTTGAAAGGCTACCCTGACATCGCTCGCTTCCAGCGCGTCTTGCAAGGAGAGTTTTCGGATGGCAGGATGGGAGTTCACACTGGTGGTCATTACACTATTGGAGGCGACGCTGGGTCTGATTTCTACAACTCGCCAGCGGATCCGGCCTTCTTCCCTCATCACGGCATGATCGACTGCGTTTGGTGGACGTGGCAGAACCTGGATCTCAAGAAAAGGCAAAATGCGTTAGCTGGCGGGACGATCATTGGAGGGCTGGGCGCGAATGCTACTCTGAATGATACATTGACCATGGGGAGCTATGTAGGCATGAAGGATTTCACGATCAAGGATGCGATGAGTACACCTGCTAATCCATTCTGCTACACAAATTTGTAGGGTAAAGACTTGGTATGTTGTAAGCCGACGAGACGCTCGACTTCCCTGGTGGAACCAATGACGAATGAGGCTCTTCGGCCACTAATGTCCAGTTAGCATGTGCTTCTTACTAGTTAGAAAAAAGATAGCCCGCGAAGATAGGCACCCCCTAGTCGGGTATACCCGATTTGGGTGGTGGATTGAGCGCCAGGAATTTCATATGGACGGCAATGATAATTATACAGCTTACTACCTGGCTAGCCACCAGCTTTCCAGGTCCATTCAACAGTGCAACTGATCTGCAGACATCCTTTGCCGTAGCACCTTCTGGAGGGTCCTTCACCGACTTCATCAGCGTATCAAAGTAACACTAAACCCTGGCAACATTCCTGACTGCCTTTACTGAATGAGAAGAGCAAAGAGCTAGCTTAGATGAATTCGATTCTTTTGCAAAACTAGACCAGATTATCTGACAGCACTAATTATATATAGGCTTCTGTCGGATCGTGAGTATCGGTAGGAACGTCGTCTGCTCAACACTGACCGACGAGCCGACTCGATCCTTCTTCGATCCTACTTCGTCCCGACTTGCGCTGCGCTTAGGTATACCTTCGTAGTACCTACGTTCATAGATCTATCAATACCAATCCCAAGTCACCAGAAGAACCTCGATGTTGTTATTCACCCGTACGATCGTACAAAGCCTACCAAAAGCTTCGTTATAAAATTATTGAGTGCGCTCCTGAAGTCTACTAGATAACTTCGCGCATGTGCAGAGCAGACATGAATTTGGCCAGAGCCTGGTGCTAGGAACTCTATGATATTATGAATGGAACATATAAAAGGGAGAACAGCCAAAGCGTCCGCACAATCCTTGGTACCGGACGACTTTCTGGCCCATCACTTCCAGCCAACGACTTTTACGATCACAGTCATAGCTTGAATCACGACCCCCGTCACCCCAATACCCCCAACCCCTTTCTCACGAGATCATGGACGAATCGTTCATGCAGTTTTAGAGACCTTCTCTCTTCTCCACTCTCAGTCATGTGGAGGACTTTGCTTCGCTTTTGGTTTGTCGAATCATTCCATCGTACCTTCTGCATCCAGACGACGGGGAGCTGGAATGGGGCGTGGCGTATACAGATAGTTCTTTGTCTTCCAACAGAAGACGACAAAGCTCCCTCCGAGTAGGCTTGCGAGTGGGTGCATTCTGCCAGCAGTGGGGAAAGCGTACGAGCCTGGACAACTTTGCTACCACGACGAGCTCGATTTGGATCTAACGATACATGATCTGGATCATACTCGGGCATATCTTTTGGGAGTGTTTCGGAACTCCGGTCCTCTACGCGCTCGCGGAAACTATGAAGGGCGGGGGAAGAAGCTCCTGAAGGCAGGAACCTCTACCCTTGGAGTCTCCTCAAAGTCGTTGTGTTGATTGAGACTGTTTGTGTTGGGCTGCGTATCGATAACCTCGCCGTCCGAGGCGGAGCTGGCGCGTGAAGTCGTCGTATCAAAGAGGACCCCAAGGCTGATGCTTCATCCAGCACATGCTGCGTTCGAAAAGTCCATGCATCCGTCGTTGAAGAGATTTCAGCTGATGCTGGTAGCAATAATGGCGCGCGGCGGACATGTGTCTACTATGTAGGGTGGGGCCGGCTAGCTGTGGTGTCTGCGTAAACGAGTGTCGTAAGAAGTCGGGCTCCGAAGCGAGGATGCACTAGGGAAGAGCCGTCTATAGTCTCGTGGGTACAGCCATCGCTCATGAGGATTTTCGACAGAGTGTTTTCATGAGTTCCGATGCGGTGTCTGGGAGGGGAGGGGCCGTACTCTTCTATAGAGCGGTTGCCCTCCCGGTTCGAGTGGGGAGTTTGGAACATCGGGTTCGAGGTATGTAACGTAAGTGTTATTGCAGGTGTATATAGCTGTATGAATGAGGAAATTGATTGAACTAGAGCATCACTGCATCTTATGTATAAAAGTAGCCCCATGGAAGCAAGCAGCACGCGTATCCCACACGACCGCGAGTTACCAATCACCCATAACACCGTGAGTGTATGCAACACGTGTATCCCACATGCCCACGAGTCACTGATCATCCCCAGCACCATGAACGTAATGCACGTGTATCCCACACCCATCCACCCCACCCAATCCCATCTCCACCACCACCCACCCGCTCACTTCCCCAAAATCCACTCACAAAAACACTCCGCCCCACAAAAATCACACTCCCACTCATCCCTACACAAACCCCTCAAAGGCCTATCCACCATCTTTTCCAACAATTGCACCTGCATTTCCACCTGCACTTCCCCTTCCCCTTCCTTCTCGCACCCGCCATCTCCATCCTCCCCCTTCACGCCCACCTCTTCGATACTGTTATCCCAACATGTCCACCCACAACACCACACAAACCCCTCCCAACCGCACGCATGCCAGCAGCACCCGGGTTCTTCGTGGCGCGGGACCAGGTAGTTGAGTTGGCGCTGTATGGAGTCTTCGCTGAAGGCGGAGGAGCGCTCGCGCCAGTTGCGCGAGCGCAGGTAGCGGGGGGTCTTTTTGCGGGGGGTGGGTTTGGGCATGCTGGGTATCTTTGGATGCTTGAGGAATGTGCGCGGAGGCTTGAACTTGGGAGGGTGGGCTGGTGGCTTCCGGGGGTGGGTTGAGGGCGTCTGGGTCTTAGATGGGTATGTTGCAGGCTTCCGAATATTGGAAGAATGTGCTGGGAGCTTGCGGGATTTGGTATGAGGACGGGGTAGGGAGGATGATGAGGAGGGCGGGACATGGCGAGTGGTTTTCTGTAGAGGGTGCTTGCCCTTCATGTTTGCAGTATGGATGTGACACGGGAGGTATGTGAAGGGAGGTGTTTGAATGTGGAAAGATTATGTGACTGATGGAGTGTGGCTGTGACTTTGAAAGGCGAACGGACAACTCATTGTTTAGTCATTGAGGACATGTCATGTAGCCACGCAAACAACGCTGTCTCGGGATGCTTGACATACCTGGCCAGCCTCGCTAAAACTATGCGCCAGCTGTAATGCATCGGAGAATCTATGCCAACTTCTCGCCAGTTACTTTGAAAATCATGCTACCACTGCCCGGTTCGCTGACGACGACTGCTTGCGCCAGTTTCTCTGCGGTGATATCTGGGAACTTCTTCTTGTAGTACTTCTCTTCCCACGCCTTTTTGACAGCTTCGACCTTGTCCTTTGGCACAAGATGCACACTGCATCCTCCCCAGCCTGCGCCAGTCAAACGTGACCCAGCAGCACCAGCAGCTCGCGCGAGCTCACACAGTTCATCAAGCTCGGGGCAGCTGCAGTCGTAAATATCGCGACATGAGTCTTGAGTCTGGTTCATTAGGTCGCCAAGGGACTGCAGGACTTCTCTGCCGTTTGTCGGTGGTGACGAGAGAAGCGAGCGGAACTGGATGACGCGGAGGGCTTCTGTGAATACATGTAGCGCCCGCTGACGAAGCATGAACTTTTCTGCGCGGACGGGGAACTTGGACATGTAGCGCTGGTTCAGCTCGTCCTCAGAGATGCCCAGCAGACCGCAGATTTCGGCTCTTGAGTAACCCTCTTCTTGTGGGAGGTAGTTCTCAGCATGCTGAATAAGTTTTGTGAGTTGTGTCTCGAAGTCGGAGACAGAAATCTTGGTGTTGTCTGATATGTCTTCTTTCTCCTCGAAATAGGTATCGTGGAAGCCTCGCAAGCTTACACCTAGAGGCGATGAGTCTTGTGGGAGCTCCTTCTTCAACCCGAATGCCTTGGCGAGGAACACAGCCGCGAGCGTGCACTCTACCACACGTAGATTGTAACACACGGGGGCGGTGACGTGTTTATCTGCGGCGACAAAACTCTGCGCAGTCACGAAGGCGAGCTCGGGTTCGGTCTGGGGGAATTCGATGTTGGTGAAGTCCAGGCTGGGCTTGAAGGAAACGTAAAGGGCAGAGCCGCGGAGTGAGAATACCGAAGCCGCCTGGTCCATGCTGTTGTTTGTGTCAGCAGTGCTTGTGTAAGGTGGCCATGCTACTTACCCTCCTGAGTTGACGCCAACTGCTCGCTCAGAGACAATGGCCAGCTCACAGAGCTCCTTCTTGTCGATTTTTGTCTCGCCGTTCGCATTCAAAACAGCCAATGCACTTGTGCACACCACGGACGCTGAGCTCGACAAGCCGCCTCCACTTGGCACTGTGCCGTCGCAGACAATATCCATGCCCACAGAGGTGAACTTGCCTCGCTTCTTCTGCAGTAGTTGTGACACGCCCTTCAGGCCTGATTTAAAGTAGTTCGTCCACTCGTGCTCGGAAGCATCAATAGGAATCTCGCCCTCTGGTATCTCGAACTCGCGCGTGGGAAACTTCTCAGAGTTCAGGTTGGCTATCCGTATGCGCGGCTTCTCGTCGGACGATCGTATAGCTACTGCCATGATGAAGTCTGCGGTAATAGCCATAGGTAGCACCTCGTACAGGGAGTAGTCGATGTGCTATGAATTGTAAGCTTTAAGTTTGCTTGCCGCGTTAATGTACTGACCTCGCCGATGATGTTGACACGACCTGGACTCCGCGCTACGAAATCCGCCTGCTTGCCGTAAAGGTCTTTGAACTTCGCCAGCAAGCTCTCCCAGCGCTTGAGCTCCACGGGCAGCGCATCCTCGGGGTAGATGTCGCTCAGGGACGTAGCTGTTGGGACTTCCATGATGCTGACCAATCTATTCCAGGCGATAGCAAATACTTGCAGAGGCTTGGATATAGTGAAGAAAGCGAACTGAGAGAAGAAGTTTCAAAGTTACCAACTATCTGTGAGGGTCGCGAGAGCTCGGGGAAATGTATACGGCGGGGTGTCGCGCGAAGCCATGCCTCATTTAGAAGCGCATCCGATCGCGCTTGCGGGACCATGACTTGCATATCAGCTGCAAGGTACCAGATGCTCCAGGAGTGACCATGACGCAGACCTCATGGTAGAGCGCAATATCCGTATTTGACAGTGCAGTTTCTTGCAGGTCATCGTCAACTAGGCCCTGGTGTACGGCGTTCGAGACCTTGCGGAGAATTTCAAGCATGCAGCCATGAAGGAGGGTTTTGAAATTCGAAGGCCGAATATAGCTGATTGAGCGAAGAGTGGCTCCTAGCCAGGAGCTTGTCGCATTCGGGTATCTAATGGGTTGAACGGAGGTACCATGGGTCGTCGAAATCAAACGCGGGCCTATGTCAGACCTCTGCCTCGTCCTCGCAAGCCCCGTCCGATGCCGCTGCCGCTGCCAGCTCGACCACCTGTTGAACCGCTGCGACTGACGCCTCTTCCAGCCTGCCCGCCGACTCCGACATAGCCTCCGGTTGTGGTGGTTGAGGTAGATGTTCCACGTCCTCGTGTCCCTCTGCCCCTGCCTCTTGTTCCTGCTCGGGGTGGTGCTTCTGCCCGCCGTCGCTCTTCCTCGATCTTCCTTGCCGCAGCCTCCCTCCTGGCCTGCTCTTCTGCTGCCCGACGTTCAGCCGCTTGCTGTCGGTACACTTCTTCTTCCTCAATTGCGACCAGGTCTTGCGATGCGCCCTGCCATTGAGGGTTCAGGATCAGTCGCTGGTTGTGCTCGGTCTGTGATAGAATGCGGGTCCATGTCTGGAGGAGGGTGGAGGCGTTCTGCACAGTCTTGGAAACAGTCTACACTGAAGTCAATACTGCACTTCACAGAAAGAACGTCTGACTGACCTCCATGTTGTCCTTGGCCTTCTGCAAGCTCTCTACCACTCCCTCAATGACCTTGTTCACATTGCGTATGCTTTCCAACTCCCGCCGCAGTGCAGCCTCGCGATTCTCCTCCGTGGCGTAGTGCGACTCTTTTGCACGCGTCTTCCCGCCGGCTGCACCCTCCCCCGTGTCGGCACCGCTGTCCTGGGCCTTCTTCTTGGTCTTGCGCGCAGCCGGGGTGTCGAAGATGGCGTCGCTGTCCGAGTCGGAGAGGTTCAGGTCGTCCATATTTGGCGGATCCATCGTGGGGTGTGATATGAAGCTACTCGGGACGAATTGGGACCCTTGCTCTCGGGAATGTGTGTTGTTGACATGTGCCTGGCGTGTTTGACGCGTTTGGTGCGGGGCGGCGGTGAGTGAGCCGCACCTGCCAACGTTTGTCGCCGAGGCCCGTGCGGCTGCTAACCAGCCATCACCAACCTCGCCCTTTCTCAAGTCTTCCGCGAGCCTTCCATATCGATCCGCCGCCCCGTTGAGCTCCACCGCATCATCCTTATCGAGACCGTCCCCTATCCAACGCCATTATTTACGACTTCACGTACATCCATATCTTGCATTGACTGTTTGACGTTGGAAGCTCTTAGCGCCGAGCTCACTTTTGGCTTGTTTTGATCTTCGACCTTGCATCAACAGCGCAACACGACACACCGCGCCTGCCCGTTTGCCAACAGCACCATCACATTCACCATGGACCGCACGCCTTCACCCCGTCGGCTACGGACGCCACCCGCGCCTCACCACGGGTTCACCGACAGCTACGAGCCGTATTCACCGCGGAGGTCCACCAGAGTGGCCGCTCAGCGCGACATTCACCTTCACCAAGGATCACAACAAAGCGCTCGGGCTCGACGCGACATCACTCCGACTGCTACCTATAAGCGGAAGGCGACTGCGCGCACAAACAACAATTTCGCCCTCTCGCCACCATCTTCGCCCATATCCTCACCTCAACTCCAGTCGCCTCGTTCCATGCGACGCAGACAACCCGAAGCAAGCGCGCTCGACTCCGAATCAGAAGCCACTGCCCCCTCGACCGCTCATCGCTTCCCCAACAAGCAAATGGTACGTCATTTCCTACACTGCGCGCAACACGCGTTCGCGCGCCGCTGCTCTACTTGGTCTATCGATCCTAATCTTCTGCAGAGTTTGCTACCTACACCTTCCGAGACGCCGCGCAAGCGTCCTCTCGTCGCGGAAGCTTCGCTCAAGAAGACCGCGCGTGTTCTGTTCCCTGCTCGCCCTGCCAACATCGAGGAGGTTATGCCCACACCCCGCAAGTCGCGCAAGAAGAACCTGTTCACTCTTGAGAGCTTTGCCAATGCGGGCGACGAACCTGCTGAGAAGATTCAAATCTTCACCGACTCTAAGGAGCGCGTTCCCGAGCAGGACGATGAGGAAGACAACCCATTCATCACTAAGAAGGGCAAAGGAAAGGCCAAGGCAGTGCCGCAAAAGTCTCAGCGTGCTGTTGCAGACTCGGCACGGGTGAAGGAAACTATCGATCGCGACGAAGGCATGGTCTACCTCTTCCGCGGCCGCAAGCTGTACCGCAAGTTTCACGACAGTCCAGAGGGCTCGGGCGGTGAGGACTCGCTTGAGGACTTCTCTGCCCTGCCTACCAACGAGAGGTTGCTGCGTCGAAATGTGGGCGTCGAAGCCCAACGCCCGCTTCGTCGCTCGACTATCAAGCCCCGCCTATTGTTTGAAGCAGAGATCAAGGAGCGCAAGCGCCAAAACGGTGAGGCCACCGACGATGAAGAGGCTGATACCGAGATCGAGACCCCAGCCGAGACTCCTAGCAGGAGGAAGGGTAAGCTCGCCCAGCCAGCCACACCACCACCCACTGTTCGCAAGCCCAAGCGAGGTATGTCTAAGCGCTCTCACCCGCACACAAGCGCATCCAGTAACGAGTCCTCAGAAATCTCCTTCGAGGGATGGTCACGTGTCAAGTCTGCTCACAGCTCTGGCGAGTCTGTGCGCGAGTCGAAGAAGCGTGGTGGTGAGCCGCTTGAGCGTGGTGGTGCTAAGCAAGCTCGAAGTGAGAAGTCCACTCCTGCCACTTCGTTCAGCAGCATCTAATGCCGCTGTCAGCGCGTCGTTCTTGAATGTTGAATGTGCATAGCGTGTTCATCAGCTTTTGGCTTTTGAGTTGCTTGTACATTTGACTCCACTCGAAGGTATGTTCAACTGGACTGCGGTCATGGAGTTGAACAGGATTTGTGCATGGCCTTTGGCGCCATTGATGATTGCATAGCGTTTTTTGCTCGAAGGACAACCGATACCCATGATTCGATTAGCGATTGTGATGGGATGACCCATAGTGGGTTGGTAATAGTGCTGCATATCTTCAGCATACTAAGTGCACTGGCTAGTTCTGGAAAGCCGGGCACTTGAAGGATGTGCAATCACGATCCAAAGGGGGAGAGTTGGTGCGATAAAATGAGAAAACACTTTGAAAGCCTCGAGTCTTGACATGAAGTAACGTGATGTGAATTGTGGTATATGCAAACAACTAACTCCAGATATCTCAACCCGAGACATGCTATTATATCCTCCCCACCTATCCAACCCGAACAAACCCCACCCCCTATCCAAACACAGCAGTAGTGCTCAAGCCTTCTTCTCCACCTTTTTAAAAAACGCACTCATCTTCTTCATCCCACTCGTATCCACCTTCTTCAACATCTTAACCGCGCGCCCCTCCGCCTTCTTCCTCTTCTCCTCCTCCTCCTTCTTGCGCTTCTTCTCCTCGCGGCCCGCGAGCGCCTCGTCGTCTTCCAGCGCCCGCTTGCGGCTCACGTTATCCGATATGCTGCGGAGTGCGGCGGCTTCGGATTTGAGCGTTGCGATGGCGGCAAGGTGGGATTTCAGTGGCAGGAAGGGGGCGGAGGCGAGGTGTGTGGTTGTGAGAGAGTGGAGGGAGGTGGGGAGGTAGGAGGAGGTGAGGTAGAGGAGGGAGGTGTGGAGGCGGAGGAGGTGCGGGATGTGAGGGGGGGTTGTGAGTGTGGCTTGAGTTTGTATCTCAGGCTCGGTTGGTGGTGGTTGTACAGGCGTTTCGTTGTCTGTCTTGGGAGTCTCGTCTGGCGTAGTTATGCCTGTGCCCACAGACTGCTGGGATTCAGTTTGCGACTCCTTGTCTGTGGATATTCCCGACAGCGAGCTTTCCTCGCGCTTGATGCTCATGACGGGGACTTCCAGCGCGGTCTTGATGAACCTCTCTTCCATCGAGGGAGGCAGGCCGTGGGTAACCATGCGCTCGGCTTTCTTGAGGAGGAGCGCGAGGAGCTTGGCGTGGGATATGCGGTACATTGTCTCGTCGCCGGCTTCGACGGTGTCGCAGAGGGCGCGCATGCGTTTCTCGAACATGGTCTGGAGTGATGTGTGCTGAGATAGTAATGCCTTCCAATGCCGTGATGGTGAGGATAGTTTATCCAGATACTCGTCGAGTGCGAGGAAGTGTTGCTTTGTGTCTTTTGCGCTCTTGGGTGCGAGTGCGGGCAGGATCAAGAAGAGCAGGTCGATGGGTGTCGCAACGAACATGTCTGCGCTCTTGTTCACGTAGCCGCTCCCCATCCTGCCTTCCTTCCCTTCTTCTGCCTTGTCTTCGTCATTTTGCTCCCCGGTGATCAGCCAACTCCTGCACTCCTTCTTTGGCGCAGCGATCCTTGTGAACTCGTAGAAACCCTTGGTAGGACAGAAGTAATATCTTGAGGGCGCGCCATTTGCGGGATTCTCCAATGTGACTATACGCGCATCTTTGGAGGCATCTTTTGGCAGTACGAATAGTTTCGGGGGATTCGATGTGCTTGTGGGGAGTGCTTTAACGGTCGACATTGGGGGTTCTGGTGTTGGCTCCTTTGCCTTGGGTTTTGAACGTGTAGCGCGTGCCATTGTATGTGTATGATTCCAATTGATGATGTTGTGTATTATGTTAGAGTTACTGGGTCTTGCATAGAATGTTCGTCGGTCAGGACATGCTCCGCGTGGTGCACCAAAGTCGCGTCGCGTCGGCTGCACAAGCGCGTGATCCCTGCCAAAGTGGTTTCGGACTTAGATGAGGCGCAACCTTAACTTTACATGGACAGCAGTTCAACGTCAACAACGGCCACTAACTCGACTTTGCGCACCTGGTTCCTTTGATTTTTGCTTGACAACTTCAGTGCATGAACTTGTCGATTAGTGGGCTACTTGGACTGGATATGGGGGTTGCTGAGCAGAAGTACCCAGCTTGCACCTCATCGCAAACATGATCGTGAGGGAGAGTCCCAAGAAGCGAGGTACGACATTCTCTGCGCATTCACAGCACCTTGCTAACAGACTGCAGCCCCGACGAATCAGCCCAACTGGCCACCGCAGTCATCCCGCGAAGCGCTCCTCAGCTCACCATCCGGACGGCGCAAGTACGAACAGCAGCGCCAGCGCAGTTCAGTGTCACCATCCCCCTCAAAGCGTCGTCCAATGCAGCGGGGTGCCCCTCAAGACGAGGACGAAGAGGAGGACGAGGAGACGCTGCAGTTGAAGCTCCAGGCCATCGAGGCTAAGCTGAAATTAAAGGCACTCCAGAGAGCGCGCAAGGCCGCTGAGGGCGACGACACAGAGAGCAATGCTAGCTCGTCGCGACCACCGACTGTGGCTTCTATGCGGCGCACAGAGATTCCGCGACCGCCTGCGGATGTTCAGGTACCCCACTCGCCCGTACGACAACGACGACCAGCCGAAGAGCCCAGGAGCCCTGCGCGGGTACTTCTAGGTATAGACAAGGGCCTGCGGGCGCAAGATGTCAGTCTCAAGAGGCCAGGAGCCAGTGTTGCTGGAGGGTCTTCGCGGTCAAATTCGTCGAGATCGGAAATACCAAAGATCAAGTCGTTTAGTGAGCGTATGGCCGAGAGCAGGAACAAGGAGAAGGAGCGCGAGGAGATGGAGACCAAGATCGAGCAGAGAAGAAGTCGAGGTTTCGGGCTGCATAACATCGAGGGACTTAAGAGCACGCCATCACGGTCAGGCTCTTCACTGAGTTCGGATGCCAGAAGCTCGCAGGACATGGCACCACCGAGCGTGAGGACTTTGAGCAAGGATCAGACGCGATCAATGAGCAATTTGAGAAACCCACCGACACCGCGCCCAGGCCCGACTCTTTCCTCACGAGTGGAGAACTCTCGACCGCCATCATCTGCTTCAAAAGCCTCTAGCGGATTTGGGAGCACACAAACTCCATCCAAATATGCAGAGATCTCGCAACGGGACAACAGCAGCGAAGCCTCAAGCTTCGAGTCATTCTCCGGCCTGCACTTGAAGTCTCGCGAGATGCAGCACAACGTTGTCACGCGCACACTAGAAGGCAAGACAGTACTCACCATACCCCAGCTACTCAAGACCGTCAAAGCACCAGAATATGATCCACCAGAGGATGAGAATGACTACGTAGTCCTCGGAGTCATCTGCTCGAAGTCGTCACCACTCAACACCAAGAATGCCGTACGGGATCAGTCGAAAGGTCAACAGGAAAGAAACCAGCAAGGCAAATTCATGGTCATCAAGTTGACAGACCTGAAGTGGGAGCTCGACCTGTACCTGTTCGATACTGGCTTCTCACAATTCTGGAAGCTGCCCCTAGGTACACTGATCGCAGTCCTGAACCCAGACATCATGCCTCCTCGAAATCGCGACACCGGAAAATTCTCACTGAAGCTGACGAGCTCGGACGACACGATTCTTGAGCTTGGAACTGCACGAGATCTGGACTTTTGTAATGCCCAGCGCAAGGATGGCAAAGAATGCGGGACCTGGATCGACAGCCGGAAGACAGAGTACTGCGAGTTTCACGTCCAGCTACAAGTCGAGAAGAGCAAGCGTGGACGTATGGAGATCAACGGCATGGTAGGCATGGGCAGAGGCTCAGGGGGCGGAGGCAAGTTCGGCATGTTTGGTGGTGGTGGCAGAGGCAAAGGCGACGAGCTCAGACGGGAAGGGAAATACCACGACCGAGAGATGCACGAAACTGTCTACATCGCGCCTCGGCCTGGTGGTGCAGCAAGCCTCATCGACCGCGATGAGCAGAGCTGGGAGCGCGGTGCCAGCCGAGAGGAGAAATTTCGCAAGCAATTGGCAGAGAAAGAGAAAGAAAGAGAGCTTGCAAAGAAGCTAGGAAAGATGGGGGAGGGCAGTACGGGAGGTGACTACTTGAAACTGAAGGCTGCCGATACCCCGAACCTCCCTGCGAGCGGCAGTATGTTCCCTGGTACTGATGGCTCAGCCAGACAAGGCCCAGGAAGGACCGCCGACAACGACTTCCGCAGTCTTCTCAACCGCAAAGCCGAAGATGTCACTCTCGCTTCTACTAAGCGCAAGCGGATAGCATCCGGCAAGTCGGCTGCTTCGAGTGAGCCCATGGGATGGGGATTCAAGAAGGGCATGCTCCCATCACCTATAAAAGACACCACGTCTGCTATGCGTGGTACTCGTGAAGTCAGTCCTGCGAAGAAGAAGGCTCGACTCCTGCTGCCAGACAAGGGCATCCGTGAGCCCGGAAGGGAGAGTCTTGGTGGGCTTGACGTCGGTCTCATTGCGGCCATGGATGAGGACGACGATGACCTCGAGGTTGTTTGATTTCTACATATGATATCCAAAGTTTCCGACCGCTTTTTGGCGGAAGGTGACAGGGGAGCACGATGGCGTTGGATTGTGGCCCACCTGATTGGCGGGGCTAAGCGAGCCTGCTTTTTCTACATTCGATACTCCATACTTTAGCAGTCGGTGTACATCACGGACTAGCATTACGAATTCCTTTGTGTACTGCATCTCCTCTTCTGAAATCCCTGTCTGTGCGGTGTCATTCCCTTGCGAGCCGCGCTACCCACCGTCCCACGACTGTCGAAACCCATCCCTTGCGCACCACCACGTGATCGTCTACTAAAGGCCGAGAGTGCACAGCATACAAGAGGTGAGATATAGAGTAGCATCAAGAACATACACCATGGCGACCAGTGACAAGATCTACGCATTGATCGATTACGATGATCCCTATGTCCAGCCCCTCATCCTTGCAGCTCTAGAAAAGCGCTTGCCACCTTCGACGTACGAGCTCATTACTTCTATCAGCCAGTTGCCTTCATCCTCATCTCGGCTTCTGCAATGGGTACAATATGAGTCAATCGACTTTGACCGCCTCATAGACCACTCGTCTACCACGGTCGCCAATGCATACGTTATTCGAAAAGCCTTGATCCGGAAACACTACCTAAGCACCACCATTGCGAATTGGATCACCAAGTACCCTGATTCAATACTGAAAAAGCATGTCAAGCCCAGTGTAGAGTTCGAAGTCGATTATGCAGAGTTTCTAGACGATGCATTGATAGAAGCCTGGGACCTGAAAGAGAGCTGGGTAAGGAACGAAGAGAAGGACGAGAAAGACCGTGAATGGTGGATCCTAAAGCCGGGCATGAGCGATCGAGGCCAAGGCATCCGCCTCTTCTCAAGCGAAGAAGAATTAACTTCCATATTCGAAGAATGGGATCCACCCTCCGACGACGAAGACGACGCACGAAGCGATGCCGCCGACGACGACAACGACGGCATAATGACCTCCCAACTCCGCCACTTCATCGCCCAACCCTACATACACCCGCCTCTCCTCCTCGCGCCCCCAATTACCCCGGACTCGTCTTCAAGCTTGCGCAAATTCCACATAAGAACATACGTCGTCGCCACCGGCGCCCTCAAAGTCTTCGTCTACCGCCCCATGCTCGCGCTCTTCGCTGCACGCGCATACGTCCCGCCCTGGGCCGCCGAGCTGCACTCCAACCGCGCAGAGGCAATGAAAGCCCATTTAACAAATACATGTCTGCAAGACAGCGGAGATCGCGAAGGGTCTGTCGGCTTGTTCTGGTCTTTACCAGACACGCTGCCTTCCCACTCCGCAAACTGGAAAGACCAAGTCTTCACCCAACTCTGCTCCACCGCATCCCAAACCTTCGAAGCTGCGGCGCGCGGCATGGGGACTCACTTCCAGCCGCTACCCAACGCTTTCGAGATATTCGGGCTGGATTTCATGGTTAGTGTGGAGGAGGGCGGGGAGTTACAGACGTGGTTGTTGGAGGTTAATGCGTTTCCGGATTTTAGGCAGACGGGGGATGAGTTGAAGGGTGTTGTGGAGGGACTGTTTGAGGGGGTTGTGGAAGTGGGGATTAAGCCGGTTTTGGGGTTGGGAGGAGGGGAGGGAGAGGGGTTGGTGGAGGTTTTGGATATTGATTTGGGGAGGAGATGAGGGTGAGGTTTAAGGAATGGGAGTATGTTGAGATTGTGGGGTTGGTTCGATACACGTGCTTTGAAGTGAAGAATATTATGCCTGGAATTTGCATGGCATAGAGGCTCAGTTGTTACATCTCTGTTTTGAAGTAGCATGTCTACTTCCAAATCCGCTTTCAGCATGCCCATGACATCAGCAATCGACTGCAGCTTTTCCACGGCCACTGAATGTGGTGGGTCTGGGCTCCACACAGTGGAACCAAAGCCTGAGCCATGAAGAGTCCGCTCTTGGACGGTAAATCATGCTAGTCGAGCGCGAAAGTATGCTCATACAGCAGGGGGTTGGAAGGTTAGGATTGGTGTAAAGATAGTTCAAAGGGTGGTTAGGTATACATCAATTGTCTCGAGAAGCCAGAGCTGGCTTTTGCTTCGACAAATAGTTCATGGATGCAGAAGTTGATGTTTCTCAATAGATTGCTGGAGAGGACAAGAAGACGGGGGAGTCTAGGTGTTCATCAAGCCCCAGATATACGAGTCGCATTATGCTACAAGTATATGTTCACTGGGGCAAACATGAATTCGAGATATGGCTGCTGCTGATCAATGCGCTTGCCACTGCTGTTTGCTCATCCATACAGCAAACGTTCTCACTTCATCACCACGCATGGTGAGAGTGAGACAATGTCATCCTAGCTGGGGAGCCACCCCATGACGGGTTCATTAAGTCGCGACTTCCAATCTTATCCTCTCCTACCATTGCCAGAAGTATCGCCGCAACAATCTGCGCCACCGTGTCGCCGCCAATGTCTCTCGACACGATCCTAGAAGGTCTCAAACAGGGCAATGCACTAGAGCTGCGATTCATCAAGCAGCTCAAGGACGGCCTGAGCTTCGTAGCCGAAGGGATGCAGAACGAATGCTACAACAGAAGCGATGCACTCAGTGAGATCAGCGACAAATTTAAGAGCGTGAGTGCCTCGTGCTGTTTGAAATAAGCAAGATGCTGATTTCAAGATGCTAGGAACGAGCCAGAGCCCGCGGCTGTATCACAGACGACCAGAAAGCGAAGCTCACATCCATCATCAAAATCAGCATACTCAAGTGCAAGTCAGCACTTAACGACAACGGCTTATTCGCCGCGAATATCGCCGCCGTGTTAGCCACGGACGTCAAAATCGCTAGAGACAGCAACGACCTAGCCCTTCGCAAGGCTCTTGAAGAAAAAGAAGGCCTGGATGAGTTGGTCAGTGATGCACGCAATGCGCATGCAACAGATAGACTGAGAAGTATCATGGGTATCTGGGAAGAACGACAAGGCTTGCTAGTCAAGGAGAAGGATGCCCTGGAGAAGAATCACGAGATGAAGATTGCCATGAAGGGGTTTTGGCTGCAGGACGAGCGCTGCGCGTGCGAGGAGCAGATCCGTAGACTGAAAGATATCGCGAAGGCTGCTGGAGTGGACGAGAAGGATATTGAATGATCTAAGAGAGCATGGAACAGGTATTACACAAAGGTACTTATAGTATAATCGCGGGCAAAAGACATGCGGAGACTAAAGTAACTACGAGAATTACAAGTCTGTGAAGCAACTCCCGTTCTTCCCAGCCTCGCAAGTGGTGAAAGTGAACAGCCGCATCTTTTCACCACCAACACAGCTCACAACGCGACTGTACTTTCTTTCTTTTCTCTTTACTCCTTCCTTTCATCCTCACCGCATAGATTTCAGCACCGCGTCTCGCCATATTCAGCATGGCGCCGCCAATGCCACCCGGCACGATCATTGAAGGTCTCAAACAAGGCAATGCAGTGGAGCTCGAGCTTGTCAAGAAGATGGAAGAGGAACTCAAGTTCATTACCGATGGACTGAAGCGCGAGTGCTATAACCGTATCGATGCGCTGAGTGAGCGGCGAGCTATTTTGCCCACGGTAAGGAACAGGACAGGGAGTTCAAGGAGACAGGGCTGACTGTTCGGTGCAGATCGAGCCGACCGCAAACATATCTCTGAACGTAGGACAGAAGACCACCGTCGAAAGCATTATTGCGGACTGCACGCAATTAATCGAGAAGTTCAAAGTCGACGGTGAAAAGACCCGTGACGTGGCAATCGTCGAACCGGACAAGATGCACGCTCTCAAGGGTGACTTGTGGATTAGAGCCTGCTAAAATTCCACTGAAAAGCTCCGTAACCACGGAAAAGCCTGTTCATACGTGGTTGAATTAGATGCACTCGCTGAAAATAATTCTACTGTCAGGAAACTGCAGAAAGAGCTCAATGATGAACTTGGGAGGAACTGGTGCATCCTTGAGCAGGACTGAACGGCTACTCAGGAGTCAAACAATGCCGCAAATCACAATTTGGAGAAGTTTAAAGAGCATATCGAAACTACGTGCAGGGAGACCAGCGATTTCGCGCGGGAAGTGAAGGCCATGCTCAACTCCATGGCCGCAGTATTGGGACAGCAACAAGACGAAGAACCGCTGGAACGATGTTAGAGGCGCACGTAATGGGCGCTTCACTGTAAGTCTCAGAGTCCGTGGCAGCAAGGAACAAAGCTTAGCAAACCAGGTGGCTGGACGTTACCGAAGATGAGTCGCGATCGCATACTTGCCCCATTTGGCAAAGATGAGCAGAAACCAGAGCAACGAAGGATTACATAGCATGTGATGCAATCATTGATGCAGCAAACAAATAATGAGGTGCATTAGTATGTTCCTTCTGTGGCAGCGTGGTGTTGTGCGGGGAGCCGAATGGTAGGAAGACAAAAAGCACAACAGAGTGTCTAGGTGCTCAGCATCGCAAAATGCGGCGTTCACGTGTCCAGCATCAGAAAAGGTGCTTTAATTTGATACCCATGTTGAGATACTTTCCGTGTTGTGACTTCCCTTGTAACTCACAATCTTGCAGTCACGATCTCCTCGTTGGGAGAGGTACGCACGCATGCGAGGTACGACTACATGCATGCATGACCTCTCCCTCAACCAAACTTTGCGATGAGCACACTCTCAAAGTCCCCAGCCTCCCGTCTTACTCACTCTCACAGCTCCCCCGTCACTTCTGTCAGGCGTTGTAGTGGAGATTTCATCCTTCAGCCATCTCCCATCCATCAATCGTTGCGATCAGCATTGTCCGTCTCTCATTCACTGAATCTACGCACTCTTTTGACATACTTTCCCGTGCGACATGGCACGACAAGGAGAAGCAAGCGCCGGACAAGGTGACAAAGGCAAAGGAAAAGCCCCGGCCAACTCGTTGGACAGACTCGCGAGAACGAACAGTAATGCGCCAGAGGTGCAGGCGGCGGTGAGCCGGTTTACCACCATGAACACTTGCAACTCGGTATGTGATCATCTGTGTATCTGTTTGTTTACCCCAATGCCCAGGCGATCCATCACTGCCAGCGCCCGCGATTACGGTTCCGGGTTTCACTGAAATGATTGTCCTGCTGCTCCATCAGTCCCATATCGTGACATGCTAACCTTCGAAAAGCAACCAAAGCCACTTCCACTCGTGCCTGCAGGCGCTCCTGCACCGGTACCGGTACCTGTACCCAATGAGACCATGACTCTATTGCATTTCGCAGAAGTCCGCAGTCCACAAGCATTTGACCACGAGGCCCGACCTCCGCCTGTAGTGGCGGAGACAGAACGTCGATCCAACATCAGTTCGCTTGCGAGGCTGTTCAAGATGTGGCCAAAGCCAAAGGATCCGCCTTCGAAGCCTCACCCTAAATCCAGAATCGTAGGTGATCAAGAAGAAAGCGAGAAAGAGGATGGAGTCGTGGGCTTGCGACATCCCCCGAGCGCAAACATACAAAGGGTTTCTTATGCCACAATCGAAACCAAAAAGGACTCGGGCACAGGAATCAACCCATCTAGTACTGTTGCGCCTGGACAGTTCAGTCCGCCAACCAGTCCGCCAACCAGGGTCATGTCTCCAGGTATCTCGGAAGAGTATGTAGTCGCCACTAGGACACTGGGCGTCCCTGACGTGGCTCCTCCACAGAGAGCGCCGACGCCAATCATCTCGAGGCGACGGGGTCGGGCACACACTTCACAGTACCCAGAACGCTTTCGAGAGCCTTTCGAGGACGCATAGCATGCCCGGTAGTCTCGCTTTGACCATGGTTGCAACCGAGGTGAAGGAGAGTGTTTCCACCTCATGTCTGACTTTTATCATTACTTTTGCTCATTCACTGTCTTTCTCGCATTAATGCTCCGCTTAGCGAGTACAGCATAATACCCCTACGGCGCTGTTTTCAGTTGGAGGCGGGGTGAACGGGGGAATCGGGGGATTGCTCACTGTATTGTTCCTATTGTAGCTGTTGTGCGTCGTCCTTCACCGCGAAACACTCCCTAATATAATCTTGGCTCGCACCCCAAAATCTCAATCTTCAGCAATCTCCTCCTCTACATCATCTCCGATACCTTAAGCTTTGCAGCTACTACTCCATCACACAATCACACCTCCTCCTCAAATCCCTTCGACAGCACCACCAAAATGCTGTTCCTGAAGACCGCCGCCCGCATGCTCTTGAGCTTTGTGCTAGTCTTCGTCTTCTCCGCAGGCTCAAATGAGCTTCGCGTCTCGGTCGGCAACATCTTCCTATGGGGCCTAGGCCTCATCTTCCATGGGCGCAACTCCATCTCCCTCAAACACCTCCTCCTGTTCGTCCTCCCCTCCTTTTGGCTGCTGGCAGCCAAAAACGAACTTTTCTTCGAGAGCACCCTGGGCCGCCTCCTCGACCTCCTCTTCACGCGCCCCAGCTACGACTGCGACACGCCAGGCTCGGGCTTCACGGACTGGCACAAGGGCTTCGCGCGCCGCCACCGCCACGACATCGACCTCGTGTGTAGCACAATCTGCACGGCCGTCCGCACCGTCTTCGCCGCTGTCGCCTTCTTCTCTGCCGCCGTCTTGTGCCATTGGTACGCCGCTCTCCCTGAGCGGATGCCTGGACTCACTGAGAGTATCGAGTACCTCGATAGGACCGGTGAGTTCCCGCCCTGGTTGAACGGGGCTCGGGTACTGGCGCCTGAGCCTCAAGCTCTTTCTAAGCGGGACACAAGGTACATGACACTCGCCGAGGAGCTTGACTTCATTGTCGGACCCGGTAACGACCCGTTTGAGCGTGTCGTCAATGGCCGCTACGACAACATTTGTGGCGACGACGAAGGCATTCGATCCAGTTTTCCTGAGCGCAGTCGCTCTAGCCCAGGTCTTTGGGTGTTGGCTCGCTTGGTTACTGGTGGCGTTGGTTGGTTTGCTTTGCGGTTTCGGTCTGCCTGGTGTTGGTTGTCTTGTTTTCTCTTCTGGTTTCCTGTAGTTACAAATGCTGAGTCTCTCCCTCCGCCTTGAATGCATCCTTTAGCTCTCGCCTTCTTCACCTTCTCAGATCCGTGTACAGTCCTCGGCCAACTTCTTCCTCGTATACGAAACGCGTATCTGGGCTCATTGGATGATTCAAGGTTTCGAGAGGCATGTCGACGGCCGCCATGAGATCGCGCACTAGGTCTGGCAGCAACTCATGTACCTTGGCCATGATTAATGGAACAAACTTAGCGTTCCCGCCCGGTAGTTGGACGAGAACAGAGAGCATTTGAGCCAGGAAGTCGGTGTGGCTAAGTGTTGATGGCAAGGACTGCTGAGATTGGAACGGAAGTACGTCGACAAGAGCGCAAGCAATGTCAAACACTTTCTCAGTCTGTCGCTAATCAGTGAGTCGTCGAAGATGATATAAGAACTGAGCACACCATGCCGACCCCATGCACTTGTAAGCTTGAAACCGGAAGTGACCTTGCTATGGCTCCAAAGCTCTTTGCAATCGTCAAAGGGTAGCTGAACGTCAGACAGTTGTGTTCTGACTCGCTAGAAAGAAAGCCATAGCGCGGAAACAGTTCCCATAGCTTGATCTGCAACCAACATTGAGAGATCCGCAGATTGGCTATCTCCTCGTGACACAGATCGAGTTCTGTAGGTAGCGCAGTCCGCACATCATACTCGAGCTGGAGAAGCCAGTCTTTGCTGCAATTTTGCGTTGCTCCATTCCAGACTGAAAAGAAGACCTCGTCAAATGGCCGAAAGACAGATGCTAGATACTGCAAGCCTCGTTCTCCAGGCCCATCGAGTGGAAGGCTAGTCTCGAATATCGAGAGGGTGATTGGCCGATTTTTGCGTATAGCATGCGACCTGCATACCTGTAAGTCAACGCTCATCAGTCTAGACAGACTAATTTGGATTACCTCTCAGAAATGACTAGGATCCAGAATAGTCGGCGCTGTGTCTTCTCATCGTACCAATCGCAAGGATCGAGACTTGCTTTCACCATCAAAAAGCAAGTCGTCGCTTCTCTAAGAAAATACCATGCCTCCTGATAGGCCCCTAGGCCAGCGCATGCCCCGTACAGGAGGAATGCGGTGTAGATGGAGAGTGGTATTGGCCTTGGCCCGGTCAAAGGTATTTGAGAGTGTATTGTGGCATCGAGAAGACGCCTGCCGAGTTCTTCAGTGAAGTTGAGCTCATGCCTATCTCCGGATCTTGGTATCATTCTCCCAAAATTGCTGACATAGGCACAAAAGGCCTGAACGAATTGCCGAGAGGGTGGCAAGATTTCCTGTCGAGCTACTTGCGCCTCTATCAAGGAGACATCCAATATTGGTACAACGGGGTAGACGTGGGTAATATATACATCTATGCATCTTTCCACGAGACTCGAATTGGCTGATATCGGACTGACAGGTTCGATTGACAGGCTGGAAGTTCGTGCTGTTGTCGTTGGTGCCGCATCAGACAATGGTGTCGCTCGCAACTGGTCGAGAACCGTGGCTTTTGCACCTCCTTGGCCTCTAGGCAGATTGAAAGTACATGCAAGGCCGGCGCCAGCACAGCCGGCGCACGGCTGACAGCCATCACATCTGATTTTGCGTCTGCGGCATGCATCACAAGCCTTGGAGACTGGTTTACGAGTAGGCACTGGTGGCATGTCTCGATTCGAACATTATTCCTGAGATCCTGATGGTTGAAGTGCAAATTAGTTCGCAAAGATTTGCTCGCGACGCGTCCTACAGTGGACGTCAGGTACGCGAAGCCGTCACGTGAACAGACCCCGCCCCTGAATATTGAATCCTCCATTCAACACTTCCTTCAACACAGCACTCACATCGGATTTATAAAGGGCACAGCGAAGAGTCCATGAAGATTTTGCGCATCACTATAGCAGTTATGGGTTGTTAAGCTACTGCTCAAAGGGGCACTTTCGCAGAGCGCCTTCCCGACATCAACGTCCCTCATTCCACTCCGGCTTCGCAACCTTTTCTTCCATCTCCGCATCAGTTCCTTGCGCATGGCCGTATGGGTCCACATGCGTACTTGCAAATTTCCTCGCGCTGATCTTCTTCTCAAAGAGCATGTCCAGCTCACCATATGTCCGTCCTTTCGGCTCCGGCAGCCTGAAGTACACCCAAACAACTACGCATCCACAAGTAAATGCCCAAAAGAACGCGGTCCTCGCACCCCAGTTCCAATTGGCGTCTCCTAATTGGTAATTCGTTAGAACGTTGACCACTATATTACTAATATTGTAGAACGCTCGAGCCAATACGATTGTCTTTGCCTTCAACCGCGTCGAAGACATTTCTGAAACGATCGAATAAGTTACCGGCCCAACCGTCAAGTCATAGACAAACACAAAGAGGATTAGAACGCCGCCGATGGCCCAATTCGATGCTTGCGTACCAGCAAACGAGCAGGACCCGACGATGATGAGGATGACGAAGAGGGTACAAGCGCCGGAGAAGTGGATGGTGCGCCGACCGAGGTGCTGCATCAAGAACCAGCTTCCCATGGTTCCAACCAGACCTAATGCAAGCGAAATCATGGACATGTTGAAGCTCTGGACCGTCGGTAGGCCTGCTCTCTGCATGAAGTATGCAAAGTAACCCATGATATTCGTTCCGCAGATTGTTTGGGCGATCCAAGCAAAGCAGACAATCTCCGTTCGCCGAAGGTCGGCACCCTTGAACAGATTCATCCAGCTCGTTCCCTCGGCCATGTTCTTCTCAAGCTCGTTTGTATGCTGGATCATCGCAATCGTCTCGTCGACGTTGAAATTCGGATCCTTGTCCGGTGAAGTAAGTCGAAGCAAAGCAGCCCGAGCACCAGCCGTGTCACCGCGACGTACATGCCACCAAGGGCTTTCTGGGGCCAAGAATACTCCAATCATGATAGGCACCGGCCAGATCCATTGTATGGCGAATGGAATACGATAAGCCCATTGATCAGGGCGTTGGACACAGGCTCGATTTACACCTGCTGCAATGAACTGTCCCATCACCCAACACCTGGCGCATGTCAGAAATTGGATTCAAAGTTGAAAAGCATACTTGCATGTTCACAAAGGTTGTCAATATCGGCCGCAGTCGTACAGGAGCCACCTCGGAAGCGTACTGAGTGGTGAGTGTTTGGAACATACCCCATGGGATGCCGCAAAAGACCTCGCCAATAACCAGTGTCTGTACATTTGGAGCAAAAAAGAGGATGAAGATGAAGCAGATCATTGAGATCAGAGCTCCGATCATGGTCTTGCGATATCCATATCTCTCGCTCACGAATCCGTTGATGATCAGACCGATGACCTCGCCTGCTCGTGCGCCGTTGGACCTGCACTCATCAGTCACCACTTCAAGGAAGGCTAAATACTCGATTTGACGTACAAGGCAGATTGCCAGTTCGCTGGGACGCTCCATTTTCTTGACCTAGGATTCCATATGCCATACTTCTGGTTGAACTGCGGGCTTCCGTATAAACTTCCGAGCAGAGCAAGATCGTAGCCTTCCATGATCAGGGCGCTCGAGAGGACGACTGACCATCCAACAGCTTTCGGATATAGCTTGATGGCCTGAATCAAGGTCATCGCCTTCTCGTCCGCAGCAGCATGTCCAGCTTCCTCATTGGGCAGCACGACCTTCGCCTTGCTAGGTACTTGAGCTTCGTTATCTGCCATGGTGTCCGTCGGCGGCGTAAGAGGAAAAGAGAAGCGTAGTAAGAACAGCTTGAGATCTTACATGAGGTCTTTGAGGAACTTATACATGGCCATCGTGAACAGGGATAACGAATACCGCGATCAGCTCACGCTCTGGGGTGCATATGTGGGGTTTAGCGAAGCTCAACATCCCAGCGGAAAACTTGCTGTGGCTGTATATGGCCTGCCTACGCTGCCTCAGAAAGTGACATGAAAATTAGATTGTCCGCCTTAGCGGTGCTTCCGCCAGTCTGGTTGCTTGACGAAAAACGCCATTGAGCAAAAGATGCACTGAGGTTGGTAGATCTTGCGGAACCAAGTCGGAGGCAACGCGGAAGCAAGACGGGAGCAGCGCGGAGGCAAGACGGTGAGCTTTCAAGCGGGGTTCTCGCGAGTCAGATCACTGCACCACCACGTCTGTGTCAACGACCCGTCTGGAGATGGCTTTGTGCCAGCCAATTAGCTGTGCTTCAAAATGTTCGTGCTGCTCGCTGATGATCATGGCTACACAGTTTTCTCGACACTTGCTGTAGGACACATTCTCCCACTTTCTTCTTGATTTCCATGCTCTTTTCATCTCTCTGCTTCCCCATGGAAGTTGTCTTTCCGAACCTATCGCATCACCTTCTGCAGCACTGTCATATTTCAGATTCATTTGGAGCAAGTGAGGAGCAAGCGACGTTGAGGTAGAACACAAAGGCTCAGCATCAACACTTGCACAGCGTCTGGACATTCAGATTGAATGTGCCTTTTCCCCTCGTCGATTCTGTATAATACTGAAGCTACCTGAACACAAGCAGAATGTCTCCACATGCCAATCCGCTGCAACATAGGCGCATATGGTGGAAAGAAGCGACTTTCTATCAAGTCTATCCTGCATCGTTCAAAGACAGCAATTCCGATGGCTGGGGCGACATACCGGGTATACTGCAGAAAATCAAGTACATTGCTTCTCTCGGAGTAGACGTACTGTGGCTATCGCCCATGTTTGACTCGCCTCAAGTCGATATGGGCTACGACATCTCTGACTACGAAAACGTATATGCACCATACGGAACCGTGAGAGATGTCGAAGATCTAATCCACGCATGCCACGACAATGATATGAAGATCATCCTTGATCTGGTGGTCAATCATACCAGCGACCAGCACGCATGGTTCAAGGAAAGTAGAAGTTCGAAGGACAACCCAAAGAGGGATTGGTATTTCTGGCGGCCGCCACGATACGATCAAGAAGGAAATCGCATATCGCCAACGAACTACAGATCATACTTTGCAGGCGGCACTTGGGCATGGGACGAGCACACGCACGAGTACTACCTGCATCTCTACGACAAAAGCCAACCAGATCTCAATTGGGAGAATGAAGACTGCCGCCGTGCGATCTACGACTCAGCAATGCGCTTCTGGCTGGACAAAGGCATAGACGGCTTCCGCGTCGACACAGTCAACAAGTACTCAAAAGTACTTCCATTCGAAGACGCTCCGATCACAGATCCAACAAGCATCATTCAGTCCGCAGCACAAATGTGGTGCAACGGCCCACGCATCCACGAGTTCATCAAAGAAATGAGCCGCGACGTCCTCTCGCATTACCGCACCTACGACAACCAGCCCCTCGTAACCGTCGGCGAGCTCTCCCTCTGCTCCGAAACCGACTCCGTCATCCCATACGTCAGCGCCATGCAGCGCGAGCTTGACATGGTGTTCCAATTCGACATCACACACCTCGGCCAGGGCCCGCCAGGCTGCAATGACAAGTACGACTTTGCGGAGTGGAAGTTGCCGGCCATGAAGCGTATTGTCGAGAAATGGCAGTGTTTCATCGAGGGCACGGATGCGTGGACGACGGTGTTCAACGAGAATCACGATAACGGCCGCAGCGTTTCGCGCTTCGCCTACGATGCGCCTGAGTGGCGTGGGAAGAGCGCCAAGATGCTGGCTATATGGTTGATCGGCCAGACGGGCTCGCTGTTTTTGTACCAGGGGCAGGAGATTGGTATGATTAATGCGCCGAGCGAGTGGGATATGAGTGAATACAAAGACGTCGAGGCGAGGAATTATTGGGCTGAGGCGGTGCAATTGGCGGAAGACGGGACGGATCCGACGAGGAAGGAGAGGATTGGGCGTGGTTTGCGGCTCATGGCGAGAGATCATGCGAGATTGCCGTTTCAGTGGGATGGGAGTGGGAATGCGGGGTTTTCCGGGGGAGATCCGTGGATGAGGGTGCATGATGATTATAGGGAGATTAATGCGGCGGCGCAGGAGGGTGATGAGGGGAGTGTGCTTGCTTTTTACAGGCGCGTGTTGAAGCTGAGGAAGGAGCATAGGGATGTGTTTGTGTATGGCACATTCGAGCTGGTCGATGTGGATGACGAGAAGACGTTCGTCTACAGGAAGCGGTGTGAAGACAGGACCGCCCTCGTCACGCTGAACTTCACGAGAGAAGCGCAGCCAATGCCCGACACGAACGGTCTGAAGCTGCTCGTAAGCTCGTACCCAAAACCCGCACCACACACACTGCAACCGCTCGAAGGCCGGATATACATCAACTACTAGCTCCAGAAGGGTATCCTACAATGCCAAAACCCGCTTATGCAATATCATCAATCGTCACCTGCCCTCAGCTCGTGCTCAGGAAAGGGATGTAGCTGTACAAGTCATCGTACTCTTTTCCAATCCACCCGATAACCGCTCCGTCGCGTCCTACGATGCCGAGACTGCCTGCTAACCACAGCCCCGCGACGACGGCAGAGATAGCGTTGATGCCGTACCACCTCCTCTTCCTAACCAGCGATTTCTGGCTCTCGTGCGCCGAGACTTGTGATGGCGCGAAACCCAGCCACTTGGCCGCGCCCCAGACGAAATGCCACGCGCCGATGCCGACGAGCGCTGTGAAGCCCGAGAAGGAGATAATCGGGTGCTTGGCAAAACCATGCGAGATGTACGACAAATTAATCAAGCTCGAATCCCCATGCGCATACAGCGGCAACAACCTCGTCGTCCACACGTGAAAGCTCGCCAGCGGGACCAGCGCATAGCCCAACGCACTCGTGCCGCTCAGCGCGGGCCAGGGAATCGTCCTGCGATCCGTCTTCGTCTCAGCGCCGTAGCGCAGCAGGGTTTGGCGGCGGCGATACAGGCGCAGCGCGATTCCAGAAGTGACGTGTGCGACGAGGGGGATGCCGACGAGTAAGGGTTCGGTGAGGAAGGACTGGTAGTATGGGCGAGTGAGGAGCAGGTAGCGGTTTGATTCGGACACGGAGCCGGTGAGGAGAGGGATGAGGGAGACGTTTGCGATGTGGAAGGATGTGAAGACTGTGAAGGCGTAGGAGGAGTAGCGTTGGGTTCGTGTTACTGCGCAGACATTATTAGCTGTCTGCACTTTCACATGTCTATAGTGTCCAGAAGTGAGGTTAATGGGAGAGACGTACACCACCAAACAACGCCATGATCCCCCAACTTCAACCCCAGCGTCCCCGTCCTCTTCACGCCACTTGCGCCCGGCCCCCAACTCTCACCCTGCGATTGATCCGGGAAGTAGCTCTTTTCGCGATACTCGATGGGCGTTTCTTCGACGGGCGAGGGGTCGACTTGCGTCAGGCCCATGACGCCGGCTTCGGCATCTTCTATTGGCGGGACGTCGGCGTCCTGGAGCGAGGACATGGTGTGTGTGAAGGAACTTGGGTGGGAGAAAGTTGTCGTAAGGCGGAAATGGAAGGACGTTGATTCGCGGTGTGGATCGGGGTCTGTGCTGGGCCGAGGCGTAGGGAAAGTTGGTGGAAGGTATCGCGGTCGCGACTTTACCTCACGACTACAACTTTACATCACCTCACATCTAATATAGCGCCGGCACTCACTGTCTCTACCGATCAATCAACAACGTCCCATATCACAGGTTCTACCACGCACAACAAGACCCAAAACAAAACCCAACCTCACCCACACAAAATGCCCCCCCGCAACAACCCCCTCCCCGCCGCCGTCCGCCTCTTCAACTGCACAATCTGCGACAAAGGCTACCCGCGCCAACTCGACTACGAAAACCACCTGCGCTCCTACGACCACAACCACCGCCAGCGCCTCGCCGACATGAAGAAGCTGACCGCCTCCAACGCCGACCCGGAGAGCCAGAAGCCCAAGCAAGGCCTGGACATGCGCAGTATCAATGTCGAGGAGGCGGGCAGGAAAATGGGGGCTGGGGGGCGGTTTACCAAGATTGGGGCGGGAGGTGCGGCGGGGAAGGGGTTTAAGAAGGTGGGGGTTGTGGTGGGGGAGAAGAAGGTTGAGGACGTGAAGAGCGAGGAGAAGGTTGTGGTACCTGAAGCGGTGGTGGAGAAGAAGAGTGTACAGAGCAAGAAGGAGGTAGATGATACGGCCATGGCAGATCAGGAAGAGGAAGAGGCGATTATGTGGGAAGAGTACGACTTCACTAAGCCGACTGGATGCGACCATGCGAGTTGTCCGGGGTGCAAGACGGAGGGCATATGGAGCGGCGAGTGGGTCGCTGTGTGAAGAGCTCAGGGACGTTGCAAGCAGAAGGCTTTGTAAGAAAGCTACTTTCAGGCTCATGCTAGGACGACATGCGTCCAGAGCACCCGCGTCAAAGATGCGCCGTCGGATCGCCGAGCCCTCCTATCAAAGTCACTAAGACTGTTAGAAGGAATCAGCGGGACTATGGGTCGATCAGTGGGCAGGACACATGGCGGCGGAGCGTATATTTTCACGATACTCGCGATCCAATTGTTGCCATTCGATGTGGCCGACGGCCTCATCGCTTTAGGTCCGAAACCTGCCTGGGACATTGCAGCGTAGATGATGGACGCTATCCACATACAAGATATCAATGCTACATCACAGCATATATGCATCAGCTCTATTGCAGTAAAGTGAGTTGACATAATTTATTTAGCTGTACACCCTATCACATTGATCATCCCAACTCCTACGTATTTAAGAGCCGCTTTCCCGGAAAATTGCCCGTTGTGTAATTCGTGCATGTAGTACATGAGCCACTTCAGCCTGTTCCTCACTGACGCTCAACCCCTCAGTACACATATGTAAACTCCACGATGCTCTCTCGATCTCTACTGATCCACAAAACTCAGCTGCCAGATGTCTGGACGTAGGCGTGGCCTAAAGTCGGACCCAAAACTCTAAGTCTGTCCAGTTCCTCTGATAGCGCTCCGCCTCTGGCAATGGGACCATGCGCAGCGTAGGAGCATAATTCTGCAGTGTCAAGTGCATGCAAGGTTCTTTGGCTTTTAGGCATCTATCGTCCGCACTGACGTTATCTCGCGCGCGGAAGATCTCGCCGTGGCGAGACGTGGGCTTACCCTTTGTGCAGATGTCGCGAATACACAACGGTGTCTCGAGGAACTTTTCTGGCTCGCTGGTAATTCGGCTGTACCCCTTCTGCCTGTGCTCATTGAGCGACCACATCCCTTTGAACCGTCGTTCAAGCTCGAATTGAACCTCTGCAGGCAGTTGATCGATAGCCTTCAATGTCACCTTGCCATTGAGTCCCGGTACACTGAGAAGAATCGGCAGATCGACCAGCTCTTCGCTTGCTCGGATATTGGTCTGCTCGTCCCGGCGTCCGTGAGCCCTGGTTCCGTAGGGTGAACGTGGTGGGCCGGACGGCTCGGCAGTGTTGCTTGTGCCTGGGGGCTTGATTCGGACAGGCCCAGGATTTCCTGCACCGCCGTCTGCGTCTTCATCAATCGCGTCGTATTCTTCAATGGTAATGACCTCAGGTTCTTCCTTGATAGTGGCGTCGGACGCTATAGGATCCTGACTCCGTGGCGGCCAGCCTGAACGGGCAAGTGGGCGTAGCTCTTGGTGAACTCTCTTCTCGGGAATCACCGCCACAGGGGACACTGCTCTTTTCCTTTCATTCAAAGGCGTCAGGTCTATTTCGCGGCGATGTTGTCCTGTTGCAGAATTTCGCTCAGCTGTTCGCGCTTTCCGATCATTGCATTAGCCTTGATCGCAAACTCGTAGGTAGGAAGTTCACTCACATGTAGCACGTCTCGTTCCTTCGTGACTGCTGCCATTAGATCGAAGAGCTACCTTGAAAGCCTCGGTGATGGCTTCACGTGGCAATAGCTTCAGCATTCGATCACGACCCGCTTCGGAGAGTTGCTGCAGGTCTTGCAGCAATGCATGAGGGTCTGATTCGGTGTTCATGCTTGCACGGCGTTCAAGATTCGTCTGCTGATCGTGTTTGTGGCGAAATTGAGGTTCGGCAAGAGAAGGTGAGAGAAGGAGCGTGTTTACGTGACGAACGGAACAACTTGGCAACGAGCACAAGAGGGAAGGAGCTCGCACCCCACCTCTTACAAGTGAGAGTAATTCGCCACGAAGACAGGACATGTGAAAGGGCTCACCTCTCCCAGAGAATTAGGTATATCGAGCAGCGTCGAGTCCAGCTCCCATGTTGCCGGCAGTACAAATCACATGATCTGGTGCCTAGCAGACACCATTCGCTGCAAAAAGCGTAGGTACTGATGGCATGTAACATTTTCGTATTTTTCTAGATGTGCGACACAAGCTGTATACAAAGATCATCCGCTCAGGTCTCAGCCTTTGCTCATCCATTCATGTAAAACTATCCTACAGTCAAAGTACCAGATGACGGACGCTGAGTCACTCAGTCGCTGCTAATCCACTCGCACGCGTATGTCATTTCGGAAATCAACACTTTCCCTCTCTCCACGACCCAGAAGCTAAGCTCCTTCCAATTCACACTCTTCTGCGCATCCTTCGGAAGCGGGACGATACAGAAGACATACTCACCGTCCAGATTCATGATGTGCGCTCAAGGAACGCCTTCTTGAATACATCTGTCGTCAGCTCGCAGACCCAGCCTTCCTCCTTGCGTGAATGCCTGGGGCTTGACTGGTTTTCCGAACTCCTTGTTGCCTAGACTGCGCCTGGCTTGCTCACAGATACAGTGTGGTCTGTCCTCGTAGAAGCTCGGGTTCTTCGTCAGACATTGAAAGGCGTAGTTTTTGTACGCCGTTCCAGTGAGATGTTTCTCTAGGCGTCGCTTGAGCTCCGAGTGGATGATTATGGGTAGCTGATCGGATTCGGGGTAATGTATATGGTTATAGTTACCCGGGACGTGAAGGACAACGGACAATGGGTTATTGTGACGATCCGGTGAAGGCAGCGGAAGTTTGGTATCTTAAGTCTGATCAGGTGTTTTGATCTGCTTTTTCGTGACCCTAGACCGGGGTGTCAAGGATTGTTCGCTCATGGTCGTCTTGTGCGCCATTCCTTTCTGTAAACCATGGGTAGTTCGGGACGGCGAAGAGTTTGCAGCTCTAATATTCGTCGTGACGCGATGGCACAGCTTGCATCCCTCCATAGCTGATGTGCGAGTTGGTGTACAACAATCGTCTTCGGAATTGTCAAATGAGTCGATCTGATCCCGCAGAGACTTCTTTTATGACGTGAGATCTGCGTCGCGTTAGGATACCGAGCTCTTTCTGAACATCGGCCTTGCGACCTTTGTCGTTGGCGTCCGCTATCAGTTCATCGGGCTTCACAATAGGTGTTTGAGTTGGAGCTGGTCCATGAAATGAAGCTGGTTTATGAACTGGAGCTTCTAGTGATTAGTGTCGCTGTATCGTAATGCAGATCAACCACTTACCTTGGCTCTCCTCATTCTTCTTCTCGTCTTGCTCTTGCAGGATAGCCACAAGGATCTCTTCCAGCTCCTCCTTTGTACGGCGCTTGACGAAGCGGCGGCGCCCATCTTCGCGCAGATCGGCCAAGGTCTCGAGCGTGTCAATGATGGCAGGGTCGAGAAAACCCGTTGCGAGGCTTTGCACTATATTTGTGAAGCGGCGAAGGTGAATAGCAGCGTCAGATGAGAGTGTTGGGGTTTGTTCTGATGCACTACGTGCTCCCGTTTGCCAACAACATGCACTAGCGCGGATCATGTCGAGGGCAGCGAGCGGTGTATAAGCGGTGTTTTGCGCTTCAACTGAAGTATGTGTGTAACAGGATTTAACACAGCTTTCGAAATATCGTTGCATTGTTAAATGTGAATATGTTTGCTGTCAGAAATATGTAGACAAAAGAACACAGACTGAACATGATTGCCAAATGTTTCGACATCCAAGAAAAACTACAGAAAATGAATGTTCTGTATATCCTCACCGCGTATCCGCCGACCCGGTATGCTGTGCACCAAAGATTGGTCTGCGGAGGTACACGGTGAGCTCCATGTACCTTGGTGGATTTTGCTGAACTCAGGCTGATTCTTTAGGCGCTGGTCCACCGATACGTCTCGTCTAGTAAATAAGTGGATGTATTTGAGCATCGCTAGCTCTGTCTTTGACTCCTAGCATATTTGGATAGCATAAGATTCTTCTCTGACTTTGCATGAGTCATGCTGTGCTTCCTGCTCGGCTTCCAAGACGTTGAGAATGGGAAGACAATGAATGGCACATGTGTTCTGACTTAGGTATATTGTGAGGAACAGATATTCAAATCCTCAGGCTCTTTCTGAGCTCCTATTATCTCATCATGCACCACTGTATGCTTCAATGTAATACTCTGTTACTTCTCAACCTCATCACTCTCTGCTTGTCCTTCAATTCTGACTTCCAACGCACTCTTTCGCCCTCGCATCGACGTCATGCCTACTTCGCCACCCAGAATTTCAGATCTGTCCATTTGGCGCTGCCTCGCAACTGCTCTGGTAGGGGCACAATGCAAAGAACATATCCATCCTCACCTCCCTTCTTCTCACGAACAAGATGGATACATGGCATCCTTTCGTCAATGCACTTATCGTCCGCGCTCACACCTAGTCTGCCACCCTTCGCAAACGTCTGAGGTAGTGTAGGTATCCCGTTTCGTGTAGCCTTCAGATTCTTGAAAATTTGATCACAGACACAGAATTGCCTTTCCGAGTATTTGGCAAGGCTACCCAAGAGTCTGTTGTAGGCTATCACCCTGGACTTGTTGCCTGTGCTTCTCTCGGCGAAGCGCGTCTTGAGCTCTGAGCGTACAGCAGATGGGAGTTCCTGGATGCACCTGTAATTTGCGCTGCCATCTTGCTTCTGCAAGCTGAGCATGAATGGTAAATGTCGCGTCTGATCCTCATCTGCGATGAGTGGCGTCAAGTCCTTTTCTGCTCTGATCGCTGTCTCTTCGATCTTTGTCCAAAACATTTCTGAATCCTCGCTTGTGTTTGTTTTCTTAGCAACCTTTCGCCTTGACGCGAGCGACGTCTCAGTCTCGATGGACCGCTTCTCGCTGCGAGTGTGCTTCGTGCCCTTAGCGGATGTGTCGATGGCACTTGCTACTAGATGTTAACTTCTGCTTCTTTTCCGTCCGTCCGAATGAGAAAATGTCTACTACTGCGCACTACAGGCACCTGTGAATTGGATGGGGCAGAAGCAGCCGACGCGGAGTGAAGATTGGAGGGCACTACTAGATGTCAGCTTCTTCAGTACCTACCCTTCGCCGCCATCGCAACACACACTGATTCTCCGACTTGGCCTTTGCAGCATCTCGCTCTCGCCAAACCGAGAGAATCACTCAGACAATTTCGTCTTTTGTCAGCTTGTCGATATACTTTGGTCGGATCTTGTCGGGCAAGTTGTCCAGGATATCGAATGTGCCATCGCCGGCGGGATCCGGGGCACTCATCGCCAAACACAATTGTCACAAGTGTGGTGACAGGACTGTAGAAGATGAGTGAATTTGAGTCGCGGGTCACAGAATTCTTTAACGCGTTCTCTCCGCTTGCCATGAATGCTTGTTAGCGCCGATCTTCTTGAGCAGAGCGGTGTATTGCGCTTCACCTTGATTCAGGCATCAATCAGAACGATTTGTCTAAGAGCTACGTGTCGGGTTCTGCTTAGTTATGCTTTAGGAAAGTGTACGGCCTTCCCCAGAGATTCACCTCCGTGAACGTTGACGAAATGTTCGTAGTCTTGATCGAAGTGACGCACTAGGAGTTGTAATAACCTTTTCATTAACAGAAGCTCAGCGCTTGCATTGTCTTTGGTTTGTTTCTGGAGTGTTCCTCACACTGTTCGAGTTACAGCTGGAATGGACGATACACGAACGATTAATTTTCAAGCGATACGTGAAGACTATCATATCCTTCGCAAACAGCAACATCATAGGTCAATCATTGTATGTTTTTCAGAGTTCATCTTTTGCTTGCACCAGATCTTCACCTTGGATGTACATGTTCATGAACATCGTCTGCTGCATCCCATCTCTCTGGCTGCGGCCGTCAAGCACTCTCTTCCCCTACCTACCATTACTAGAAGTGCAGTCTTTATGGGGGTCTATGATGACACTGAGAGGTTTAAAGCAGCGTATACTATGGCTATGGGTTATCGCGTTCATACAGAAAAGTGTAGCATCCGGTAGAGAGCGCTGATAAGGTCAGCCGACGGCGCTGATAGGCAAGAAAAGATCAAAAAGCCCTGGAAGCAAAATGTAGCTATCCGGTAGCATGGAATGTTATCATTGACTAGTTACTGATGACAGGTGTCATGCCGTCCCATTCATCCTTCTCCACAGCATCTAAGAGGAAGCTTGCCACGCTATCCCGGGTAGTAGTATTGAATGAGCCAATACCCTCGCCTTGATTTCCATATACGTGAACAGGAGTAGCCTGACCGGGAACGAAGCGAGCAGGGCGCACGAGAACGAAAGTTTGACCGCTCTCCTTGATAAGTTTCTCCGCCTCCTCATGGTCTTTGTATCCGATACCCATATTGGAGTAGCGCACGAGCATCTTAACCGGCATGAACAGCGTAGGGAACGAGTCGCCGACGCCGTGCGCTTGCAGTGTCACAATCTTGTGGGTACCATGGGCCTTCATGGCAGCGAGGATGTTAACATGGGCATCGCGCATAAGCGTTGGTGGTGATATCTGTTTTGCAAAGGGATTGTCGCTGGCGCGTGCGCTATTCAGGGTAACGATGATGGCGCATGGTGCGTCTCCAGATACGGCAGCAAAAGCCTTTTCGACATCGCCTTGGTCCTGAGGTTGACCCTGAACTATCGTGAGGGCCCTGTTGGCAGCTGAGACAGTGATGAATTCAAGAGAAGCCTCATTCCGCACCAGCGCTGTCACGATGTGGCCTGCATATGATTATTACAACCATCCCAGAGAGGGGGCCCTAACACGTACCTCGTGCCAGCGCGTCTTGGACAACTAGCTTCCCGACACGCCCCGAAGCACCGACAACGAGGATTCGCATATTAAGATGACGGCGAGGATGTTTTCAGTGATGGATTGCTGCAGCTGACCAACGTGCGTACTGCCTCAACCACGCCGTACGGCACAGCATTGTTACACAGCCTCACCGACGTCACCGACGTCACCGGCATTCCCAACTTTTCCGCGTCTTCCAACTGGATAGACTGCGTGATTGTGAATGTATTTGATTACACTACATCAATTGTAGCACACCAGGTTGAGTAGGTCGTAGCGGCATGCCAGTTAGTGATATTTCTCTGTTGCCTTGAAGTGAAAATATGTCGTGAATCATTAGAAAATGTCCTTGCGGGCTCTTAGAGAGCCAGTCTGAAAGTAAACTAGTAGAGAAAGAAAATTCATAATTCAAAGCCTCTTGCACTACGGCTAGCATCCATGGATAGTCTGAAGGTGTGGTCAAATGGTCAGATGAACCCATCCGTCCATATCGTAGCCATCTCGAAAATGTTCAGAAACATGCTCCACGCGATTCGCAACGGATTCGCAGATGTATGTGCAAAAGCCACACCAAAGCGCTTCGCTCTTGATATTGATAGCATCGACATCTTTTTTCCATACCTCTGGAACTTGGAAGGCTTTTGAAACCAAGTCTTCCGTTCCGGCGAGATGTTTTTGTTGTATGTGCTGCTTGAGAAGATTCTTGCACGCGAATGTCCGATCGTGCACGTCTTTACCGAGACAGTCGTGAATTTTGTGCATGTCTGTATGAGTCATGTTTTTCTCAGAGTTGTGACAGAACACACAATCCCCTTCTGAAGTGACAGAACCAAGGCGCATACAGACCCATTCGGTATCGTCATAGCCATGCACAGCGAGCTCATGTCTTTTCCAGCTGTATGCATTCTTGAATGATTTAGGGCATGCAGTGCAATGGTATATCCTGGTTGCGCCAGGTCCGATTTCGCTAGATGCATGGATTGGTGAAGCGTTGGGCGCTCTTTGCGTTTTGTCGACACGCGACAGGTGTTGTCTTCTACCCTTGCGTTTCGCTGTGACTGTCGTATAATGTGTATCGGTGTGACATACTTGTAGCCTCGACTCCTGATCTGTGGGCTCTACGCATGACGTCAACATCATCTACAGAGGAGAGGTGCTTGGCGCTGAAGTAACTTACTCTGCTGCATACGAGATTTGTAGTTACTAAGGGCATTCCGTGCCTGCTTCACAGTGACTTGTGCAATCGCTGCGAGCTCTGCAATTTGGTCTGGACTGGGGTACGATCTCAAGCCATTCTTCTGTAGCCATTGCCGGAAAACAGAAGTGTGGCGCTGTCTGTGTTCTCCCTTGCTTATGAAAGTACGTTGGCCTAGCCTGTATGGCACGCAATCCCCGGCGGTAGACGAGAGCGAGTCCGGCGATGTGTCGTGACCGAACGTGTCGAGGGGGGCTGATAGTAGGGAGTTCATCGTAGCTGATACTCGAGCAATCCTTATATGGCAGGAAATACGGTTCAACAGTATCATAGCTGGCAGCTTCATAAGGGTCACCCGCTGCGTCAAATCGCAAATCAGTTCGCCAATAGTCGGAGCAACTGAAGTGCTCGACCATGGAGGGCGGCAAATTGTGCACGGTATCAGCGCAATCGGATATACTCATTGCTTCAAAGCTCCCAGGCTGCTCGAAAAACCCCTCAAACCCCTCGAAAGCTGCGAATTTGATCGTTCCCATGATCATGTGTAGTTGCATTGTGATGCAGTGTCGAGGAAGAGGTCGAACTGTACAAATTCAGCAGGCTGCCTATTATGAGGGACGCAGTAGGCGCATCGTCGAACGTGTTCTGTCAAGCTCACCGTGCTGTGACGTACCTCAAACTTAACGTGAAGGCCGACTCGGCAACGAGAAAATCATTACGATACCATATATTCCTGATCAAATCGCGTTCAACATCCCCGTCGTGTTGTCGCGAGAGTCCATTGTCGTTTGTGGACTCATCCACGGACCAAAACACATCATCGTCGCTACGAAGTGTAAGCCTGAAGCGCTCAGGACTGATGAAAATCGGAGTGCGAAAGAATTTGTATCAAAACTCACCCCGAAGGTAAGATGCATGTGTTCGGCAAGAACTTTGGATCTGAACGATTGGTCTTGAGATCAGTTTGGTGGCAAGGCTGAACACAGTGGCTGGTGTCAGGTGCTTGGGGACATCGAGCGATGTGCCTATGATAAGGAGGAGCTTCAATCAGCGGCTCAAAGGTATGTGGGCAATGTGGGGGGGCGGCCATAATCTGGGGGCTCTAGCGCCAAGCCTCGGAACGTCAAAACTAAGTGCACCGATGCAAAGAACTCCACGAAATACATACCAAACCGCGATTTCGATGCGTGTAAGTGGGATGAAAGTGAAAGGGACTTTTCAGCCTTCAATACAGCTTCCATGATGAGTTTCAAGGCGCAGCCAGAGTTCACAACTGTTCCGTTGGAACACTGGACGGATGACGGCAATTGCCGTACGCGTCACGTGACCAGCCGGACACTCAGGCTCACATACCCCGAGCATTCTTCGAACACTAGTATACCACAGCCAGGTCATGATAGACTGACTTGAAAACTTATCTTAGAGTATACGGGACCGGCTGAGTCTTGCACAACGCTCTACGGGTAGGGAATTCGTAAAATGCTCGAGGAGTGGTTGAGTCTAGCACTCGCACTTTATGGCGTACACATTGCCTCATCTGGCCCTCCTACAACAGCCCAGCCAACACTGAAGATTGCTGTAAGTTCTCCGCAACAGGAGATATTTGTTCATGATGAAAGGCATAAGCTAGATGCGAACTTGTTGTTATTATTGTGAGCTATCAGAGGTGGCTATAGAAGGAACGAGCTGAACAGACGCTAGTCCCAAAGAGGTACACCATGTGACTTGTATTCTCGAACAGTTCAAACATAACTTTGGATGTCTTACGCCATTCAAGGGCGTAAGGGCACAAGTGAGATTTGCCACCTAGGCGGTACCTGGAGAATAGTAAGTTGCGCTCAAGAGTCACGGCGTTCACCAGGCTACCAACAATGCTGGAATGAACTCTCCTGTCACTTGGATATTTGGCTAGGCACAAGGGCGTACTTCAGAATGTTGTTATTATGTTTTCTATTGAGTCTATTGGGAAAGTATAGCTTGACAGCTAACTAGTCCTTGGTAACACTACTTCGAGTATATGCGCGCGGAGTCTCCTATATCACGCTACAGTTCTGATAGCTTGGACACGACTTGAGGATCTCGAGAACTACCCGGAGTTATTGTTGTCGTCATCTTTCTCGCTCGGGTACTCATAGCACTCCTTCTCGCTGTCGGAATCATCGTCCCCCTTCTCGCTCGTATAGCCGGCGTACTCCTTGTAGGTCTCGTAAATGTGGACCGGTCGACCCTCAGAGCCGTCGCTCGAGCGCTCAGAAACGGCATACTCGATCATATTTTTGGTCACCGCAGGCTTATCGTCGTTTGCACGCTCAGAACTATGATGCTCGATCATTTTTCTAGTCATGTCAGGCTGGTCGTAGTTTGCACGCTCAAAACGATGATTCTCGATCATCTTCCTAGCCACCTCAGGTTCTTCGCTTGCGTGCTCAGAATGATGATACTTGACCATCTTCATAGCCACTTTAGGCTTTTCCTGGTCCACGCGCTCCGAATGCCTATTCCTAATCATCTGCAAGGTCTCCAGAAGCTCCTCATTGACTGCCGGCTCGTGTTCATCTTCAAAAACAAGCTCGACTACCGAGTCCTCCTCGTACTCGTTGTCGTCGTCACTGTCCTCTTCATCTGTGTCTGAACCTCCAAGGTAAATTCCTTAGTCTAAAGTCTCATCGCCCTCATTGTCTTCATTGTCCTCAATATCGGACAGTTCGGTCTCTTTGACCACTTCGGCTTCCAGGAGAAGCAATGTCTTCTCAACCAACTTCTTCCTATCTTGAGTCGTAGTGTTCGTGCGAGGCTGAGAGAACTCGTCAGAGCTGTTGCTTCCACTTCCGATGCGCATGATTTCTGATTGGTGAAGTATTTGGCGGTTTGTGTGCTAGTATAGGGGCCGAGATGATGTAGCTTTTGCAAGTCGGTTGTGGTTGTTTGCAGTGAGAAGTTTTGTTTGTAGAGTTTTGTGGGGAGCATTCGAGGAGCGATGTGTTGTATGTTATATTCAGAGAGGCGACTCTGGAGATGTGAAGTATCGGTTTGTAATATCGGCTGACAATGTGTCTCGAGTGACATGGCAAGGGTACCTAGGTAGCGCTGGTTGTTAACAATATCTTGGTCGAGTGAATCGATTTTGTCCATGAATCGCAACATCTTTGGGTCGCGCAGTCCCATGGCGCAATCCCAAAGATTCGACCATAGAACCGTAGTACGGCTCGAATATAGTATGCTGGAAGTTGTGTCGAAATATATATGCTCGTGTTCCGTCGTACCGTCGAGATATTCATCTCTCGCTCTGTAAATCGTTCTAGTATAAGGCCCTATATCTCGAAACATGTCTGCAGGCTGCAATTACACCACCATTGTGCTCCCACAACGCATCATTCCTCTCCCTGAACCGTGTACTAAACCCCTCATTAGCGCGCCCAATGCTGCCTATCCAGGCAACCACTCGGCTAACCCTACCATACCTACCAACCACCATCACCATCACATCCAATTCCAATTCCAATTCCAATTCTCCTTTTCCACGATGGACGCCCACCACGGCTGCACCTTCGGCTGTCTCCTCTCGCACCTCCTCCTCGGCAAAACACATATCCCCAGTTCCCTCATCGACGAGGAAAAAGCAAACCTCCCCTCCCAAACGGACAGTCACGGGCCTCACTACGGTAAACACTTGCCTTACCACGGCAATCCCGTTCCCCTAGAAGCCAGCATCAACCCAGAAGATTCCGCAACCTGGTACGCATCCTTCTTCGACCTAGCGTGGTGCGCGCCGCACCGGGATGGAGCGCACATCATCGTGTGCGCCGAGTGGTTCGACGACGACAATGGGCGGGAGTTGAATGGCTGGCCGGCGGTCAAGCTGAGGAAGGGGTATGAGAGGATGGGGGAGGGGTGTGGGAGGTTTGTTCGGTGGGTAGCTGAATCGTACACGTGATTGATGCATTGGCTTATGTGGTATAGTTACGCCGAGACGCTGGCAGATGGCAATGTTGTTCTCGAGCGGTTGTGGCCTGGCGTGTTTGATTTCCGGCTGCCTGCGATGGAAGTGCCTGTGGTTGAGACGCAGACAAGAGGTGATTGGGTGATGCTGTCGTTGTACTTTCGCTGGGCATTACAAGGCCTTTCAGCACTCAAGTTCGCGCACTCGCGGTCCGTCTTCTTGCGAAATTTCAGCGCGCAGATGGTGTGGGTGCGGGCTGACTACTCGCTCGCGCTGACGGGCTTCATCGGCGCGGACATAGTTGGCGACGAGACAGATTACCGAGAAGGAGGGATTGTGTGTGACGAAGATGTCGAACTTGACGATAGCGCGTATGGAAGCGTCAAAGACGATTTGTTCCGGTGGGCAACGTTTGTTTGGAGGTTGATGACGAACGACTTTACTGAGCGTTCGCTTTCGGTGGCGAGGACGGGCTGCTGGGGTCCTTGTTGTCCTGTGGAAGGTGGATGCAGCCGCTTCACTGATGATAGCCATCAGACTTTAAACAAAGGTCATCGGTCGTGGTTGCGTGATAGGGAGAATCGGAAACTGTATCAGGAGTTGGAGGAAGCGAGATTGGGTAGCGTGTTGTTAAAAGCGTGGAACGCGGGCTATGAGAGTACGGACGAAGTGATGGCGGACGTTAGGTTGACTGCGAAGAAGATGGGCATCATCGTACGTGAGGATGAGGATGAGGTGGACGTCGATGCAAGATGGGAAGACGTGTTTGAGATGGTTGAGATGACTGAGTCGGGTCCGGGCTCACCCACTCGACGTCTCAGGTTCAAAGAGTCCTCGTTATTATAATGGCAAGACAACCAAACATCCATGTGTAAAACATCAGTCACTCAAACTATCACTGTCACTTACTCAAAGCCCCAGATACAAAGAACCATGGCTGTTGTCAAAGCCGCAAGACAATCAAACGACGATGTGTAAAACATAACTCAATGGACAATCTACGGATCTAATTAGCTACGAGTGGAGGACCTCCACATCCTTTATACACAGCCATTTCAGCGTACGGTTCAATACACCACCTAAGCCCTCTCAAGCCTAACATAGCACTGTACCGGATTATGCGTCAGCTGATCAATCGCCTCCCATCCGCCATACTCCCCGGGTACCTCCGCCAACATAAACTCCCACAGCACCAACACAATCGCCAGCCTAAGTTCCAAATACGCCATCTTGCGCCCAAAACATCCTCTCAGCCCGCCCCCAAACGCAAGATGCGGCCCTGCCTGCGCATCAAACACTTTCTCGCCAGTCTCTTTGTCCTGGACGAGCCAGCGCTCCGGATTGAATTCTTTGATGGTAAGGGCGTCCCACGAGCCGGTTTTGCCACCGGAGGCCGCGAGGTACTGGGGGCTGCGCAGCGTGGAGGGAATGCTGTGGGCGGGTTCGAGCACGCCGCCGCCCGTGGAGACGAAGTAGAATGATGTGCCTTTGGGTATGACGTTTCCTAGTACCACGGTGTCGACTAGACTTGTGCGGCTGACGATGGCGGCGGTGCCGCTGCAGCGGATGATTTCCTCAATCACAGCGTCGAGGTAATGGTTTTGGCAAGATGCAATTTCCTGGGCAGTTGGGACGCGGATTTCAGCGTATGCTGCGGCGAGGGAAGAGCGGAGTTGGGCGCGGAGTTTGGTCTGCACGGATTGATGGGCGGCGAGGAATTTCACGGCCCACGATATTGTTGTAGAGGTAGTGTCGTGGCCGGCAACAAGCAGGCCGAATAGCTCGTCTTTAATAATGTTGGACTGGTATTTGGGGGCGCGTTGTTGTTTCTCGGCAGCTATCTTTTCTCTGCGCAGGACGTGGTCGACAGCGTTTGTGATTTTTGTCTCTTTGCCGTCGCTGGCTTTCATTCTAGCTTCGGCTTTTGCGATCTCTCTTGTGGTGAATTGGGCCTTTATGCGGAGATTCCTACGACCGGATGGAAGGTAGCGCTGTACGAAGCCTGTTGTCAGGGGAAAGGGGGATTTGAGAACTTCTTCAATACCTTCAGTGAGTTCGAGGACCGCTAGGAACTCTGGAGGAGCCGGCGCTTTTTCAAAACCAACAGCTTGGTCCAGGGAGTCAGATAGACCGACACTTTTCTGTCCAGAGAGTAGATCGATCTGGTTACGGGTGACTGTGGCCGACCCTGCGTTACCGAAAACAGCTGCCCAGATCGCTTCTAATGCAGCGTTGAAGATGTCCTGTTTGACTTCGAACGGCCGACCCTCGGCAAGTCGCTGCTTCTCCGACCATAACTTAACCAAGTCCATGAAGTTGTGGTGCAGCTGAGGCGCAGCTACTCCGTGAAGGAATGCAGGTGCCATGAGATCTTGAAGCAACTTGCGCTGATTCCGCCAAGCTTCGCTCGTTACTTTCACTGCATGGAATTCGGGAGCAATACCGTAAAAGGCGTCACTGATGGCATCTGGCTTGTCAAACTCTTTGGTGCGGCGCATGACAATGTCCTAGGGAAAGTCAGTACTTCCAGTAGATGGTGGAAGCACGCTTTACCTGAGCCTCTTGATAATCGCTGATGAATATCACCGGTGGTCCGAATAGTAATATGAACATTTGAATAATTGGAGAGTCGTGTTTCTTATGACGTGCTTCAACCCAGTCCAGCATCGTTTTTGATCCTTGAAGATGCTTCAGCATGGAGGGAATGTCGCCGAATATCGACTTCACGGCTTCCTCGCTGTATGGAACGCCAGGAATCGGCTTTGGTAGAAGCCATCGGTAGAACAAGAAGGCGGACACGAGTACCGTGCCACTTATTGTGACCATTGCCGGGGACCTGATGCTCTCGAAGAAGCTCATGGTATATATCTACCGACTGAGTTATCTGAGAAGAAAAAATGAAGTTTCCGAGAGTGCTTGTTAACTTGAAAAGAGGTGCTGATGTGGCACAGCAGGGCGCATAGTGATGTAAATATCTACCTTTAGGCAAGCCATCAACCACACCAGTCTTGGGGCTAAAGAATATCCGTAATTGGTCAAGGGCGTTGAATCCTATCAAATGGCATGCAGAGATTGGTCTACCGGATAGGCTGAACGGTACGTCCAAAATTAGACTAATGCTGACCAAAACAAGGCGTTAAGGTAGCGTGTCTTGTGATCCTGAACGCGAGCTCGCCAAGTCGCCATCGTTCGTTCCTCAGGGGAAGTCGCAAGTAACTACTGAATTCGCGCAACGGTACATGTCAGATAAGTAGAGTTCATTCAGTCGGGCTATCAGCTTGGCGTCCTCGACTTCCACAGTATAACGGATATGGGTGCCCGTGCTAACTGAAATTAGCCTGGCATAGCGCGAACGTTACTTGGTTGTTAGGCGATAATTGTGATATGCTATTAGAAGTCGTGCTCGATGTTGTGTTCCCTCCTTGTTAGGTCGCTCATTTGGAAGCTAGAAGGTATACGCAGTCCTTTGGAATCGTGGGGAGCTTGGTCATGTCGACTTGTGCATGCCAGCTCGATGCTTCACATCGGTAACCTGTCTCCTTTACCACCTCCAATCCGACAGCCCACCTTCCCATCTACCACTCCCAAACCTCCTGCACCCTCCACTCAAACTCCCCATATCTAACCACCTCACCCACACCCATCCCCATCGTCCCCATCAAAACCGCACAAGGCAGCATCTGCCTACCCACCCTCTTAGTCCTCTTCCACTTGCCCTCCTTCGTCCACTCCCAGCGCTCAGCCGTGATCTCATTACCCATAACAACGATACCCTGCACATACTGCCCGAGCCTGATAATCGCGCCCCGGATGCCCTTCTCATCGTCCGACAGGCCCAGCACAACACACATCTTCTTGCCCGTTACTTCCGTGGAGAGAACGTCTTCGTCCTCCCACATCTCCTCGTGTGACTTGACGGCTTTGAGGTGCGGATGGAATGCGTGGCCGTGCTCGAGCGTCAGGGTATCGGTCAACGTGTACATGTCGCCCTCGTCGACGGGGATGCCCTTGAAGCCGGCGGGGTAGCGCGAGTCGACGAAGTGCGTCCACGTGGAGTGGCTGACACAAGGGAGCGCTGTGGGGCGCGACGCGGAGTGGCCTGAGAAACCCCATTCGAGCTCGTCGGCGGTAGAGGAGGGCGTGAGTGGCTTCAGGAAGCGGAGGTCGACGAAGGTGTTGGCGGGGCTAGTGAGGACGAGGGTGGAAGTGGGTTCGAAGAGGGTGGTGGGGAGTTTGAGGGGGTTGTTGGTGAGGATGTTGGTGGTGTAGGGGACGGGGGTGTTAGGTGGGAGCGGGTAGGGGAGGAAGTAGATGTATGTGCGGACGGAGATGTTGGCTGTGCCTGTGAGGCTGGTGGAGGTGGTGGGTGCAGAAGACATGCTTGTGGTTGAGGAGGGTGGAGTATAGAGGACGTCCGTTTCGTTGTTGTTCTCCAAGGTGAAGGGGCTTGTGTTTGTGTTTGTTGGCGTGGCGGGCTCCGCGGTGCTTGTATTTTTGGGGTCCATTGCGGAGTTGAGTTTGGTCCTTCTGGCAAAGGGAAGAGAGTAGGAGAGACCAACAATTGACAATTACCGTGTGGTTGTGAAATAAATATTGAGCTTGACAATAACAGAGACGATAGGATAGACTAGTGAATGGATGAGTGACTATTGACACAGAAGGGAAAAACGCGCGTGTTCAAAGCAGATTTTGCTGATTCTCGAGAATGTGTGAAATGTGAAAAGGATGGTCTGCTGCAAACCTACCTCTGAATAAACGTAATCACATCAGCTCAGAATCGGTTGTGAGGCCAATGGACTGTAATTGATGTTGAGCAGTTGGTGGAGTGGAGATCGAACTGCGATAGAGGTGGGGGATGTTTGAACAATGGCAAGTACCCCGCAACGTCATGGCAACGAGCCTCTCGGATTATAATTGTCAACAATGCTTCGTAGCATACAAACAGACATCGAAATCAGTGCAGTATACACGATCCTGATGAGCGTCAGACACGAACTCATCTGTCTCGTGTTCTTCCACATTATTGAGTTTGACTATCAATCGGCACGAACGGGCCACGTGGAACCGGAGGAGTCACAAAGCTAGAAAATATGGGGACGGGATTTGACACGGGCGAATGACTTGCATTTGCAAAGTAGGTATCATTCACATGCTGTCCTATTGACAGACCTAACCGTTGACGCCGCCCATGCTGGGAATCCCCATGACCAAATCGTGAGCCTGACTTTTGAAACTCTTCTCATAAGGCATTGCAAAGAAACGAACCACCACTCAATGGATAGCTCATTTCTTCTTTGCGTCGGCCTCATCAGCCTTGGCCTTGGCGCGCTTCTCGCGGACACCGACAAGGCGGGCCTCAGAGCGGGCGTCACGGAGCTTCCTGTAGGCGTTCTCCTCACCCTTGTAGTCGCCAATGGCACCCTCCTCGAAGGTGACGGTGTTCTTGATGGGCAGAGCGGCGGAAGCGCGGGCAACGACGTTCTCGGCGGTCTTGGCGGTCTTGACGTCCTCAGCGGATGCGTCACCCTCCTTGGTCTTGCCGTTGCGGCGGGGGAAGAGGATGAGGCGCTTCCTGTACTCCTGGAGGCGCTCGACGTTGGCCTTGAGGCCCTCCTCGGACAGGTTCTGGCGGCGGGGGTCGACAGAGATACCGATGGTGCGGGCGAACTTGCGAGGGATACCCGCGGCTGCTGCGGTGTTAGCGAGGTCTTCCGCTGGGTGTGTTGTGGTCCGTACCCTTCAACTCAACGAGAGAGAAACCACGGCCGGCCCTGACGCGGCGGTTGTCTGCAATTCAAGTCAGCATCCGTTTCCTCAACACTTCCCGAAATTCACATACACTTGACAGTTGGGCATCGCACAACGGGGCGGAGGAGGTCGACGGGACGAGGAGCGACCTTGGCAGCCTTCGCAACACGAGCGTTGCGTCTGGACTTCTTCTTGCCAGGCTATGGGGGTCGTAAGCAAATGTACGCAGGCGCCACAACTCTCAGCGAGGTGAGAGGGGAATTACCTGGTCGAAGTGCACGCGGACGTAGCGTTGCCTGCAAATGTTAGCATATCGATGCAGCGAAAAGTTTTGAGGGTCGCATACCAGTCCTTGTGGAAATGGTTCTTCTGAATCTGCTGGTTGTGCTTGATGGCCATTGCTGCGGTTGTCTATAGGACAATTAGTCTTGCGACGTTCGATCGCTCAATGGAGGTAGAGTCGTGTGCATACCTGATGGCGGACCTGTTTGTTAGTACGGGCTGACGAGTCGAAGTTCGAGGTTCTGCGAATTTCGAAAGAGCGATGGGGCTAGCGTGTGGGCGGCGCAACGTTTTGCCGACGACTCTTGGCAGCCAAATCTCCAGACCCACGACCCCACGACTGGAGGGCAGTAAGGTCAACAATGTCATCGAATGCTGATAATGATAAAGTATAATAAAGCATGTATCAGCGCTCAAGTAAAAGGAGTTCAAGATGTGCACATATACATTGAGTAAAGTTCTATAGCTACTACAAATCATTCCTGCGGTCCATCCAAAAGCCAGCTTTACCACCCATAAAGTGTAAATATCAATAGCGCAGTGCGCAAGAAGGGTATCAATCCAGGTATCGCATAAAATAAAATAAAGCATCCAAAAGCCCCACTCCGCATACCAGTCCATATCGTGATGTCGTAACTCAAGCGCCCTGCTTCAATGATCAGGACCAATTCAGTCGCGCAACAAACCGCCAATGCCGAGACCTACACCAGGATTGACTCGTCCTCGCTTCATCGGGCTGCTGAGTTGCTCCGTGGATGGGGTTGACTGAAGTCTTCGCTTCTCCATCTCGCCTGGTCGTGTGAGGCCATGTCCTTTCTTGACTTGGCCAAAGATCTTGCTTTGCACGAGGTTCGATGATGTTGGAGGTGGGGCAGACATCTTGGAAGCTGGAGCTTTGCGCAGCATGCTTGTAGCCATCTGGCTCGCTTGAGACTCTTTGATTTCATCCTCTTCCCGGTCAGTATACGCTTCCTCTTCATCCACGCTCGAAGCAGTGATGGTAGAGTTGCTGCTCTGACGGCGAGCGGTCGATGGCTTCTGCCCATAATGCGCAGGAGGTGCGGACTGGGGGATAGTTGCCGGAATGTAGGCAGGCGGAGTGCGCGGTACTTCAGCTCTGGGCTGCGCAATGCGGCGATTTGGAGTCTGAGGAAGCGACGACATGGACTGAGCGCCTCGATGGTGCCCGTATCGCGATCGCTGCATGTTTGCTCGGACTGGAGTAGTGGGAGCGGTAGCAGTCTCTTGGCTGAGCATCTTATCTGCAAGTAGGAGCGCTTCGAAGTTGCTCTGGCCCCGCGCATCACTAGACAATGATGTATGTGCTCGCGAGACACGCTGACGAGGAGTTGGCTGATGGGGAGTCCCGTACACAGATCGCGGCGAATTTTCGCCAATCTGCTCGAGAAGCGGAGCGATGTGGTCTCGGTTCATGCGAATCCTAGTCTTGAGTCTATCGTTCTCCTCAAAGAGGCTGGCAAGTTCGCCCTGGCGATGCTCGGTCAAACGCTTCTGTTGCTCGTACAGGTTCCGGAGCTCTTCATTCTCGCTTTGCAGAATCTGATTGTGGCGGTTCATCTCGGATATCATGATGGCATTCGCGGCATTGGCAGACTCCTGGTAGGTCGGCTCGGGCGCAGCCATCGAGCTCCTGCGCTTCTCCTCAGCTTGCTGGAGGACGTCAATCTCTCTCTGCGCCATGGCCAGCTCGACAGCCATGCGACTAGCCGACTCCTGACTCTCCATGGCGGCCATGTTGTACTGCAGCTTGTAATGCGCTGCAGACAATCTCACATCGCGTAGGATGTCGGACAGGCTGTGAACCATGGACCTGAGCTCATCTGGAGAGGCATTGTCGATCCTCTCTTGCGAGTACAGCGCTGCGGCCGCATCTGTGAGCACAGAGGGCTGATTAGGCAGCTTGCTGGTAGGGGGCGGCGAGGTAAGCTGGGGAGTGGGCGGCGTGGGCGTGCGCATGGCAGCACGTGAGTTTGGCAACTGCGACGATGGCGGCGGCGTCATTGAGGACGTGGTGCGAGGTGGGGGAGACGTGAACTTGACGCGGTCGGGCGAGGCTAGCTTTGACATATTGACAGGTGCCGCCGACTCGGAACGCGATTGCGCACGATACCTAGGCGTCTCCGGGCCCGCGACTTCAGTGGTAGGCATCAGCACGTCTGGCGACGGGTGGTGCAGAGGCGGCTGGCTGTCCATGATGCCTGAGGCGCAAACGGTTCAAGCGGTGCGCGACACGTTGGGGTGCGGGGCGCGGGGCGCGGCGGATGCAAATTCAGTCGTTCGTAGCCAATGTCAAACAGCAATGCGCGCAACGGGTGCAGTCAGGAGAATCCAAGATGAAGACGGGTGGCCGAGGGCGGGGAACGTCAATAGCAGGCGGTCAAGGACACTGTGGGCGGCAGCAGGGGAGCGCGTCGATGCGCGTCTTAGCGTGTAGAGGTCGCGACGAGTATGCGACCACGGTCGGATGCGTGTCGAAGCGATCAGGTGGTGGTTCAGATGGGAGCTCTTCAGTGCGTCTTGTTCGGTGTGGAGTGAGATGGGGCTCGTGGGACGGAAGGAGGTCCCTGTCTTTCGGCCCTCGAGTTCTGTGTTGCTAACCTCCATCGGTCACTGCCAGTGTTCACGGGGCAACCGTTGACGCTGCCGCCCTCCCGCGCCACGCTCAGACCACATTCGGGAGTCTGATAGCCCGTCAGGGTCATTTTATCGCGAGGAAAGAAACGTGTTTCGAGTTTCGAATTTCGAATCGACATGCGTCTGGCGTCTGGACAGTGGGCGAAACGCATTGCTGGCCATTGAGGCTCCCGGACATCCTCACTGCATTGATCTCGCGTATCACCATGGACCAGCCCTCGGCCATTCCACGCCCGTCTGGTATCCCCAGGCCAGCATCCTCCCGCCTTCCCGTGCTAAGGTCCACCGGTAGCCAGTCCCAGCTGCGGTCGCCCGCCTCCACGGAGCAGCTGCACAAGAAGCCATCCATATCATCCTTATCCCGACCCAGCCAGCCCCCGTCTTCGCTGCAGAAGAAGTCATCGAGAGCCTCTCTCATTGGTTCTGCCTCCACGACTGCACCGATACCTGTACCAGCATCTCGGAGGACTTCTTTCGCGCCTTCCAGTAGAAGAGTGAGCGGCATCCCGGCTGCTGGACCCAAAGCTCCCGCCAGCAACGAGCCTGTCTTCAAGCGGCCATTCGCCCGACCACCGTCTCGTCAGACCTCGAAAGCACCCCCGCAGCCAACACAATGGAACGCACCGAGAGAGGATGATGCCTTGGGCAGCCTCGATGGGTTCCGCTCGGCGTCGAGAGCATCATCACGGGCTGGATCAAGAGCTGGCTTCTACGAGAATGATCCAGAGCCAGAATACGCTCTCGTGGACGAACAGGAAGCGGAGCCGGAGGTGGCCACAAAGAAGAAATCGCGGCCGTCCCTGTCAGAGCGGACGATAGAGAGCTTGTCTCAGCTGCCTTCCTCGCCAGCGCAGTCGAAGGGAAGGCGGAGGTCGAGCTTCTTCAATGCGGACAACAACATGCCGCCCCCGCTGCGGCCAGCTTCAGCAATGTCGAGCAATGGCAGCAGGCCCACCACGAGCGACGGCTCCTTTCAGTCTATACCAGCAACACCGAAGAGGTTTGGGACGTCCTCCAGCAGGCTTTCCATGACCGCTCCTGGAAAGAGGAGTATCAGCGCCAGTGTCGCCACTCCGAGTAGGACACCTTCGGTCGCCCGTCCGGTCTCGACTGTAAAGAAGCCTCTGTCCCTTGCTTCAAATCTTCAGAATGCACCAAAAGCGCGTCCTCTGTCTGATAGTAAAAGCATGATTGCGCGCACACCAAGATCTCGTCCCTCGCTGAACGGTACCTTTGGCCAAGCAATCTCACCTCCAGGAACTGCGGCCGCGGCGTCAGCTACTCCATCTCAGAGCCGCTTAATGCCGGTGAAGAGGACACCGAGTACAGTTCGAAAGGTGTCCAGCTCGTCGGCTGCTCTGCGCGAGCAGATAGTGAAGGCAAAGACAGCACGCAAGTCCGAGGTTGCAGATGAGCCTGCTGCGCCATCGCCAAAGGCTGCAAGCTCTTCCAACGCACTGCGGGAACAAATTGCAAAAGCCAGAGAAGCGGCGCGCCGCGCCAAGAATGAGACAGAGCGGACGAGCACCCCACCACGAGACCCAATTTTACCAGACCCTAACGAGATTGCGAGCTTCGACTTCGGTCTAGACGACCCCTTCAATCAGGGTGCGAAGGGCAGCAAGTCTCTTTTGCGCAAGCGAATTGACGGGGCCCGCGTTGATGGACGTCTCAACATTGCAGCCATGAACCTCAAGGAGATACCTGATGATGTACTTCAGATGTACAAGTACGATCCAAATGATACGACTGTCGCATGGGGCGAAATTGTTGACCTCACCACTATTGTAGCTGCCGATAACGAACTCGAAGCACTACCAGAATCCATGTTTCCCGATGTCGACTTTGAGACCATGCTCGACTCGGATGACGGTGGCCCCCAATTCGGTGCAGTCCAGAATCTAGACCTGCATGGAAACATCCTTCGAGAGCTGCCTATGGGCCTGACACGCCTGACGCAGCTCTCGCGACTGAACCTTGTGAGTACTGTCCTTGAGCTATATGAACATTATTTGGCTGACAGCGTGTAGACACGAAACAAACTTTCTATGGATGTGTTTGATGTCATATCAAACATCACCACTCTTCGCGAATTGAGGATCGCAGAGAATGAGTTGGAAGGTGACCTGCCAGGAAACATCGGCAACTTGGTTTCGCTAGAAGTTCTAGAGCTGCAAAACAACAAGTTAACAAGCCTGCCAAACGAGATCCGACAACTGACGAGTCTTCGTCTATTGAACGTCGGCATTAACCAGTTGACCGATATCCCGATGGAGCTTTTTGAGACTGCCCTGATAGAGCTCATCGCGAACAAGAACCGTTTCGAGGGCCCGTTCTTCACAGTAGCTTCGGCGCCCAGCTTGCAAGAGCTGAATATCTCGAACTGTTCGCTAAAGGAATTTTGCGACGGCGACGCCATTGACTTGCCCGCTTTGAAGACGCTCAATGTTTCCATGAACCGGCTTGCCTCATTCCCCAGTGTTGAGTCATGGACCAATCTGCAAGCCCTTATCGTCGCAGAGAACAAGCTCACTGCATTCCCAGAGGGCTTTACAACGCTGTCGCAGCTCCGTACTGCTGACTTCACGGCCAACGATATATCACAGATTGATGAGAGGATCGCGCTAATGTCTCTGGAGCACCTGACACTCGCTGCCAACCCGCTTCGAGAGCGCAAGTTCTTGACCATGGCTTTCGACGACATGAAACGGGATCTTGCTGCCAGGCTGCCAGCAGACCCTGCAGAAGCCGACGAGGACGGAACTGAATACACGACCGAAGGTGCCGTCGAGAACGTTCACGGCTGGGAAGTCACCCCATCCGGTACGCTCGACCTCTCATCCAAGGCTCTGAACTCGCTGGACGAAGACGCTGTCCTCGCCTTCGCAGACACCATCCGCCACTTCAACCTCCAGCAAAACGCCTTCGAATCCATCCCAACCGCTCTATCGCACATCACATTCCTCACCGTCCTCGATCTCTCGCGAAATTCCATCGCCACAGCTCTCACATCCCACGTCTCCCTCCCCAAACTCAAAGAACTCCGCCTCTCCGCCAACAAACTCACCTCCCTCGACCCGCTAACCATCTTCCTCACCGCCTCCGCTCTGCAAACCCTCGACGTCTCAAACAACAGCCTCCTCGGCACCCTGCCCCCTCTCCGCAGCACCTACCCGCAACTCATCTCACTCATCGCATCCGACAACCGCGTCTCTGAAGTCCCCGCGTCTTCTCTGGACGGCCTCAAGATCGTCAATCTGGCTAACAACGACATTGAGCGTTTGGAACCGCAGATCGGCTTGTTGCAGGGCAGTCTGACCAGCTTGAACGTCGAGGGTAACAAGTTCCGCGTGCCGAGCTGGAACGTGCTGCAAAAGGGGACGGAGGCGGTGCTGGGGTGGTTGCGCGATCGCATCCCGAGGGAGAGTTGGAGGAGCGATGGGACTGTGTTTTTTGATGCTGAGGGTGGGGATGGGGAGGGGACGTTTTGAGTGGGATAATAGATGAGGAAGTTCGGAGTGCGAGATGCGAGATGCTTCGGGCTTGGCGTGTTGTTGCTGGAGAAGGGAAGTATTCGTTGTTGACTGGCTGAATTGGGTTGTTTTTTCGCTTCTCTGGATATCCCACGGTTTTTTACTCGTATTGCTTTTGTATTTACACACAAACACTTTCCATTCGCTCTTTTTAACATTCTTGTATATAACTTTCGGTTTTGAAGGTTTGTGCTTGTTCTGTTTCGCGGCTTTGGTGATTTGCTGGAGCGCTGGGCGCTCCCTTCATACGAATTATATTGGAGACTGAAATTGGATAGTATGTGTTAATGTGTTGTTTGTTTTCAGTCATGGAAACGTGAGCAGGCCGTGAGTCACCAGAACAAGTATTACAGCTGCTGATGTCTTCACTAACTCTCATCACCCTTTCACATATTATCGATGATGGGGCTAGCACAAGACGTGTATATGAAGACAGGATGCCAAGCTTTTCCAAATGACATGTGTCACCATCATGGGGTTTTTTAGCAACTGCCAGCCACACACATCATCTCTTTCTTTGACGAATTTTCGGGTAAATATAATATGGTTGTGTGGATAAGATCACAAAGAGTAGACTTGATGCGAGAATATTTTTCTACGCTCTGCCACCGAGCTAGGTATTGCGCAAACCACCAAGCAATAATGAGAACGTACGTATACCTTTCCGCTCAGCTTTTGCTCCTACTTTCTTCCTCGAGAAGGAGTTCACAAAGATTGATCAGATATTTGTAGCACCCGAAATCGTCCTCGGAATCCCATGCACAGTGTCCACCGCACCTGCTAGCCAGATACATTATTTGTCGACCACTTGTTTTGAATTTTCTGGCTGGTTGATATGCAGAACTTGCAGTGCTGTGCAGCATATTAGGTAAGTATGTGGAGTGTTGGGCTGTTGCAATAAACATTTATTCATTCGGTAATGGCTTTTGGTAGCAGGAAAAAGGCGACGCATCAGTTTGCCGTCCAAATGGTTTTCGGGGCGAGCAGGTACATTTCTGGATTTTGTCACATTTTTTCGTACGGCTGAGGAGGGGTGGAGCAGACATGCCAGTATCGTGCTCCTGCTTTTGGACCACTGGTCGACGGAAACATGTCAGTTGTTGGTAGACTTCGTTTGGGTATTTGTACGCCCGTAGGCGTACGAGGTGAGCAGGCAATAGGGGTGTATTTCTAGTGACTGCTGCTCTTCTCCTTGTAGGAGGAGAAGAGCTTATCTACCTAGAGGTGTGCGCGCATACGCTCAAATTACGCCGTGAATTGAGCCGTACGCACGTACGAACAATGAATGATTTTAAAATGAAATGTTTAACACTATCGATGCCCACCACCTGCTAAGTCTTTCTAATTAGACTAAATAAAATACTACAGGAAATTATAATTTTGGTCGCTGCCAAACGCAACTAGAAAAAAGTGATGCGATACCGACAATGAAGCCACCGCCATGCGCTGCTATCCAACATTGGTCAACCCAGTCTTCTGAGCGGTCCCACATGTCTAGCAAGAAGTGATGCGATACTAATAATGAAGTCATTGCCATCCGCTGCTATCCAACATTCAGGTCCGCCGAGCCATACACCGCCTCAAGCTGCGCTCGTCACATGCCGCGCAGCTGAGAAAAGGGAAAGAACAATTTACGGCAACCCACGAGAATCTTGTACGTGCGGTACTTATCGTGCAATGATTTCTTCTTTTTCTTTCAGCCTTGACTTGGGCTTATCGCATCGTCAGGCCCAACATGGGTTGCCGCACCTCTTATGCCCCATCTCGAGTCGTCAGGGTCCTGGTATGGCTCTGCATCCCACCAAGTTGAAGGGTTGAGGTACGTTAGGAGAAACACGTTGGAGTTCGCGTATGTGCGATGTGCTCGGTCGCTGGGGGGCGTCGCTCTTGCGCGGCTCGAACTTGATGGCGACCTGAGCAGGTTGGTGTCCTTAAAAATAACGCCAAAACTACCCTCGCTGATCTTCTTGCTGACGCGATAGTGGATGCCCACCACATTGGACGACGAAGTGCTACGCATTACGTGGCATGAGGTTTCGGTTGAAGTGGAAGAACGTGAGGAGAAGGGTTTGGAGATGAAGGCAGGCCTTCTGTAGACTTTCGTTGCCAAGTGGCCCCAGGGTGAGTAATCAGGTCATATGACCTCGTTCAACAGTTTCCCAGAGTCCAAGAAAACTCAATCAGACGATTGGTGTCTTCCAAATCGCCATCACCAACAGCACTGGCAACGGGGCGTAGTACCATTACTATATGCTTAATTAGCTTTCGCTCCGGCCGACCTTAGGGTGAATTGCTTACGATGATGACGCTCGATGTCACGGGAACTCAAGTCATCGATGACGTGATCCATCGTATCTGGTAGCATTGCGAGGAAGACGGAACTTTTAACGTCGTCTGATTCGAACGTCACCTTTATTGCTTTGGCGATGGTCTGAGCAGAGGTAGCGCAGCGCTTCGACATCTGTGTGTACAGTTCACTGTTAGTGGAACTCATCGAGGAGTAGTCGCAGATCGTCTTCGTCGGCGTGCCGTAGGTTTTTTAATGACCTGAAGAGGATAATCGACGCGTTGCTGGTGTCTTGACGCAAGCAGCTTCTGAGATGCTTTACGCTTTAGGAGCAGTTTCGCAGGAGGTTGCCGACATAGTAGTATCGTTATGTACTGAGGACAAGAGCATAACCATTGCCTTGTTAACATCGGCCTCCCACTCGTCAGGTGCGCTGTCTTCGTATTTCCCGCTATTCCGTGTAGTAATCGCCGCCCGCAGAGAGCTTAGGCGGCGAGCTGAGGTCGAGGTTGAATAAAAAGCTTGACGACATCGTAGCAGTAGGTATCAGTGGCTTCGAATGATGCTTCACAACCGCGAGGTGCGGTAACGGCGGTCTCGCTTTGTCCGGTAGTGACGCGGAGCAGACGCGGTGAGGGCGGTGCAGAGAGATGAGGTAAGTGAACAACAGGAAGATAGTGTTGATCAGATCGAGAACCGTTGTGAGATGTATGGGCATGAATAAGTATGTATGAACGATTTGAAGATGAAATTTTGAAAAAGACATGAATGCCCGCCCGCCTGCTAAGTTTTCCTTCCAACCGCGACCAAATAAAAAACCACGGAAAATTATAATTTTAGTCGTTGCCAAACACAAGGGTATCCCACATCATGCGCTTCCATCTACATCCTCCATTTCTCATCCTCTTTCCATCCAATATCAAGCAAAACACTCTCTGAATCCAGACTCAATTCATCTCTTACTTCCTCCCCATGCCCTCCCACCACGCCCGATCCTTCTCCCGCCGATGCGGCATCTCCTCCCTAATCTCCGTCTCGCGATCATCAAAGCTCGCGCTCCTCGCCCGACTCCTCGTTCTCTTCTCCGCCACCATCCCACTGCTCCGTCTTGCCCCGCGATCCTCCGCCGGAAACGTCGATCTGGGGCTAAATGTCTCCCTCCTGCCGATTTTCTTCGGACTCGCCAACGTACTCGCAACTCTGGATCCCATATCCGCGCTCAGGGGTCGCGGGGCGCGCCGGGACTTTTTCGTAGTCTGCGTGGCCGGCGGGCGCTTGTAATAATCGTATATCTTGGGGTCCTTGCGGGCGAGTTCGCGTTCGAGGCGCCAGAGGGGCGCTTCGGGGAGGGTGCGCACGCCGTATGTGTCGCGCGAGCGGATTTTCCAGAAGATTTCCGGGTCGCCCGAGGATACCTTGGCGATGTCTGGGCCGTAGTCGACGTTTAGGCGGTAGTTTTCTGTTAGGCCGCGGGCTTCGTATGCGCCGCGGTCTTGGACACCGGGGCCTTCGAGCTTGTAGCGTGTCCGGACGGAGGGGTGGATGTATTCATTTGTTTGGCGGAGAGGGCGGTCTGTGGCTTTGCCGTTGTTTGGGTCGACGGCGGTGTAGTGACCTGGTTTGCGCACCTAGAACTTATCAGAGACGCTAAACGTCGTGTAAATGTGCCTGGGACTTACGGTGCTACCACCCAAGGCAAACAGGCCCGTCAGCTCGCTGTATATGCGTCCAAAACTCCAAGGCCGTATTATTCCTTCTGTCTTCTTGTAGTACTTCTCGTTTTGCTCATCTTGCTCAAACAGATATTCGTCTCTCATATCCAAGAATGGTTCAAGCTGGCTCATCATCCAAGCCAAACTGATGTCCGCAATCTGCTGATCGTCATATCCACCTCCTACGTTTGCGTGCGCACCTGGAAACCAGACCTGCCGTAACGTTGTGCGATTCCCTTCAGGTTTCTCCCACACCGCCGGCGCAAATGAAGACCTCGATTCATCCAGAGCGAGCGCCTGGAACGCGTTCTCCACACAATTATCGAGTTTAGTGTCGTAGAAGGTCGTTGCACGTGACTCGCGCATTTGCAGGCCAACGCGCTGGAAGAAGCCAATGCGTGGGATTCCGAGCGATCCAACAGTATCCCAAACAGCGATAACTTTAATAGGAATATCGAGACGGGTGAGGCCTCTTCGTTCCAGCTCGTGCGCATATCGTGGATCGGATGCACTGGGTTTCCGTGTGAAGGGAATGTCGGGATGTGCTGGGACGTAGTTCTCATCTCGACGGTGTTGAACATCGTTATAAACCTCTGGCAGCGCGTTCAAGCCCTTCTTGGTGAGTAGTCCGATCTCACCTATAAGACCGCCGATACTACGAGCAGTGAATGCGCCTCTTGAAAAGCCCAAGAGGAAGATTTCGTCGCCGTGGTGGTAGTTGTTCGCCAGGAAAGAGTATGCTTCTCGGACGTTTTCTGATAGGCCCTTCCCAACCGTACCTCCTACGAAGCGAGATAATTTTGACCCTTCAGTCCCGACGCCTGCATGGTAGTTGACAATCTGCTGAACGCCGTCCTGACTGACCGCCTTGATTGCTCTTGATATCCGCGTGACATTAGTTGGAACCGCGATTTTGCCATTCTTGCTGCTGTCATCCGAATCCATCCACGTGCCGTCGCATGCAACAATCAACCTCTTGAACATGCCTCTTCCGCCGCTCAGGCCAGGCGTTTCCATTGCCAGCGGCCCATTTCTGCCCACACTCCGACTCCGTGCTCGACTCTTCGGCCTGCTCGGCGGAACATCGACGATCAGCGGTGATTTTGCATGCCGAGGCGGTGCATCTATAACAACTGGTGCCGGACCCATCGGAGCCATCATACTCGGGGCCCGACTCCTGCTCCTGGCTCTTGATACTCTTGACGGTGCGATAGACATTGCGCGAGGCCTCCTCTTGCTCCTCTTGGAACTGTCGGAGGAGACACTTGATCGCGGAGATCGAGTGCGGAAGGACTCGGTTTCGCTACTAGAGGCCACTTCAGTGTGGTCGAGCCACCCCTGGACGTGGCCGAGCTTGTCGTCAGACAGTGTGAAAACTGTTGCGGCGCGGGCGTGGGCGAGAGTAGAATATCAGATGTCGGCAGATTGGCGGCAGTGATATGCGCTGTCCGATGCCGACCACGAAGGTTGTCGTCTTGCCGTTGACCACGTATGCAAAACAGACCAATCTAGTTAATGTCCACTCTTGGTATCGCGATAGTCTTTCGATGAATCTTTTCTCTCTCCTATACGCAGCTCTTTCTCGATCGCCAGCCTTCTCCTTTTTGCTGTTGCGAATATCCTCAGCCGCGGTAGCAGCGCTGTGGTAAGCGAAATCGTGAGCCTCGGGATCCTGCAGTAATTCACGACGCAGGGCAAGAGTATTTTAGAGTACCGTCGATGACGCACGTGTTTGCAGGTGGGAAGAATGCAAACAATGATCGCGCGCGCATGCGCACCGGCGTGCTCTTACATGCGAGTTGGGCGTCGTCCTGTCGTGGTTTGTGCTTGGGCTCAGATCATTGGGCGAGCAGGCGATCTGACCACCCAGCCACCTGTGAGATGAGATTCGTTTCTGCGAACTGTGTGGCTGGCTTGCTTCAAAGTCATGGTCGATGGATTTCTGGCGGATCACCTGTTCGTGCGCGCCGCTAAATTGGCATTGTGCGGCCTTTGCAGTTGTTCCTCGAAAGTGAGGCGGCAGTAATCCTCGACCGCAACTTCCTCAACTTCCTAGCGCCAAGCTCTGGTAGTGTCAACTTGTCAAGGATGATCTGTTCACCGAGTCGATGCGGCTCCACAACGCCTTTGGGCGCGAAGGTTCCGAGCCGGTGAGGGCCCCATTTTTCTTGATGAGTTGTGCATCGAGCTTTACGTTAGGTGCAGTGAGGAAGACGCTTATATAATGTCACGCATTGTTTTACGGTCGAGTTGCGGTGAATGCAAGGGCCATCCTCGCTCGCCAGCTACTCGCCGTGCCGGTAGTCTAGTAATACCCCTCATGACATAGGCGGACTACAATGGGCGGTGTATGGAGATATAAACTGTTTTTCAATCTGACTATTCAGCGCTTTTATGTAGCGAAACCATTACGAGCATTCTAGTTCGCTTTTCTCGACCAGCCTATCCAGTCCAGAAACAAATAACGCCAGTCAAGATTGTGTCTAGCAGACAGCCAGTGTCTCGAGCCCAATCCCTGACGCAGCATTCGTACACTCAAACATAGCTAATAGTACAAGTAGTCATCGCCCAGCGCTAGTGATCTCATAACACCAGCTACTGAACTCCAGCCTGTATTACAACAACCACTCCAGAGTGTATGATGCAGCGCGAGCGGCGAAATCTAGGATAACCGCGCAGAAGGAATAAGATGAGATAGTAATAACAGGTCGTAGAAAGGAGTAACGAGACGCGTGCAGGAAATTCGTAAATCGTATACTGAGTAGATGGTCCGAAAAGTGAGAAATTAGCGACTTAGTATTCGCCAAATAGAACATCGAGCTCATCGAGCTCAATGGTCTCAGGACTCTTCATGGTCCAGTCCAGGTCTTCAAGGTCAAGCTGCATCGCCTGAGGCTTGAAAGCGGGGGGAGGCATCTCGATGTGTAGCACTGGCTTTAATGCAGGGCTGCTCGGGGCGAAGGCGGTCGCGGGGTCCATGTGGCCGAAGAGTGCGACAGCAATCTCGGAATTCTTCCGCGCAGCGCTCTCTTCTGTCTCTTCGATGCTAGTGTGTACTTGCTCAATGGCGACGTCGCTGCTTTCGGTAGAGGCGGTAGATGCGGAAGCGGAGGCAGAGGCTGAAGCACTGGCGGAACGTTCGCGCTCGAGCTCCTGGCTTCTCCGCCTCTGTTGGAGGAACGAGGCGGTCTGGGTAAACTCGCGCTCGTCCTTTTCTAACGGCGGCGATTGTGCGCGACGGTTGTTTGCAATGTTCGCAGTGGTAGGTGGATGCGACTGGTTCGAGAACGGGTCGACACTGTTCTCATCGTAGTCGGAGAGGTCGAGCTCGGGGGAGGGCGACATACGATCGCGCGACCTCGCATCCAGATCCTCCTCCTCGGAGGCGGCCGAAGATAGCGACGGCGTGATGATTCGCGCGGCAGCTGCAGCGTTGCCGCCATCTGTAGGAATAGGCTGGTGCGGGCACGTGCTGAGGAAGTAGTAGATGCGCTTCGGGTGAGTGCCGACGAGTTTCTTATCGAGCGGGCAGCGCGATAGGGCTGTCCAATTGCGCTTCAGGTAGGTCGCGAGGCGAGACGAGATGATGGCGGCAGGGTTCGCAGAGCTGTTGCATGTCAGCATGAGTAAGACAATCTGCGCGATGCAGCCTGCCGTGCAGGCACGTACCTCTCGACAATGGGAATGGTGGGAGAGAGAACCAAGGCCAGTTCCTTGAGCAGGTGGGGACGGTTGCCTGTCTTTTCGAGCTGTTCGATCACGCCGACAACGATCTCATCGTCGATGCCCTGGGTGTCGACCTTTGCCTGCCTGGACTCGCCGCCGGGCGATGGTGGCGGGGTGTCTGCCACCCGTCCAGAGGATTTTGGTCTCGACTCATCGAAGCGCAGGGCGATTGGGCGGGACGGCGACAAGATGGCTGACGTCGAGTTGGAGTGTGTGCGTTTGACCTTCTTCGCCGGATGGGCGTCGCTTGTTGAAGGCGGTGAGCGCGCGGATGATCGCGAGGCTCCTGGGAGGTGAATGCCGAGCGACGGCAGCGACAACGACTTGCGCCGTGTGTTGTAGCCCATGTTGAATGTGTCGCAAGCAGATAATGGCAGAAATAGGGAGAGAAGAAAGACGCTCGCTCGCAGGAAAGGGAGATATTATTAGGCTGGCAGGAGGGATGCAGCCAAAATTCGTTGTTGCTGTAATGTATGGGATGCCAGGGTCGACGATTGGTCCCGGAATGCACCTGGCGCAGCGACTGTGCAGCTAATACCCAGAAGCCGGATGTTATGTATGCAAGGCGTAGCGTGCGACGTTTGCAGCACGCGATGGCCTTTGCAAGAGGCGTCCGATTAATCTGACCGCGGAGGGATGGATGAAGGAGGTTGCGGTGCAGTCCGGCGACACTCGTTCGTTCACAAGCTGCGCGACTCGCCTCCTGAGCAGTGAATACGTAACTGCGCAATGGCCACTGGGCTGCCTTTCAGATTGGAGCCTAGCTAGCGATGGCAAGCACTCTAGACAACTGCAGAACCACAACAAAAAAGTGCACGCAGAAAGGCGAGATGAACGCAGGTGACAATGGTCCCTGGGGGTGTTCAGTGAAGAATGGAGGGGGGCACGATGAGGGAAGAAACGGAGTCCCAGGTGGAGCACTCGTGAAGAAGCCCGACTAGGGCCTGGCTAGGCGACCGTGCGTGAAGAGTGAATGTGTAGGGGTATGATGCCATGCTACTCTTAGACCCGTTTTAGAGCCATCTCTGCCATATTAGCTCGGGTCGCCAGGGGCTAGAGAAGTCGACGGTCCTATCAACGCTGCCGTGGCTGGCGGCAAGCAGCAGACGTTACGGTCCTGAAAAGCAAGACTCTACGGGCAAAAGCATGGCCTCACCGGACACCCGCTTCAACGTCTGGCACATGCCTCGTTCGCCCGACCAATCCCGCGCGTCTGGACCCTCAGCATCTTGAATCGCAGGCTGCGTCGAGCATTGGGCGCAGTATGAGCCTCGCCTCGTGCGTCAGACGTGCTCTCGCGAGACTCAACACCGTGGGGATCGTGCTGTGATGTACACAGTTCTGACACCATCGCGAAGGTTTATCACGAACGCGCCCTCACTAGAAAACGCCAGTGCCAGTGCCAGTGCCAATGCATCTGCATGTGCAAGTCGAAAGTTTTGCCAGCCCAGCTTACGGGCGCACCGATCAAGGTGACCTCATTATGTCGTTAATCTAATGCGCGCACTTCCTTTCCTCTATCTGCAATCGAGCCGAGCCAACACTCTCCAGCTGTCTTTCACGCTGACCGCCTTCCGTTCCCCAAGCGGGCATACACGCTCGATGCGAGTGGTTGGACGTCTTCCGTGATCTGAAGCTGCGTGCATGGCATCTTGCTCCAACATGCAGGTATCCCTGTTTCGCCTAGCATCACAAGTGGATTTAGCCTCAACGCCTGCAAGGGCCTTCCTGGGGCGGTGAGTACTCTTTTTTTCTAGATTTTTTTCTTTGTCCGGGTGTTGCCATTCGGCAAGGCCTCGGCAACGCTGCAATACTTGGTCGCATTGGTTCGTCGCATGATGCGGTTGCAGTATACGTGGCGTTCTCGTCCCTCAATAATTCCAATAGCTGACGCGCACCCTTTCGCTGATGTTTGTTTCACAACAAGCGCATCGCCGTCGGCTGGATTCTCGAACACCACACACGCGACGTGCCACTACCGCCATGATTGGCAGGGCACGCACGCCTGTCTTTCCTCCTTCGGGCCAGGCGCCTTATGCCAGGTCCGGTATGCATGTGCAGGAAGCGTCACTTTTTGTGGGGAGCAGGAAGGTCGCGCGTCGAACTTGAACCATTCGAGCTGTTGGCACACAGTCTTGCGGAAGCGCTCCGCCTTCCCCAGACGAAGCCTTGCGTGAAGAGGAAGCTGCTCAGAGAGACGGTGAGACTTTTGTTTGCTGTCCTACGTTTGCCATGCAGCCGTCCGAGCAGGATGTGGATTGAATGCATGTCAGCGGTGAACAGAGCGTTGGGAGTCTCCGCATTGCGGTAACCCTGCGTTATCGTTCAACGATACGAAGATGCCATCTTTCGACACGCAAGCGCCATATTGCCTGGCCAGATGATAAGCTGGTGGTGGACTGCCCAAGGTTTGGAGGTCGATTTGCTGTGCCGCGCCACAAGCGAATCGATGGTGCGTTCTCCGCAATCCTGACCGTGGATCCATGAATGTCGGTATACCTTCCAGGCAGCCCGTTTCTGGGGATCGACCAGTTCGGGCCAAACCCCTCGTCCAACATCATAACGACGTATCTTATCTGACGTCGCGGTCGCACCTCACCACCGATATGAACCTTATCCGAGCACAGCTGCCTGCGAGTTCATTGTTTAGATTATGCTTTACTGGTTGCGGTGCAGTGCAGCAAGCTAAACTTGCGGGGTGGAGTGGTAGGACGTGTTTCATCGCCAGAGCGACCACGACGACTTCTGTTGTGTTCCCGCGGGCTCGGCTTGCGCAACGGGCGGTTGGTCGACCGCAAGTGTACCGGCAAGCCTCTGCCGCATGCCTTTTCGCGGCTTCAGCTGGAGCCACCAAGTGGTACCGAAGTTGTATCGCTTGATATCGACCACCTCCAGCCCGCTCTCTTCGACAATCTTGCCAATGTCTTTGTTCCACCAGCAGCCGTGCTCGTCGGCGTGTGCAGGCGCCGTCTTATCGAGCAGGCCGTTCAGCCAGTCGTAGTGCGACTTACCGTGCTCCAACAGCAGTATCTGGCCGTCTTCGTTTGTAGCCGCTTCGATGTTCTGCAATAGCTTCACGGGCTCCGGCGTCGAACAAAGGCCCATGGTCTGTATCACTGTGTCGTAACCTTGCTGCGCATCGAACGGCGGGACCATTGGCTCCAGCGCGGACTGCTGCTTGAAAAAGACGCGGCTGAAGTACTCCTTGTGAGTGTCGTTCCACTTCCGCTTCGCCACTGCCAACATCGGCCCGCTTGCATCAAGCAGTGTCACCGTCGCACACTGCTTGGTGTTGTAGTAAGGGATATTCCTACCCGTGCCAACAGCCACTTCCAGCACATGACCCTTCGCCTGGGCCGTAAGCTTCTTGCGCTTCGATGTGAGGAACAAAAGTGTTTCCGATATATCGACCTTCTCATCGTAGCCCTCGGCTTCCCTGTCAAAGCGATCCGAAAGATCTGTAGGCAGGTCCTTCAATTCGCTTTCATGAGTCAGCGACACGTACAGCATCGAGCCGTATGTGCCCAATCCAAACGCGATCAGCCCGATCCCAAACATGGGCCATTGTCGCCATCTCCGCAGTTTCGCTTGGTGTTGTGCCGACTTGAGTTCCTCGTCGGATAACCTTTGCAGGTCTGATAATTTCGGCCTCTCTGACCACACTTTCTGCCAGTTTTCCTTCGGTGTAGCTTCGGGTCTGCGTAGTAGTGGCTCAGCGGCGGACAGCCCTCGGGGCAATTGTCGGCGTGTCGAGGGTGTTGGAAGTGTGCGTTTCGTTGGTATTGACTTAGGGGGCTTCGGTATTTTGGCCATGGTGTGCAATTGACCCGTTGCGGAACGAGTTGTTGGTGTAGTTGTGCAAATGGCGAAGTTGTCGAAAGTGTTGCAGAATCTCCAGGAAACTTTTTGCGCTTACACTTCCCCAATTGGTTAGCGACCGACCGTTTCTAAGCGAATCTCCCTTTGATCAGCGTGCACTGCTACACCTCAGCTACCCCGGAATAAGAGCAGATCTAGACTCCTACTCGGCGCTACTCCTTGGCTTCGTACGGAGATGAAAAATAAAGATCACATGCCTTCCTTCTGTGAACGTGAGCTAGATGCTAAACATCTTCGAACTATGTGGAGACGCATAAATTTGGAGCATGAACAAAACATTAAATAACCGTATCAAGCAGCTGTCAGTTAAAGAGCATCCCGAACTTTTCGAATTTGTTTCCGTTAATACATATAGAAGTCTCACGTATAGGGCTCTTCTAACGACATCACTGCGAGCATTACCACAATCTCTCAGACATCAAACACAACTGAAGTCGAGGGTATTTACTCCTCGTCCACGCCATCTTGTCTAAAACGGGCGTCTCAAGTACAAATTGCTGCCACAGCCATTGAGGCCATTATTGTTGGATTAAATCGCCTCAAACTAGGAGGCGGCATCATGAGGGTAGCAACACCTACGAACTGGCTCCCTTGAAAATCGATCTTGATCGACATAATTTACGGCGGCCACGCATCGCGAATCTGCATTGCATTTAGCAACACAAGTTGCCGTGTCTGGCACTTCGTCGCCTGCAAATATTTCGTGACTGCCACCCAGCTGCATTTGACGTGTATCTAGCTTGGTAGCCTGAAATGCATTACATGTCGTTCGATGGACAGACGTCGTTGATAGGGCCTGGGAACAGGATGCATCCGGGCTTAGAAAGGCAGGTTGGGGGCGTGTTAGATGGCGACGGCGACAGTGCTGATGTTGAAGAAACTGACGAGGAGCTGCTTGTCGTAACAGGGAAACTTGAGGTGGTCACAGAGGGAGAGGCCACTGTATTAAGACTCGCGGTATTGCATTTTCCCGTAGCCCTTCTGAGAGATCTCCGCATCGCAGTAGTCTGTCAATCAGTAGTATCGCCCTTGGCTCTCTTGTTGACAAATCGCATCAAATAAGAAACATTTACAAGACTCCATGAAGGAGGGATCTTCGTGAGTGCCCGGTCTTGAGCTAATTGAGCCTCCAGTCTTGATCAAGGTATCGCCTCCTCTGACGAGTTGTGGCGATGTCGTGAAAGACGCGCTCTCGACATCAAGTAGCTCATGTTGTACTGCAATATATTCAGAGCAGCTTACTCGAATGATCAATTCATTACATGCGAAACTCAGCTCTGAGTGAAAATTTATCTTGGTCAGGGCACGTTTAGGGTTACCTATTTGGGTAGGTAGTCCCATGTGAACCGCTCGCCTGGTACGCGTCAAAGCTCCCTGCACCTGCCACGAGGTTTTGAACCGTGCCCAGCCGACGCGCCGCAGACGCGCCTTGAGAACGACATCGGCGGCCCACCTGGTGATAACATTTTGCAAATGGTCGGTGCGTAGATTTGGTGAGTAGATTCCTTTATGTCTTTAGTGTCCTGTCATTTAATTGACCCTCTCTCTCTTGTTCCTGTACTCTAATCATGGTTTCGTCTTCGTCTGAGATACCGTCATCCATCTTAATCGTCGGAAGTGGCGCATTTGGCTTGTCCACAGCATGGGCGCTGTGTAGAAATGCTCGATATGCAAATACCACAATCACTGTTGTAGACCGCCAGCCATTCCCTACGCCGGATGGCTCAAGTGTAAGTCTAAAGATCTCGCGTTGTGCTTAGCTTCGACGCCATGCCTTCGATGTCTCTACAATTTGGTGCACACTTCTCTTTTGCTCGCGATAGGAGCTCAATTCGTCGCACAGGTCGATACCTCGCGCATCATTCGTCCCGACTACGCCGCCTCCCATTACACTCGTCTCGCGTCCGTGGCGCAGAGACGCTGGCGAACAGACTTCGCACCAGAACACTACCATGAGGTCGGCCTCGCAGTAACGGCATGGGGTTCTGAGCAGAAATATGTGTCAGAGTCTCTGGCGAACGTCAATGCTATTGGTACGGACAAGACCGAGGTGCTGCGATCGCCAGAGGACATCAGGCGAGCATGCGGGCTAGAAGGAAAAGACGAATGGGGCAGTGGCAGCACCGGATATGTCAACTGGAGCTCTGGTTGGGCAAACGCCGAAGGCGCTATGATGTGGCTTCGAGAAGTGGTCGAGAAATTAGGCAGGGTGAAATTCGTGGAGGCGGGCGTGAAGAAGCTCCTGATCGACCACAAGACCAACACCGTATCTGGCGTTCGACTGAGCGACTCAACCGAATTGAAAGCAGACCTCACGATCCTCGCAGCAGGCGCCTGGTCAGCATCCCTCATCGATCTGCGCGGCATCTGCAAAGCGACCGGCCAAGTCCTATGCTACATGCCCATCTCCTCCTCCGAAGAAGCCGCACTGTCCAAGCGTCCGACTGTCCTCAACCTCTCCCATGGCCTCTTCATGATCCCGCCCTCAAACGGTCTCCTCAAAGTAGCTCGTCACGGGCACGGCTACATCAACCCTACCACCATTCCGCACCCCGAATCCGAAGATCCAAACGAGACAGTCACAATCTCCCTACCGTACACGCACGTCGACGACCCATCCCAACAAGTCCCCATCGAAGGCCAAAAACAATGCCGCGACTTCCTCACCTCGATACATCCCTCGCTCGCAACGCCCTCCCGCCCGTTCACGATATCGAAGATATGTTGGTACACTGATACACGGAATGGCGATTTCTTGATCTCGTATCATCCGAGGTACAAGGGACTTTTTGTGGCTACGGGTGGCTCCGGTCATGGATTCAAGTTCTTGCCGGTCATTGGCGATAGTATCTTGGAATGCATTGAGGGGCGCACGCCGGAGGATTTCAAGGGCAAGTGGGAGTGGCCGGATGAGAGGGTGCCGGAGGGGGAATGGAAAGGAGATGGGAGCCGAGGTGGGCCGGTTGGTATGGTGTTGAAGGAGGAGATGGAGAAGAGCAGGGGGAAGTTGTAAATAGTGTACGATGCTTCTGTATAAATAATGATACATCATACTACTTCCTAGATGGTTGAGAAAGCTCTATTGTCGGCTGTTTCTGTATGCATCAAACTGAACGTTTGGTAAGTTCCCATCTAGTCTCCTCATCGTTTGTATACCACGGCTGTGCATTTCTTGGCGCCTCGAGGGGTATATAATCTCTCCTCAACCCCAAGTCCATATTCTTACTAACTTCACGCCTCAAGAGCATCTTGCCAAACTTCCAAAATGGATGAACAAAGACGAATGTCTTTTTCCCCGTTCCGAAAAAAATCCTGAGCCCCAGCTCATGTCTCTTCTCGCCACTCTTCGCGCAAAAGGGTCCATCCGCCATTCATGTTTTTCTCCAGCTCTTGCACTAAAGGTCGTCGTCGTATCTCTGATGTTGTGCTCCTGAGCGCGCATCAAAATGCAATGATGGCCTTCAGTCTTTCCGAACTATACTCCAAGACCTTTACGTCGAGTGCTCCGCGGTGGCTCGAAGAGTACCTACCCGCTTGTCCCATAGAATTGCTCGCCTTCCAAACCAAAAATCGAAATGCGCAGCTGCGACAGGATATGTTGCACCAACCTATACCCAAACCCCGAGAATGAGAGCGGCAACTTTCTCAAAAATTATGATGATGCCCCAGATGTACTGTCTTGTATCTGGCGCGGCTGTCAGCCTTCCTGATCTCGCTTGGTCAAAATGATAGGGACAGCAAAGTCATGTTGTCTACGTTTGGGAAGAGGTCAGTCACTACATATGTACTAAAGTAGTAGGGTGCTTCCGCCATTACTGGGATCGCAAAAAGATAAGGAGAACGTGGCATAGATCGTGCGCAAAAAAGGTCGTCGGGCATGCGCATGGCTTTTGCGTTCAAGGCCCGAAAATAGTGTCCATGGTCAGCTATTTCCCACGCCACGCAAACAGTAGGTGGGGCGGGGCTTAATGGTGTATAAAGCCTCCCTCGCCCGTTGCTTTCCTTCTTGCATTCATCATACTCACAATATCGACCTCCAAGACACTCGTGCACTTGCTTGATGTTTGCGCTTCTTCTTCTCCCGCCAGAAAGAAGTTTACTCTAAAACAGAAAATACTTCCTGGGATGATGTATCCTATCCAGACGTTTAAGCGAACCTCACATGTCGCTTTCCTCTTCTCAAGAGCTTTACAAGCATCGTGTATGCTTTTCCCTCAAAGATATAGGGTCGCCAATTTATGTGGAGGCGAGTGTCGAAAGCATTGATCAATACTGCAATATCGCGTCAGAGTCAGAATCGCGGTATAGAACCTTTACTTCTTGCAACTTCTAACGCATCAACTTACATCCACGCTCTGTGCCTCCAAAATCTAGAAGTAGCAAGGGCATGATCGGTGTCTGCCCTTCCGATATTACAGAAACTCACTCAGAAATGGACGTATTGCATGTCAATAATTTGTTGCTATGAGTGGTGAGAAGTTGACTTTCGATATTTCAGAGAACGCTCTTTCCTTGAAACGTTTTCAGAAGCTCAAAGTTACCCTCTGTACAGAAGACTTATACCAGGCGCTTGCTATGCTACTCTCCACTCCCAGAAGTTGTTTATATCTGGTCTGGCTTCTCTAAAAGAACCAAGGAATGCGGTCATGCCTGGAATCAGGTGGCCAATATAGGCATTCCAAGAATTCCATGTCTATTCCAGAGCGCCAGTGTATAAATCGTTTACTTCGGGACCTCAGTGCTTCAACTTTACTCCATGCTTTATGGATCAAAGTACAAAAGGCCGCAAGAACGATGCAATGGCTGCTGCTGTGTCTCTACAACAGCTCGCTTATCAAATGTGAAAGCGTTACATGCCTTGTACTTCTTTCTTACTTTGATTGGTGGGAGGAAGACTTCCGAATACCCCATGATGGTGATTAATCATCATCACCATCAATGATCATTGGGTAACGTTTGAGCTCGACACGAGGAAGTGCTCGAAATGCAACGTGAAATCTGTATAGTTGATTGTATGTGCGGCAATCTAGACTTCACGGATCCTTGCTCACTATGACTTTTTCGGCTCTATTGAAGCATGTGTCGGATCACAAGTATCGTCAATATCTCAACTACGCGATCAGGCGCACTGATCTCGGTCACGCGGTCAGACGCGCTGATCGCGGCGTCCGAGCAGCGCTCAGACCAGAACCCCTGAGCCCATCTCTTCTGTAGTTCTCCTCCTTAGTACAATCAAGTCAACAACAATCAATCGAACCCAAGAATCGTACCAAATGCATTTGTATTTATCGTTATTTCCTTTCACTAGTGAGCCTCCCAACAGCATGTGATGGCCTATATATACTGTCTTGGTGCTTGTGTGATTCGAATCCGTGTTCTCACCGGTGGAGGATCACAGCGTAGTCACTTCGATCTTGACATTGTGCGAAGATATTGAGCATCTCACAGTACAGAGCTAGAGCTTCGAGGCCTTTATAGCATCTTTTCAAGTTGCATTAGGACTTTAAACCTATTCAGATTTGCATACAATATGATGTTTTTCTATGATCCTCTGTACAGTTGAATTATGTAGATTAGTGCCAGGTAGTGATACCATTATAAACACGTGCATGCGACTCGCACTGATATCTCAAAATGCCATGTTTGCCTGACATAGTAGATTTACAGACGACTATCAATGAAGCTGTCGGATCATAGATGTTGTCAATATCTCAGCTACGCGATCAGACGCACTGATCGCGGCGCCTGAGCAGCGCTCAGACCGGAACCCCTGAGCCTATCTCTTCTGTAGTTCTCCTTCCTCACATACAATCAACAACAAGAACAACCAAACAGAATGTATTCCTAGTTATCGTTATTTCCCTTTTCGCACTCAGTGCAAAGCCAACCGACAGAAGCTTCATTTCTCGTGCTTTATCTCCACAACCCAGATGAACCTCGACGCAATTTTGGCGTTTCATGAGTGACAAAGCTGAGCGACGCATGCAAAGAAGAGAAGGGTGTACATCTAGTCAAGCTGCGGAGTTTCAAGGTTGCAATAAGACCTCAAGAAGCACCGAGAATATCTTCTGCATATGTTCGCTGACCGAAGTTAGGGCATGGAGATAAGCCGCGATATTAATACCATAAGCACAATGTATTACAAACCCTACAAGTAATCCAAGCCTGACTAATTCGCAAGTGACTCTTGTAACCATCGCTTGTGACGCGCCTCTTACTTAACACAGCTAGATCCGCGTCTTACATGAACATCCACCACGACTATTTAACCTGCGTGCCTCAGCTCACCCACTTGTGGAAAACATCTCTCCATCTCAAAAGCGCTTCGAAACGTCTTGCGACACCTGCTGTAAATTTTCTGGATCGTTTTACGATACTTGGTCGTCGACCCCTTTTTGCTTACTTCATCATCGACCCCGCCCCCTGAGCGTCTTACGCACAATGCCTTCAGTAGTCATCAAGCCCGGCGCAACTGCCTTCGTGACAGGTGTCAATGGCTTGATAGGCAGCTATATCGTAGAGCAGCTGCTTGTTCGAGGATACAAGGTCCGCGGCGCAGTGAGAAATGTTGAGAAGACGAAGTGGTTGAAGGAGTATTTCGACAAGAAATTCGAGAGTGAAAATTTTGAAGTGGTGGAGGTACCTGACATGACGGTGGAGGGATGTTACGACGATCTTCTCGAAGGTAATTAGGTTAACCTTACTCCACGACTGAAGCGCGGGCACTGACAAAAGCTACAGGAGTCGAAGGCTTCATCCACGTTGCCTCACCTGTCGGCGGAATCCTGGATCTCGACATCGCTCTCGATATTGGGCGACACGCAGGTATCAACGCGCTCAAAGCATCAGCAAAGACTCCATCAGTCAAGCGCTTCGTCAACACCTCTTCGTCCGCAGCCGTGAGTCTGCCAAAATTCATCGACCACGACTTCCCACTCGACGAGAGCATGTACAACGACGAAGTCGTGAAACAGGCTAGGCTCGAGGAGTCGAGCAAGAGAAATTTCATGATCTATGCGGCGATGAAGAGTGAGACGGAGAAGGCGATGTGGGCGTGGATGAAGGAGAATAAACCTGGGTTTGTTATGAACAGCATCGTACGTGTATCTCTCCCTAGTTGGCGTGTTTGACTGACCTTTCTCAGCTTCCAAACGCAAACTTCGGCCCCGTCCTCATTCCCGATCACCAAGGCTACCCATCGACAATCGACTGGGCCCGTGCAGCATGGACTGGCGAAAACTTCGAAGGCTATGTGAGCAATATTCCTCCGCAATGGTTCATATCGGTTCTCGACACCGCGCTGCTGCACATCTCAGCCCTAATCTATGAGGATGTAAACAGCGAGCGACTATTTGGCTATGCTGAGCGGTGGGACATGAATGGTTTGCTTTCGATATACCAGAAGCATCATCCAGAGAAGGCGTTTCCTGAGAGAGTACAGGGTCTGAAGAAGGATATGACACTGCCGCCAACGGCGAGGGCGGAGGAGGTATTGGGATGGGTGAAAGGCAAGGGGTGGGATGGTTTGGAGGAGAGTGTTGCGGCGATGAGCAAGAATTGGTGAGGGCATAGCCTGAATGTTTACGCCGTGCCACTAGATGCCGTTAGAATTTGTGCGCGCGTTCCAAACTCTTTGCACTACTCGAGAAGACATAGTGTGCTACACATCAGCTTGGATATCTTCAAACACTTGTTGGCACATAAAAACTTCCTGGAATAGCTGTAAACCTACACAGCTCTAGCTTTAATGCTTTACTATTAATGCACTATTTTCAAAAAAGAACTTCACATTCGCGGGATGGTGATAAGGCGTACCACGAAACTTGTACCGGTATCCTGTCGGCGAAGCTCACCCGAAAGATTCCAAGATAACTACGACCTACAGCCGCGGCGATCGAGTAGATAGCCGACAGATACTTCCCCATACCGACCCGCATACGGCTTGCAGACAATCTGGGGAAGCGAGGTGCAAGACTTACTCGCGATGCAGACGTTCATTCGTGGACAAATAGCCGGCGATGTTCTTCCGGGTGGAATGTACTTGGCGACCAACACGCCAAGAGCACTGCAACAGTATACTCGCACCTTCATTGACGGAAAGATACGATGATCGTTGCTCTGGTGCATATTTGTGGCTGATATGGCCATAGGTAGTCATCGTACAGACTGTAACTTGCAGTAGGACAGTACGAGCTTGACCACGAGATGCGCCTCTCCTGACGAAGCGGCTGGGCATGCGAGTCGTAGTGGAGCAGTACATAAGAGTAAGGAAGCTGCAAAGTACCGTCTACTGTCCAGCAGCTCGGCTTGATCGATTGTGAGCAAAGCGCGCCATCATCTCACCTTGATTATCAAAATGAGGCTCTCTCGAAGCCTTGCTCTACCTTTCCTGGCATCATCATGCTCTGCAGCAGCAGTGCGGAGACAACAAGGTGACGGCCCGCAGGGTGGTGTCGATTCGACTCAAGGAGACCTTGGAGGTCGACCTCTCCCACGATTCCCATTTCCAATTTTGGAATTCCCGGTAGCCAAAGAAACAGTTGTACTCAACGAGACAATGTACATCCAGCCAGGACAGGTCTTCGACGGTCAGATGAAGAGATATGAGCGTGTCGAGGGGAGCTGCAACGAGCAGGCTGAAGGAACAGATGCAGATGCAGTGTTCAACTTGCTCCCTGGTAGCACAATCAGGAATGTGATCATTGGGAAGCATCAGTCTGAGGGAATTCATGCCCTGGGAGACGCCTGGGTTGAGAATGGTGAGAATTCCAGCCTCTATTTCAAATAATCCACTAACAGCTCGGAGTCTGGTGGGAAGACGTCTGTGAGGATGCTCTGACTTCAAAGGGCTTGAACACGCAACTCCGCGTGATCGGTGGCGGCGCTCGGAATGCACAAGATAAGGTTTGTCCGATAGTAATCGTCGTTGTAACAAGTGCGTACTGACTGTCGATGCCAGATCTTCCAAGACAACTCCCTGGGCGGAAAGTACAACATCACCGGCTTCGTCGCCGACACTTTTGGCACCTTCTACCAGTCCTGCGGAAACTGTCTGAACCAGTCAAAACGTAATGCGACTATCCAAAACGTTGTTGCAATCAATGGCACACGCATGGGCATAGTATGTTCTTTAAACGCCAATTTACCCGGATTCACTCTTACTTACCTTGTATTAGATCAATCCAAATTACGGCGATGAGTACCGTATCAAAGACACACAGGTTCAAGACGTCAAATTCATGGTCGACAAGGAGATTGGTAACAACGTTCAAACGGTACCATACACGGTGGGGACTGGGCCAGATGAGAAGTATGCGTTGTACAATATGACGCGTGATCGTATAACGACGTTCAATGGAACGGTGCTGAAGCAATATGTGCCAGAGAACCCATACCCATGGTTGGGAGAGTTCTGGCCGAGTTTGAGGAATGGGAGTGGTAATGTTTAGGGGGATTTGGAAACCAGAGGCCTAAAAGATCATATAATGGGAAGCTTAAGATTTACAATTGAATGTGTGACTACAATGTTCAACATGAGGAACTCACGTCTGTCAGTGCTTCCACTACCCCTCATCTGTGAGACAACCTTGGAAGCTGTTCTTCCTAGTCCGAATCGTGGCGACACACTTAGCACGTGATGGCGGAGGTCATTGAACAGCTGCAGTGCATGCGCCAATTGTTGAGGGAAAGTAATATAGGTGCCCAAAACTTTACATAGGGTTCATGATGAATATTCGTAATAATGAAGTTCTTGGATTCACGGTCGCAAAGAGCATCGGCGGATCCCTGCATGGCGGCCTTGGCACTCACGTGCTCGCTTAGCCCACTGAATTTCGAGCCCATCGAAAGTTCGCAGGCTTGATCAATCGCAACGACTCCAACCGACGCCGAACTCCACACAACGAACGATTACCGTTAACTACACAATCGCACATCATGGATACCGCTAAGGCACCCGTCAAGCTCGTCAAGGTCACCCGTGTCCTTGGCCGAACCGGTACGCGAACTCCCACAATATGCTGAAGGCTCGGAGGCGGAAGAGGGGCATGCGGAGACATGCAATAATTTGGCAGAAAGAACGGCATGCTGACAGAAGTTATCAGGCTCCCGTGGTGGTGTCACCCAATGCCGTGTCGAGTTCATGGATGACCAGACCCGTTCCATCATCCGTAACGTCAAGGGCCCAGGTATGCGCACAACGACGCCAAAATTGCAGCAAGAACGAATTGCTGACTTCAGATACAGTCCGCGAGAACGACATCCTCTGCCTGCTCGAGTCCGAACGTGAGGCCAGGCGTCTGCGATAAGCGCGCACCAGTCGGGAATCAAGGAGCGGCATTTCTTTCGGTTACGGAGTTCTTGCGAAAGCTATGGGCATCGATACGGACTACTACATGACGGAATGATGCAGGTGTGGTGCTGAGAAAGCGCCGTACCTGGGGGTGGTGGACGTGATTCGGATACGAACATCACGAAAAGATGAAATGGGGTTCACTCCGGACTAAATCAATACCATTCGACCTCTCAAATTTCTCCTAGGCAGAACAGCTGTCGTTGATGTGACTGGGAACATTTGGCAGACGAGCTGACAGCTATAGACCGAATATCCTCATTTTCAGGACGAGCCAGGCATAGGCCCATGTTCTGCAATCTGGTCTTCGAATATCTCAGGATTATCTCCAAGTTCTTTTGATGCATGACATCTAATCCTCCAGATCTGCGGAACCCACCAACGCCTGCGACAGACGCACCTCAGACTCTTCTCCGTCCGCAGCCCAAGTTGCCCGGCAATCGTACTTCTTGTCGAACAGATACCAGATATCCCATAGCAGACGTAACGCGACGACACGGCTCTGGAACAGCATGAACTTGGGGTCCATCTCCATCGAATCGTTGGCGGTCTTGGGAATCTTCTTCGTTGGCGACAGTTGGAGCTTCCGCTGCGCACTCTTCGTCCTCGTCAGACCCAACGTATCTCTCTGAATTTCCGGCAGGATAGTGCTCCACTCCGGCACGCCCTTGGTAACAACCATCTCGCCCGTTTTGACCGTCGCAAACACCTCATGCCACTGCCCCGTGACGCTAACGACAGACTTGACATACAGCTTCCACAATTTCTTGAACGCGAGGTTGTGATACGCGCCGCAGATGACCTCGTTGCCCTCGCGCCGGATGATCAGAATCAGCCCGCCCTCGTTATTGTCGACTTTGCGGCGATACACGAACTCCTTAACACCCGGGTTGAGAAACGCCTCCAAGCACTCTTTGCTCGTATGTGACAGCACCGTCGCAACCACATCGCACAGCCTCGGCCTTGCATGTCGCACCAGTAGATCAGTCGCGGTGAAGTACGCCTCCAGATCGACCACACGCATGGCTCTCGGCGACTCCCCAGCGAAATACCGCGTCGATGGGAGATACACGGTCTTGATGACTTCGTCGTTCGCATCGCCGTCTGCATCATACGCCCACGTATTCTCTAGCTCTTTCACCCTCTCATCCTCCTCCGTGTCCTTTTTCACCACCAACACGCTCTTGATCGTATCGCCCCATCCGCGCGGCGCGGGGATCTTGTAAGTCGCCGTGAACGTCGCCGCCACGCAGCCTGCGTCCATCCACTCGTCGTCCTCGGGGTCCCAGATGCTGCCCATGTCGCGTCTGTGGTTGTTAGTGTCAACGGTTGAGGCGAGCCAGAGTGTCGAACCGGTGTTTTCGGCGAGTAGGGTGGGAGGGGATGGGGTGGGGCGGTGCACTCTAGCGGTGTGCGCGCAAACGCTCGGAGTGGTGGTGGTGAGGCCGGGAGGAGATGTCGGGGTGTCGTGCTTGCGAAGACGGCCAGCGGCGTGACTGTCGGCTCCGGGGTGTCTGTTCAGCGTGCCAGCGTTAGTACTGAACGCGTTGAAGATACTGTCGCGTTTGTAGAGAGTGGCTGAGCCAGGGATGTCGATGGCTGGGTAGTGAAGTATCTCTCTGGAGCCGGAATGAGGAAGTGGCTTCAGAAGAAAGGGCTTTTGTGATGTAGAGGTAGATGATGGCGTACGTGCGGACTTTGCCAATATGGCTCGGAGGCTGTCGATGCCCTCCATGTTGAGTGTTGCTGGTGAGGTGGAATGGGATTGGAGGTGAGGTATGGGAATGGACGGGTGTTAGTAGGTAGGTGTACAGCGAAGTAAGTGAGTGGGCGATGGAGCTATTGCCTTAGCTATCGGACATCATATCTTGGTCACAGGAGCTCACGTTGAAGCTTGTGACACCATCGTGTAGACATCCATCGTCCGAAGTCCCCTTCACCTACTGTTGGCGGAGCTCGAGTGAAGCGAATTGGTGATCAGAACGGCTGTCGAACTTCAAAGCGTCATTTATCCTCTTCAGTCAGGGCAGAATAGAGCCCGCAGTGACTCGAGAATGTAAAAATTGACGAAATGATGTTGAGAGCATCATGTAGACATCGCAGTCACCTAAAACTCAAGTATAAAGCGGCATGTGGAAAGTAAGAAATACTTTTGGTATTGTGTGAATCATAAGCTTCATCAATCTATATGCTATGCAAGCAAGCTCGCGAGCTATGCGGAGTACATTATCTCAGTCGACAAAAGAAAAAAGAAAATCCACCCAAAAACGCCGTAGAATGCAACTCTAGGAAGTACTAAAGTCCTGCTCTTCCCTATCCTATCCTCCTCTCATCTATTCACGACCCGCTTAAGCAATAGCAGAAGCAGAAGCATCACCGTGAAGAACAGGGTTAATCTTCTCGTCAAACTCAAAGTTGAAGTCCTGGCCCAACTCCTTCTTCATCGCCGTCTTGACAGCCTCAAGAACATTGACAAACACGCCGAAGCTAGCGGGATTCTCCTCGTCGTTCTCGCCGCCCTGGAACACACCGGTGCGCACCAGGCAAGTGTTCCAGCCGTACATGTTACCACCGATGATGTCGGAGGCCGGGTTGTCACCGATCATGTAGATGTTGGCGGGCAGTCGCTCGTCGCTGTGGATCTGCTCCATCCAGCTGGCAATCACCTCGTCGGCGTACTTGTAGGTAGCCAGTTCGGGCTTGCCGTAGACGACACGCTCGAGGTCGACGCCGGTGAGGGATTTGTACATGGCCTCGAGGCCGATGCGGAAGGCGCCCTGCGACATGCGGGGGAACGGGTGCTCAGTGGGGCACAGCATATCGCCCTGAGAGAAGTAGATGGGGATGCGCTGGGACACAGGGTCCTTGGCGCGGGTTCCGAAGCGGCCGTTCTCTGACTGCAGCAGATCCATGATGATCTGCATGTCGGTGGCGTAGTCGCGGGAGTCGGAGAAGACCATGATGGCGTCGATGTTGACCTTGGAGAAGTCGCGGGGGCGCGAGGTCTTGCGCTCCTCGTCGGTGAAGACGCGGTAAGGTGCGATGGTAGGGTCCCAAGCGATGATGTCGTTGGGGACGACGATGTTCTCGAAGCCGTACTCCTCGGCGACCTCACGGCACTTGTAGCCCTCACCGCCGACGACGAGGACGGTCTTGTAGTATTCTGACAGAGCGCGCATAGGAGTATGCGACTGGATGAACTGGTCGGTAGAGATGGGGTTATGCAGGATCTTGGAAAGCTGCTCGCAACGAGGGCCTTCAAGCTTACCAGAGCCGTTGGTAAGGAAGATGTGGGGGATCTTGATGCCGAGCTCGTTGTCTCCGTTGAGAATCTCAAGGACACGCTTGCCCTCAGGAATCAGGCGGTCACCGTGGACAAGGACACCGTCAATGTCAAAGACGAAGGCCATGTCCTTTGCGGCGCGAACCTTCTCGCCAGCAAGATCCTGAAGCTGAGCGGCTATGATGTCGCGGGAAGGCTGGATGGCAGGCATTCCAGGGCGCTGAGCAGCGCCTCGGCCTTCTGGGTAGTGGACAGACGACAACCTTGATTGCCTCTTTGATCGAGGGATGGGAAGCGAGGCACCGAAAGAGTTGCGCGAGCCTCTCCTCTCCTTCATGGATGGCGAAAGGGAGAGGTTGTGCATGTATCCTGATACATCGGCAACTTGTGACCGAGTCGCGGGAACCTCAACAGCGTTTTCAGTTCCATCCTCAACCGCGTCACCAGGGATGGCAAGTGATGGGTTGTTGGAAGACTTGGTCTGGTCAAGAGGCTGGCCAACACCAGCTTCAGTGTTGTTGATGGCAGACATATTGGAAGATGTAGAACTTGATAGCAAATGGGGTATCAAAATGGTTGTATGAGAATGTGAGACGCTGCTTGAGACTGTTGTGAGATGCTCAAGGAAAGAGATGAGTGACAGTGATGATTTAAACGCATTCAGGGTCTTGGGGCAACCGGTATATATCTCTTTCTCGAACCATGGGTCACTCCATTCATAACCCCAGATAGCATCATAATTTTGGAAAACTTCGCTGGACCCTTATCCCAAATCCGATCCAAGCCGATTCTCCCCACTCATCCAGTCTCGAGTAACATCCAACAAGTACCTCTGTACCCACTGCGACATCATCGTAAGCTCGGTTCAGTCCGTGCAGGGCAGCGCTAGTGGAGAAGTCTGCTAGACCAGAGAAAGAGAACTGGATACCGTCATAGTGGAGTATTCACAGAAAAATGGGTTTGCGATAACAACGTGGGAAGGTGAGTCGCCACAGCTTCCACACGGGAGTGCGTGCAGCCACGGTTCAGGCAGAGAGTTCGCCGATCCAGTATTTTTGGCTGGGAAGCTCATTCGACCGGACTGTTCTGCGCGGCCGGCAGGTAGCCGAAGACACACCGCTGTTGTTTGTTGTTAGCTGACGCTGGATAAGGATGTTTCGTTGTTCATTCAACAACCGTTTTGGAGAAGATATGGTTGGTTGAGGGTGGTGGTCCGTAGCAACGAGTGGCTGTGACGTGCCGCATGTGGATCATTTCATAGCGCAATTCGGCGAGTTTGGGCCACCAAGCATGGAAGATCAGCTCAGCCGAGCACGCAAGGGGTTAACGTGCCTAGCGGGACCGCAGAGCCGCACCTTCATTTGCTCGCTTGAAGCGTCTCTGATGCAAAACCTTCCAGAAAGTTATCGGCCCGTCCTGTGGGACTGAGTCCACTGTGATGTCATGTTGCCGGACGCTGAGCATCGCAGCACCCTGTGTTGAAACTGTTGGATGGGACTATTATGGAGACTCTGAGTGTTTTGCAGTGATGCGAGAAGAACTCGGGATCGGTGGGCGCGGCTGTGAGGTCACTGGAAGGTACTGCGATGGGCGAGGTGTGGTTGCGGGCTGAGGAAAAGATTTCGGCGCGAGGCAAGCGCGTCAGATGCGATATATGTAGCACTGGAACCTTCACCCGCGATTCGGAGCTTTTGGAGACATCACACAATCAAACTCATCTTGCTCTGAGAACCTCACGTACTTTGACAAAACTTAACTCATTCCATACCAACGCAATCATGGCACCCCTCGCGAACCAGAAGACCTACAAGCTCAACAACGGCGTCGAGATCCCCGCCGTTGGCTTCGGCACCTTCGCCAACGAAGGCTCCAAGGGCGAGACATACAAAGCTGTAACCCATGCGCTCCAAACCGGCTACCGCCATCTCGACTGCGCGTGGTTTTACCAAAACGAAGAAGAAGTTGGCGACGCTGTGCGGGACTTCCTCAAGGCCAACCCCTCTGTCACACGAAAAGATCTCTTCATCTGCACAAAAGTATGGCAGCACCTGCACGAGCCGGATGAGGTGGAGTGGAGCTTCAACAGCTCACTGCAGAAGCTGCAGATGGACTACATTGGTACGTGCTGCACTTTTTCTGTAAATGCATCTACAGAACTCTTGCGCTGACTATGGGGTCAGACCTCTTTTTAGTTCATTGGCCGATCGCCGCAGAGAGCAACGAAGATCATATGCCCAAGCTCGGCGCAGACGGAAAATATATCATCAAGAAGAACCTGACTGAAAACCCCGAGCCCACCTGGCGCGCCATGGAAGCCCTCAACAAGTCCGGCAAAGCGAAAGCCATCGGCGTCTCCAACTGGACCATCTCCGGCCTCAAGCAGCTCATGTCCTTCGCCTCCATCAAGCCCGCCCTCAACCAAATCGAAATCCACCCCTTCCTGCCCAACACTGAGCTCGTCAAGTTCTGCCTGGACAACGACATCATGCCTGCGGCGTACTCGCCGCTCGGATCGCAGAACCAGGTTCCCAGTACCGGCGAGCAGGTTAGGACGAATTCGAAGCTAAACGAGGTTGCGAAGCGCAGCGGACATGATCTTGCGCAGGTACTGCTTGCGTGGGGCTTGCAGCGCGGATATGTGGTGTTGCCGAAGAGCTCGACGCCGAAGCGTATTGAGAGCAATTGGCTCATTCCGGAGCTTAGTAAGAAGGACTTTGAGGCTGTGAATGAGGTTGCTAAGGGCAGGCACACGCGCTTTGTCAACATGAAGGACACTTTTGGGTACGATGTCTGGCCGGAGGAGGCGAACGGCGAGCTCAAGGCATAGAGCTGTCAGCTTATAAGGGCTTGAGTTGGAAGCGTCACGAAGATTGTGTCAACATTTAGCGGTACCAAAGATCGGACTATAGACTTATGTGTATATATTGAATTCATCGAGATATCTCTCTGTCATGATTTGGAACTGTGCCCGCTAGTCATGATCCACCCTCTCAAATTGCAGAAGAAGCGAAACAACCAATGCAGCCAGACTGCGACGTTGGTCTGAAGATATAATGAAAACGACAAGATCAAGTCACGAATCACTCCAGGAAGTCTTTTAACTTCACCTGAAATACATCTGTAGAGCTGCCAGCACAAAGACTAGGAATACAGTTTTGCACATAAATTATGACGCTGGTATATCCTGCTTCTTCTACAGCACGAGGGCCACCTTGTTCTCGTGCAATGTGGGGTCCCCGCTTTCAATCGGCACTGTGGACAGTGTGGAACTCTGGGTCCTGCTTTACTAGATACATCGGCGTGCAGTGTTGAAGTGCCGCTACGGCTATATCCTACAGATGCATGCAGATTGACCCGTCGATCGTCGCTCTCGTCACCCTTCACCGCAGTGAGACTCCCGTTCAGGCAGTTCGTTGACTAACCATGAGTCGCATGGACCCGATTACTCCGTGATCATCAAAGCAACGTCCGAGGCCGGGAAGGCAGTTGAGTCGGGGTTGTGGCTCGTTAGGGTTGAGTGCGCGTTGTTGAAAACGGTCTCAAGTCAATGCTAGCTGATCAAGCAGTTCCAAGTTGTCCCTCTCCCGACGCTGTTTGTGTCGCGCTGCTGGCTGAGGAGCTGGAGCCACTACAGGGGCCTTGGGAAGAACGAGGTCCGCAAAATGTTCCTTCGAGAACTGCATTGCAATTTGCGCCTCGGCATATCTTTCTTCTTCCAGCAATTGACGAGCGACTCCAAGACACAACTGAACCAGAAAGTGCCGTCGACTCTGCGCACTTTGAACATGGGCAATGGCGCCTGAAGGGCCCTGGAGGAACTCAAGGCCAGACCTTGCACTTCGCTGTGTAGGGTGATGCAGCCACAGCATCGACTCGACTGCCTGACTCCAGCTGCCGAGCCATTGGCGCGACGAGACAAGAAACGACTGATAGAGTTCTGGTTCAATTGCGTGTCCAGGCGTAGACATAATACGGTTGACGACATGAGCGCCAGCAGGCCGGAGAACGGCGTAGGCTGCCTCGATCCCTTCAACTTGTGCCATACGGAATGCCTGCATAAATACCGCGAGGCCCTCGTTGAGGCTTCGGTTCGCTTGCGTGTGTACCATTTTCCATAGCAACTGCTGTCTAAATTTTGCTACAACCTTGGCGTCGAGCTTCGTCTCTTTGGTGCGCTGCTCCTGGGGCCGGATGAACCATCGCCATGGAGCAGCTTTCTCTCCGTCAGTGAACATCAGTGCCACTAACTTGTCCATTGATTTGTTCCCGAAGCCTTGTTTGGTGGTGTTCAAGTCAATAAATTCCCTCGAAAGGTCTGCACCACTGGTACGCAACCACTCGGCTAGTACGAATGCTGTAGTCTTTCCATTGTGGAGGCGTGGAGACGTCTCTGAAGCCACGTCCAGCAGTTCTAAGCACATGGCCGCTCGCGGTAGGGTGGCAGCACCTGTTGCGATTTGGTTCACAAACCAGGCCACAGGATCCCGGAGCACATCCACGGCGCCCGGCTCCGATGCTCTCCTGTGTGGTTTTACAGCAAACAATGGGTTGGTCAGAATCGAGTCGATGTGCTGCGAAGCCGAGGCGTAAGATGACGGGACACGAGTCGGTGAGGGGCTTCTTTGGGCATTGCTGCTAGCAGACTTCTGCGCACGCCTGTTCTCGGGGAGCGGATGTTCACGGTCGAGGTGGGCGCGGAATGAGGTGGTGAGTAAGTTGAGGAGCTGCTGGCTCTCGCGGGGTGAAAGTGGCAATTGCGGGTGCAGCTTTGATGCGAGCGAGCTCAGCATGCGCTTGCTCGCGGCGGACTGCATTGTAGGCGTCTGGTATCTCCTACAGACGTGGTCTCGTGTGATGTAGTGTAGTACGACCCTCTCGTGATGACGAGGCGAGGTGGAGTGGAGTAGGCGGCAAAACCCCGGGATGCAACTGCCCCGACGCAACCAGCCGCACGTGACTACTGTTCTAGGAGCTTTGAAGCAAGCACGACAGACACGCCCTTGCTTTTGCGCTGCCCAATACTCTCCTCACCATCTTCTTCTTCCAGCCGTGCATCCCCTCCAGACGCGAGACTGTCACGCCTTGAACGCCATTGGAGCTCCAGCCTTGGCAACCCATAGCCTGCTTCTTTTAGCTTTCCCCGACTTTACCTCCCTCTCTACATCATCCCCACGCACGTCCTCTCTCACACCACAAACACGCCCCGAGTCCCCTGCGGCTTGCACACAAACACACAAATCACATGTCTGAAGTACAGTCCCGGCCTGCGCGAGGCAGGAGCACTGCCCGCGGCGGCAGAGGTAGCTATGCTGCACGAGGCCCGCGGAAACAGACAAACGGCGACGGCGCATCGTCAACCATCGACACATCAGCCGAGGCCGGCGAGCTCGCGGAACTCAAGAAGCGCTACCAAGGACAGCTGTCCATGCTGAAGGAGCTGTTCCCCGATTGGACCGACGCAGATCTCGTACTGGCAATTGAGGATTCTGACGGTGACCTAGAGAGGACCATCGAGAAGATCAGTGAGGGTACGTTCACGTTACGTCGCAGTGCGCATGCATCGCTGCAAACCATGTCGCACTGCCGTCACAATCGCGTCTGCTAACAACAATGCCAGGCTCCGTCTCTCAGTTTGCTGAAGTACCCAAGAAGGCAAAGGACCGCTCTCGCTCCAAGGCGGCCAAGGAGAATGTAGTTCCTACAGATGGCACATCAAGCGTGCGCGGAGTTCGCGGCGAAGTGCCCCGACGTGGCACGGACAGCGTTCGCGGCGGTCGTGGACGTGGAACCGATCGTGGTCGCGGTGGCTTTGGAGGAACGACTCGCGGAGGACGTGGAGGCGCGACCAGCGGCCCCCGAGCTGCTACCTCAATTCCGACGACCGAGTCCGCTGCATGGGACACGACGCCTGCAGCGCCCAAAGAGAACGGCCATGCTGCAGAGCACGCAAAGGACGACTCGGAGCACAAATCGACCGTCGAGGCAGCTGCGACCGCTGTAAAGGGTGCTGCGAAGAAGACATGGGCCAGCATGTTCTCTGCGCCCAAGCCTGCACCCGCTCCAGCCAAGCCGGCTGAGAAGCCCACCCCAGCCACGGAAGAGTCAAAGGCTGTGCCTGACGAGATTCCCGCGCATGAAGTCGCCCAAGAGCCCGCAGTTCAAGCCGAGGAGCTGCCCATACCCCCAATCGCAGACGAGGCCGTGCAGACGCCACCGATTGCGGTCGATGATACTTCGAAGCTGACGCCAGACAAGGCCGGAGTAGGATCTGGACCAGACCTTACGCTGACACCTTCGAAGGACAAGCTCACCGAGGAGAATGTCGAGCATCTCCCAGACGAGTCGCACCCGCCACCTACAGAGACAGCTTTCAGCACCGTCGCCAGCTCCAGGGACATTGGAAGTGCTGTAGCAACCCCATTGGGCACTAGCCAGGCACCCGTTCCCCGCCCCGGCATTGGAGGGTTTGCCACGAGCGCACTGAAGGCCACTTCCACCAGCGGACACCGAAGCGCAAGCTTCCAGCGGCGATTGATGGAACAGCATGAGGCCGTCGTCATGCCTGGCAACCATGCTGTGGACAGGGCCGCAGTGCAATTCGGCAGCTTGGGTCTAGGCGAAACTTCTGACTTGGACGTAGATGAGGACAGGGAAGAGGCAGAGACTCGGGAACAACCACCTCAGCATTCGCCAGTTGCGCAACCCCGTGCTGCCCTACCACCCGCGCCCCGCCAGGCTCCTCCAGCGGCCGAAACACAACAAGAATCCGTCCCCACCCCGAAGCAAGCGCCAGGGCTACCTCCTGCGCCCCAACAGCAGCAGCAATTCTCGCAGCAATCGCCCTCCGCGCTCGGTGGACAGTCGATGCAGCCACAGACCTCGCAACAGCGCTACGATCAGTTCGGACGTTATGCTCAGCCAGGATTGCAGTCGGAGGCCGCCGCACCCCCTCAGAAGGCATACGATCCTTTCGGCCAACAAATCCCATCACAGTCGAACCAATACGACTACCCCGGTCAGCAAGGTCAACAGAGCCAAGCCCAGTCACAGCCCGGCGCTTTCTCCTCTGCACCAGACAACTTTGGCTCTCAGTTCCTCACCTCTGAGCAGCGATACCAAAACTACTACGGCAGCTACGGACAGCAGGGTGCACCAAGCCAGCAGGAGGCTGGTTCCGCTCAGCAGCGAACGGGCAGCGCTTTCGGCTCCGGCCCGAACGACTCGGCTTTCTCCCAGAGTCAGCAGCAGCAGGTAAGACAGCCTTTAAGCGACACTCCATCGTCTTTCCCTTTCGAGGATTTGTCGAAGCCTCCCTCGCAGGAATCAGCCACCGCCTTTCCCGATGCATCTGAACAGATGCCTCTCGAGAGTCGGTTGGGCGGTTTTCGTAAGGTCAGGTCGACAAATGAGACGGAGTCGCAGCCATTGGGTCGACAATTTTCTAATGAACGCAAACAGGGCCAGGGTCGATACGATGCCCAGAACAGCGGACACAACACACCCAACCCCGCCCTGGGCGGACAGCAACCTGGTGCTCCTGGCTCGCAGAGTCATAACATGCAACAGCATGCTGGCCAGCAGGGACACTCAGGCGCCTACCCTTATAACCACCCGTACTATACTAGCCCGTACTACGCTAATTACATGAACCAATTCGGCGGCTATAACCAGGGAGCTGGCTATGGCTCCTTCGGAAAGGGCATGTATGGTCAGCCTCACCACTATGGCATGTCTCCTCAAGCTGCCTACGAACAGCATTCGTCGTCTCCGGCCAACGCTGGTGGCTTTGCTGCGTCTGCACTCCACGAGCGCTCTAGCGGACTTGGCGAATATGGCCGTTCAGCGTCTGGAACTTCTCAGAACCATAGTGCAACTGCAGGTGCTGGCGGATTCGGTGGTTTTCCCGACTCGTTCGGACGCCAACAAGGTTACTCTGGTCAGAGTTCCTATGCCCAACAGCAAGGTGGTCAGCCAGGAGCCAGCGAGGACTCCCTGAAGCCTTTTGGTGATCCCAAGAATGGCGGACCAAGCCCGTCTGCTTTGGGTGCTCAGCAAGGCCGACCCGGATCTGCTACGCAAAACACCCCTGGCCAGGCTGGTCCTCAGCAATCGCACCAGCAAGGCTTTGGCGGCTACCCTAGCCATCTGGGTGGCAACAGCCAGTATGGCGGAGGTCTCGGCGGCCTTGGCCACCAGGGCGCCGGAAGCCATCAGCAGCAGAGCCAGTATGGCAACTATGGTGGCGGTTTCGGAGGAGGTTATGGAAGTGGAAGCTACAGCCGCGGCGGCTGGGGCGGAAACTATGGAGGGCATAACTAAGCTCTCTCCATGACTTCTGGCCCGAGGAAAAGAGGCCAAGTCGTATCAACAAGCACGTGGTATGGCGAGGGGTCTTTCTTTTCCGACCATGTTTTGACAGGCTGATGGCACCTTTTAAAAGCATCTCTTGGCCAGCTTGATAACGCCTCAGTCACAACTTTGTACTATGAAATCTCCTTTCTTTCTTCTCTACATTCCTCTCCTCTTGCATCCTCTCACTCTGTCACATCTTGGTTAAGCTGGTTCCATCGCGCAAGATGCGAAAGGCGTTCTACATTCGCAAGGGAGGGTACCAAACTCAAAAAGATTTGCTTTCTGTGGTTAATGTGTTAGCACTTGGGGAACTGGGATGAATACGGCAAATGGGGCAAAGTAGAGAGTGGACATGCTCTCTGGATGGGTGGAGTTGGAGTCAGATGCAGCTGCGTATCAGCCTGCTATAGCTAAGCAATGCGGATGATTGGAAGCAGACAAACTTTTCTGTGTAGATGTGATTGTTGTGGCTGATGATGAGCTTGTGATAACTTTACCGGCCGTTATAAATTGTACAAGGGCTTTGAGGCCACATTGCTACGTCTTCCCAGTCTTTACTATTTACGGAGATCTTAGAATTGCTTATCCCTCGACAAGCATATATGATCAAGGGTGATTAGTCAAACAGGAGATAGGACTGTGAGCATACAGCATAATGCATTCATCACGTTGTCATAACCTCTCAAATAGAACACCACATATGTCTCCAACCAAACCGCTCACTCACCCCAGACTCTCTAGAATCCTCGGCAAAATCTCCACCTCAGAAAAATCCCAAATCGTGCTCGAACTCCCCGACGCCCAATTCGCCCCCGTCCAAAACGTATTCGTTCGCCCCTGCAGCCCCGTACACCTCTTATAAAACCCATCCTTGATCTCGTCCACCGACACCGTCAGCGCAAACGGCGAGTGATTGTTACTCGCCACAACATTCGTGCTGCTATTCGGCGCAGCTAAATTCAGCGCGCTGCGTATCCTCTCCACCGACGCGAGCACGTCGGATTCAAACTGCTCGTCCGACATCTCTGCGGGACTGGAGTACTGCACGGAATACAAGTCGCTGACTTGCGGGTTGAAGTAATACGCGCCGGGCAGCGAGGGCACGCCGAAGGGCGCGGCGGCGTCGTAGTTGTATAGCGATGCGCCGGTGGGGAAACCGGTGTTGGAGACGACGGCATTCCAGTAGTAGCTGTTGTTGAAGCGCGAGAAGATATCTGTTTCTTCGGTCGTCAGGTCGAGGAATTGCTTCAAAAGCGCAAGTTTCGGAGGTACGGTGATGAGGATTTTTTTCGCGCGGAGAGTTTGGCTGCCAGATGGGGTGTGTGCGGTGAGCGTGACGCAGGAGTCGGTGCGCGTGATGGATTCGATATTTGTGCATTTGAGCACCGCGCTGGTGGCGGAGGTGAGCTTTTGCTCGGCGGCGTCCCATAGCGCTTGCATGTTGTGGTTTGCCTCTGCGACTTTGGTCTTATTCTTGCGGGCGGCGACTTGCATGGGGTTGAAGAGCTTCATCGCGTACAAGGTGGGTTGGGCGAGGATGTTGCCCATGCCTTGGAATTGCAGGAAGCCATCGTATGCGAGGGCGCCAAGGTCGTGTTTCGCCAGGAATTCGCCCCAGGGTAGGAGTAGGTCTTCTGGGATGGGGTCGGGGAGGTTGTAGCCGCGGAAGAAGTTGTCTTGGTATTGTGCGAGAATGGCTTCGTATCTGACCAGCGCTTCAGCAGAGGCGTTGGCGTTAACTACAGGCCATGAAGGCCCAGCAAGCGAGTTCCGAAAGTCAACAGGTACGGGCTTGCCGCCAGGTGCATAGGGAGCGAGTGGAATGTTGAGAGAGTCGAAGAGATTTCGGACGGTGGTGGTGTTGACGAGGACCTGCACTCCGTAGTCGAAAGTATTGCCTGTCGCATTGTCTTTGTAGGTGTTGGTATGCCCGCCTATCCGGCACTCCTTCTCGACCAGCGCAACCGATTTTCCCAATTGCTGCAACCGGATGGCTGCGTGAGTACCACTGGAGCCTCCACCAAGGACGATAACGTCGTACTCTATGGCGGCAGCCACGGGAACGAGACCGGGTACTACGGCCAGAAGGCTCAGACGCTGTAATTGAACCATTTGAAGATATATAAGAGAAACAGAGGGGTGAGGTGTGAAGACGGGATGGACCTCGGGGAGGGACTCAGGTATGTATAAACCAAGATTAGGGTTTACGCAGATCGTCTCTGATCAAGGCACAATTGCGGCTGCTTTATAGTTTTCGGTATGTTTCATGCACAAATGGTGGCTTCTACACATACCTGCACGGTACGTTTAGGTTGGGATACCTGGCATCTAAGTTCAACTAGAAGCAATGTTACTTCTTCCGCGGCTTCATTACTCGCCGCTTTCCACTCTACAGCCCGCGTCCACTGCATCTCAGACACGGCACTTGTGCACTGCTGCAAGAACCAAGCCGCGCATTCGCACGTGTTAGCAATATCTTACGTGCTTTTGGTGCTGACAGGAAATGATGTCGCCCGCCCGACAGGGGTGCTTCTTTAGCTTGCTCGGTTGGCGAGACGCAGGTACGTACCTTTCCTGGCTCAGATCTGTGCAATCGCGGCTCCACTCTCGAACGTCGCCGTTCGATTCACGTTACCAACGGCACGCATCAACGCTGGCAGCACTTCCAGCACGCCGAAGGTTCAGGCAAGCCACTCTCTTGGGCTATGGCGCAAGCCATTGGGATCGGCTGGTCTCGTATCTAGAAGGACCGATAGAACACAGTCTGACGCAACAATCGCGAAGGGCTCGGCAAGCACTCGGCAATGTGCTATCGGAGTCACGATGATGCTCGCCTCGAGGGCTGATTCAGACTATGATGTTGTTTCGCGTATAGTATGGCTGTAGAATCTGGAGGATTGAAGGTGTTGAAGCAATGCGAAGAGTCTGTGACGGCGCGAGCCTTCACAGCAGGGGTTGATCACTCCTGTACCATCCAGCACGACAACAATGACGTCCCATCGACAGAAATCGAGGCGTCTGCTGTCTGTCTGCCCAAGGCCGTCGGCGGTCCGATCATTACACAGCATCACCGCAGTCTCACCGCTATCATCAACACTTCAATCCAAGTTTCCTAAAACGTCATTCCCCTCTCCTAACGTCCTGAGAGGCGCTAGCAGCCCAAGATCCACAGCTAAGCCGGGGCAAGTATGGCGTGTTGTACGCTACACATTTTGGGTATGGCATGCATGGCATCTTCGGCTAACCGTCATGATACTGGCCGGTGTTTGTCGGAGCTAGCTACTTTTTTCCAGATGAATGCTGATAAGCAGCACCCTGATGGTGGCATCCCACGTTGCGGTGTCGCAATAAATTTCTAGAGTCCCCACATTGTTCGTGCCTTGCTCGAGTCGAAACTTTTGCTCGCTTTGCTCTTCTTTCGCACAGTAAAGAGCACCATCGGCGGAGGAGAATCGTGCTGCAAGTGGTCGACTATACCATCTGATTGAATCCAAGTGACAGCTGCAAGAGAAGAAGAATACGAACAATAGCTTTGCCATCTGCTGAAAAGCTTCGAATCTACCCATCATGAGCACAGAGTCCCTGTCGCACTCGAAAGTCATGTCAACGATGACTTCAAATCTCGTAGAGACTGAAGGGATTCAGACATCGCCATTACTTCGCCTGCCATTCGAGATCCGCCTGATGATATACGAGTATCTTCTGTATCCATCCACGCAGCCCTCGACCGGAACGAGCATGTCTGTCGCAAATCTACTTCCAGACTTCCACACATATTACTCGGATGATACCAACAACAACCCATTTACACTGAGTGTGAGGACAATTGACCCTTGGCTGGGTGCGCAAGGGTCAAGATCGTGGAGGCGCAGAAGTACATACCATATTCGGACTGGTAAGTTGTAACCCAGCATTATACTGCAGGTTCGCACCTACGACGGAAAGCGACCAGGGTGCCTGGAGCTATACACGGGGCCTTGCTGTCGCGTTTGAAGCGTGATGATACTGTGTATAGCCCCGGGCTATCAGATACCCTGTTACTTTCCGTCGTAGTTGACAACCTGCAGTACTGGCAGTCACCGAGACCGCAGACGAATCTTCGAAAAACGTCGCGTGATAGTTACTCTTTACTAACTAGCATATAGGCCCGTTCTTAACCACAACGACTCCGACAACATATCGTATCCTGCTTTCGCCATATACGGCCCACTTGCGACACACGGTGCCTTCACTACTAGGTTTAAACCGGCAAATCCACGCAGAAGCATCGAAAGTGCTCTACTCGACGTACTGCTTCTCATTCCATACCAGCATCGAAGGCGCCGTGCCGTTCCTCAACGATTTGACGCCCCAAGCACGAAGCCACATTCGACACATGAGCTTCACCAAGAAAGCTCTTCCATACACGAAAGAATTCGATCGCGCAGAATGGTCTAGCTTGTGCGCATACATAGCGCTTCATCACGAAGCTGCTTGCGCGCCGAAGCCAGATGTCCCAGATGCTCTCGGCTTTTCGCTACGATCTCTGCAACTCAACATCATAGCCGGCAAGCCGGATCTTGGCTGGGAAACCATCTCGGCTATCACAGCGGCAGACTACACAACCATGGTGCGCATGCGCAGGGAATGGGGTGCTAGTGGTGTGTTTGGAGGCATGGATCTTGAGTGGGCGGAGCAATTGATGGAGATCAAAGGATTAAGGAAATTGAATGTGCAGGCTCTGGTGGAGCATTGCGCTAGGCCCGTGAGCGAAAAGCAAGCGTTTTGGGTGGCGTTCAGTAAGAGTGTGGTTGAGGGTGGCTTTGAGGAGTGGATGCAGGGCGTCATGGTACCGTGATGGTACTAATAGGCGCCAGGCGCCAGCGAAATTCGTGCCTGTCAGTCCTTCGCAAAAAGAGGTGAACAGGTGACCTGTATACACTCAATGATCTCTATAGGAGTGAGTAGAGCATCTTGTAGCTGCGTATACATTCAAGCTCCCTGAAAAACCTACTACAAACATACCTCTAGGTTACCTACTTAGTTAGTTCTTATGGGTGCAGAGAGGTCATGAATTACAGAGCCTTGAAGGCAAAAAAAGAGTTAAGCACAGAACACAATGGTGAATGTAAGCTCCAGGCAGGTCGTCAGTGCTTCTGAGGGAAAGAAAAAGGGCAAAAAAAGGAACTTGACGTTTGGCGGTACTGGGAACTGCAGATATGTTAGAATATCTCAGGACCGCTCATGTGTCATGCAACGTACTCGAACCCAGGCTGGCGCGGATCGCAGATCTAGACTCATAGAGTCCGCCAACCACAACGCGACGTCATACCACTAGACCATACCACCGTGGTATTTGATTTGATGAACGGTTTTGAAAATAGTTATATTATATTCTTAGTAGTTTCCCAGGCGTGCAAGCGGGAGAGATGATGCAAGGACGCCTGGGCGCTGGATAAGGCAAAGTTTGCTTACATTTGGTTTGGCTGTGTGCGGGGCTTGATGAGGGAAGGTCTGTGCGCTGCGCTAGAGGTGGGGAACTCGGTTGACGCATACGACGTTCTTTCTTGTTCGATCGCGACTTCTGCTAAATAAGGAAGGTCTAGCCTACGTTTTGTGCATGAAACGTTGGATGAAAGCCTCCTAACAATGTCCGACGGTACCTTCTCTACGCCAATGACAACAGCAACATGCTAATGCAGTCTTCACAGACACACCACGCCGCCAGTCACGTGGCACGCAGCGCAAGTCATATCGCGTCGAGGATGAGTACAGCTTTCTCGACGAAGATGCCGACTCCGTGGCCTCAGGAAGACATTCGCCTGACTTCACCGAGCCGCAAGAGGAGGAGGATGACTTCATGCCCGATGCTGAGGAAGAAGTTGAAGAAGAAGTTGACAATGAGGACATCGTAGCTACCAGCGACTCAGACCAAGATGACGATTCAGAGGATGAACGGGAAGAACGGCTTGAAACACCTGAAACACCTGAAATCAACATTATCGAGATAGACCCCGTTCCAACGCCTGATACCACGGATGGCAAGCGCAAAAAGGGATCGGGGCCCCGTATCAAGCTCGGCAACAACAAGATGAAAGTGCCCATTCGCATTACTCGTGGGGGCGGCACAGCAGCCAAAGCAGTCACGGCCACACCTTTACGCACTCGAGGTGTTCCAGAGTTCACAAAGTCCGGAGGACAAGAAGTGCGACTGAAGGACTTATTCGGGCCTAGAAGTGATGACCTAACCGCGATTTTGCAGACCAGGGACTTTTGGGCGGGGCTAGTGACACAGCAGGAGACTTTGCCGGTGAAGGATTACCGTCCGGGAGAAAGCAGCATACGAAGAAGCTTTTTTGAAAGTTCGGAGGCGAGAGAACAGGAGATCAAGAGCACGAGGACTTGGTACGCAGATACTGGACGAGCGATATTTGCAAAGGCCCAAGAGTGCAGGAGCCTTACCGCAGAGGAAGCTGCATCTTATCTGGCTAATGAGGGCGAAGATTCGCTCAATGTGTTGTGCGGACCCGTCGACAAACCCGAAGTGTACACGCTGAAAAAGCTTTCATACCTCAACGTGGCAGAGCCATTCAAGCAAAAGCAAGGCAGGCGAGGGTGGTTGTTCAATCTTGGCTCAAGGATACAAGATGCTCAGTGGTCGGCCAACGAAGACGGTAGCACGCAGTATCTTGCGGTCGCTGTTGAGCAGAAGTCTACGGCGATGCCTCGACTAAAGCCAATGGAGAATCCGAAAGCGCCTGCTTTTTCTGCTACGAAGCCATTCTCTGCTTCGATCCAGCTCTGGGCATTCGACGCCAACGAGAAGGGAGAATTCGATGTATCGAAGCAGCCTCGACTTCAGCTCGTCATTTGTACGGACTGGGGTGCACCGAAACAGTTTAGATGGTGTCCCATAGATACAAATAATGGTTTAGGAGGTACGGATGAGCAAGGCAGTGTTCACATCGGATTGTTAGCAGGAATATGGTCGGATGGACGAGTACGAGTTCTGGATGTTGCTTGCCCTCGCTCGGCCATGGCCTCTTCAGAGACACAATACCTTCATATCTCGCGAGCAGCTTTCGATGTTAGCTTTCCACAGGCTGTGCCTACATGTCTGCGATGGCTATCGGGTACCACACTTGGTGTAGCAACTGCGATCGGCACGTTAGCCATCTGGACTCTGACGCGAAAGGACACTTTCTCCGATCAACAAGCTACGAAAGGCTCTCCCAGACCGTGGTTCTACGAACAAATCGCCGACACATACATCCTCACCCTCGCATCGGGTTATCCCTCTCAGCCACAGTTGGTTTCCATCACTACTGCCGACGGGTTCGGTCGCCTTTACGACATTCGCACACCCACAGCGGACAATACAGCTTCAATACGTGGTCGCACACTCTCCGTGACCCAAGACTGGCACGAGCAAACACAGTCTTTCATTGCACCAGATGAATACTATATGATCCGACACAATCCGATCCGACGTTACTATCACAATTTATACACCATGCGAGCAGAGAGCATCATCACCCGCTGCGCAGCCAGCCCAGTCCATCCCGGTATCCTCATCGGCGGCGCAGACGGGCGAGTCGAAGCCAGCAACCCCGTCGGAAGAATCTGCAACTACAAAATCATCCCCTGGCAGCAAACCTGGTTCAAGCACGAATGGCGCGGCCCTGTTTCCAACCTCATCCGCACAAAACCGGGCGAAGAGGAAGAAGAAGATGTCGAGATGGCAGAAGGTGGCCCAGTCATCGATGCTAACGCGCCACCTCAGTCTTTCCTTGACCAACCGCTTGCACGCATCACGGAGGGCTATAAGGCGCTTCAGCCAGGCATCCAGCACTCTATCATGTCGAAGAAGAACCCAAATCCAGAGGTGGGCAAGGGTGTTACGGTATATGAAGAGCCGTCTGCTGTGACGGCGTTGGCGTGGAATCCAAATCTCAAGTTTGGGGACTGGGCGGTTGCGGGAATGGGGGATGGGTTGTTGAGGGTGGAGGATATTGGAGTTTAGGGAAGGTGGCGTGTACGTCTTTAACCCTCCCCATGTGCTTGTGTGTAATCATACCGCTTGACGCGCGATCATGCTATGAGTTTTTTTGGCAGCTATCATGGCCCATTCATTTGCGCAACTTCGCCTCCACATTCCATGCGACGAACGCTATGCCGACCATAAACCTGTGGGAACAGCCATGAAAGAATCACATAAGAACCAGAGAGCCTATTATATGCGGTCCAATTTTCATGGGAATGACATCAAACTATTTTTGTTCATCTGTCGTGTCACCTTTTTGACGACTGCAGGATTAATGCGCTCAACATCTAGTGAAGACCACATTCCACAGCAAATTAGATATAACGGCCCCTCGTTGCGGCACCATACATACAAAGTTTCACTTTCCTTCCATCTGATCGACTTTGCTTTTGCACTTTCATTGCCGATGTTTGAACTCCGTTTGTTTGTCTCTCGCGCAAACGCTGTTGTCCCGCGTTTCTGCAGCAACACCTATGGGCTACAGTGAGAGACTGAGCGACAATTTCGCTCCCCACGAACGTTGCTACAATACCACTCGAGTTAAACTACCCAATCTACTCAACCGTGCCATTTTAAAGACCATGGCGCCCAAGAGCCTGCTCCGCTACATCTTCCGCCACGGCCCAAACGGCAAATCGCGCGATGCCGCACCACCTCCCCCACCCAAACCCATTGCGTCATACAGTACTACGACCGTAATATCGAAAGAGACGGTCCGGTATGACCAGCACGTCCGAGCCACCGAGATCCCAGACTCGCCGCTTGCCTACAAGCACCAGCACCAGCACCAGCATCACCTCTCTGACCGCCCTAACAGCCGCGCCTCTTCTGTCCTCGAAGACATCGCCGAAGAAAACAACACATCCCCATCGCCCAGCCTGCACTCCACAGCCTCTATCGCCTCGACCCTGCGCTCCGTCGACTTGCAGACGTTCAGCACGCGCGAGCTCATCCTCGCGACGCTGAGTGAAGCGAAGAGCGCGAATGTAGGTCACTTGGATACGATTGATACGACGCTTGCGCTGCTGGGGGCGCTTGAGGGGTTTAGCGCGACGGTAGGCGTGTTGAGGGATGAGATGCTGGACAAGAAGGAGATTTATGAGGAGAAGATGGGGTTGTTGGAGCATTTGCAGAGGGCGGTGGAGTGTATGCAGTTCGGGGAGGAGGTTGGAGAGAAGAGTTGAGGGGAGTTATGAAGTCGCGTCGGGAAGAGGCTCATGGCATGAAGGATTAAAGATGAATCGGTGTACATAACGCCGGAGCATGCGCTCTGCTAAATTCACTCGATGAATAGTTCTTTAGCAAGCGTGTTGAAGACGAAGTTTATATATGTGTCCACGAGCGGAAAGGTGGGACGGGCGCGTAATTTCAAAATATCCTGGCAAACTCCGGGAACGCTCATGGCAGACAACTCATCAGGGCTACGAAATTCAAAGCAAATACACAGTCAGTAGGATACGGCAAGTACGACGTAAACATGGAGTATTAAATAATTCTATTCAAGTCGCTAAATCGCGAACAAGTTGTCCTAGCCTCTTGCAGGCCCAATGGCTCTTACATAACGCCCATATAAATGCGATGAGGTGGCGAGCTGATGCCTTAATTCAACATAAGAAATTCGTTTCAATGTTCTAATTTTCTCTGCCACTTCAGGGCTAGACATTATCGCCTGAAATAGTCCTGCTGACCGTCTCGATTGGGGCTGTATGGTGTGTATTGGTCGTGGCCCATGGGTGCCGCACTGGACAGCAAGTTTGTTTGTGGGGGAATCTCGTACGGTGACGAGGTACTCTCGATTCGCGAAATTGGAGCGGGACTGGGGCTGTATTCGCGAAGGTTGCTGGGTGTCTGGTGGTACCCAGCTGGGTACGTCATGCCGGGCTCGTCGTTCAATGTCCGCACGGAGTCTCTCGACGTGCTTCTTCCTCTGTCACCGAAAGCCGACCCAGGCGTATCGGGACGACCGATAGTGCTGGCATCGCCGTATACTGAACCACCGCCGCCATGCTCGTCGCTGAACTCAGGGCGGTTCTTGAAGTTCTCGAAATCCATGTTGTCCTCGGCTACGAACTCGAAAGGTCCTGTTGGGGCAGCCGTCTTGCCTGGGTGGTCTTTGCTCATGCGTTTCATTGTGTAAGTATCGCTGAAGGCGGCTGTGTCGCCAAGATCACCATCAAGACGACCGCGATACACCTCGGCCAGAAGATGCTTGCTCTTCTCGTGAACCATCGGAACAGTAAGTTTCTGGTAGAGAGCAGGATGGCTATTCGAAAGTTAGCATTTATCATAGATGTTCGCGCTGAAGACTTACCCAAAGCGCACAGCGACGCGATCCCGCCTCCGCGATTCCTTGTCGATTGGAGGCGGTGCCTCGGTGCCCTTTTTGATGATATCGCCAATGGTGTAGTACTTGATGGAGTTGTCGAAGGTGTTCTTGCAGTAGAACTTGAAAGCCACTAACCCAAGCGGCAGAGGAATCATGGCTCCGAGCATTGTCCATTTCGATTCATAGCCACGCGCGACACACAGAAGTGCAATGATGCAGTTTGAGAGCATCACACCGACCAGCATTCGGTTGAACAGGATACGCCAATACAGACCACCAGATTCGTTCTTGGTACAGAAGACGTACATGAGCAGATATTTCTTCATCCACGAGTCGATCGAGAAGTAGAAGGCTACGACGACCAGCGTGACAGGTTGCAAGGGCGCAAAGCATAGCGCTACCGTTGAATAGAAGAGGAAGTAGTTGTAGTAACTAGCGTAGTCGAAGGGAGGCGGGGCAGTTCGGGTGATGAGCTCCCTTGGTGTAGGGTTCAAGAATTTGCGCGAGAAGGAACCCCAGGCGAGATTGGCAACCTGCGACAGATCGATGGCCGCACCGAGGTTACGCTGCACAAGCCATGTCACCCAGAAAGGCGAGACGTTGCACAAGGTTTGCATGATCGTGTCGAAAATTTGAATTTCGCGGATGATCTGCATGAACGGCTGGTGCTCGTCCCTCGCATATTTGACGACTAGAGTGATCATGCCGAAAGCTGCGCTGAACAATGAGAAGACGAAGAGGTTGTTAAAGACAAAGAAGTTGTACAACTGAGCAGTGACGTGGCGTTCTCGCGAGGTCTTTGTGAAATCGCCTGCTCTCATTGACAGGCGGCGGAAAATAATGGGAAGGAAGTAGTAGAAGAGCGAGGTAAGCGCTGGTGCTAGAATACCTTGCACAACCGCCCAGAACCCCGGGTGCCTGTTCAGCTCTACGCTGAACGCCTCCCACACCAAGGCCAGGTTGGGAAGCTTGGACAAGAAAATGGCAATGAGGGCGTTGGGAATGAAGTACAACACCGTCAACAATGAGATCCATCCATGGTTGACGAAGCGTCTCCAGCGTCTTGTCTTTGCGTCTAGGAGCAGGTTCTTCCAGATAACATCTTTTGGCTTGGGAGCCAGACGCACAGTTGTTCCCTTTGGGTGCTTGTTACGTGCTGCATACGCAACAGTATGGGCTGACTCGATAGTCTCGTAGCTAGCGAAGCCGTATGGCATGGCGTCTCTTTTGTCCACTGTCTCACGGGCCTCCTTGATTTGACCTTCGAGGCGCTGGATGCGGGCTGTGAGGTAGTCGATTGCGTCCACCTTTTGCTTCTTGTCGGTGAACTCGGGGTCCTTCTTGCTTGGTGTACATAGTGGACGTGTAGCGGGCAGCTGATTCGGGTTCTTGAGGTACTTTGCCAGCACAGACTCCAGCTGGATGACTGCCTTTTCGTGTTCTTCAATGAGATCGGGAATATCTTTTACGTTCCTCCCAACAGTAGCGCGCGGGACTTCAGGCGTGGTACGCAGACTGTCTGTGATCTCGACAAGGCCTTGATCAGAGCGGAAGTTCCTCTTTATGTCGGTAATCATAAGCGTGCGAGAGTGCAGCGCATTCTGGTATTCTGAGCCCTCAAGATAATTCCTTCGCAGGCGATGTACTGCGCGATATGTCCACCACAGAAACCCACAGACGATGATGTTGAATAGATAGGCGACAACCACAAAAGCCCACAGGATGGTGCCAAATAGGCTCTTTGGTGTCATCAGCATGATGGCCTCAACACCAGGAAAGTTGCCTTTCTTGGTGAACTCGACCCCCTTGATGACGTTCACGGGAATGATGATGCCACATCCGACGAAGGCCAGCACGATGAACATGTTCCTGCACATGCGAGCAAAGCGGAGGAATATGGTTGCATCCAGACCGATCATGTGTACGTATGCATCCTCGTTGGTCTTGAAGACGGGCCGGTACCAGGCGAACAGGCTCTTGTCCATGGGCGGCGGGCGGTGCTTCTCGTCGGCATGGCGGAGACGGGGCGCGTAGACGATGGTGTTGAAGGGGCGCAACAGGAGGAAGACGAGGAAGATGGCGGCGCTGATGCCCAGTGCTGTGCCTATGGCGACGAGGACCGATGTTTGTTGTACCTGTTCTAGTTAGCTGCTGTCATGGAAGCTGCACAGCTAAAGGCAGGTACGCACCTTTGCTCCTAATGGGTCATTATTGAGCAGCTCTTTGAACTTATCCCCGACACTCCCGTCCCGCGGGAGCATATTGTGTAGCGTGTCCATTGTAGAGCGAAAAGTGTACGGAGGGTTGAGCGAGTGTGATGCGGCGGGCTTTACCTGCGGCAGTGGTGTATGTGTGTAACGACAGGCAAGCTAGGGATTCAGGTGCTCAGCGCATTTCTGCTATGATCTCTCTGCGGCGGCAAAGACGATCTCAAGTGACTCAAGCGAGCGTCAGGCAATAAAGTGTATCAGAGACAATGCAAGGAAAACGACGGGGAGGAAAGCGCACAATGGGCTCGTGATGAATGAAAGAGGTCGCGGGATCAGCGCTCAAAGAAGCCGCGCAGAACAAAAGGGCACGCCAAATGACGCCGCCAGTGCTTGGCTATAAACCCTGATCCTGCGCGTTCATTGGCCAGGCAGCTCCTCGCATAGACGCCGGTGCTTGTCAACGCGGGTTCCGGCAAAGTATTTTTGGTCGAGACCAGGGGACAACCCGTGCGTTTGCCTTGTTTTGCAGAAGATCACCCAAGCCAGTTCGCGGACCTTTTGCGGAGTGCAACGCTACTGGGACCTCGTGGATTCTTCAACCTTGGGGTACGTAACGCTCGTAATATCGAATCTTTCAGACCTATTCTTGAAACGTATACTCCGGTCCGATCCTATCTCTCATTTTCAGCTGGCATAGCTGTACACCTTACCTATCGTGAACATGGGCGCTCCACGTCGTGGTTTCACATAATTGGTCCCTGGAAGCGTTTAATCAAAACATTTATGCTGTCAAAAAGCGCGAGGTGTCAGGTCTGATTGGATGAGCGGTTGCCGGAACAGCCGTTGAAAATCTCGTTTCAGAAGGTTTGGACAAGGTGCATTTCGAGGTACGCTGGCACATTTGAGATTAGACCCCGTGACCAATAACAGCATCAAAACACCTGTGCACCAAACACTTAACACACACGAGCAGAGATATCACCAGAAAGTAGGCCTCACTCCGTGGAGAAGCTGATCTAGTAGGAAACGTACAACTTTCCATGTGCGATCGATAATTGAAGATCCAGGAATAGTATACCGTCACGTGACATATGAGACCTCACCGCCGGGGCAGGTGGGCAGGTCAGCACCTTAATTCCACGGCAAGACCAAATCACATAGCCGTTGAATCACGAAAGTCTCGCTTAGACACACTACCCAAAGAAACACACAACCTGGGAAAGAAAGAAATTTCATTTCTTCAGACGTTAACGGTCCACGGGTCTGTACAGCGTCGATATATCAACGCGTAACTCTTAGTAAATCATTTCATCAACTCATACATATCCGCCTCTCACTGATCGCTCCATCTCTGGCTTAACAGTGGCTGTCAGGGCTGTTACAACACGTCAGCCTTCACATCTACACGAGCACAAGGGTGAGCACTTGCTTGACAACCCAGCAGTTCTTGACGCACACGATACCGACGATAGATCTATCGCCCTTGTGACCGCACAAGGTCTGGCCGTTGGTCTTGCAGCGGTCGCACTTGGCAGCGGAGTCGATGACCGCGTCGGAGACCAGGGCCGTGGCGGAGAGGGCCAGCAGGATGGTGGTGAGGAACTGCATTGTTCTTGTCGGTAGGTGAAATGGTTGGTTGGTTGGCTTGCTGGTTGATTTGTTCGAGGACAGTTGGCTGGCAAGTCGAAGGCAAGGATTTATGAGGAAGAAGAGATCAGTTAGGAGCAGAGACTCTATATACCGAAGGGCGACAGGCGGAGCGATATGACGTGCGACGTCTTGTCGTATCATTCACTTCACCGATTGACGTGTTGGACCGTTTGTCAAAACACGAGTTCGGGTACCGAGAGCAATATGTTACGCGCAATATGTCTTTTACACGCCCATATAAAGAAAAGATTTTTATTTCTCTAGACTTGATAGTCCACAAGTCCAACCACTACTCCATTAATCCCCAAGTTTCGAGTAAATCATTCGACCAAGTCACTTCCATCTGCCCTTCACTAGTCACTCCAATCTCACACTCAACAGTGCTGACTGGGGCTATCACAATACGTCAGCTTTGACATCTATATGAGGGGCAGCACTTACTTGATCACCCAACAGTGGTTGTTGCAGATGATACCGACGAACGAGCCATCGCTCTTGTGACCGCACATGGTCTGGCCGTCGGTTTCGCAGTGGTCGCACGGCTTCCTGGGTGGGGGGTCGTGCTTAGCGGAGACGAGGGCCGTGGCTGAGAGTGCCAGGAGGATGGTGACGAGGAACTGCATCGTTATTTGTTGGTTGGTTGACTAGTCAATTGATTTGTGGTTCGCTTTTTTCGAGGATTATCGTCTGTCGAGTCGAGGGCGAGGGTTTATAAGGAAGAGATCAGTCCAAAGCAGGGATCTTTCATGTATGAGGGTGAGAGAAGCGGAGCGAGGTGACGTGCGATCTCCTGTCTTACCGTTTGATAATTGACGTGTTGAACCGCTAGTGGAGACATAAGTTCTGATCTCGCGAATAAGACGTTGAGAGAGAGTTCTCCGCCATTGAGGCAAAAGTAATATGAGGAAATGTCACAAATGTGCGAGGGCAAGGAGCTGGACTGGAACCCCACGGCCTCCGTTCAGAGCGTTGCAACAAAAAGGTGTCTCCACAGATACTCAACCCAGTGACTCTCACACCTTGCGCCACTTTTCGTATTGGTCCAGCGGTGACCCTTCCCCCATGCTCTCACCTCATCATCTATTCCGTCTCGCAATACACATGACCGTCACCAGGGGCCGGCAGAATCCCTGTCCGCCGCGGCTCAGCTGCAAAGGGTCAAAGTAGCCTAGATATGTTCAAAGGTTTTTGTAGAACTAGGTGGAGTGTCTTATACCTGCGTGTATATCGAGCCTCCCTTATAACGTCAGAAGTATGCTCATAAAGGCTATTAGATCATGACACTTGATAGAATAATGTGTAGAATTGTGTACTGGAAGTAGTAGAAGATGAAGGGTGAATAGCGACACCATCTCGCTCCTCCCTTTACTCGAACCCTGCATTTGTCCAGCAGTGACCGTCCTCTCTGTGTATTGCTCCTGCCCACAGTTCCATCACACTTACTACGTACAGTGCGCTCCACCTGCCTCACTGCCTGCGACGCTTTAGTACTCTATGTCTCGGATCCGATGCGTGCAGTGAACTTACAATAACACTGCTGTAGCTTTTTCCAGCACCCGCCGTAGGGTGTTCCGTCGGATACGCACTCCTCGAGTCGTTGCTCTGAGCCTTGTCCTGCGCATTGCTTGGCGCCCCTCGGGCGGCACGGCGTGCAGCTCATGCCATTGGCTGCGGTTGCACTGACGAGAGCGAGGAGGATGGTGAGGTTGAGGATGTGCATTCTGGGCTCGAAGGAATATTTTTATGACTGATTGATCAAGGTGCAGCTTGGCTGAATGATTGGTATAGGAACTAAAGTAGGCCGTGGATGAAGCTGAAGTGAGTGACGGGAAATGACGCTCAAGTATGTGAATCTCTCCTCCGTTTGCACACTCACTAATTGTCCAGCGGTGACAGCTATCTGCGCACGCCCGCTCAATCCCATCTTAGCATCTAGTTCTCCCAGCAGTGTGCTCCGCCATCTTCGGTACCTGTCGTAATATCAGCCCTCCCTTGCATGAACTTGACGAACTGTGACTTACTGGTACGTAGACAGCAGCTCTGAAACAGTTTCCAGCACCCATGGGCTACTTTGGCATCATATTTGCACTCTTGTACTAGGCGCTGAAAGTTTCCGTAGTGGCAGCGTTTCGCGCCGATGTTGGTGCAATCAGAGCAGGGTGGGGGAGGGATTTTGGCGATCGCGACGCCGGCGAAGGCGAAGGTGAAGGAAAGGAGACTGATGAGGTACATGTTTGGATTGGTGAAACTGTGGCCTAGCTTTTGAGAGGCGAAGTTTGAGCAGGTGGGTTGTAGGCAAGTGGAAATGGAAACGGAAACTTGAGTGTCTTATGTATTACAACTAGCTCCTCCGTGATCGCTGTCCGTTTGTCGACTCAGCAGTGACCATCGTCTTCCGTATGACCATCCGCTTATTGGTCCAGCCGCGACCGTACCACCGTCGCTCAAGACTTATCTCCAGAGGTCGCATTGAAGTTTTAGTTGGTCAAATTCAAGTTGGCCGCATTGGAGAGGGTCGCATTGTAGTCGGTGCAGCGCGCCTGCTCACCGCCCTTATCATAGCCTATCGAAACTGTTGGACAGAGCCGATGGTCCATTGATACCTCTCACGTGATCGCGCGTAGCTGGTGCCTTGGCAGCCAATGTGAGCCTCATACAGGCTCTCACGCGCCTTCTAATACAACACATTATCATGCTAAAACCTGTGCCTTTCATCAAAAATATTAGGAGCTTACTACTGGAAGTTGATCAGCGCAACAATTCACTTGCAAGGGGACTGCAGGCACATATTGATGAGTTTGTAGCATCCGGCGGGCCCCTTCTTGTCACGGTGTTGACACAGCACCATATAGTTGGGCCTGTCGCAAATCACATTGCCTATGTCGTAGCACTTCCAATCGCATTTGTCCGATGGACGTTCGGCGGCGGCGATCGTTGCGATAGCGAGTAGGGTGATGCATCTGGAGAAGTGCATGATCGGCCACTGATTGATGGGCAATGTAGTTTGAGCAGGAGATTTGTAGAGGGGTAGAAGCGTCTTGTAAGATTTGACAAAAAGCCTAAGTAGAAGCCTGAGACACTTGATATTGGTGCCTTGCGTATCAAATGGACCTCCCTCAATGGCAGATTTATGCTTATGTAAATATGTATCTTGGGCCCTCGATCCGAAGCTCCTACGCACCTTCAGTCTATGAACCATATAAAATCCAGCTAACGAAGATCCAAGTTTCACCTATCCAGTCAATTAGGTATTAAGCGAAGTGTGGGGCTATTGGATACGCAACCATGGAAGCGACAGTACCGCAGTGACCACCTTCCCGGTTGCCCGAACCCTAGCTTACCATATGTATACGCAGTACGCACCGTGTTCTTCGCTGCCTTTCAAAATCTCAAGTCTGAATTTCTCCACGTTGAAAAGCGCAGGGACTTACGAGAGCCCGGAGTGCGACATCGACCTTTCTAGAAGCACACATGCTTACACTCCCGTATAAAGCCACATATGACATCGCTGCCGCAGTACCTCTTACTCAAGTTGCATGGAGAGCAATCTTCGTCGGGATATCTAGCGATGCCTCCAGCGATGCCGGCACCAGCGGAAGCGAAAATAGTGTTGAGCTTCGTGAAACTTATCTGCATGGTTGCTATCCGACCCCAACGGTTGCGTCGGTAAATCTCGGGAACTTTTGCGTCGAATTCTGATTGAAATTTTCAACGAAACCGTCGGGGTCGGGTACCGGGTAGACGTTCGCTCAGATGGTGAATGGGGGGAGATCTTGTAGCTATAGTCGGTGGTATGCAGGTGACACGGCTTCTTGGATACATACCCTGTGTACATATGTACTGCGTATAAATTGGAGATGGCACAGAATTTGAAGCCTCGAACCACTGTATCCTTTGGGAGTCTCGAACCTACCCGGGTATGCTCTTGCAGTGTCATTGATGCTAAATTTCACATTTCATAGCTCTAGATTTTCCCGCTCGATACTCGACTGCTTTCAACTCGTTCTGTCGTTCAGGTCGCTTCACATCATGACCATGTCTTCCCTAGCTTTCGTCTCCTCCATATTGATCCAGCGGTGATCCTCACAGCCCAACTCTCATGCCCTCGTCACCTTCCTTTTCAGTCTAGCGCATCGGTTCACCAAACTACACACTTTCCTGTGTTCTTGCCTCGATGCCTGTCACACATTTCTCATCAATCAATTTTCCACATTGTACTACATTGAAACTCAGGTCTCCTGCTACCGCAGTCATCGAAGTCCGTCCAGCAGTTGTGCTGCGACGACTTAAAGTGGCTGAGGCCGGTATCAGGGCGAGAGTGATATTCAAGTAGAAGGCGGGAGCTAATTTGACCAAGCGAGTAAGCATCACGAAGAAGCGATAGGCAAAATGCAGAATGATTTCAGGCAATGATGTCTTTCATGGCATGAATCCAATGCCACTGACCAATGGTATTTCTGCCAATCCAGTCTCCCTCTCAAAGCGCCTTCGTCCCCAAAATTGGCCCAACAGTGACCGCCAGCTCATCTTGAGGTCCATCTCCGGAGAATGCTCTCCTCTCCACCCAGGATGGTCGAGTCGGTTGAAGGCTTAGATACCAGTCTTAACGACACAGTGGGATCCACCCTCCTTGACGCCTGTAGCAGCACAGTCAGAATTTGCGCCCAAAGAGCAGCGGCAGTTCATCGTCGACTTACAGGTCTCATGCTCCTTCACCTTGCAGATCATAGTAGTTGCCCAGCACAGGCCCTTAGTGGTGGTCTTGCACTCCTCGACCGCCGTATGGAAAGAATCGCACCGCTTGTCACCGAGGACGGGGCAGGGCTTGCAGGAAGCCGGGTCGCGTGCAACAACGATGACGACGAAGGCCATGGCGGCAATGAAGTTGGTGACCTGCATCTTGGGGATGTTGATGTAGTGGTTGTTCAGGTGATTATTGGTAGGCAGGTAGAGGTGGAGTTGTCCGAGTTGAGGATTGGATTGGAAAGTGAGGTGGAGAATGAAAGCAGCAAAGGTGGAAGGCGGGATATATATGCTTTTGTGAAGGCCCAAGCTCACGCTAACAAGAGCAGAGCGTTTGTCGGGTGCGATATCGCGCTGAGAATTGCGTCTCGTGGAGAAGGAAGATCGGAGTTAGAGCGGTCTGCAGTCGGCACGGTGGCACCAACCTCGCTATCTCACTGCGTGCAAACGGAGAAATGCAGGAAACAGGGCAAAATCGGACAGCGGTTCGAGAGAACATGTGCTGGAAGTTGTAAATGCTGATGTTTTCAGAAAGACCGACATTTGGTCAAGTTAGCAGCCCGTCAATCGTTGCTCACTGCACTCATCTACATGGCTACTTCTTCAACAACACAGCATTGGCGTCCCGTTGACTGATACTTGCTACGTGCGCGTCCTCCTGAAATTGATCTGGGGTTGACAAACACCCACGCTGGGAATGGGAAGATTGGGAGCAGGCTGAAGAATCTCAGAAGAATTATAGATTGCCTCTAGTGTTTTTGGCAGCTCCCATGATCCTACAAGCGAATACGGCCGCGATTAGATATGTAGCAACTCCATCGTTAGGCTGATTTGCTACGTCCGAGGAACAACGAAAACAGTAAACGTAGTAAGGCGGCGAGACTTAAGAAAAGCTTATTATACCAATGACTACTTGGATTGAGACATCGAAATGGCGAAACCACAGGCCCATTTGTCCACCATGCAGCAGTGTCTCTTGAAGCTTCACTGGAATGGTTAACTGAGCTGAGCTATACTTGACCTTGCACCTCGAGCATTGGAATTGTAGGGACTGACATGAGTATTACAAGTAAAGAACGGTAATTATGTGTTTGTTGGTAGGCCTTGTACGATCGTATGGGGTGAATAACAACAACGAGGTTCTTCTGGTGACTGGTATTGGTATTGATAGATCTATGAACGTAGGTGCTACGAAGGTATACCTGAGCGCAGCGCAAGTCGGGCCGAAGTAGGATCGAAGAAGGATCGAGTCGGCTCGTTGGTCAGTGTTGAGCAGACGATGTCCCTACCGATACTCACAATCCGACAGTGTTAGCAATATTTAAGGCATAGATCGGCCAGATTCGAGGGCAGTACAATGTAGTTTTTATGCACTTATGCCTATAGTAAATTTATAGGGGAGCCTGAAGATACACGCTACTCTGAAGTATTATTATCTAGTGTTGCGAAAGTTTTTGAGAATATCCAGGCCTCCTTAACCTCTTCTCGTCGAGTGAGGGCGAACAGGAATTTCTCCAGCGCCTGGTGCCCCAGAGGTTGCCGATGACCATTCCACCTCAAAATATTTTATGACCGGGCAGCTTGGTTGAGTTGTTTGCGACGGTCGAATTGGCAGGCAAGGTGGTGTTTGCGGTGACAGTCAGATTTGTAGATGGTTGAGCCATCCAAATGAAATCGTATGGCGCGCACTGTGGAAAAGGGAGTGGCAAGCCTGCATCAAATTAGCATCGAGCAAGTACAGAATCGGAGTACAACTTACATCCTCCCGGGCATTGCATGTTTCTCCAGAAGCCTTTGTGGCATCGTTTGATGCGTTTGTGACCGACCCCAGCTATGCAAGTTTTAGTCCCACATGAGTCGAGTGGCCATCCCGAAGAGGGTTTGCACTTACTGCACATGGACTCGCCCTCATTTTCGGGACTGCATCCTTGACCTTTATAGTCTGTGGCAAGGGTGACAGGAAGAAGAGCCATACAGGCGAAGACAATAGTGTTAGAGAGCTTCATCTTAGGTGTGGTAATCGTATTCGAAGAGTTTTCTGAATAAGTTTTTGCTTTAGGGAGGGATAGTGGAAAATAGAGATATGGAGGTGGAACGACAGTGAGTATGTAAGGCTTTTCGAAAAAAGAGGATCATTAGTTTATATATGGTTCACTTAAATTGCTAGTGTGAGGATACTAACCAAATTTTGGCGATATAGTCAAGCCTTGCTCAGGTGGTTTCGCTGTTCCATGGTTGAGCTACAGTGGTAGGTACGCTAACGCCGCTGAATGCCACAACACCACGAGTATTGGCGCATTTTTCTGATTTCAGTCCTCTCAAATTAACAATGAACGGATGGACAATTGTTGAGCATGGATTGAATTTGCAACTGAATCTGTACCTCCCTGCAACATGGTAGGTGCATCGGTAAATGCGACATTGTGTCGTGCCCGACACAAGAACCGTATCATCTGCCAATATCTTCAAAATCCATGTTAGAAGTTCTAGACGAGATTTTAACAAGAAATTTGTCTACAGTACGTTGAATTCAGAGAAAGTGATTGCGCGCCTGGTGTCACATTGGGACATACGGCACCTGCGCTCCTCGCCGTGGCCGGAGTGGATAGTGAATCCAGCACATAGGCAGCGTTTGGCAAATACACCAATTAATTATGGACGTCGAAGGGACATTTTCTTGGAAGGGTAAATGTGAGCCTCACGTTGTAGTGCAAGGATTGCCAGTTTTGCGCCGTTGAAGGTTCATAGGGAGTGGGGCATCAAGCGCGAGCGAAGTTTTGCCCAGACGAGCGAATTGATTCATAATAGAAGAATGACAAGTGCAGAAGGAATATGCATGGCCGGAAGCGGGCTTGCCGTAATCTGCGGGAAGTGAAGCAAAGCGCACAAACGCCATTTGGCTCTTCACATCACCAACTGTGCGCAGTAATTGAAGCATGACAGGGAGAAAATGTGTGGGGCCACAAAGATAGATTCAATATCATGATAGAAGTTCAAGTACCATAAGCCGGCACATGAAAACCTCACTATTCACAACCCACCGGGTCGCTGGCTCTGTATCTGCCCACATCCAGTTTGCTCCGTCACGAAACTCCACCTCGATAGGTTCACGCTTTCAAAAGAGAGTCTCCCAGTCGCAGTGAGGGGTCGGGCTATCCTGGCCTTTTGACAGATTAGCGAAGTCACAAGAGGACTTTCATCCCATGACGAACGCAGTCTTACAATGTCCGATACCGCAGATGTCTCCAGCCACCCAACAGCCGTTATTGCAATGTATGACGGCGCCTCGACGGCGGAAAACGCCTGACCAGTGCGTTAGGAGTAAGAGCATAGGAGTGACGTGGCTAGGAACACAAACCGCACCGCATGGAGCCGTTGGGGCTACATTGGTCGGAGGCTGAGCAGTCGGTCTTGGCGGAGACGGCGATGACATAGGTCGCAATGACGATGAGGGTGCACAGGAACTTCGTGTTGAAGTGTAGAGGTGACAGTTTTTGTTTTGAAGGTGTAACTGAGTTTGCTTTGTCGAATAGCTGAAGTTGATGAGGTGGGTGTAGTAAAGAAGAGGAGATTATGGGCTTCACGTTGGCTATATAAGCTCGATCCTCAGTCAGAGACGCAAGTGGCTGTGACGCGCGGGAAGCAAACGGGAGCGAAGGTGGCTGTGCAGATAGGCACGACGCTGAATTAAACGATGGAGAGAGCACACACGGCTGATAGGTAACTTAGGTGATATCGATAACCGCGTTTACCAACGCCTGTCTCTTCACTGACGATATAACCAGGCAAATGAAATCTGAGCGCGCCTTGTTCCCGTGAAGAAGTATCTACGATCTGCATGCCCTGCATCAGTAGCTCTAGGAAGCTTTACTCCATTCTAGAGCTTCATCATTCGCTCGAAATGCGAGTCATCATCGCAGACTGGATGGTTGTTGTGATTGTGCAGTGGCTACTATGACTACAGACTTCACAATCTTCGAGCATAACTTCAGGAGTGCATCTTGAAGCATGAGCCTCTGCCGACTCAGACGCACGGGGCCTACTTTGCTTTTGGCATTTGCTAGTTGATTGTTCGTGGTCATCGCGACATCTTTCAGCTTTCTATGAGAAAGAAGCAGTCCCTTGTGACTTGCATAAAGTGATGCATAGTCTATTGCTACACATTAAAGAGGCCATTCGATATAAGCACAGAAAGTGCTTGGGTTTATCCTCGTGGTCTCTTGTGATTGAGAAGTTTCGTAAAAGCGGTAATGAGCAATACAGCCGCCGCGCGCACATTTAGCGATGATTGCCTCAGAATGGATGCACTCAAGGCTCCTTCAGAGTGAGCGCATTTGTGTAAGGTTCTGCTGAAGTTAGCGAGATTAGCAGTCAAAACGATAATATCTCCGTTGGAAATGTTGTCTCAGAAACCACGCCGAAGACTAGAATCGATATAGATCAGCTTTTCACGGAAATGGAATTTAATGGAAATCGATGTCCGTACGAAAGTACGGCTTAATTCACGGCGCAATTGCGGCTCAATACAGTCTGTGCGCCAAGGGGCCACATGTAGATAAGAACCCTCCTTCTCCGCAAGGAGAGAGAGGGTAGTAATCAAGTAATCAACAGAATCATTCTGCCTGCTCACCTTTTGGCGTACGCCTGCGGGCGTACCCATTCAGTACCCGGTCAACCGACATTTGAATTGTATTTTATCAATCTAAATGCCAGTCCATCAAGATTTCGCCGTCCATATAGATCCGAAACCGTTCTGAATGCTTCCCCAGTAATACCCAAAACACACTCAAGTTTGGTCCCGTACATCCCAGTGTCCCACAGGCCAACCAATCGAAGATTGATATACCACGCTAACCCAGTAGAGATAAGTCTTACAAGATTGTCAGCAGAGCTCTATTGCTTAGGTTGTGGCACACTTACCTCCATCTCTCCATGAGATCAAGCCATCGATGTGGGTAGACACAAATCCACCACTTCGCCAATTCGTATGCCGTTTAGCCATGTGTGCAGTAAGGCGTCTTATCCCGCATGACGCAGCCGTCATAAAGACCAGGGCAGACCTGGTCGGTGTGCCAACCCTTGTCCATGCAGTGACCAACCTGTGCACCATCGAGACATTTGGTGTCGTAGTCGCGGCACTTCCACCAGTCAGGCCATTTGGGGGTCTTTGGCCAAGATGGGACTCGCGAGCATGAAGATGCCGAGGAAGGTAGATGACAGCTTCATGTTGGTGTTGATGATGACGAGTTTGTTTGTTGTTTTCGTAGGCTGGGGCTCGGGAGTGTTGAGGAAGCTTGGAGGTGAGCTTGGAGTGTGAGGAAAGATGGTGAAGGGTGAGTAGGAGTTGAGGAGAGGAAGCCTGGTTATATAGGCATAATACCTAAGATCGCGGGATCTTTAGGGGTCCGTGTGAGCAGGTGAGGTAGGTAAGCGGGATAGTGTGTCGTTTGCAGCGGTCAGCTGCTCTCAAAAGAGCGGTAGCGGACGAGAGCAGAGATCGAGTAGTCAGATCGCGTCAGTGGTGATTGGGACATGTGTGACAAGCAACCTCGAGCACGAACGACGGAGATCAAGTGTCATTGTTATCAGTGCAAGATATCAAGAGCAAATTGAACATTGGAGGTTCTCGGGATGTTGCTTGTGATAGAGGCTCTTGGAGTAGAGGGTGATATTTGAAAGTGGGCGTAGGGTTTGGTGAAGAAAGAGTAAGATTGAGATAGGAATCGCTTGCTTTATGTACTGAGACTGAGACCAGCAAACAGGTGAGTCAGCGACTGAGTGTTCGCGCAGGTGAAGGGCGTTTGCAGCCCGTGCAGACGGCAGAGCAGACGGGAGGCCGTTTGTGTCACTCGACCTTAGAAAGCTTGGGACAATTAAGCCTGTGACTCGTACAAACATCGAGGATAAGTGCTTCAAACGCGAGTCTTACCGCAATGCGGGATCGTGAAGTGTTGCAGAGGCTGCTCTCAAGTGGTCAGTACATTGAAACAATCAAGCATGTAGCGTCACGAAAACTCAGATGGCAGAAGATTGAAGAAGTATTGCCATCCTTCGATCATGACATCAGTCACGTAGTAGAGAGCTGCCCTTCTTCCATATCCATCCTGCTATACCTAACCAAATTCCAAGACCTCCGAGGCTCTGTCCCCACATCCACCAAGCCTAGCAAGTCCTAGAAATCAGACTTGAGAATACTAATGAATCCTGTCAAAGCACTTTAGCACTCATTCCCACTCATCTATAAGCGTTCCAAACTTACTCTCGACCCATCACCTCGGAGTCCTTGACGTTTAGTTGCAACGAGTCTCGTCTGCATAGCAACCCTTAATGCACTTGATCTTGTCGTGCCACTTGAGGTTGACGCAGTCCTCGAGAATGCCGCGGGAGATACGACAGCGCAACATCCACGAAACGCATTGAGGGCCCGCCAAGTCGTCGGAGACAGCCTCGGTGGGCACGGCGAAGATGGGAGCGGCGAGCATGGCGAGGCTCATGAGCAGCTGAGAGATCTTCATGCTGAAGGTTAGTTGGTTGATTTGTGGTAGATTGCTGTTGATGGAGGCTGGTGGAGGTAGAAACTTGTGGAGTTACTTGCTTGATGATCAGAGAGAGGGAGTTAATGGTGTTTGTACGGGGAGAAGTGTCGGCTTATATGTAGAGAGGAGACGATACGATGCGCTAGTTAGTACGCGCTAGTAAGTGATTGATATTACGCGCCTTAAGTCGTGAGCTACGATGATTAGAGGTGTTTGTGGCGAGTAAAGGTAAGATTGCGGTTATGTCATACAATCATTTGCAGCAGGAGCAGCGGTGAATCCATTACTGCGCAACTCACTCAAGACGCAGCAGTGCCGCAAGCAGAGTGACTCGAGAGTCGCCTCTTTATCCTAATCTCTCACTTCCCGAACGACTGGATCGAGCACTTTGACAGAGACGTGCTCGGAGTCCGGATGGATGTATGGTGAGGTTCAGCACATAGCACGCACTTCGCCCAAATGTCCATCCCGCAGTACATGTCCAAAGGAGTTTGAATGAGTGTCCTGCTTTGAAGCTTCAACGTTTGAGCAGCGACTACTGAAGATCCGTATACCGTAGGTGAAGAAGAATATGAGATGAAGATAGTTCAAAATGACACTCTCAACATCAATTCTGGAGCGCACTTGACAGTTAAAGGAATGCAATAACATCTACAAGCCCTAGCAAATCAGGGTATCTAAACATAGAAGTCCATGTATCCATCCATACACCCCTCTCGCAATGCTAACCATTACCCCAAAAACATGCTACTTTACAATTGATAGTACAAGGAAAAACACTTCTCAGCTCTCGCGAACAGGATCCCAATACCGAACCCCACATCTCAAATCAGAACCCTCAGAAAGCAAAGACCCGCCGCGAACAATGTCCCAATAAGACGAAGTCCCATCGCGAACAGGGTCCCAATACGGCGATGCAGACACCTACTCCACATCCATCTTCTCCCCACCTTCTACCCCCTTGCCCCTCGAACCAGGTCGCTGGACGTGAATAGTATCACTAGCACCCGTGGCTTCAGCTTGCTTCTCCGTACTTTTGCGCTCGGCGAAGAGGTTCGGGAACATGGGTTTCGCCGCGATGGACACCGAGCGTCGGGGCGCCGTGATTTCCTGCTCGATCTCTTGGACTTCTTCTTCGTCGAGCTCGCTGAGTTCGGACTCGTCGTCTGCGTCATCATAGTGGGCGGAGGGTGGGGCGCTGACTTCGGGCTCTTGGTCGTCGTTGTTGACGCTTGCTGCTGCGGTGGCCGAGCCGCTTTGGTCGAAGGAAGGGTGAAGTTGCTCAGCTGGAGCTGTGGTTGGCTGAGCTGACTTATCTGGGGACAAGTTGCGTGGAGAGAAGGTGGGTATGGTGGCGTTGAGAGCAGGCGGCGACCGAATGGGCATGGCGGTGGATTGAGAAGCAGCTGCGCTGGTGACCGGTTTCTGGATACATGCTTCTGCCCTGCGACCAATTTCTCTGCGTCCAACAGCCTTCGCTCGTGGCTTCACCACTGGCTCGGGTTGTGGAGCCTGCATTTGTGGGCCTAGAAGCTGACTCGGATGGTAGACGGCGAAGGGAGTCTGGTTCGTGCGATCCCCAGCCCCATCTACCTGTACCTGCATCAAGGATGATATCGGTAAAGCGCCGCCGTGTTGTGCCATGAAAGGCTGCGTGGATGGTATAGATTGTTGTTGCTGTTGCTCTGACGGCAGAGGTGGTAGATTGGGCCCAATAGTCGTATACAACAGTGCGTAAGTATCCCCAATGAGATCATCAATCTGCAGTGGCTTCATGAGGCCGTTGTTGAGGCGCTTCAGTTCGATGGCGTCGCGCAGAATGTCCAACACTGGATGTTGGGTGAGCGGGTTCTGGCACCAAGCCTCCATCCGCAGAGCAAGGGTGTTAAACTCCTCCTGGTTGACCGACTTGAACGCAGAGTCTTCCTGGCCCTCCGGAATATTGCCCAACTTTCGCAGCATCTTCAGGTACCGCATGCACAGATCCTGCCACAGTTTTGAGTGTTCGAAAAAGTCAGCAGTCTTCCTCCGCACTCGCTTCGCTAGAGCTTCGAAGTTGACCTTGTCTCCCGTCAAGTCTAGAAGGTCGACGAAGAATCTGGTGTAGCGGGTGGTGTACACGAAATGCCTGCCAGGCCGCTCGTTTTCGGGCTTCCAAACTTGAACGGCCATAGTCTTAGTGAACATCTGCTGCGTCAGCTCGTGCTTTGCGCCATGAGCCATCATGCTATCTTTGCCTTCGTCGAAGATGACGTGTGCTGACCGAGATATAATGCGATGGTGCCAACTCGATTTATCCGCCGAGCGCAAAGATTTCAGTACTGCAAGGATGTAACGCTCCCAATCCTCTAGGTTGTCTGGTGGCGCAACGTTCTTCGAGAACGATGTGTGTGACAACAGTTCTACTCCTTTCATGTGGTCGAGCGCTCCTTTTTGGAAGAGCTTGTGCACAATTGAGACAAGCTTGTAGTGTGGTTCCAGAATTGGCTCACTACTACGTCCCTTTTTGTTTGGTAACGTGTCAATGGCGTTGATGATGGCGTCTGTGACTGCGGCCCATGTTGGCTGCACGCGATAGGCAGAGGGAGGCGCCCCAATGGCGGCCGTGTAGTGTTTGTCGTCCTCGTTGGTAGTCCACATTTTCCAGCTACATTTCCCAAGCATGTAGTAGTTCCACCACTTGTTAGGATTTTCCTGGATCGCTCGCTTGTAAAGTGCATTCGCAATTTTCCAGGCAGTGTACAAATACAGGGGTTGAAACATGGGCTCTTTTATCACTCCAGTCTGGTACGGCGGATTGCAGAACTTCTTTTCGTTTTCCCTGAAGTGGAATGCTTCCATGCTGAAAGGCTCCCGAGATGAGGCATACATGCGGTTTGCAAACTCGGTATACATTTGCCCAACTCGGCTTTGAGATTGGGCATCGGCCTCGCGGACAGCGCATGCTACTGCCATAGTATAGCAGTTGATGGCCCCACGCTGGTGGTTAATCAATTCGATGCTGCCACTATTGATCTTGTCTGCAGTCCACGAGACTACTTCTTCGAGTTGCAGATCGTTGACCTGTGCAAGACGGTACCATGTTTCCCAGCGATCGGTGGAATACTCGAGATCTTGAAGAAAGAACGCTTGCGCATAGCTGAGGTCCTCAGTTGGACCTTGCGTCATTCGCTTCTGCGAACGAAACTTGCTCAGGCTGATGTCACCCATGAGATAATACCAGCCCATCGATGCAGCCACAGCTTCTTCAGCGGGAACATGCTTGGCAGAAAGCGAGCCAACGCCTTTCAAACAGTTAAGCAAGGAGGCTGGATGAATGGGTGATTTGAACCAGGCTGTGATGAGCTTGTGATTGAAAGACAGGTCTTTGTGTTGCTTAGGTCTACCAAGAGCTGCGTGAACCTTGTCGATTGTGCCTCTGAGCTCGGTCTTTGGTAGATCCTTGATGTCCACCTTCTTCACCTGTGACATGACGAAGGGCAAGATGCTGAATGCAGTCTTTTTGTCGAGGATATCCGGAGTGGAGGAGAAATCTTGGCACTCGAGAGGCTCAATGAATAGTTTCAGACCGTATAGATCGTGCAGCACCTGGCAGAGCTCTGTATCGCGGCTATTCGCATCGATGACATCGTCAAGACGGAGAATCTCGTCTTTTGCGAGACGTAAGAAATGCCGGCTAGACTGATGGCAAAAGCGGCGGACGCCAGTGGCGTGGTGCACATGTCTCAAGAACTCGAACAAGTCTTCTGAAGGGGTAGGGAAGTTCTCGGCATTCTGTGACAAAGCTTCTTTGAGTAGATGATACTGCACCATCCAGAGTCGAATGTGCATATCGTCCAATTTGGTTGACATGTTCACAAAGGCCTGAGCAGGAAGAGCTTCAACTCGAGGCATCACAACGTGACCAACGCGGATCAAGTCTCTGAACATGTCTGCAGCAGACAGGATGTGCAAGAGCTGCACGATGGAGGCCATCGAGGACTGCACATGCTGATAAGAGAGACAATCAAAGGCAGACTTGTCGTCTTTGATGATCTGCAGAGTTTTTGTAATCAGGTCATCGACAACGCGGAATCGTGTCAGAAGCTTGACCTGTCGCTCGACGTCCGATAGTTCCTGGAAATTGGTTGATTTGAAATCCGTCACGAAGGTTTCCATGATTCGCAGATAACATGATAAGACCTTTGGTGAGTACTCTATCGCTTCGTATGCTTCGCGAAGCCGGTGCCACAGCGACACGCGTACGTTCACGTTGGCTGCATCCAGAAATTTCCGCATTTCAACGATAGGCGAAGGTTGATCAGCCAGCATTGCCGTCTGCTCGTTTGAGCCATTGCTTAAGGTCGAGGAGCTCGCTGCATCACCCTCCGGATCATTGGACTCGGTTGTAGCCTCTGCTGGCGTATTCTCCTCGTGATTTTCCTCCAGTATAGGCTCCAAGCTTTCAATAACAGTAACAGGATCTTTCTCATCATGGTCGAAAACTTTCAGGAAGAAGTCCTTCATGCTGATGCGGACTAATTCGCGGTCTACTGCGGCGATACACATCTCCGGCATGATCGCGTTGTTTTGGACTTGGATTGTACGGTCACCTTGTGCGTCGAGGATGGCTTTTAGCTCTGCAATAGCGGAAACAACGTGCTCCGGGGGTATGTCATCATTGACGCTCATTTGGAACACCGAAGCCCAGATATGTCGCAAGTTGAGATCGTCCATCTCCAAGTTGGGGCGGCATGCAGAACGAAGTTGTACGATCTCTCGTGCAAGCGTTGACCACCGCTCCAAACGATCGCTCTGCAGAATCTGAGTTGCACTGTCGACCTGACTATGAGGGTGCTTGATCAGGGAGTAGATGTCGAGATGCAGTTCGAATAGAGTTTCTATAATCTCGGCCTGAGACTCATCGAAAGCTGTGAAATCGTATGTGCGAGACTGATGCTCTTCGGCGAGTATGCGGGTATTGAGGCCGGTAATCCGCTCTAGCATACATTCGTGTATGTAATCATCCAAATTCACGATGATTTGAACTAAATGGCGTTTCAGGTCGTCACTCCATTTGAACTGTATGTAGCTGGATGGAGCCGATGCATGGTCTTCGGCTTCTTGCGCTGGAAATCGGTCGCAAGACAGGAGGAATTCTACCCAGGCGAATGCTACTTCTTTGGTAGAAAGCCACCCTTCATTCACGATGCGGGCAAACGTCCCTAGCTTTTGATTCTCTAGAGGCGGTTTACTGGAAGTCTGACCGGTGCCGGCTTTTGCGTAACCAAGGAAGGCATTCAGCCCAGCCTCACGTGTGACACCGACTAGATCGAAAGATTCGTTGCTGAGCAAAACCTGCGCTGCTTTGCCATTCCCACTTTGCAGAGCCGAGAACATGTCGCAGGCTGCTTTGTCGAACGCACTGGATGATGGAGGTGGTGGATGAGTCGCTAGGAGACTCCGCAAGTTGGTAGGATCCTGAACGTCTTCAACGCCCAACCGTGCGTAGATGTCCTTAACGATCTCGTACAGGCATTGATCGGCATGAGTGTATTGCTCGAGCTGCTTGTCCAGCTGCTTGTTCGCCTCCTGCGCGACGGCATCACCCCCAGCACTTGGTTCGGTGATTGTGTCACGAGCTCGGATACGTTTACTCCTAGAGCGAGCGCCGTCAGCAGTCTCGGGCAGGCCAGCAGAATCGGTAGAGCGCTTTCGCGAAGGAGCGGGCGCGGCGTCCAGCGCGATGGCAGACAAAGATGCCGCATCTTTAGTCTCGGGTGCACTCTCATGTGCTTGTACGATGCTCTTGTCGATGTCGTCTTCCGCTGACTTTCCCAGTTCAGCTGCCACATCTACTGCACTCGCAACTTCTACTACTTCTGCAGCCTCTACAGGAGGGGACGGAGTGATCGATGCCGCTACTGGCTCCAGCTCGATAGGTTCGGGTGTCAGATCATCCGGCGGGATGTTGAAGTTTATGCTCGACCCCGAAGCCATGTTGGTGGCTATACCCCGAGACTCTGCCATGAACTGCTGCAAGATGGCTTCACCTAAGCCCGCCCAATCCCACTTCGTTGGGGTCAATACGACGCGCTGAGCTGGTTGGGTGAGCATCGGCCGCACATCAGCATGGGCGACATCGGCTGGAAGAGGCGCGAATGAGAAAGGATTCAAGCGTTTCTTGATCGTGTCGGACAGCTTCTTGCGCTTCATTGAAGAAAGTGGCGCCTGCATCAGTGATACATTGTCTTCCAACCGCTCCACGAGCTCTCGTAGTTGGTGGCCAGCGAAGCCCTCTTCCAGTCCGGGAAGCCGCAGAAGGTTTTCCCACAGCTCATCGTTGCCGTCCAGGACGGCTTCCAAGCAGTATCGTGTCAAGCGCTTGCTGCCGAGCATCGCGGAGACCGACGCAGCGCGTAGCCATAGGTCCAGGTCCGTATCTTCCTTGTCCAGAGCTTCTGAGAAGTAGTTCAAGGCTCCGCGAATGTTGTTCCAGCCCTCCATTTGCGGTATGGCACCATGCTGGCTGATCCAATACTGCATCGACTCGAGCAGAAACTGGCCATGGTTTTTGTATGATAGATGTAATATCTGCGGGAGGGTGTTGGGGGCAGAATCGGCAGCGCCGGTGGTTTGCGTAGGCCCTGCCTCGAAGTCATCTTCTAATATAGAGTCGAACACCAAGCTCTCGCCAAAGGCCTCGTGTCGTTGATACTCGGACAGTGATTCGTTGTATTTGAAGATCTCGGATGCGAATAGCTCGCGGTAGGCCGCAGCAGTCTTGTCGAAGGATTCGGGGCCTTCGGAATGGTACTTGAGGGCGGTCTGATAGAGCTTGAGAGCTTCTTCGATTTGGATTTCCTGGGTATCGTCGACCTCATCTTCGGCCTCCTGCTCGTATTCGACGTTGAGGGGCCGCCACGAAGAGACCTTTGACTGCGCCGTGTCAGCACGTGACTATGAGATCTGGGAAGTATTACGCATTCGGCGCATATACTGGAGCTGTGTCGAGCCCAGATTGAGACATACCATGGTTAGGGCAGGAGAAGGTGGTTTGGTGTATTTAGGAAGAGCCTATAGGCAGACAGAAGCTATTGTACATGTTCTGCAGCACTAGTTTTTTACCAGGCAGCGATGCGCCGTGGAAGTGTGTTATCCAAGGTGCGCGACACGGTGACGTGGGCGCGTCGCGGAGGTGAATGCATGTGAGGGCGGTGCGCGTCGCGGTTCTCGGGCTAGCTTCAGCGGCAGCGATCCGCGCAAGCTAGGTACTGTTTCCAGCTGTCCATGCCGCACCCCGACATCTCGCCCACCAAAAGACACCTCCGCGTACATCACGACCCCTCCACGGACACCACCCCGCCGCAAACAGCTTTCAATTGTAGTCTAAGCCCCGCCAGGCGCGGTATCAATTGAGCCATGGTCACGAGCCCCAGTGTTCCTGAGTATGCTTCACTCCCCATAGCTCCACACTATAACATGTCTTACATATACATATGCATGTTTGCTTTAAACATTCATGTTTTTCACTACTTGACTGCGCGACTTCGATTCACCATGTCTCAGCATTCTGACCGCGCCACAGAATCTACGAGGATGAATTACATTCCGCAATCGAAGCTCGTTCAGAGTCTCTACAAACCCTCCGCGAACTTGGCCCGCCAGACCTCGTCCACCTCATAAAACAGCCTGTCAAGTCCGCGACAAAGCAGATTGGCGTATATCACCATGTCTCGGGCATCGATGCATCTTCCTCAGCAAGCCTGGCAGCTTACATCAACACTTTGACCTACTCTCAGCATGACAAACAACACAAGGTTGTCTCGGGGATTTACTGCTGCTACAATGCCTTCTCGCGGCTGGATATGCGTGTCCAAGTCTGGATTCCGGGTACCGTCGAGAGCTACTGTATAGACGAGCGCGGTGACAAGCGTGTTGCGACCGAAGAGCTGTGGTTGGAAACATACCTCTGTAGTGTCCTCCGCGCATACTCTTACGCCGATGACGGCTCAGGCGACACAATCAAGAAGATTGTGGGCGTCCGAAGATTCAATCCCATCACAAGCACAGAGAGCGAGCACAAATTCTTAGACGCCGCAGAGCGCTTGTTCTTCAGCGGTCCGTAGTATCATGTGCCTTGACGTATTGCAGGCTGACGTTTGGCAGGCTGGCAACTCGGCTCTGATCCTGAAATCCAGGTTCCAAATCTCGTTTCCAACCACTTGACGACTGGGCTACTGAGCTATATTCAGACGACGGGACGGTACGCATCAGGAATCAACCTTTTCGAAAAGCTACGGACTCGCGACCCAGAAATTTCGTCCCTCCTCGCACGCGTTTACATCGAAGCAGATGAAGAGGTCAAGGCAGTACAGCTGCTTCACGAGGCGATTCAGGATTTACCCATGGACTATTCGTTGCTTGACTGCCAAGCCGAATTTTGTAACAAGAAGAACCGTGGCGACCTTGCTCTGGAGATCGCTAAGAGAAGCGTGGTATCCGCACCTAGTGAGTTTGGCACTTGGGCGCGTCTAGCTGAGATCTACGTCAGTCTGGAGCAGTGGGACCTCGCGCTATTGACACTCAACTCGTGTCCCATGTTCACATACCAGGACAAGGATGCGCCACGAATGCCGGAGCCGCAAAAGGTCTTCCTACCCATCATGCCAGAAGCCATGTGCGATGAGATTGAAGACAGCAATCTGGATGATATGGAGCTTGTCCACCCGACCTTACGGAAGCTACATGCGGCCGGCTTCAAGGGCACTTTCCTCAAGGCCTACGTCCTGCTCACGGAGATCACGAAGAAAATTGGATGGGATCAGCTGCTGAAGATACGGTCTCAGGTGTTTGTGATGGAAGAGGAGTACCGCCACGAGAAGACTGGTCAGCAATCACATTCCCGCAGTGCTAGCACCACCGCACTTCACTCACCATCTCCAGGCGCCGGCGCACAACCAAACGGCACAAGCCACGGCGAAGTCGAAGAGCGCCCCTCAACCGAGCAGCCATCCACCAACGGCGAATCCTCGAGCCCCACAACAGCAACAGCAGCCGCAGAAGAATCGATAGAAAAGCCCACGCACACCGTCGCCGCCGAAGTCGTCAAAGCCGGTTCCGAAGACCCCCACCCTCTCCCTTCCACTTCGAACACCACCGACCCCTCCCAACCAAACTACACGCACTTCCAAAACAAGCGCCTGTGCGAACGCTGGCTTGACAACCTCTTCATGGTACTCTACGAGGACCTGCGCGTCTACACCATCTGGCGCACCGAAATGGCACAGTACAGGCAGCAACAACTGCTGTACAAGAAGTCAGCTGAGGAATGGGAAATCCTCGGTGAACTCGCAGAGCGTCTGCATCATGAGGACGACGCACTCGAGGCTTATGAGAGCTGTTTGCAGATAAGATTCAGTCCGAAGGCTATGAAGGGCGTGCTCAAGTACGGGTTTGTGGGCGAGGACAGGGGCAAGACGAGGGATGCGTGTGCGGCACTTATAAGGCTGGTGACGTGGCAGTATCGGTGGTATTCTGAGGTGAGTTGACATCGTCTTGGCTTGAAGTATTACAATCATGCTAACCAACGACATAGTTCTCGCCTTCGCTGCTCTATACCATTCGCAAACTCATCGAAGAAGAGGGCGCAGTCAAGATCCGCAGCATCATCCAGGGCACCAGCTTACCGCAGCACGTTCTTGATTTGACGCACCAGTACGCAGCGTTATGTGCGGCTTTCAGGAGCAGCGGAAGTGACGGTTAGATATCTACTTCTGGGCTCTGAATGGTCTTGCGGAAATGCTTTCGGGAAACATTCGTAGTTTGGGTTTATCTTCGTAATGCATAGCAGCGGAGCGACGGAGCTGGGAGGGAGTCTAGATTAGAACCTATGATTAAGTCTTCCTGTCGAGACATCACCAATCGATTGACTACCGTTCATCTTCACCGTATGCTGTGCTGGTCCATGTCTGTTCATTCCTCGTCTTGCAACCAATTGATTCATTTTTATCGTCACAAGCCCCGAGATCCGATCCATTCAGGCTGCCCGCAATAACCCGCAGAGCACCATGTCACGTAACCTCGAATGCGCAGGAGAGTAGTAGTAAGACCCATGAAAAAGCCCCGGATGAACACCGCTCCATGCTCCCCATACACCCTTTGATACCAAACCAGTGCGAACCGCTTAACGGTAAGACTTCTGGTACCTGGCGCGCGCACCTGGACCGCCGAACTTCTTGGGCTCGCACCGCCTGTTGTCGGCGACGAGCAGTGTGCGGTCGTACTGGACGAGAGCTTGCTTGAGCTGGTTCTTCGAGTGCTCGTCGACGTACTTTTGGTAGTAGGCGATGATGGATTTGGCAATGGCTTGGCGGATGGCGTAGATTTGCGAGGTGTGTCCACCGCCGGAGACGCGGACGCGGATATCGACGTCAGCTGCGTGACGCGTTAGTATGCCATTTTCCTTCTCCCATCGTGTAATGTGCGTACCGAACTTGTCAACACCGAGGATCAGGACAGGCTCGTAGACCTTGAATCGCAAGATCTCGGGCTGGACCAGGGAAAGAGGCTTTCCGTTGACCTTGATGAGACCCTTTCCGGCCTAGAAAATCAATGTGAGTATGTCGTTCGATTGCGCGTGCGTTCGTCGCAGTGGTAGTGTACCTTGCAGTGGGCGACAGCTGTTGGAGATATTGTTAGCAGCTTCCTCCATAATATATCGCGGCGGAGGCGGTCGTACCAGTCGCGGTCTTCTTCTTGCCGAAGCATTGCACGCTCTGGGAAGCCATGATGGGCGACTGTGTTAGTATGCGTGCGTGTGGAGGTGGGCGTGAGGGTGCGGGTTGTCTCGTCGTCGTGAAGTTGCTCGGTTCACCGAGATGCGAAATTGAGAGTGCCGCTCGGACCACCCGCGCTAGCGACTCCCGCGTGCATGCAGCTATTATGTAAGCACGCCAACTTCAACAACTGCGACCCTGAACATGAACGCGTTTTTTGCAGATATACACTGCCAGCATGAGTGTTTAGTCTCCGAGAATCAGCTGCAATACCCATCTAAGCTCCTGTATGTGTGAGGATGTCACGTGAAATTTGCAGCCTAACCCGATCGCCACGGCGAAGATGAAAGCACTTTGCAAGATTCTATCACTCTTCCGAAGATAGTCCTCCAACCTCCATTACAGGATGACTCGCCAACTTTACGTCTTCGGCAGCAATGGCGAAGGCCAGCTTGGTATACCCGCCGCAGACATTGTCAGCACTCCGACTATCGTGTCTGACCCCCCGCCGCTGGAAGGACTACAAGCCATTACTGGAGGCGACAATCACACTCTGCTCCTGACGAGCGAAGGTGAAGTCTACAGCGTTGGCGATAATCGCAAATCGCAATTAGTGCCAGGTCCAGGAATGGTCTCACGGTTCGACACATTCACAAAGATAGGTGGCGGTTTCCGCTTCGCTGCAGCCACCTGCGAGTCATCTGCGTTCATCATCGGCCATGACACACTCGAGCAGAGTATGGTGCACACCCGTGGTACAGGCCAATGGGGTGAGTTGGGGTATGACAACACCAACACGGATCAAGCCGCGACAGATGCTGAACCGCCACCTATTCTCATTGCACTACCTGGTAAAGTGATCGATTTCGCAGCCGGTGTGTGGCACTATATTGCGCTGCTCGAGGACGGCGCTGCATATGGCTGGGGTAAGGCGCGACTGGGTCAACTTGGCGAAAAGCTCTCTGGTAAGGTGATGATGCCAACAAGGATTGCGGGTGTGTCTTTCAAACCATGGAAAGTTGTCTGCGGAAAGGACTTTACTTACCTGGTCGGTGATCCATCAACTGGCGAGCATACGATCCTCGGTAAAGACAAATTCGACATTATCTCAAATATGCCAAACAACATCAGAGGCTACAAAGACATCGGCGCAACATGGTACGCCATTTTCGTGCTCTTCGAAGACGGCAGGCTCATTGCATGGGGCAGAAATGCCATGTGGGAGCTCATTCCACAAAATTTGCCGCCCATCGACAAGATTGCAGTTGGCTCTGAACACGTGCTCGCCGTGACAAAGGAGGGCAAGCTCATCTCGTGGGGCTGGGGCAAGCATGGTAATTGTGGTGATCTGTCAAGTTTGAAAGAAAAGGTGAAAAACGACATGGTCACTGGCATCTGGAACGACATTGACGTTCCAGTGGAGGTGGACTTCATTGGGGCAGGATTTTGCACGAGCATCGTTGTCACGAAATGAAGGTCAAGCATCAAATAAACTATTTACATTTAATACCAGCCCTGAAGAAAGTCGTTCAGATGCTCGCTGCACAGCGATGGTGGTTTCACACTTGAATGAGTCCAGGGGTTCGCACCAATTGGGTCCTGCCCTGACGCCTATGGCTTCAACACGTGAATCAAATATTTCCTGTGATTCTTTGGCTCCCATGCTTCGCCTTTGAACAGATCCTTCGCAAATTGCGATGACACAAGCCGAATTTTGTTAGGGTCGATGGGATCTTCCTTCGCGTTACCAGGATTGAAAATGGTGGTGTCGTCGGTCCACATGTGGCCCAATGCCATCTTTGAACACTGTCTTCTGAACGGAGAGATCGTCGTCCACTCGCCTTCGCGCCATACTGGCTCTATAATGGACTTGATAAAGCACTCCCACTCAACTGTGATATTATTGTTACTTTTTGCTTTCGCAAGCGCAAAGAAGCCGCACTCTTTGGTGTAAGCATTCGTATCTGCATTGTCGCAGAAGTGTGTCACCACTTACATGAACATCGGTTCCCATACGCCATATCAAAAAGTCTCCGTGCTTCTCGTCCCCGCCCTGATGTAGGTTGCCAATAATGTGGATCGATGCCACTTTAGGGTCGAAGAAGTCGGCAGTCGCGGCAGGGTAATGCTCGAGTTTCGCAAGAAAAGTGACAACGATATCGCCGACATTAGGGTCTTTCGGGAAGTCCGCAATCTCTTCGTGCTTTAATTCTCGCATTGTGGTGTTGATTGGTGGGACGGGATTTGCTTCCGATTATGAAGTTATGTAATGGGTAAGCGTTTATAGTAAATGAAATTGAGCTGCAGAGAAAGCATCGACTTTATAGTTAGACTGTTGTAGAGTTGTTGGACTCCGCGATTGCGACTGTGAGTAACAGGTGAGTTATGTGAAGCTATGGCATCGTTGATAAACGCAATCAATGGCGCTATGGCACTTCACAGCTCCATTGTAACACGCTCGTTAGTACCACAACGAGATCATGGACTTCATTGGCACTCGGTTTGCGCAGGGTCTATCGTGAAGAATGAGATGCGGCTAACGAGCACTTCAAAAAGTATCGACATTATGTAAAGTGTGAAAGCTCAACGGGATGGTTATCTTGTCGATGCGGCTAGACATAATCGACATCATTCGTATCAAATCACGCAGAGCAACATAACCGGGAGCTGAGTTGCGGTGTGCAAATAAGATTGTCCATTGCCAGAGCTCTACTACAGAAGCTTTCGGATGCTAAATGTGCCCCCATCAGGCTTGACCCAGTCATAGGATTTGTCGAAATGCATCAAACCAGTCTTTCTAGATACAATCTTGATGTAAAACTTCTCGGAAAGCGTCGGAACACATAGACTTGGGTTCATCAGGAATTCCCCAAATCCTCTCGAAACGGGATCTATCTCTGATTCGCTCTCAGGATGGACCCCCAAATATCTATTTGCGCTATATAGTTCTTTCTCTCCCCAGATGAGACTTATAGGTGTGCATGCAAAGGTGCGATGTGCAGCGTAAGAAGTTGTCCACTTGCTGTGTTTGTCTACTGTGTCCATCTTCGATCGTGTGAACCAATACCATTCGATGACGGGTGGGCCCTTGATTCCGGTATCTTCACCGACGGCCCCTTCCACAATCTTGAATGCTCCACACTAAGATATCTATTAGCAATGCTTGAGATCAATATACAGTTCGCTCTGGAATCACCTGTACAATGTTTTCTTTGCGCCAAATGAGGAAATTTAGGGGTCCCGAATCATTCTCATGGGTTGCGCGAGAAGCCACAATTCTAAATTCTGTGCCTTCACGGTTGAAGAAGCTTTGGAGCACAGGCTCATCCTCATTCTCATTTTTAAAGGCGATGAGGTATGTCGTAATGAAATCACAGAGCTTAGGTTACGGGATAGGGGCGGTTCTACCCTCATCATCATCATCATCATCAGTAACCTGTTTGAGCCACCGCGGCGGGCCATCGGATTTGTTTTGGGGGAACGTGGGGTTGATAGAGGTGTCTGTAGAAAGCCATGTTGCCAAATTTGAGGAGATTGAGGAAGTAGAGCTAGACCAAGTCACCTTGGAAGGATCTACTGAAGTGGCCGAACAAGGGAAAGATGTAATCGTTTCACAGCTTATATAGTGGGTTCGACTCATCTATTCAGGATTCAAAGATATGACTATTCGACGAGCAACACTGTGAAACAAGCGAGTCACAAGTGTACAGAGCACATGATGATCAAAACTTGATTTGTACGACGCTGAAATTTCCTTTCGACATTTGACAAATGTGACTCGCAGAGATCGCGATTAGCAACGACGACGGACTGTGTCAGAGATCGACTTGCGCTATTCAGATACTGATGAGACTGTATGCGATGATCTTCTTTATGGGTGTGGACGGGCCCGAAAGGTCTTGTCTCAAACTTACAAGAGGAGATCAACAGCGGTTCAGTCATCGGTCCCTATATGTACTCGTCACGGCACAAAGCGCTATATGCAATGAAATCTCTCCATTCTCGGTCATGAACTACATGAACTATTGTATCGAGTCTACTGTGAGATCCACCCATCGGGTGACTGTTTCTAATTTTGTGCGGGAATCATACCCGCGTATCGCCTTGACGAAGTATTCTCTAAACTTGAGGTAATTCAATGCCTTGCTTTTCGGTAGCGCTTCAGCAAAAATCTGTGACTGTCGCTATATTACATCAGTGCCATCGAGGTCTCTGTTCTCCTGCACTACTATCTGCGAAACATGCAAAAAGACAAGTAGTGCACCAAAACCAGCAGAAAAAAACAGCAGACCTGGTACGGTATGACTTGCTCAGTGAACCGCTGGTATTTCTGAACTGCTGAAAACTACTCGAGAGTGTTTTATCACGGAATCGTACCTGCCCCGGGATATTCGTCCGACCCGCGCTTCTTCCAAAGCGTACAGGGATTCGATGGAATATCCTTGAATTAGTTGGACTATGTTATCTATTGTGAGGTCAGTGCTAGAGTATAAGGGCGCGCAAAAAGAATCTAGGATAAAGGTTTGGAGATTCAATTGATCGAGTGCCAGAGAAAAGGTGAGAGAAGAATCGCAAACGGCACAGCGCACGTGGCGCGACAAGTGAAGGTGTAGAGCGCGGTATGTTAGCGCGCTTGCATCTTTTTTATGATCTTTGAGGCGTCTGTATTGCGAGCGGCTCACGTTATATAGACACTTGGGCACGTTTAAGTGAGACGGATGAATGTTGCATTTCTCCAGGGCATGCTAGGACGGCGTCAACTCTGATAACGAATCTTCAAAACGCGAGAGTAGTTTTTACTGACCCTTCTCTTCTGCGAGGTTATGTGACATACTCAGTTTTCCTCCGTCTCCTCTCTCGCCATGCGCAGATCCTCGTACAGCACCTCTCGCGCATTTCTCACCACACCATTCGCCTGCCATTCAATGAGATATGCCCCAGTAAAACCCCATACTTGCCACAAGAGCATGAATTGGCCCAAGGCACGACCAATATGCAGCGCGTACTTTTCGTCCATCGGATCAACGCCCTGGATACTCTCACCCGGCATAAGCTTGTCAAACTCGATGCCCTTCGCCGACACAGGAGTAATGACTTGTGATGCTCCAGCATACACCTCCTTCCACGCCCCGGTCTCCGAGATCTGTGACTGCACGAAATAGTTCCACACGTAGCAGGTGCCGTAGTTTTGATACGTGCCCACAATAACATACTTGCCTTCGCGCCGGATCATTATGTGTTGCTTGCTGCGACACCATTCGAAGACTTGGACCTCTGGATTGAGGAAGTCGGTGAGACATTGATGGCTCGTCTGGAAGAGCGTTGTGGCGACTGCATCGGTGAGTCGGGGACGAGCGTTCTGTACGATCGGGTCGGTGTCGGTTGTGTAATTGAGATAGTCGATGAGATGAGGAAATCCTGCTGGATTTGAGACTGGCAGTGAGTCGTTGTTACGACGGTAGAACTGCTGCATCACCTCGTCGTGCGCATCGAGGCCATTTGGATTACCGCACTCTTTGTCCAAAAGTTCGTGCAGGAAGTCGTCGTGCTCTTGCTCGGTCATATTTGCGCCACGGATTGGAGAGATAGTGTTTAAGGCATTTTCTACCATGCTAGAGCTTACGCTCGCGTTGGGAGACGACCCGAACGACTGTGAACTGACTTCAGAGGAGTGCATCCGACCCTTGAACGTACCACGATTTGCCGCGAAATTCTGGATGTTGACATCGAGGTCTTTCTTGTCAGACCAACTTCTGTACTTGGCCTTTGATCGTGACATGATCTGTGATTCGTCATAATCTTGGTCCTCAGTCCCGATGATCGCTGACGAGGCGCACGTAGATGGAGGCGATTGTGATTTATGCGACGACTTGAACGTCAGACCTCGTCCACGCTGAGTCGGATCGAGCTGTACACTCTTAAATCGCTGCGTGGACTCGTCTTCATCTTCATCCCAAGCGCTGCTCGCGGAGTTACCTTCCCGCGCAAAAAGATCGGCTGATCTCCGCTTCAATGTGCTCAGACCTGGTGACGACACAAGCGCAGCAGGAGGTATGGCTTGGCGTTGTGTAGACTCATCATCATCATCTTCATCATCCCAAGCACTGCTCGAAAAATAGCCCTTTCGCGCGAAAAGATCGGCTGATCTCCGCTTCAGCGTGCTCAGACCTGGCGACGACATGGGCGCAGCCAGATGCTGTTTCGACAGCGCTTCCGCTGCTGAAGTTTTCTCGGGTAGAGCATGACCCAGATCTGTTTCTGCAGACACCAACGAGACTGCTGCTTCAGCACGCCTTGTTGGCGAGATCCGCGTCGACAATGATGGAAGAGGTCTGCTGCGTACAGTCAGACGTGAAGACAGCTCGTCGAGCTCAGAGTCTTCTGGGTCAAAAGGGTTGGACGAGTATCGACTACCAAACATCTCGCCAGTCTTGCATCGAAGCGTGCTAGGTCGCAGTGATGGAGACTGCTCATGTTCTTCTTCATCTTCGGCATCAAAAGAACTCTTCGAGCTACCGAAAAGCTCAGCATTCTTCCTCCGTAGCGTGCTGATGCGTGGCGAGGGAGTGGTGGATACCTTCGGGTTGTTGAACTTTGGTGGAGTGAAGAACGGTGACGCAGGTGGCATGCTCTTGTCATGTGTGGGTGACTTTACTAGGACAAACCCATCTTCGTCTTCCCCTTCGAGCGGAGATTGAGGCTTTGAAGGGTCAAGAGTATTAGGTACGAACAGGTCGAATGATGTATATGTCGACTTCAAGGGCGAAGCTCGACCCTCGATCTCAAAATCATCCGGCTCAAATGGATTCTTCGACGAGAAAGGAGAGCGGGCAAAAGCCTCAGCGCCCTTTCTTCTTAACGTGCTCTGCCGTGGGGTAGTAGGCGCTTTCGATGAGCTGCGGGTAGGGGTGGTGGGTGACATGTCGAGTTGGTCGAGTTGGCAAAGCTTGTACAGATAGTGCGAGAGCGGTGTAGAGGTAGCCAACGTTTATATTATGGGGGAGTGCTATTTGGCACTAGTGCTCTGAATCACTGCAACAAGGCTACTAAAGTGATAATTCTAGGTCACGTAAAAGAGTTCCGTACACGACTTGGGTGAAAGTGAATGCACCGTGGGCCATGCAGGCACTCCATAATGTGACGTTAGTCATACTTAAAAAAACAGGTCAATTTAAATATTTAGTTCAAAATATTGTGAGCGATACGTACGCTGACATGAACCAAAATGACGAAAACAATGCTCTAATCCATCTATACACCAAATCGCAACCCTTCATACATCCAAACATCTTACACTCCCCTTCCCCGTCTTACAACTCAATCCTCTCCTCAACCCCCTCCCGCTCCACCTCCCCACCCTCCCTAACAACATTCCACTCCGCCACCGTCGCACCCACCTCAACCCCCTCCCCCATCAAATTCCCCCGAATCCCCAAATGCACATACCGCCCACTCCACACCCCTTGCTCGAGCGTAACATTCGTCTGATTACCAACATACGTGCGAATCTCAAACGCATTGACCGGATCCCACGGCGCGCTAATACTCACATTCCCAGACGTGAGCTGGCTCACATCATCAGCGGGCGTGAAGGGCGGCAGTGACGTGTTGGTGAATGAGATTTCGAAGTACGCGGGGGGTTGGTTTGCCCAGTCCATTATCACGGCGGAGACAAGGTAGGGGCTGGGGCCGAGGTCGACGGTTAGGTAGGATGTAATGTTGGAGGAGATTGGCTGCCATTTCGTGCTGGAGGCGCCGTCGATGGCGGCGAGCGGGAATTGGCCGGGTTGGTTTCCCTGGGGTGGGGGAAGGAGGTTGCCGCATTGTAGGATGTTGTTGGCCACGGTGAGAGTTTGGCCGATTAGACGGTTGGGGATGATGAGCGGGGTGGTATAGGTCAGGGAGAGTGTGTCGTTGTTGCGGTTGCTGCGGGTGCCGATTGTGACGGGGATCGGCTTGTCGAAGTATGTGGAGTTTGCGGAGGGGAGGGTATATTTGTTGCGCGGCAGGCGAGCAAGTGTGGTGTGTGTGGTATTAGATGTGGCGTTGATGCCGTGGCCCATCCAGTAAAAGGTGCGGTAGTTGAGATACTTGATCTGCGGCGGCAGTGATGGATCGATGTCTAGACTCTCGTAGTATAGACCAAGACCCAGATATCCGAAAATTGCGACGCGATTCGTTCCTCCCATACCCGTCAGGAATGGAAATGCAGGATGTGTTCCGCCATTCTCATCAGGATCATCAATCAGCTGCTCAGAGTACTGATACCACGGAGCTCTCGCATATGGCGATGATGAGTAGAGATTGTACGTCAAAGCCGAACATCCAGACGGTGAGACCTCATTTGCAACAACTGCAAAACTTGAATATGTCATAGCAGGCCCATCGAGCGATTGCTTGCCAGCATAGTAGTCCAGGTTGGCCAAGCTATACGGGTTTGGATAGTGCAGCAAATCGTCAACAAGCACAACGTCTGCCTGCTTGACTTGGACGGACCCATTCATGCCAGTATATTCAACGATGATGCCAGCATTGTCGTTGATTGGTAGTCTCATCTTAGCCGCCCTATCAGTCCAGGTAGCGTTCTGCGGCAGTCCGAACCACGCATTGAACTCGTTCGTCTCGATCAGATGCCGTTGTATCAGAGCAGTCGTGTATCCAGCATTGTTGACCATGTTTGCATATTCATCAGGATCCGTAGCATTCCAGAGCTCGTAAGCGCCCGATGTCTCGTTGAAGTCCAGTGCTTGAGAGTAAAAGTGTGCTACTGCATTAGAAATTGGTAGAAGTGTGTCGTTGAAATACTCGCTGTCCCCAGTGATGATCAAGTGATTGTTGAATGCCAGACTGATATCTCCGTTGAGATGGTACTCATAGTCGAAACAAGCTCCAGTACCAGTACAATTGCTCCATCGTCCGCTCGTCCATGGAAAGACTGCGCCACCAGAAGTGAACCTATCAGACTGGTTCTTGCTGGACGTAAAGGCTGTTTCGATATTTCTCTGAGCCTGTTGGAAATGTTCCACGCGGTACTTGATGACTCTCTGCGCATGCTGTGGATGCGAGACTTGCACACCCGGTGCCATCCACACGTCCGCATCCCAGAAGATCTGCCCACCATAGCAATCTGATCCAAATCCACAAACGGGCAGGCTCTCGATATCAAGCCTCGTGTTGTTTCCTGCTGCAGCGATGGCATTTGGACCGACCATCTGTGACAACAGATAGAAAGGATTCGTGCGCGACAAAATATGCAGCTGCTGTATGTTCGGATCCGTGGGTAGTGAGCCATCAGGTAAGTGATAGCTGTCCACCGAATCCTCTGTCAAAATCGTCTTCCACTCTTCAACATGCTCTCTCCGCATTTCTTTATATCCAGTCTTGACTGCCGAAACCGATGCATGCTTCGCAACTGCCTGTGGATCCTCGAACGCATCGCTCGACGACACGCCCACAAACTTCTTAATCTCGTGCACCTGCAGCGCTTTCAAACTGATCTCCACAGCCTGTGCAATCGTCGAATCATGCGCATTGAACGTCCCGTTATCAACTCTCTTCCTCTGCGTCCCCTCGTCCGTCCCCAACGTCGAATACACATACGCCGTAACATTGGCGACATCCCCCGGCCTAACCGCGCTCCAAATCGTTGGCGTATCCTCCTGGTACCCTTTTCCCACCGCCCTCGCCCTCACCGCGCCCTCGCCATCTAACACGTCATAAACCGTGACATCTACATTCTTCTCAGGCGTAAGCCTCAGCCGAACCGCCGCCTGAGTAACATGCAACTTATGCACGAACATCTCATATTCGACCTTCACCGCCCCTTTACCATTTCTCGGCCTCCATACAAACCGCCAACTCGCAATCCCCCTCTTAACATCCAACCTTGCTTCAAACCCAGAAACATGATCTGGATCAACACCCGCATCCAATCTCTCCCCAGCAACATCAACCACCAATCCGCTCCAATGCGGAATCCCCGCAATCACACTATCCCAGCCATACTGCTCTAGCCACGGATAATTCGTGCCCTTGGGTTTCGGCTCATTATTGTAAAACCCGGCGATGGTGGAGAATGCCTGGCGCGGTGTGAATAGTGGCCAGCCGCTCACGCTCCTTGCGCCATCTTGCGTGTCGGTCTCAAAGAACGGTCCGAGGCTGGCGAGACTGATGCCAAAATACCCGTTGGCGAGGGAGAGGCGGGATTGGTAGTGCCCGGGGGAGAGTACGGATGTAGAGAGGACCCAGTTATCGTCATCCCACGATGTTTCTGCAAAACGCTCTTGTTCAGAACTAGTAAATGCGGATGTTATGGCGAGTCGGAGCGCGAAAAGTGCGTATGGCAAGCGCATGAGAGGCACGGGGTCGTTAATTCGCACGCGTGGGGGGAGCGAAGAACGATGAAGTCTTTAATTAGGAATACCGATGCTATGTAACATGCCGTGCTGATCTCCTTGGATGCAGCGTTTCTCATTCCTTGTTTGCATGCGCCACGGCAAACTTTGATCTTTACACCGCTAGACGGGCGTGCATCATGCGCCCGTCGGACGTCCGGTCGCTTATCAGCTGATCCAGCCGCAGAGCCTCCGACGTGACTGCCCAGGTGGAACTTCACATACAGCTGCCTGCTGTGACATTTACGTGCAGCGAAGTTTACCTGAGCCTACGTGTGAATGCGACCTGTGTGACGAAGAATGAGGATCGTGATGCTGGGTGTGACGTCATTGTGTGACACATTTGCCCGCAGCTGCCTATGTCACGTGGTCGAACGTCGCGGACAACGGAAAATCGTCTTGACATTCGACAATAATAAAGATGGCAAGAAAGACTTTAGCGTATCACTGTGAATAGTTCTGCAGTTCCTCGCTCATTTGAGATCACGAGAAAGCAGCGCGTTCTGCAAAATGCATTATAGCATAATCTCATCAATGATCTCTAGCCCAAGATGCGCCATGTATATATATGCTATCCCAAACCAATTCATCACATCCAATACCATCCCCAAAAAGATGCCAGCAGTGTTGAAAGCCGAGCAAGTTTCCCTCGGCGCCGAACTCCATCGCTGGTGTTGAATGCAAGAAATTTCTAAACCCGTGAAGAACAAGGAAAAAGTCGCCATCTCATGGTTTACGTGGGAGTAGGCGCCTCCATGCCCGTGATGTCCGAGCCCTCTTGCTCCACAGGCGCACACGTGCAGAAGAGATTGGTGTCGCCGTATGCTATCCTCTCGTCAGTATTGCATCTCGTCGAATCAGAATAGTGCAAAAACTCACCATCATCCAACCTCGTAACCGACGGCCAGAACTTCTTCTCCTTCAAATACGGCAGGGGATACGCCGCTGCCTCGCGCTTATACGGCCGATCCCATTCGCCCGTAATAAGATCCATCTGACTGTGCGGCGCCATCTTGAGGACATTGACATCCCTGGGCATTTTCCCATCCTCAACCAGCTTGATCTCCTTCCTGATGCTAATCAGCGCGTCGCAGAAGCGGTCGAGCTCAACCTTCGATTCCGACTCGGTGGGCTCGATCATCAGGGTGTTGGCGACGGGCCAGGACATGGTGGGCGCGTGGAAGCCGTAGTCTTGCAGGCGCTTGGCGATGTCGATGGCTTCGATGCCGGCGGTTTCTTTGAAGCCGCGGACGTCGAGGATGAATTCGTGGGCGCAGCGGCCTTGGTCATTGGTGTAGAGAATGGGGAAGTGCGGCTTGAGGCGAGAGAGGATATAGTTGGCGTTCAGGAGGGTGATCTTGGTGGCTTGGGTGAGACCCATGGTGCCCATCATCTTGATGTACGCCCACGAGATGGGCAGAATGCTGGCGGATCCCCATGGAGCGCCGGAAACGGGGTGGATGGCTTGTGTACCACCAGTCTCTCCTCGCAAGTGACCTGGCAGGAATGGTGTGAGGTGCTCCTTGACTCCAATGGGACCAACACCCGGTCCACCACCGCCGTGGGGAATACAAAACGTCTTGTGCAAGTTGAGATGGCACACATCTGCACCAATCTCACCAGGCGAGCAAAGACCGATTTGAGCGTTCATGTTAGCACCGTCCATGTAAACTTGGCCGCCGTGTTGGTGGATAAGATCGCAAGCTTCCTTGACCTTGGGCTCAAACACTCCAAATGTGCTGGGGTATGTGATCATAATGGCTGCGAGCTCTTCGCTGTGCTTCTCGCACTTGGCCTTTAGGTCGGTGATATCCAAGTTACCAGTTGCAGTGTCGCACTTGACTGGCACGACTCGCATACCAGCCATCGCAGCACTGGCGGGGTTGGTACCGTGGGCTGAAACGGGAATCAAGCAGATATCCCGCTTCTTGCCAGGCTGCTGTTCCTGGTACTTTCGAATGACACGAAGTCCAGCAAATTCTCCTTGAGCACCAGAGTTGGGCTGCAGGGATACTGAGTGGAAGCCTGTGATATTGGCAAGATCATCCTCGAGCTGCTTGATCATCTCAATGTAGCCCTTGGCGCGCTCCAGAGGTAGGAAGGGGTGCAGGTTGGAGACTGCCTCGAATGAGACAGGGGCCATCTCGGCAGTCGAGTTCAGCTTCATTGTGCATGACCCGAGAGGGATCATCGAGTGGACCAAGGAAAGGTCCTTGGACGAGAGATGGTTGATGTATCTCAAGAGTTCCGTCTCCGAGTGATGTGAGTTGAAAACCGGGTGTGTCAAAAACTCGCTGGTCCTCTTGAATGCCTCTGGAAGCTCAATGTTGACGGAGCTATCAAAAGCCACACTATCGCCCTTGCCGATAGCCCTGAACGGCTGGAGCAAGTTGTTGAGGACCCGTCCAGTGGTAGTCTCGTCAACAGAGATACCGACGTGGTTGTCGTCGATTCTTCGCACGAGAATCTCCCGTGACTCTAGCTCATCGATAATGCTGTCAGTCTTGCTGCCAGTCTCGACAACGACCGTATCGAACAGGACTGGCGCATTGTCAAGCTTGCCGCGCTGACCAGTCTTGAAGCCATTCTGGACGAGCACCTCCTGCACAAGTCGGGCTTTCGCAACGACCTGCTTGGCGATTTGTGTCAAACCGTTCGGGCCGTGGTAGACAGCATACATGGCACTCATGTTGGCCAAAAGTGCCTGCGCTGTACAGACATTGCTAGTGGCCTTCTCACGACGAATGTGCTGCTCTCGTGTCTGCAGTGCCAATCGTGCCGCGGGGTTGCCCAGCCTATCTTTGGAAAGACCGATCAAACGTCCCGGAATCTTGCGCTTGTACTTCTCGTCGCATGCAAAGAAGGCTGCGTGGGGGCCTCCGAAGCCTAGAGGGACACCAAATCGCTGCGCATTTCCAAAGGCGATGTCGGCACCAAACTCTCCAGGTGGTGTGAGGAGCGTCAAGGCCAGCAGGTCTGTCGCGACACTGAAGAGCGCACCAGTCTTGTGCACCTTGTCTGCCAGGTTCCTGTAGTTGTGTACGCCTCCATCCGTATCAGGGTATTGTGCCAGAACACCGACCAAGTCCTGGCCCAGCTCCTCGACCCTCTTGCTGCCGTCCTTGAGCACGTCCGCCACCTCAATCTTGATGCCGAAGCCCTCAGCTCTTGAGTACAGCACGGCGATAGTTTGTGGGTGGCAGCGCTCGGACACCAAAAAGGTCTTATTTGGCCGCTTTTGCCTGCTGGTGGGCATCATACCCATGCTCAAAGTCATGGCTTCGGCGGCAGCAGTCGGCTCGTCCAAGAGTGAGGCATTCGAGATGCTCAGACCTGTCAAATCCGAGACCATGGTCTGGAAGTTGAGCAAGCTCTCCAGACGGCCCTGACTAATCTCGGGCTGGTATGGGGTGTAGCTGGTGTACCACTGCGGGTTCTCCAGCACATTCCTCTTGATCACCTCAGGCACTTTGGTGTTGTAGTACCCTTGTCCGATGAGGCTCTTGCCGGGCTTGTTCTGATCCATGATCTTCTTCGCTCGCTTGAGGAAGACAGACTCGGGAACGCCATTCAGCTGCCACTCCTTGGGGTGCTCGCTTGTGAGCTTGCCGACCTTGAGATTGCGCGAGTTGAGAATGTCAGCCGGAATGACCTGCTTGACAAATTCGTCTAAGCTCCTCACTGGAGGGTCCAGCGCCTTGAGCATTGCCTCAGTGGAAGCTGCCGAGGGGCCGATGTGTCGTCGCGGGAACGTGTCAAGCGCTTCGGTTGGCTTCGCCGTCTCGGTCTGCTGAGGCGGGGTGTCGAACAGGTCCTCTGCTGCTTCGGCTGCTGCAGCCGCCTGCTGTGAAGTCGAAGCATTTTGCTGGAACGCTCGCCTCTGGAGGAAGCTCTGGCTGGTGTAGGCGATTGCGCGTGGTGCGCTGCCGGCGAGCTGTGGGCGCGAAAGCTGCGCTGTGCACGTGGAGCGGGCGAGCCTGCTCGCTGAGGAAGCCGCCCTCAAGCAAGCTGTACGCATCCTGGCGGTCTGTGGAGAGCAATTCTACGCGGGGAATCGTGAGATTTGCTTTTATGCCTCCGTGGATCGGATTCGGGGGCCGGTCAGCGAACTGTTACTCGGAGTGCTCAACAATCCAAGAAGCTTGCCACCGCGCAGTGTGACGTCGTGTGCTATCTCGCGACCGCACTGAAGAATGCAGAGATACGAATCGTAGCACAAAGGAAGGATGGAGCTCACGACTTGTCAGAGGCGGCCAAATTTCAAGACAATAGCTCTAATCATATTCGGAAACCATCTTTCTTCACTGCGATAACCCGTTTCTATCCGGTATACCTAACAATTGTTCGCGACAAGGGCATCGCGTCCGATAAGACCCCTGCCGCCGCTCTAGCGAGCCAACGGCACCTCACCGCTAACCACAACCCGACTTGCCTTGCAGCCGCCTGCGTTTCTACCACCCTTTGGGCAAAACTAAGCACCCAAGTAGTGCATTTTATTACCTGATACCCACCAGATGACAGCCACCGACTCCGCACACCGACCCTGGGCGGCGCCATCTCGCTCAAATGCTAGCCCGCCGCGGCGCCATTGTCCGTCGGAGATTCTTTTCTTTCTCCGTTTCCTCTGTCACAGGCAACACGCCTTGCTCACGCAATTGCGCCAAGAACTCTTTCCCGTACTTGTAGCCCACTTCGTAGATTTCTTCGAATTTTGCAAAGTCAAGCGTGCCATAGGGGTCGATGGGAGGGCGCATGTACCTGCACCCGGGTGTGTTCTTCGCGCGTTCTAGTGCGTCGATGCTCGATACGTACGCGAGACGCGACTGGATCTCGGACAGGGTGGGTGGGTTGGCATGTGTGGAGAAGGGATTCCAGCGATTGAACGTGGCCCAGAAGCCAGAGAGCGAGTCGCCAAAAGCCTGTGGCGTGTCTTCGTCCAGGCTGCCCACGTCGATCGCGAAGATGACATCGGCACCCAGGCTCTTCATGTGCGCGACGGTAAGATTGTCAATGTAGCCGCCGTCAAGTAGCATGCTACCATTATCGCAGAGCGGAGGCAGCAGACCTGCGAGCGACATGGAAGCTCTGACATACCGCCAGACATAGCCACTCGTGTGGATTTCCGATCTACTCTTGCTGATGTTCGTCGTGTTGCAGTAGAATTCGAGCCAGAAATCCTCGATCTGGGAGTTGCCGAACGTCTTGAAGATGCCTCTATTGAATTCATGGCCGGTCGTGTATGAAGCACTGACCATGTTAGCTCGGTTATCGTCAATAGTGTCGTTCACTTACGAAGGGTATGTGAGGTCGAGAGCAAACCTCCACATACTGCCCATACGACCAGAAAACTTCTTGGCCCTGCCGTACATCGGGACCACGTCTGCGTCCCAGGCGTAGAGCGCACCTATGAAGCTGCCGATAGAAGTACCTCCCACAATGTCGATGGGTATGCCGGCTTCTTCAAGTGCTCGTATGATACCAATCTGCGAGATGCCACGAGCACCTCCACCTCCCAACACCAAGCCCACAGACTTGCCACACAACCTTCGAGCAAGCCGGTGGAAATCGCCTTTGAAGGGCGTATCTGCCGAGTACAAGGGAGTCTGCCTGACTCTTTTGGACGTGTACTTCTGGATTTCTGCCTGGATGACTTGCACCCGCTGCTTGATGGCGTTTCCGAGTCTTCTCCCTGTTTGATGAACTGGCTCAGCTGTTGCGCGGAAAGACATTTGCATGTGGTGGTGACTTCCGTTGATCCAGGGCCGATTGCGCAGCCATTTTCGCGTGAGTCCAGAGGAGCAGTATCGCTCTGCATGTAACAGAACCAGTTCCTTTCGTGCAGTCGTCTTGGTTGTCAGTAGGAAGCGTTCGTACTCCCCGATATTTGGTGATGACTCAGCAAGACCAACGAGAAGGATGCAATCAGCCTGGCTGATGCAGGTCTGTGTCCACGGCGACTTTACAGGTGTGTCCGCAACATAGAGAACCATACCGTATTTCTCTTCAAGATCAGCCAGATATTGGGACAGCTTGAGCTTACCCATGCGATTGAAAGCATGCCGGCCGAGATGGTTCAGAATTGCCGCCTGGTTCAAAGACACCACTCCTCGCGGTACTCCGATTTGGTTCAAAGCATTCATCAGTCGGCTGGCGAAATCGACTACCGGTATGCCTGCAGTTACTGGAAGTATTGCTACTGTGCGCAGATTGACCGTAGACGATACATTGGTGCGTGTGGCCTTGTTGCTCCTCTCTTTGCTCTGCTCATGCAGTGGATCGTCAACCAAAGCTCTCATACGAGAGGCAATGATCTTTGATATTTTGATTGTAATGCCAGGATGCTCGAGTGCAAGACTGTTGAATAGAGTCTTTGGAAATTTCGCCAGTTCAGTGTCGCGAATGGCATGCAGCGACCCTGGCCGCGCGGTTTCAGTCAAAACCTCGAGCTCGCCAACGCTATCGCCCTGTCCATACTCTCCTATGACTGTTACCTTGCCGTTTTCAGCATCCTTTATGGCCCTCAGTCGACCGTTCAGCACAATATAGATTGCATCACTTTCCTCGCCTTGATTGTAGATCACCTGCCCAGCATTGACTTGGACCCATTCCAAGGCGAAGTCGATATGCTGGATGAGACGGGGAAGGAGAGTGGTAAGCCGCTTTGCCATTGTCAAGAGAACGACTGGATAGCGCTCTACGATCCTCTCAATGGACGCTCTAGGCAAGAAGCCAACGTAGACGTCCGTCTTGGCTGTAACGTCAACAAACGAACGGTTCGAAGAGACTGTTCCAAGGTACCCAGCGAGGCCTCCAGGTCTGGTCATAAACAAGCTCTTCCGCGTTCGCTTCTTCTTGGGATTTTCGCCGTTACGCAAAGATGTATTGGTAGCCGTGCGCTGCAGTGGTGGTCCAAATAAGTCGTCCTCCGTCACGGCCGGGCCTGTAGGTAAGGTTCCGAGCACGTTGCTCTCAGAACTATCTTCTTCAACAGCGACGCTGACATCTAAGAATCCGTCGATCACGTAGTACAAGCCTGGGTTTCTTTCACCCTGCTCAACAAGTACAGCATCTTTCGGGAAGAACACAATCTCAACATCATTGACGACCTCTTCAAGCAGGTTGCCGTGACCAGACGCACTCAGCGTAGACAAATTAGATGCAGATGCCACCGAATCAGTGTCACCATCCCTGGATGCCTCATACGGGTCCATGAAGCCAAAAGCGCTTGTAAAGATAGCTTTCTGCCGCTTAGCATCGAAGGACACTAGGCGCGGCGATTGCTCCACGGATGCCGCCGGCCTTGGTACGGGGTTCTCTGGACTGGTCAGTCCGATGGCTCTGAACATGCAGCCAAGTACAGATTCTCGAAAAACGGTGGCTTCATCTATGGACTCTTGTCGGTGTAGATTAGGGCGCATTGAAGGTGAAGCAAAGGGATTGAAGCCACTGGCGTCGAGAGGCGTGCGGGCATCTCGACGAACATCGTGCTGGTAAGGCTGTGAGAAGCTACTGCGTCCAGGGCGGCCAGTTCCGCGAGACATTTGAGTGTTGGTCAAGAGGTCTCCAGCGCTAATTCGATCGTTGCGCATTCCTTGTTCTGGGGAAGTCATCCTGCTCATGGCTTCGGCGTTGGATCCGATAGAAGTTCCGCGTGCCGCTGCAAGGCGAGCCTGGGCAGCGGTACTTCTCCTTATTGATACGCTAGTTCTTCGACGACGACCAGCGCCCGGATTATGCAGGGCAATGCCCTTCATTCCTTCGTCTGACCCAAGGCGCTCCGTCTCTTTCGTAAACTTCTCCTTCAGCCTTTCTAGGGGAGCATCTCTCAAAAAACCAGGGAGATCGTAGGTAGTGTACTTGTTCATCAGCTTTTCAGTGCGCAGGACCTCATTTGTGAGACTGAGATAGGCATGGCTGGTGGCCAAGGTAACTCTTTGCAAGCGTGTCAGAATGACTTGAACAATGTGCGCCGTCGCTTTGGGGTAGATGCGCGTCAACCGACGGAAGGCAGTCGCTGGAATGATTGCGATGGTGGTGTCAACAGTTGCTCGTGCAACGATGTCTGGATGTGCTGACTTGGGCTTTGTACTTCTGGACGGTGATCTGCGCTGCTTAGAATGTTTGAAATTATCGTTGAAGCCGTCGGTGTCTAGTGATAGAGGCGGAACATTTGACAATCGCCCTCCAGCTGTGGGACTTGCAAGCGCTGATGTTCTGCGGCGGCGTATTGTGGCCTCATGGGCCTCGATGGGGGTTTCTGGCCTGGCATCATCATCCATGTTGAAACTGCTGTTCCTAGTCATAGACGGACGATGTTGAGGTGATGCGGGTATGCTCGAACTGAGACCACTATCTTCGTCATGGCGAAGCTTCACATCTTCAGTGAATAAGGAGAGAATAGAGAACAGCGAGGACATCGGTGCACCGTTCTTGACCTCAGTAAGTAATTGATAGCCTTGTCGATGAGCCTGAGCACTACCGCCACCCGATTCACCGTGAAGTTCGCCGTCATCCTCATCAGAGTCGGACTCTTCTCGATTTGATTTGACAAAGATCTGGACAAGTCCGTCTACTACTAAGCAGAATCCCTTTTCTTCCTCGAGAAGTATGGTCTCGCCTGCAGCAAGACGCCTAGTCTGCATGGTGCGCGTGAGCTCATGGAACACTGGGCGCTCCAAGTAGCCAAATACTTTGATGGCGCTCAGAAACTCGTCGAGGTAGTTGGAAAGGCCTCGTTTCGAGTCGCCCTCCTGGCTCTCTGGAAACACCTCAACCTGAGGGTCTTCACGTTGAGGCTCTGGTGGTAGCCTTGCATACATGGTCAAGTAACGGTACCTGACGAAGTAACTGATGGTTGAAACAACGAACACAAGCACCAGCATCCTGTCCTTGTTAGAAGAGACGAAAACGTGAGCAGAATAGTCTTACAGGGTGGTGAAGTTCATTGTGAATGTGAGGCTCATGGAGAAGAGCGTAAACAGCCAAGTTGGTAGTGTATATGACACCCAGAACAGAAGGGTTGGAAGCACACTCAATATCGAGAGTATCACGCGGCCCAGTATGCCAAAAGTTGACGAAGGCGCTGTCTCTGTTGTCTTTATCGCGGCCAGTGATGTTGGCAGAGACTCTTGTACACTCGAGATGAGGGCAGCGGAGCTCTTCACGAGAGATGTCATGGCGTCTGGGGCGGCCATGATTGGTAGAGGTCTCGTGATGGGGGGAGAACAGTCCGGCAATGTTGAGATGTCACGCGGAGCTGTTTGCAGACCCGCCAATATACGCACAGATGTGTCGACGGGGAATGTCGCCCATAGTATTGCGTCGTCGAGCACGTTTGGGTAAACTGCAGGCACACTGGACAGGTTGAGCGGGCGATCGGCTTGTGACAGCCCAGTGGTGAAAGTGGGTCTGTGCTGACTCAGCCGCATGAGCTCCTGCTGTTTCGCGCGTTGAGAGCTCCATCGCAGACGCGCCGAAGCTCTTTCACAATTGCGCAACCATGCCGCCGTTCAAGGATGACCAGATAATAGTATGCGATCACGTGCACTACGTGCTGCGCTTCACGTGAGCTAATTTCAACGCCAGATCATTGCGCCGGGCTCAGAGACCACGGTCGCACAGCTCGGCCTGCCTGAGTCCTTCACTCCAGGCAAACTGCGCTTCCGGTCGCGCATGTTTCCTGCAGAGAATGAAGGAGAGTTTGAGCCTTACAAGATACGACGAAAGAACGCGAACGCCGCACGGCCCGCAGGCGAATCCAATGGCGAGGCACAGGAAGACGCGAAGCCAGTGACAGAGGGAGAGGAGGACGAGATTCTGTGGGAGGAAGATCGTATTTCCGAAGAGGGAGCCATATGGCCCATACAAGATGGCAGAATCGTTGACTGGCCCTGCTTCTATGCGCTCCTCACGCACGTTTACAACACACTAAACCCGCCTTTCCACACTGCCATCCTGCTCATAACACAACCTGCCTGGACGCCGCGCGAGCACGAGAAACTCACCCAATTCTTCTTCGAAAAGTTCAAGACCCCCGCATTCGGTCTCATGGACGCGGCGCTGGCGACAACGTGGGCATATGGAGTGCATACCGCAACCATAATAGACGTCGGCAAGAACAAGGCTGACGTCACCGCCGTCAGCGAGTTCATTCCGCAGACGCAGGGCAGGGTTATCTCACTTCCAGGATGTGGTGGAGAAGCATTCACATCAGGTCTCTTGGCCAAGCTGAAATCCAAAGGCTTCAACCGGGACATGTGCGAGCAGCTGAAGAGGTCGCAGATTTGCGAGATTCTCCCGCCTGGAATGCCGCTGCCCGGTACGGGAGCGGGTACGGACAAAACTGTGACGAACCCTGCTGCTGCTGCATCGACAGGTGCCACAAGTTCAGGGCCCGCAGGAGCTGCCACCATCGGCAACGGACCGCGAGGACCAGGTCCGGATACTGAGGTCGGCGAGGACGTAGGGCTCGAGGAGAATGAAGGCGTACTTGACGTAGCAAGCATCGTTGCAGGTGGCAAGATGACCGAGTACCTTGCAAAGAAGGAAAAGGAAAAGCAGGAGAAAGCGCTGGCGAAGAAGAAGGGCGCTCCAGCACCAGATACGGCCAACAGGCAGGTGCGCTTGCCCAACTCAAAGCGCGAGAAAGCGACATTCTTGTTCGAAGACCATGCTCTTTTGGACACACTCAAGAACATGGAACTCGGGACTCAAGGATTGGCTGATGCCAGGTCCGCTCTGAACGAAGTCACTGGCAAACAAGCCCAGGAGCACAGTGACAATAGTGAAAACCGCTCAGCAGCTGAGGCAAATGGTACTGGCGAAGGCGGTTCAAGGGCCGGCTCTATCAGACGCGAGATCGAAGTTGGCAACGAGCGATTTCAGGCCGACAGTGATGGTACAGTAGACAAGATTGCGGCAGCTGTACATCGCGCTGTATCGTCGGTGGACGAGGTGCAGAAGCGCAGTGACCTCTGGGATAATCTCATCATCTGCGGTAACGGATCGCGGTTACGAGGTGAGTGGCTTATACATACTTGCTAAGGAGCATATACTAACATCCTTGCAGGCTTCAAGGAAAACTTGGTTCAGACTCTTCAGCAGAAGTACCTGATCTCACCCTCCTCAGCAACCATGTTCACTTCTGAAATACCATCCAACATCTCTACGCCCACTGGTACAGGCGCAAACACGCCACAACCACAGCTCGGTCCGCATGGTGGTTCTCAGGTCAATCCTTTGCTGTTTGCTGCTACAGCAGGTCAAAATCAGCACCTCACTCCACATGGCGTCAACCCGCTCATGGGCATGTCACAAAACACGCACTCAGCTCATGGTCAGACTCCTACTAATATTAAGACCATTAAGCCTCCGGAGTACTTCCCAGAGTGGAAAGACGTGGGATTCGAAGAGTCGGCATTCCTCGGCGCACAAGTCGCAGCGAAGGTCATTTTCGTTGTGGATCAAGGTCAAAGCAAAGGCTACATGACCCGACCGGATTACAACGATCAGGGTCCGCAAGGCATTCATGACTACAGCTTATGAGCAGCATTTGGTCGCTATTATTCACCGTGGACAGTGACCACTGGGCAGAACATCAGGAGACCAACTTGTATACCTAGATGCGGAGTTTTGCGTGACTTTGATATCCCTTTCGCGACATGGCGCACCTGGCGAGGAAAAAGCGAGCTTTCAGTACAAGCTTTGGGTGTCTCTCGGCCAGATAGGATAGCGGCGAAATTCGAATCAGATTCTTTGATACATTCCCTCTGTCTTCGCCGACCACCTTGTCTTGATTCTACATTTGCTTCTGCTGATAGTAAGACATCGGAGGACGCCGATAGACTCGGTCCGCTCCACGTGCCAGGCACTTTCCACTCTTAGCGAGACGCTAGCCTCGACGGGTCGAGCGGCTTGGAGCATTGATAAAACAAGTACTGCGCCCTGTTGGAGATTTGTTTGTGTTTCGGGTTTGCTTCTGTGAACACTTACTATAGGAAAGAAGGATTTCGTAAATAATTTCTACATCTCAGCTGTGCTTATTCTAACGCTCATTTCTAGACCATATCTACCAGCAAGGCTGGATCACGTCTTCGCAGTGGCTAAGGAACTACACCGCATAGTCACAAGAGGAGGAAATTGATAGTGGTACAAGAGCTCGTCCAACATGGCAGCTTCAGCCCCCATCCAGAAAACTATCTACCTCGGCACCTTCGTGCACAGCAAATCCCTCACCGAGCTCGAAATCCGCGAACATGCAGCCATCGGCGTCGACGGGAGCGGTATCATCTCCTTCATAGAAAAAAACATCACCAATGTCCAAGATATCAAGAGCCAGAAACCCGAATGGAAAGACGCCAAAACAATCACACCCAAGCACAAAAACAGCTTCTTCTTCCCCGGCTTCATCGACACCCACACGCATGCCCCTCAACACCCCAACACAGGGCTATTCGGCAAAACGACACTACTCGATTGGTTGCAGACCTACACGTTCCCCATGGAAGCCAGTTTCACAGACTTGGACCGCGCGAGGAAGATTTACTCGAATTTTGTCTCCCGCACACTATCCCACGGCACAACCACCTGCGCGTACTACGCCACCATACACGTCCCCGCAACAAACCTGCTCGCAGACATCTGTCTAGCGCGCGGCCAACGCGCCCTCGTCGGCCGGGTGTGCATGAACAGCGATCTGAGTCCCTCATACTACCGCGACGCAAGCGTCGAATCCAGCGTAGCAGATAGCTCAGCGTGTATCTCCTACGCGCGCTCCATCGATCCCGCGGGAGAAATCGTGCGGCCGATCATCACGCCACGCTTCGCGCCCTCCTGTACGTCTGCATGCCTCACTGCCATGAGCGAATTGGCGCAGACGACGGGGACGTTCATCCAAACCCACATCTCGGAAAACAAGGGAGAAATCGCGCTGGTCAGGGAGATGTTCCCCGCGAATAGCAGTTACACGGATGTTTATGATTCCCACTCTCTCCTCACGCCCAAGACCATCCTCGCGCACGCGGTGCATTTGTCGGAGGAAGAGCGCAAGACGATTCGTAGCAGGGGCAGTACGATCAGTCACTGTCCGGCGAGTAACACGGCGATTACCTCAGGCTTGTGTCCTGTGCGCACACTGCTGGATGAAGGACACGTCGTGGGTCTGGGCACGGATGTATCTGGTGGTTTCTCGCCGAGTATATTGGAGAATGTAAGGCAGGCGATTTGGGTCTCGCGCCACCTCTCTTTACAAACGTCGCAGGAATCCGACAAGCTCGCGACTGAAGAAGCGCTGTATCTCGCCACGCGCGGCGGCGCGAGGGTCGTTGGACTAGAAGATAAAGTCGGCGGGTTTGAAGTGGGTATGGAGTGGGATGCGCAGATGGTTGTTCTTGGGGAGGTTGAAGAGGGCTTGTGCGAGGGCCAGGTTGATATTTTCGGGTGGGAAAAGACAGAAGACAAAGTGGAGAAGTGGGTGTACTCAGGGGACGACAGGAATACCGTGGCGGTTTGGGTGAGGGGAAGATTGGTGCATACGACGGGGAGGTTTGGGGGTGGGGATATGTAGAGGTGAAGAGGTAGCTTGTATATATTTAAAAATTTCCAATAGAACAAGGTAGAGAATCGTAGAGCTGTGTAGACATTCAGGCGCCCCTAAGCTTGTAATGGGTGTACGTCTAAAGACTATTAGATCACTTCGCGCATGTGCAAGAGCAGACTGAATATTGCCGCTGCCTGGCCTTACCTCCCATCCAAATCCGAATCAACCCTCGGATCAAGCTTATTCCCTACATTACTCGCATGCGGTCCCGCATTCGTGCTTCCCACGCCCCCCACACCACCCGCGCCCGCGCCCTGAATCCCCACACTACTCGAGGGATTCGCGCGGTGATCCATATCGCTATCCACCCTCGGATCCAACTTATTCGCAAAATTACTCGTATGGTGTCCAGCATTCCCCGGTCCAGCCACGCTCCCAGGATTCGCGCGGTGATCCATATCGCTATCGATCCTCGGGTCCACCTTATTGCCCACATTAGTCGAGTGTGGGCCAGCGTTCGTCGAAGTCGTAGCCGTGCCGCGGTGATCCATATCAGAATCGAAGCGGGGATCGATCTTGTTCCCCGCATTCGTCGGGTGCGGGCCGTAGTTTGTGGATACGGATGTGGTGTTTTGGTACTCGGCCGCTGTGCCGGAGGGGGGCACGTTGTGGCCTACGCCATGGGCGGGCTGAGTTCCCATGGCTATGGTTGTACAATTAGCCATGTTCTCATTATACTACAGATTACCAACTACGACGGAAAATAAACAGGGGTATCCAATAGCCCGAAGCTATACACAGTATCACCACGCTTCGACCGTGACAGCAAGGCCTCGTGTATAGCTCCAGGCACACTGGTCGCTTTCCGTCGTAGGTGAAAAATTGCAGTATATGGAGGGCCCAGAGCTTACCATGGCCACGGTATCCGCGGTCCCATTCATCCACGCCCTTCTGGGCGATCTCTTGGTTCTTGGTTGCGGAGGCCTTGTCTCCTGCGGCTTGGTCGACGGCGGCGTTGATGTTTCCGCGGATGGCTTCGCCGGTGCTGTGGATCATGCCCACGCCCTTGCGAATCGAATCTCCGAGTCCGCCTGTCATGGTGATGTGTGTTGAGGTGTTGTAGATTAAAGGTCGTGGAGTACAAATATATTGTTGAAGGTAGAGTCGGCTGAGGTGTAACGGGAAGAAGGATTAGAGGATTGGGCAGAGTATATAAGTGACGTTGTCTGTTTGTATGTGGCGTCAAGTTGCGCACATGCCTGCGCAAATCATGAAGTTGGAAAGAGCACCATAACACAGGTATGATGTCACCGCGGCATGGGAGCTTTGTAGGGCTAGGCTAGGCTCGATTCGACACATACCCTATCATTGACGAGGTGCTGTTGGTTGTCGACACCAGGCGTCGGCAGAATTCCTGTCCGCCTTTTATTAACATTTCCTAACTAGAAGAGTTAAAAAAAGAGGCCTGTGTATATTCAGAGATTTCTAACAGAATAAAGTAGAGTCTCATAGAGCTTCGTACGAATTCAGGCTTCTCTAAGTTTATGATGATTCTACATTTAAAGACTGTTAGCCTATGCCGTGTAGGTGCAGAGCGGGCACGAAGTTTGCCGCTGTCTGGTGTCGACGGACAAGGCCTCGCAGTTCATGGTAACGTCGTGACTTCGAGACCTTTAATGCAAGACAGATAGTCAGGCGAGTTGTTCAAAAATGCCTTAGTATATTAGTCTGCCTTATTAGACATGCAAGTAGCCTCACAGTAGACAATATGTGACACTTCAGTCTGGGCATGTTCTTGATTTCAGAATTAGATGTTCCTTTGTAGGCATACATTCCCATCATCCTCGTTGCACAGAGTGCATATTCTGACACTCGTGCTTGTGCATCAATGCGTCACCTCCTCTATCGTACTACTCCGCAAACGCCATGCCCCCTTAACGTTGCATTTTTCCTCGTGCATCTACAACTTTCCAGCGGCAAGGAAGTCCTCAAGACCGACCTTGACCCGCTGGGACATGGTCTTCTCTCCCTCGCGTACCCAGACACGGGGGTCGTAGTACTTCTTATTGGGCTTGTCGTCGCCATCGGGGTTGCCGACCTGGGTCTGGAGGTAGTCCTTCTTGTTCTGGACGAAGTCGCGGACACCGCTAAGGTAAGCCCACTGCATGTCGGTGTCGAGGTTGACCTTGACCACACCGTATGAGATGGCCTCGCGGAAGTCGTCGACGCTGGATCCGGAACCACCGTGGAAAACGAGGTGGACAGGCTTGGATTCCTTGAGGCCCTCCTTCTCCTGGACGTACTTCTGGTGCTTCTGGAGCAGCTCGGGGCGGAGCTTGACGTTTCCAGGCTTGTAGACACCGTGCACGTTACCGAAACCGGCAGCAATGCCTGAAATGTTTGTTAGCATGCACTCCAAAGACAGTCTCGTTTGTTGGACTTACTGAAGTATGGCGAAACGGCAGAGAGAGCCTTGTAGATGTCGTAGATGTCTTCGGGCTGGGTGTAGAGAGAGTTGTTGTCGACCTCCTCGTTGTTGACACCATCTTCCTCACCACCGGTGATACCGATCTCCATCTCCAACCACTGCTCTGCGGATTGTTAGTATTGTCGTTTGGCAAGGTAGATTCAGGGATACGAACTCATGGGAGCAGCACGCTCGAGGTACTTCTTGGTGGTGGCAATGTCTTGATGATGGTTAATAAGAGCAGATGAGCAGTTGATGATGCTACTCACTCCAGTCCTTCTCCTCCTCGCTGAGGTCGATCATGTGGGAAGACTATTGTTCAACGTTAGCAAATGCGCTTCTGGCCCGAGCTTGTATGTTTTGAGTGTAACGTACGAAGAGGGGCTCGCCGTGCTCCTTGAAGTAGGCCTCGTCGGCATCCATCATGCCGTCCAACCATGGCAGCAATTTCCTACTACTGTTAACCTGAGCTCGCATCTGATTGAAGGGGTTCAACTCACTTCGCGCAGTGGTCGGTGTGCAGAACGACGGGAACGCCGTAGATGGGCGCAATTGAGCGGATGTAGTGAGCAGCTGCAACAGCGCCGGCGACGGACGCCTCCTGGTTCTTGTTGTCGACACCCTTTCCGGCGAAGTAGGCGGCGCCTCCCTGGGAAGTCTGGAGGATGATGGGCGACTTGGCATCGCGAGCGGCCTCGAGAGTCGCAACGACGGTGGAAGAAGATGTGACGTTCACAGCGGGGATGGCGTAGCCTGGAGATGAATGTTAGGATCATACTTGATGTGATATTGACATGTCTCTTACCCTGCTTCTTTGCGTCGTTGAAGAGAGCGAGGACATCATCACCAACGATGACCTGATGTTCATTAGCCCGAGCTGAAGAGCTGTTGTTTGGTTTGACATACACCTGACTTGCGGGAGAGAACGTCCTTGGCACCCATGATGATTTGCTGATGTGTGTTTGTAGAAGTTGAGTGGTTTCTGCGGTATGAACAGTCAATTGATCTGGAATGGCAGGTTTATGAGGAGACAGTGAGGTTGTAGAGTTTTGCGACGCATTCGTTGAGAGGTAATGTCAAGCTATTTAGTGGGGTGACCCCGCTGTTTCCGTACGTGCTGTGACGCAGCAGCATCCACTCACGCAAAGCGCATGCTCAGCTTTGCTTCTTACCGATATCGGATAAGCCGCATTAAGCCCATGCAAAGAAAATAAGTCTTACTTACATGTTGTTCGGTATCAATTGCCTCACTTGTTTGCTTCTGTTGGGAGGGCGGCGTGGGTTATGAAGCGTGAAGATATGATGTAAAAGCGCCGAAGCATTCACGGCCGCGCTCTGAAGTCATTGCGGGCCCGCGCTCGGCAAGCGGATACCATGAGACGTCTTTTTCTTGAAGAAGACCTGACTGTCCGAGTCTCGCCGTAGATCGTGACCAGCTTGTGCCTCCGTTTACCGAGCTTCCAAACGCGTTGTGTAGGACAGGGCCTAGCCAATCACATCATGTGAAGATGCACTCCGAACGCGTGACTATAGCGGCTTTCTCCCGAAGCTATGAAGATGCTATGCTGAATTCGTGATTGTATGGCTTTCTTACACGGATATGTATACAGGGGCTCTTTCCGAGGTTCTAGATTCCTTGACATGAGCTCGTGACTACGTTCGCAACCTCAGGGCTCCGAGTTATGCCTCGGATGCCTTCTCTCTGACCCGGATGTTCCTCACAACGGGCTCCGCTGCGCCCGGCAATTGTATCTCGATCTTGAACACGCCAAGCTGCTTCACGCGCGAGGCATCGCCCTCCTCATGGCCCGAGACGAAAGTTACGTCGTTTTCGTTCAGTATCACTCGAGCTGCCTCGTCATTGTGCGCCAGAGCTCCGCGTATGGTTTGGACAACGTCTGAGGTCGATACTGAGCCGTAGATAGCATCGGCGTGTGCCTTTGGTTTGCTCGCCATGGCGGCTGCAGTCAGAATATCAGCTGCGCCTGATGCGCCGGGTCGCTGTCTCGATTCCCTTTCCTGCTCGATGCGCTGGCGGAAGAAGTCGATGGTGGGTGGGACAAACGTGTTGATGAGCTCCATGGATCGCTCAGGCTGGCCTTGTCAGTGTCAGTCATGTAGAAGGGTAAATCAGCGCATACGCTTAGGACGTCAATCTCAATTGGTCGCACATAGCGCTGATGTGCCACTACCTCCTCGTCCTCCTCTTCCTCCTCCAGATTCTCCCGCACGCCGTATGAAAAATCTCTTGCGAATTCAAGGTCCTGTTTCTTCAGCTGCTTGAGCTGTATGGCGGTCACGTAGTTCGCGACGCGGGCTGGGAACCAGCGATTGCGCATCAAGGACGGATTCAGTGGTACATATGAGCCTGGCCAAGTCAATTGATAGCCCAGGATATTAGTTGATGAAGACCGACCTGCGCGTCCATATCTTGGCACGTCCTTCAGCAGCTTTACGACGATGTTCCGCTCCTCCTCCTTTGCCTTCTTCGATATGCTGCGTGCCTGCTGCGACCCCCAACCGCCCAAATTTTGCTGCGCAACCCGCCGTAAGCATGACGTGCACTGGGGCAGCAGCGATGACCTGCTGACGGATGCCATTGAAAAAGGTGGCTCAGCTCCAACGTCAGGCTGCTACAAAGAGGCTTGTCGTGCTGTGTTCAACCGCAAATATGGCGATAGTTGCGAATCCCTGCGCGGCGGCGGAAACAGCAAATCGCCGGCACGCTTGCGCCTGCCGTTGGCTCTCGGCATATCTTGTGCCCGCTACGCTTCGTCCCCAGCAAACGCAGATGACTGCCAGCGGGATGCTCGAAGCTGGGCGACGGTCTGACAATGGCGTCTGAAGCACTTGCTCCTCCGTGCTCTTCCCCTGTTGCTGTATCTGCATCTGCACCAGCGTTCCTCGCCCACGCCGGCAGTTCCGCCCTGCCACAACGGTCCCAAAGCATCGCACAACCCCCGTCCGCCCGTCCAATCCCGACGTAGCGGAAGTCTACAGCGCCGCAATATGCCTGAGAAGCCCCTCACAATCGCAACCTACGCAGCGGGCGCCTCTCTTGCAGCCATTACTCTGGTCTACGTCTTTGGGCCGACATTCTTCATCGACGATGACGCATCAAACACGAAAAAGAAGAGCGTCGTCGGCCTCAGCAATGCCGCAAACGACTGCTTCATAAATTCGGTCCTGCAGGCGCTGGCAGGATTACCCGACCTGCGCATATATCTCATACGGGAAACTCACCGGCGGAAGCTCGACGGGCCAGGAGTGTACGAGGTGGGCCGTGGACGACTGAACACGGACAACTCGTCGGTGACGCCTGGAAAATTGGAGGGCCTGCAGCAGGGTGTGCTGACCTATGGCCTGAAGGATGTCCTGGATGCGCTGAACGAGCGGCCCATCTACAAGAAGACCATCTCGCCGCAGCCCTTTATACGGTCACTCGAGCGCGCTTTCGGCACCCGCATCAGTCGCCAGCAGCAGGATGCGCAAGAATTTCTCCAAATTGTCACCGAGCGGCTATGCGACGAATACCACGCCGGAAGCAAGGCCAGGCGGCAGGCCCTGAAGCGCGGCATCAACATCGCGAACGACGACACAGTGTCGGAGCGGAGAGAAATCATAGAGCAGTTTGGCACCGCGCCCGCTGCAGCCTCGGACAGCAACACGATAGAAGAAGAGGAGGATGACGACGACGACGAATCGCCAATTGACGAAGACGGCTTCCCCTTCGAAGGCAAGATCGAGTCGCAGATCGAGTGCGAAACCTGCCACTTCAAGCCGAAGCCGTCAGTCTCCACATTCGTCACCCTCACCTTGAACGTCCCGCAAGTCTCCGCGACGTCGCTTAATGCGTGCTTCGACGGCATGTTGAAAGTCGAATCCATTGACGACTTCAAGTGCGAGCGATGTCGCCTGGAGCATGCTTTGCGGAGCAAGGACCACGAGCTGTCACAAGCTACAGACGCGGAAGTCAGGGAGCGCATACAGTCAGACATTGTGAAGATACGGCATGCCATGGAAACAGACCCTGAGAACCCGCCAAAAGACGTCGAGCTCCCCGATTCAAAGCAGTCGCCCAAGCGGAGAATATCGCGCCACATGTACATCTCGCAATTTCCCAAGGTCCTCGCCATCCACCTTTCAAGATCAGTCTATGCTATCGGTAGCGCGTCAACGAAGAACCTGGCCAAGGTCTCATTCCCAGAAACACTCCCACTCGGTGGTCTATTACATCGAAAGAACTACAAACTGCTCGGCGCGGTCACACACAAGGGCAGCCACAACAGCGGTCACTATGAGGCTTTCCGACGCCAAGTGCAGCCTCTACCTTTCTCGACACCAGTCTCGTTTGGTACCGAAGGCGCATACAGTCGCCAAGCAAGCCCGTATCCGTCTGCACGACCTTCAGCAGCGCCCTCCGCAGTACAGAGCCCGCGCATGTCAAGCATCAACTTGCCCGGTACAAATGGCCGCGCCTCGCCCGTCCCCTCCACACCAGCTCTAGACTCGCCTTCAGTGAAGTCATTCTCCTCACAAGACTCCATGGCGACAACATCAAGAGGCCCTGCGCCAACATCCGCACCACGCGAGCCGGACGCAAATTCACTGAAGCTTCCTCCCTCATCTTCTGACACTGAGAATTTGTCACGGACGAGGAGCTTGCGATCACTCAAAGATAAGGCGTCAGAAAAGGCTGCGTCAATGGCGGAAGCCAACCCGCTCAAGCGTAAGTCCAAGAAGGCAAGCAACAGATGGTGGGGTATCAGCGATGACAAGGTCAAGGAAAGCAAGACGAGTGACGTTCTCGGTAGACAGAAGGAGGTCTATCTTCTCTTCTACGAGTTAGACAGGTCGTAGGATCGGCCTGGTACAGTCGCAGGAGTGTAATATTATTCTTACACATAGCAAATAGCCTTAGATGCTCGTTTGCATCAAGACTGTCTGATGGTTGGAGCAGACGGACAGATGGGCGTCGCTCCAGGGCGCTGAGCTGATAGAAGCGAAAGCACATGATTTATTAGCAATGATCTCATTGGCTCGAGCACCTGCCTCAGACACGTACCCCACATCGTGATTGCCTCTTTTGACCACAGCTTGGTCTGCAATGCAACGTGCACATGTATCTCAATGCTGCACTCCTACCTGAACTCACCTTTCCCCTCAGTTGACCGGTCAACATTCATTTTCCAGGCAGCCATTGAATATGAGCACTGCGTATGGTCAAGTTAAGACTACATTGAAAGAAGCATCAAGACACTTGAGAAATAGCCATCTTTCGAAACAAGCAGCTCATATCCGGGCTTGATAGCAGAATTGCTCCACATTTAGATTGAGACATCTCTCTTCGCCATACCGGCCTCTCAAGATGACAAAAAACTCCACATCAAATGCTGCCGCTGCACCATCCCAAACCATGTCCGACGACACAGCCTTCCTCCAAGCACCACAGAGCCAACACTTCACAAATCCGCCCCGCATCCTGATCATCGGCGCAGGCAGCCGCGGCACCTCATATGCCGAAGCCGCGCTCTCATCCTCCAACGCCGTCATAGCTTGCGTCTGCGAACCCAACGAGTACAAGCGCAACCTCTTCGGCTCGCGCTTCATTTGGTCCGACACTGGGGTTCCTCAGTTCGGCCAGTGCTTCCGTGACTGGCGGGATTGGGTCAGGTATGAGCAAGAGCGGCAGGAAAGTATCAAGACTGGCACAGGCCTAACGGGGGTAGGGGGCTTTGATCCCATCATTATTGATGCAGTGTTTGTCTGTGTCTTGGATAAGATGCATGAGGAGGTTGTATGTGGAATCGCGGGGCTGGGCGTGAGTATATGTGTGGAGAAGCCGTTGGGGACGAGGATGGAGAGTTGTGGGCGGATGTATAAGGCGCTGAAAGATGCGGAGAGAGTGAATGAGAAGGAGACAGTGTTTGGGATTTGTCATGTGTTGAGGTATTCGCAGCATAATATGATGCTGAGGCATTTGGTGTTGGAGAAGGAGGTTATTGGGGATGTGTTGAGTATGGAACATGTTGAGCCGGTGGGGTGGTGGCATTTCAGTCACAGTTATGTGAGGTGAGTTCAGATATTGATATGATGATGATGGTCAGAAGATAGACAAGCTGACTCAAGAGCAGAGGCAATTGGCGCAAAGAATCGACTACAGCACCGTCACTTCTCACAAAATCATGTCACGACATTGACTTCATAATGTGGATGCTCTGCAGCCAGCCTTCCAAGCGAGCTGATCAACCGCCTCACCTCCCATCTAACATCACCTCAACAGGCTCCAGGACGTTCTTCCGCCGGGCACGCAAGCCCAAAGAAGCAGGCAACGCCACAAACTGCCTCTCCTGCCCCCATGAACCAGACTGCATCTACAGCGCCAAGAACATCTACATTGGCAAGCACCTCGCCCGCGGCAACGCAGCCTGGCCCGTTAAAATCGTCAACCCGGAGATCGAAGACATATTCAAGACCGAAGGTCCAGAAGCCGCAGAGTCAAAGTTGCTTGAATCCTTCGCAGAAGACTACGACTCTTCCACGCCTGCAGAGGAAGTCCAAGCCCGCCCCTGGTTCGGCCGCTGCGTCTTCGAATCCGACAACGACGTCGTCGACGACCAGACCGTGACACTCACCTGGGCCGACGACCCCCTTCCCGGTGGCGAACTCGGCAGCAGAGGCGCCAAATCCGCACTCTTCCACATGGTCGCCTTCACCGAAAAACAATGCGAGCGCCGCGGCCGCATCTACGGCACCAAAGGCGAAATCGCATACGACAGCACGACCATCGACGTGCACACTTTCGCAGATGGCAAGACGGTCACACACGCTCCGCATCTAGCGGGCAGTGGACATGGTGGTGGGGACGAGGGGTTGGTACGCCAGTTTCTGGGCGCGGTGAATGAGGTGCATAGGGAGGGCATGCGGGCGAAAGAGGCGCAGAGGACGTATCTGGGATGTGATTTGGAAGAGGCGGTCAGGAGCCATATGGTTGTTTTTGCGGCGGAGGAGGCGAGGAGGGAGGGGAGGGTTGTGGAGTGGGGGACGTGGTGGGAGGGGGTGAGGGGGGAGTTGGGTTTGAGGGAGGCTGTGTAGAATCAAGGTCTTTTGGGAGTGTGGTGGGAGTGGGAAGAGGTGGTGGAGACGAACAGGCTTGCTTATTGTGTGGACTGGGAGGTGGTTGTAGAGTGTGGTTTTAGATTACTTGACCTACAGTACGTGCAGACTCGTAATGCACTGAGGCCAACGTCATACATTTGATTTCGTGTAGTAGTAGGCATCGTATCAAGAATCACGACTACATTGCTGATCAATCCTAGACACTATACTCAAGCATCTTCGACTCCACATCAGGGCTTATTGAACCAGATCACGTCGAAAGTCACGCTATGTTGTCAAGTGCCACACCCGGCCTCAAATTCGGTGTCCCATCAGCACCATGAACCGGCTTCTTCGCACTCAAAGGTCCGATAAGTTGCGGCACCTGATCGCCGGGCGCGTAGCGTGCAAGCAAGGCATTGAGGCTCTTCAAACCGAAATGACGATGGCGGGTCTCGTGTAAGGGAGGCCTTGACAATGCAGAACGTCTGTCCGATGCGGCTGACTCTGGGCGCGTACGGCATGAGGACAAAGGGGCGAAAGGCACCTTCCGAAGCTCATACCGCTGACCAGACGGCCGGATGATATTCCATGGGCGCGTAGATCAGAGCACGGCGTGGAAGCTTCCGAAACCTCCATGTCCACGCTGAAGTCTTCGCAGGTTCGTTTGACAGCAAATTTCTCTCTTCAAGCAATTAACGGCCTTTTCGCAGCCGGTTTGAGGTCGTTTTGGGCTATATTTGGGACGGTGCAATCAAACCTAATACTTCCGGGTCGGGCGATATGGGCGCTTAAGACATGGCATTGAGGCTCAGCGTCTTCCCCACGACGGCGTTTGCGGGTACGACGTTTGGTCTGTGTCGGCGCTTGGATTGGCAGGCAAGGGTAGCCAATAGTGGGCCGGGACGAGGTATCGGCAGCGTGAGAACGACACCTGGCAAGCCGCAAACTGAGGTTCGGATGGCGAGGGCAGGTTATGCCGGTGGGAGACAGGTGCGAAGAGGTGGGCGAGGCGCGAGACCCGGACAACGCATCGCCAGCGACGCGCTCTGAACGCGTCGTGTTGTGAGCGACATTTGAACGTGTTATAGTCGTGAAGTCCAAAGTCGTCGCCCTCTGTGACTCACCCCTCGTGCATACTCGGATGCGGGAACATGCACGTCTACTCCGCCAAAACGAAACTTTGGGCCATCGTGGGCCAATCGAGCCCTCGCACCGCTTCGATGACTCTTAACAACGGCCTTCCGCCCCACTATAGGCGGGACGTCTGCACGGACGCTAGCCTGGCGCTAAACAACTACCACCACGACAACTCATTCGCTCTGTCGTCAATGCCAACCTCAAACTGCCGCCCCAGGTCCTCTACACCGTCGACAGAGTACAGCAGAAGCGTTGCAATGCGGCGCCGACTATCCCGGTTTCATGCTACCCAACCGCCCCATGTGCAAGCGCCTCGCTGAAGCCATCCCGATCGGGACGCGTCTTGGTGTCCACGGCCAGTGAGCATACGTGTAGCCACGGCGCCATACTGCATCGAGCGCAAGAGGCTGCAAGAATAGCTCCAGGTCGTTTATCAGACATGTTCTGCCGAGCGGACCACGTACTCGCCCGCCAGCAGCGCCATGTTTCAGGCGCCTTGTGAGGCTCCATGTTGTAGAACGACTCTGCTGTGATACTACCGCCAGACCGCCAGAAGCCCGCAGGCCCAGCATCCCGGGCCTCGATGGCATCGTGTTTCAGGTGTTTTAGCGCGCCATGAGCACTGGTCGTCAGTTCTCCCAGAGCATTGAGGATAAGAATGAGCACCGTGCCGCATTTCACCCACTCCCATCATCCAGCTTTCCAGCATTTCAGTGAGCACTGCCCCACGGGTTGAGACGAGTTTCTTTCTTTCGTTCTGTTTGACTTGCATCTTGTCTTAGACACTTGGAGCTGGGCCTCCGTATAATCACTATTCCATAATCTTCCCCTCACTATACTCGTTCTCCACAGCGTAAGTCATTGGACATACGAAGCCGAATTGCGATGCATTCTCACACGTTCCAGTCTGGTAGCTCTATCCCGTTCATCATGTACAGCCGTCAAACAACCCCGCCCATGAACTCTTCCTACTACATGCCGGGCAGTGTTGGTTCAGATGTCACATACTACTCCCAAGGCTCATCACCTGACCGCCACACTGTGCCCACACCGCCTCGGTCGCCCATCAGGCAACATGGCCCTCTGCTCCTGCCCAAGGTCCGCACGCAAGACCAGGTAGCCGAGCCTACCCAGGGCCCCATTAGACATCGCCGGACGACGTCTACCTCCAGTGCCAACTATGCCTACAGCCCATACTCGCGGCCGGCCTCGATGGTCCGCCGTGGCTCAAGTCCCTTTAATCACAACCTCCAAAACGTCCACAGCAACATGACCTCCCCCGCTTCGGCCTCCTCATACGACTTCAGCCTGTCCACACTGAACTCGCCCATCGTTTTCACACCTCAGGAAGGTCGCCGAGCCTCATCTTACATGGGCTCGCACTCGCGCTCGGCATCGGCTAACCGCGCACGACATGCGCGCTCTGGCTCTGCCAGCAGTGTCGACGAGAACATCATCAGCCGCTATGGCTTCCCCACCTACCGCAACCTCCCCAGCTACGTGACTGCTTCGGGCGCACCATCATCAAACCTCAGCCTCGTCACTTCGCTCCCTTCCACATTCTCCACGGTCCAGGAGATCCCCAGCTACACAGCAACTTGCACTCAAGACTTTGTTGTCCCAGAGTTCGAGCCCGCGCCGGCTGTCCAGTACCCTTCCTTCACAGACGTAAGCTTTGATAGCTTCCAGCCTGTCGCGCCAACTTCATCTCTGCTTGAGTACCTTTCCTCCTCCAACCCCACTCCTGCCCTGGTCCGCCGCGTCACAAGCGCGCCACGAGGCATCAACAACCACTTCTGGTGGGACGTTCGTAACCTCCGCAGCTGGGAGGACTTCAACATCTCCACCATCAAGTCCATCCCCTCGGTGCTTCCTCTTCTAGAGGTTCCTCTTTCTCCCTCATACCTCCCCCAGCCATGCCGCTCCAACATGCAGCCCGAGAACGAGTCCGCGCTCCAGGACATCTGCACGAACTACTACGCCAACAAGGTCAACGCCGCTCTCAAGGTCGCCCAGGGTAATACCCACATGGTCATGCGTGCCGTTAAACCTATCCCTGGCATGCGCACCCAGCCCGAGTTCGTCTCCAGCTACCCCTCAGACTACGAGAAGACTATCTTCGGCGAGGGCCGCGGCCGCGTTGTCGGCCTCGTCAAGTGCTACGACAACTGGAACACGGGCATGCGCAGCGAATCTCCCCCCAAACAAGTCCTCTACCTCCAGGGCCTTGCACACCTCCACCGCGTCATGCGTGAGCACGGCTGCCGCTACGGCTTCATCATGACCGAGATCGAGCTTCTCTGCGTGCGCTGCGGCGGCCCCTCCGACGCAGCATCCATCGACCCCACCACCGTTAACGCACAAACTGGTGTGCCTATTTTTGGGTACCTTGAGACCTCCGCGCCCATCAGCCTGGCTACCCAAGGCTCACACCCTGACTCCGGCGACGTCCAACTCACCGCCTCCCTCGCCCTCTGGTACCTCCACATGCTGGCCAAGGAGAACCCCTTCGAGGGCATGGGCACTTGGCGCATGGACGTCGGTGGGCCCGCGGCCTTGACGCGCCAGAATCATTTGGATAAAGACGCGTGGATTCCGAAGCCGCAGTTGGGTGAGAAGAGGGAGGCGAAGCGCGTGAGGGGTTGGGTGTTCCCTGATGAGCCGCTGAGTAAGCGCGAGTGTGGGAAGGGGAAGAGGGGGAAGAGTGTTGGTTAGAACACAACGCTCGATGGTAACGGGTTAATGGTGTTATGAGGGATGAGGGGTGGGGAAAGCTGGCTGGTTCAGCGGTATTACTTACTTGCATTAAGGCATTTCGCGGCGTTTTCTTGTTGGGAAGCATTTACTAGGCGTTGATTGCACATAGCATTTCTGGTGTTTGGGTCTGCAAGTCTGGCATATGGTGTCCAGCAACACTTTTTCTATAAATTAAAGTTAGTATGAATGACAAAGCGTCATCCAGCATTCGTTTTCCAATATGCTTTTTGGGATGAATGCGGATGCGAAGTCCTACTTGCTTTGTGAGCACGCGAGATCGAGGTAGTTGGTGGTGATGCTCATCATCACACACCCAGATCAACACTCATCCCACTGTTCGATCCATCAGTATCTGTGCCCGTCAACTCCATATACACCGCGCCCAACGACTGCAATATGGCATCGGACATATTCGACTATTTTTTGGAAAATCAAAACCGTCCTCCTTCTCTCATCAAAAGGTAGCGACTGGATTTCTGGACTCCGAGAGAGTGCTCTGGTATGTTAAAGTAATGGCGGAATTGTGTGGCTTTATACGCTCAGTCCAAGGAAGAGACAACCATGCGTCGAAAAGCATGTCAGTTTTTTACATGCATAGAGCAGAACCAAATTTTATATCTCGGGAGAAATGCTCGTGTGTAACAACAATGGTGCGGGCGGAAAGGAAGGCGAAGGAAAGGAAAGGATTTTATACTCTCCCAGCAAAGCAGCCACCGGAACCGTCATGAAAAGGCCGATACAGCTTTTTCATAGGTCCCAATCAAAAAAAAAGGATCTTCCTCCCACGCATGGCGCATGCTAGTTCGTCTTTGTCGAGAGCATACATGCCGAATAACGTTGTTTATGAATCGGTACCGGGCAAATTAGAATTTGTTTGGGAATGCATGTGTGCGAGAAGAGCACATGATGTTATACACGTGACCTTTTTGGTGCGGGCAGATATCTGGATCTCATATATCCACCCAAGGATTTTGAGATTCGTGATTGGCGAGTTCTTGACTTTGAGGAAGTTGGAGGAGAGGAAGAGACGGTTTTGGTTGTTCAATTTCAGTGAAGTCTGGCGCACAAAACCCCTGAAGTGTATTGAATCCGGTTTTTGGAGGGGTCGAGCAGAGTTCATATGTCTATGAGTGCATCTTTTTGGAGAGCTAAAGCAGGGGAAAGGTAAAGAAGGTTTCAAATGTCTTCGATTCGGAAGGAGATATTTGTACTTCGTTGCTTGTCTTGCATATGTGAAAATAGTGACGGGACTTTGTAGGACAGAGACATAGCTGGATAGGCAATAGGTTGGAGGTTTTCGATACCGACGGACATGTTTGGTCTCGTTTCATTTCCGACATTTGACGCCTTCCTGGGGAATTCGACAAGGTGGGTTGTGACATGAAGTCGTAGGATTGAGTTTTCGGGTTCTCGGAAAAGCCGAGCGAGCCATGCCTTACTTCCTGGTATTGTTTTGGTGCATATGTGCCGGAGCAGAATTTTGGACGGCACATCTCCATTTGGCTGCATCTATGTGTTTTTTTGGAGAAACTCAGGAAGCGTCATGCACTTCGACCAAGTCGATTTTGGAGTAGTGAAGAAAAAGTGTGTGACATGAACAAAAGCAGTGCAACGACCAAAAGTATTTATACCTCTTCAGTGACTAACGACATGTCAAGCAGGAAATACATCTGTTTCGTTTCGAACTTCACTCGAGAGGCTGTGCAAATTGCGTCGGCTTCCAAAGAGCTGGATCCCACATAGCTCGATCCTGGCTGCGCTTTGTCTTTGTATCTAAATGAGGGTAGACCAGCTTCACCATCCAAACTTTGTCTTCACAGTTTATGAGTCTGTGTTTGGATAAGTCACTCCGTTTTTCTATTCCGCAAGGCCCGCTCGTCCTCATCAGGATTTCTACGGCAGATTTTGATAGTAGATAGATGTACTTGCGAGCCAGAATCAGTACTGCAGAGAGACAGCATAGAGCGGTTAGCTAGCTGTTTTGTACTCAGAGAGGGAAGGCGTCCACATTCCATCTTCCAAATGACCTTTCGGAACAACACCGAGACATGTAACGCTGGCCGCTCCTTTTTGATTTTGAGAAGCCTGTCGTTGTAGGTATGGGTATTATAGTAGGTCGATGAGCAGATGTTTATACCTGCCGTTTGCTCACTGCACTGTCGACATATTTGCGCTTCTTGACTAGTTTCTATCGCGATTTTGCTTTTCTTGTGTGTAAGAGAACACCAGCTCAGTCCTCACATATAAAGCCGCGAACGCGAATTTGAACAGCTAACACAGCATGGTGAGTTTGGAAGACAATTTTCGTTTTCGAAAGAGCTGGTTGTGTGGCGTAAAGAAGTGATCAAAAGAAGTGGGCTTTATATCGCAATGCGTATGCTGTGCTATACACATGCATGGTTCGAAGTTCATTTTCTGGTCACAGCTTTTCTGTTGTGTAATAGAGCAGCAGCTCGTCTCTCACATTCAAGGTTTTGTATCTCCTTTTGGATAGCCGGCATAGCACATCACCGAGGTCATTGAAGATTTTGGTCATCAAGAGAGCAGATTATTGTATATGAAGATGTGGATGAAAGAAGTTGTTTTATACCACGACTGGAAGCAAACGCCCACAAAAGCCCGAGTATAACAAGTAGATCCGTGGTTTTTTAGATTATTGCATGTTGGATCAAACTCATCGCTAGGTATGTGTGTGCTTCATGGCCCCAGTCTGGCTTCCACGCATCATTGTAGCATACGAATTGTTTTTTAAGACTCAGCGCCGCAGATGTAGGAGATCTGTAAAGCAATTTGAATCGCGGAAGAACTCGCAAGCACGCATTGTCGCAGGATCGTTATCTTTGACATCGGAGTCTTGTTTGTAGGGTTTCGGAAAGACGAGGAGCAAAGCGTGCACATGTCTAGGCCTTACCCTGATTTTGAGAGACAGAGTCACAGTTTTCCATAACGCCTCGATCAACGCGTCTTTGGTCTAAGCAAAACAATGCGATGTGATGAAGAAGCATTGTAAGCCGAAGAGAAGTACGTATTTATAACCTTAATTGCTTGCACGTCATTTCCACGAACACAACCGCCCGGAAAGACATGGTCAGATCGACCCCTGTTTTTCCCCGCAATCTCCAACAACTCTCATGGGTAAAACACTTCGTGTGTTTTAAGTTCTCGAGCCATCGTCTTCGCAACGATATGGGCAGCCTCGTCTGCAAGTTCCGATGTGTGCAAAACAACCAGATTGGTAAAGTGTGATCGTGTTTGCGTATGCCCAGAACATGTAGCAACATCCAGGAAGGGTTTTTGCTTAACAAGTAGGCGTAGAAGATGTTCTTGGAGATGGAGCGCAAAGGACAGCAGGACATGCACTCAATGGCGTCGGATTTTGGAAAAGGACGCGCTCGACATACAATAACTCATAACTCTTTCTTGATTTTGAGAAGAGAGAAATATGATGCGGAGGTAGACTTGGAGCAAGGCAGAGGGGGGTATTATACCCGCTGAAGACGGTAGTGCACGTGCACCATCACATGCTATGTTTGTGTTGCCGTTCGTCATGTCATATTCTACTGCTTCCCCCCCGTCCCATTCCCTCCCCCACTCACACTCTGCCCCCCCGCTTTCGTCGTATCCCCAACCATATTTCCCGCCGCTACAAAACACCCGTTAGCCTTTATCCTCACCCTTGAACCCCATTATTCCCCACACCACACTTCCTCACTCACCTTTAGTCGTATCTCCCAAGCCCTGCGTAACCCCCGTCACCGCATCGCCCAGACCTTTGCCAGCGCCGGCGACGACGTTGCCCGTGGTGTCGGTGATGCCAGACACGCCTTTGCCGATGGTGTTTGTTGCTGCGCCGGCGACGTTACCTGCGATGTGTTAGTGATATATACCGGATAAGGGAGAGGAGGGGTGTACCGAGGCCGCTTGCTGCGGTGCCGAAGAAGCCTGGTTGTATGTTAGTTGGTTGTCGCAGTGATTTGAAAGGATGACCTGCCCTTCTGTTGCTGCTGGTTGGTTTGGTCCGACATTGTGATTGAGAATGGAGATGTGTATGAGATTGGGGTATTTTTTGTAGATACTGGAGTGTAGTGTACGGAGCAAGATGTAAAATAAACAGTGTCCTGCAAAGAAGTGTTGCCTGTCGCCTTATGACGTAGTCGCTCCTGCTTGCCTCATTATCCCTGTCAGCCACCCCTCGCCTATGAGACACGTACGGCACTGTTGCAGCATGCGAGATCCCGTCGATTGACGTTGGTATCACATCATTGACGGGGAATATACAGCAGGATTACTGGAGCACGGGATGTTGCTGGTAACGGCGCTATACTGGTCACACACTGAACACAACGACGGTATAACACACAAAGGTATTGAAGTGACTAGTGTATTCTAACGAGATCGAAGTATGCACACAAAGTGTTTGCACCACACGTTCCTCTTCTAAATGCCCTCTCGAGTGTAGATGCAGAAAGCACATGCCGAAGCAAAGCTGTCCTTGCCTCCATCTCGGCATTAAGCCACACTACTAAACCACCGGTCCTGAAGATTTGAACTCAAGAAGCGAATTGGCTGCTATGAGGTGATGACATGAGCTGAAACTCCACATTATCCCCAAGAAGTCAGATAGACCCTATCATCTCGGCCATACCGTAAAGAGAGAACGCTGAATCAATGAAATGGGGAAAACCCAGGGCCCAACAAATCACCAGTGACGCTTCGTGAGAAGCGTTAGGTGTGACCCATCATCCTCTGCCAAATTCCGGAACGCCTTCATGAGCCCAAACAATTGTCGAGACATGGAGCGCATGCTGAGATGACGGCAACAAACAGCCCGTCCGCCTCTTGATGCCTCGCGTTCGATAACAAAGAACTTTTGAACCCCGTCTTGAATGTTGCAATAAAGAAACCCCGCGAAATGCAATGCAATGCGCGCTGATGCAGCCCCCGATCTATGCAACGAAACAAGCGATTAGGTTACCGCGTGCGGTGTTGTCTATGGGTATGAAACCGACACGCGCTCGAACGAAGTGGAAAATAATCACTCAGAGGCCTTAGTCTCCGCTGCGGCTGCAGGCTCGTCTGCGGCGGGGGGAGGAGAGCTAACGTCTTCGGATCCGAGGGCTTCCAGTGCACTGATATCCGTTAGTCATATATCGCAGTGAGGGTTGGGTGAAATGCTTACCTGAAAGCATTCGCGTGCGCGGTAGGCTGTTTGTCCTTGACGGCAGGGGTGCCACTTCGTGAAGAGTTGTGAGAATCATCACGACCACCCATCATGCCAGGGCCAAGACCACGGCGGCCACTACCACTCCGGTTACCCAGCATGGATGGACCGAGGGCCGCTCCAGCGTTCATGTTACGACCAGAGGCACCCTTGGACAGCTTGCGAAGATCGTCCATTTGGACACGGCTGTTGGTGTCTGGTGGAGGCATCATACCACCGCCAGAGAACGAGCGGGCATCGCCGCGGCCCATGGGCAGGCGACCGCCACCACCACGCTGGTTCGACCGGTTGCGCTCCATCTCGGCAGCTTGCTGAGCAACAATTGCCTCTTGATGAATCTCGGCAATGGTCTTGGGGCCCTTGAGGATATCCTTGGACTTCCAGCCAGACTTGCGGATGTCGATGGTGTCGAGCAACATGAAACGCAGACGAGAAGGAAGACCTTCCATGTTCATGACCTTCTCGATGCGTTCAAAGTACATGTTGATCATCTTAGGACCAGCCTCGGCAGACTCCATGGTCTGACCAACAGTCCTGAGCAGCTTGACCAAGCTCTCGATGGCAGACTCATCAGGAAGACCCTCGAAGTCAAGAAGTTTGAGGACACACTCGTGCATGATACGGAGCGTAAGCATACCAAGCTTGTACAGCTCACCGATGAACTGGATAAGACCGAGACCCTTGCGCTTGGCGGCAGCAGCAATGTAGTACTCGTCCGTAAGCATGGTAATCTCCTTGCCTTCCTCTGGGGCATCGGGAAGATTGATTTCCCAACCACGTTCGAACTCTTCTTGGCAGCGGTTCAAGAGGTACTTTCGGAACAAAGCACCACCGACCACAGGGTTGCCATGCTTGTCGCGGACATTCTCATCCTTGATTTCGGTGCTCATGGTTGCCAGCATGCGGCTGCAGAACTTGGCATACATGGACGACCAATGGCTCTCGTCACAAGCCTTCTCGAACGTGAGTTGAATGACTTGACGAAGAGTACGACCGTCACTCTCGTCCTTGGACTGTGCGGCGATCTCGAGGATTTGATCAGAGATCTTGTCGAACTTCTCTGGGGTCATCTTGTTGAGAGCGGCCTTGACCTTACGCTGCACCATGTCCGGAGCCATGTGACCAGAAGTTTGTTGAGGCTGGGTAGATGTAAGACTGGTAGGCTTCCATCCGGTCTCGGAACGGTTGAGATCCTTGACTGCCTGTCCGGCGGTGAGAGGCATAGCCTTCGCTTCTTGATGCTCGTTCTTGTTGGGGCCACGTCGGCTTCCTCCCTTACCACGCGAACTGCCAACACGAGGCGAGTTGGGACCACCTCCGGACATGTTTGTGTACGAAGCTTGACGGACCATGGGGGAGCCCATGGGGAATTGACCACGTCCACCTCCCATAACAACATGAGCAAGAGGGTTGGTCATAGGGCCGCGACCTGACGATGCCTGTTCGAAGCGTTGCTGCGAAGTTGTACCAGGAGGGAGGGTGCGGGTGGTAGAGAATCCTTGGAAGTTTCCCATGACATTGCCGGGTGCACCGCCACGGGAAGGTTGACGGCCACTGCCCATCATGGATCCTGGACGAGCAGACTGCGGACGGGCAGAGTCAGTGCCATCGCCAACCGTCTCTTTCAACTTCATGTCCCAGTCTGTAGAAGGCTTCTCTTTGAACACCTCCTGGAACTGGAGCAAAAAGTCCTTGTCGTACTGTCGGCCCTTGTTCCTGCTACCAGCATTGAGAGCAGGGTTGGGTGACTGGATGCCTTCAGGGTAGGCGACCAGCTCGCTCCGGACCTGGAGGAAGCGTGCAGACTTAAGAGACTGCATACCAGCAGTAGGCTGTGCGGGCTCGACCGGCTTGTTGGTCTCGAGCTTGAGAGCAGCTGGCTTGGACTTGGCATTGGCAGGCTTTGCTTGAGCGGCGGCAGGAGCAGCGGCTTCTACTGGAGCAGCGTCATCGCTGACCTCTTCTCCGTTTGCACCGGGTCCGAACATAGTGTTCTTCTTGAGGCCGGCAAAGAGTGCCTTGTTCTTGGCTTCCCGCTCGGCCTTCTGCTCTGGTGTCTCTGCTTCGCGAGCCTTCTCGGCTTCTTCAGCTTCGCGCTCAAGCTTGCGGAGGCGCTCCTCTTCCGCCTTGACTTTGTCGCCAGCCTTGGCCTTCTCCTCTTCGGCCTTCTTCTTCTTCTCTTCAGCGTAACGCTTCTCATCCGCCTCGCGCTTCTTCTCTTCTTCTTCCATCTCAGCGATCATTCGCTCCATCTCTTCATCTTCGAGACGCTTCTTCTCTTCCTCGTCGACCTTGGCCTTATCGGCAGCTTCGGCCTCTTCCTTCTGCTTGGACTCTTGCTCTGCCTTCGCCTTTGCCTCTTCTTCTGCCTTCTGTTTGGCATCAGCATCGGCCTTGACGCTCGCATCAGAGGTCTCCTTGGCCTGCTTCTCTGCCTCTTCTTGCTTGCGAATCTTCTCCTGGAACTGCTTGACAAAATCTGCCTTCTTCTCTTCAGCAGTCTTGGCAGCATCTCCTGAGCTAGAAGATGGCGGAGGTGGAGTAGGCGTAGCAGCAATCGCAGGCGAGCGTGGCTGCGCGGGAGGAGCGAGGGCGGCAGAAGGCGCAGGGGAAGCACCCTTGGGCTTTTTGAAGTCCACGACCTCTCCATCGACAGTCTTAATCACGATGGCTTTGCTCTGCTTCTTGGGGCGCTCAAACGTGGAGCTTGGCGCCGGGCTTGCAGCAGTCACGCTAGGCGTGTGAGTGTGTGAGATGTGATTGACGTTGGTCATCGCAGGAGTGGACGGCTGAGGAACGGCGGATGAAGGGCGCTCAGACATGTTCGAGGGAGTGCGGGACATGCCTTGAGCCTGGGGCGGCTGACCGTAGGGACCGGGGACACCATAAGGAGTCGGCATCTGTTGAGGGAATCCGTGGGTACGTCCAGGGCTGGCAGGCACGGGGTGGCCAGGGTAGTGAATGGACTGCTGCAGCCCATACGTCTGACCGTAGTAGCCATTGTACGGATCGAGTCCTTGGGGTGGCATACCATACATGCCCTGTTGTGGCTGAGTTGTTAGAAATAATTCGGCTTTATCTGGTTTGCTAGCTGAAGAAGAGATAAAAGAGTCGCGTTTAACAGGCAGAGCATTCGGCTTCTCGAGAGGAACCCGTGGTTGAGGCTCCTCTAGGAATGCCGAATTACTTAACTTAGGCGTGACACGATGCAGAAAATCTCGAGGCGCTGCTGTATACTTGCAAGGCTTGCGGTACTCGGATATTGAAGGAGGGTGAGACAAAATAGGGGGAATACGAACCGGCTGTGCGTAGGGCTGGCCTTGGTAATAGGGCATGCCCTGCGGGTTTGCAAGATGAGCTTGCTGGTGCATTGTAGCGGAAGAAATGGCGGGGCTGCGATTCTGGCGGAAAGGAGAACCTTGTTGCATGCCTTGTGGCTGGAAAGCCGGGGGCATGGGACCACCACCACGGCCCATGTGCTGGTGCGGGACTGGGCGGAACGGCTGTGGGGACTGGTTCGCCATGTTGGGGTATTGAGGGTGCTGGGGGTAGCCACGTCCTCGTCCGTTGGAGTAGTTACGGCTCATGTTTGCGTTGCTCATGTCGCTGTGCGCGGACTGGGAAGATTCGCGGCGCAGGTGTTGAGCCTGGGGGATGGAGTTGGGCTGCGAGGGCATGTTCATGCGGGCCTGATACAGAAGTTAGGAAGAATTCACTAAAATCGTAAACCGTGGTAGTGACTTACGTTAGCGTCGTTGCTCTCAGTCCCCTGGCCGCCGAACACCAAGTTTGGTCGCGTAGGCAGACCGTCAGGTTTGGGGCCGCCGGAGATAGGTGTCGGGATTGGCGAAGGCGAGTGCGCTGGTGAAGCGACGCGCGGGTTCTGAGCCTGGATGTTGAGACTGCCCTGTACTGCGGGCTGAGCGTGCGCAGGCGCTGGTGAGCCAGCAAGCGACCCAAACTTGATGCCAGAAGGCGGGCCACCTGCGGTGGTAGGTGGGGTCTGCTTCATCTGTACAGAGGGCTTGCGGCTATGGTCGCCGCTGCCATTAGGGCCTCCACTGACAATAGCAGGCATGGTGGGAATGGCTGGCTTGATGGCGCCACCGTTCACCGGAGACACCGAGGAGCTCTTCCCATGCTGCGCGGTCTGCGGGCCTCCCACTGCCACGGGCGGCGCTCCGCTGGACGCGATCGTCGGAGAAGAGTTCTTCTGAGTCGCGTTGGCGTAAGAGCTGCGGGCAGTGGGCTGAGCCGATCCAGCGGCCACGTTGGCGGACGATCCTGCAGAGGAGCTGTTCGCGGGCGTAGCGGTCGAGGAAGCGGCGATGATGGGGTTTTGCGCGTTCGAGGTGGATGCACTCATTAGAAACCTGGGGTGGCGGGTTTGGAGAGAGAGTGGTCGGAGGGCGTGGTCGCGAGGTGCGTGTGCGGTGGCTTGCGCGTCCGCTGAGTATGCGCTGGTGACGTCGCTGATCTCGGATCAGCGCAAAGTGGGCAGTAACTGCGTATTAGGAGTTCGCTGGAGGCGCGACTCGGTGCAGGCTCACGGTGGGTGAGGGGTGAGAAAAGAAAGGGACGGGTGGTCGGCTCCTGGGAAATAGGGCGACGGGAGGCTGTCCGAGCGCTTTCACTGCAGAGAGTGAAATATGTCGAGACAGGTGCTCCGGGGAGAATTTCAACAGACGGGTCTGTGAAAAAGGCAAGCGGCTCCTGTGAAAATCACTGAGCCCGCTGCTATGTGTCGTGTTGATAAATCTCAACGATGGGTGTTGGAAGAAGGGAGAAAAATCGTTGGTGATGTTGTGAGGCGAGTAAAATCAGCTAGGCCGCATCAAGGACCTAAGTGCTCCAGCTATTAGGAGCCCAAGGTTGACTCCGACTCCCTCAACACTGATTCATTCACGCGCCGCGCATTGGTTTGACTGTGCGCTGTTCGCACGCACTATCTGCTCCTCGCCTTTGTGTGCACCGGTGAGTCCGCGCGGGCTCTGTTGACGCTGGAGTCACAAGAGGGAGGTGCGTCCCAGATCCTTTGGCTCAGGCAGGCGCGAGCCACGCTACTCACCAAAACGAATCCAGGTGCAGTCATCACATCAGCATGAGGGACTCACTGCTGCGCCCCGGGCCATCGACGTGGCTCCGACAAGTATCGGAGGAGACTGTTTGTGGAACGGAACAATCTCCTCGCCATCGCAGTGCGGGCAGCAACAATATGAGCAACTTCACAGACTTCAGACAGCAATGTTAGCTGCACGCGTTCCAAACATCTCTGAAGGCGCATGCGATGCAGTCTGCTATGGAGATGGGCAATAGCCGATAGATTATACCCCGCTGTCCTGTTGCCACCACTCGCTTTCCATAACGGCGCGTTGTGCCCGGTAACACTTTTCAGAGACCGTGTGAGGCACAAGAACATGTCTTCATTGGCTACACGTGCCGCTGGTAATGGCCTCCACTGCACAGCAGGATGGCTTGCGCATCTACCTACCCCGCCTTGGGCGAGAAAAAAAAGTTGCCGCAGTCTTCAAATTCTCATGCGCGCATATGCACAATGACGGACATGTTCCCAAGAAATTGACCATACATGTGAAAGAGCTCTGGCCCGCTTAAGTCCGCGTCATGTGACTCTGCCATTGTTCCCAGATTAGAAGTGATGCCCACTACTTGAAGTCTACCAGCTCTTATCGATAGACATCGCTTGACGCAACAACAGGTTCCAGCATCTCAACTCTAGTGCCACGTCATAAGTCGGTAACCCACGTACTCTCAGCCTCGCCATCTGATGGTGTCCAGATCCAGGCGATGCATTGCTGCCTGAGGGGCTCGCTTACAACGCTATGTCATACAGCGCGAATTGGACAATGACAAGGAGCTTGCTTGCAAAACCAGACGGATGAGAAATGGCCGTTGAACTTTGTAGACTACTTTGTACTTCGGGATCGTGGAGAGCAAACCTAGCTTCTGCGATCCCCAAACGTAGTGCCTATCGATATCGACCTAGCGGGGAAGCCACGATCGGAAAGTTTAAACGTTAGCCCGAACCACACTGAGATATAATCAGAACTACTAGATCAACGTTGGCACAGCTTCCAGAAGACGCTCGGTATACCTATTTGCCGAATCAGACGTTGAACGTTCCTCAGCAGCATGTTAGGTACTGTGTATTGGCAGGACTGTACGCGGGTGGGCACTTAGCTGGAAGGTCACCTTGACACGCACACCAGCGCCAGTCTAAGTAGCGACCTGTGTATATCTTTTATCTAAGCCGTACCCTGCGTCCGTGTGCTTATAGCGGCGACATACTGCCTATTCTCGATTGCAACAGATAAAGACCGAGTGGCAACAGCAGAGAGCCTATCCCATACCATGATGTTATACACGAGGCCTTGTCGTCGATTCCAACACCTCCTGGTACTCGGCGTAGCTCCAAGCTATGGGACGTCCTTGTACACTTTCCCTCGTGGTTGTTACATGGGGCTCTACAGTCAAACCCGACACCTAGTTATACTGTGTATAGCTTCAAGCTAAGGGATGCCCTGCACGCTTCTCCTCGTGGTTCATACACAGGCCCTGACTGCCTAATTGTCCAACCCGACACCCAGCGATGCTATGCATAGCCTCAGGCTATGGGTGCCCATGTACGCTTTCCCTCGTAGTTGATACTCTGTCCCTCATGAGTCGTGGTTGATACTCTGTCCCTCATGAATCGTAGTTGATAATCCGTAATACACGGCTACACGTCGGTGGTACTATCGAGCCGAAAGCACCAGGTACGATTTGTACTTTCGTCAAAAGACATTTTACGTCATAGCCACCGTGTCTGAGCCATTACAGCTGACTCACAGACAGTTGGCGGTGGCACAGCGGCAGCGTTGTGGCGGCTCATGGTGCGGCGGTACCAAGTAGCAGCCGCAATGACATATGCAGCCTCATGTTGTGCTAGCTGCGCCCGGGCGCCGGGTTTTGGCTGGAGACACTGCGTTGTTGGGTGGCAGATTTGAAACTTCGGCACCTACGTCTGTACAACAGTATTACGACGGTGTGCATGATAACGTCTCTATCAGAAACGCAAAACAGGCGAGTTTCTCCATGTGCCGGAGTCCAGGCTCTCGTGCTACCCATCGATGTCGAGCACCGAGATTGTAGCTTACCGTCGCTGCATGATTCGGAGGTTTTCTTCAGGGCTAGGACTTCTCAACATTTGGTACATGCCTCCTCATGCCAGAACCGTACGAGAACTGCGTCGGCGAGCTGGTGTTGATCAATGGAAGGTGGAACGATGTGGGTAGGCGTTGGTTGGCGAAGCGCCGAGAGCTGCTTCATTCCGAGAATCTTGACGTCTCGAGCGGAGCCTCAGCATCGCGCAATCTCCACCACGTGCTGGGCATTCTTTGCACGGCGACCGCGATGCCAGGCAATGACCAAGCAAACTACCGTAGCAAAGCGATCCCGGCAACCGGATTCCTGTACTCGATTGTGAGGCCGATCACTAGCGGATTCGAAATTCCCACCTCTCGTTGTTGTTGGATCCCACACCTGGGTACTCATGCGAGGCCCTGCCACAGTGCCACCCTAGAAGCGCCAACAGCTACGACTCGCATGTCGACCGAGCTCACCCATCACGGTCAACGGCGCGAGCCAGCCCGCTCAGCACTGTTTCATGATCTACTTTCGCGTTCGTATTGGGGACTGAAGGTTTCGGGCTTTCGGTCGTCCGTTGCTGGAGCCAAGTACGTAGCATGATGAGTGTAAGACATGTTCGGGCGCTAAGAACGCCGCCTCGGCAGCCTTCAGCCAGAAGGGAAAGAGTAGGCTAGGGCCAAAACCAACTTCGCATGACGACTTTTATCGCATGTGCTAAGACTTTGCTTTTGAGCCGTTGGTGGTTGCAAAAATGCGTTTACAGAAGGAGGTGTGGAGTACGATCATGCGGGTGTGTGCTCGTGCGATGTGGATGGATAGGATGGGCGATTGGGCGATTCCTTCCCGTCTCTTCTCCGCCGCCTTATCCACCTCTCCCGTCTTCTCGCTCCAACCTGCCTTGTTCTGCATCGTCATACACGCTGGGCCGCCCAACCTTGCGCAAGGTGAGAATGAAGCATTTGGACGGCCTCGGTATGTTGTCTGAGGCTAGCAAGCAAGGGATCATGCCTGTCCCCGCGTAATCTGACGTTCGCTGCTGTCGAAGTGGATAACCAACATCTTCTTTCTTCACTGAGTCACGACGTACCTCAACTGCGTTGACCTTGTTGGCATGTGAAGATTGAGGCTAGAGGCGCAGTTCTTGGTACAATGCAGCGGCGCATCTGCTTACACGTGACCCACGTGCCTTCTTCTTCCACCAATGCCTTCCTGAAACGACCAAGTCCGTTCCCAAGTAGGAAAGCACTGCTGACTCGCTTTAGTCCCACCGCCGCCACGGCATTTCCATTTCTACAAACAGCCGCCGAAAGACCAACCGCAGTAAGGTCGCACAGGGCTGATCCTACAGCGCCTGAAGATCCAACATCTTGCACTCCACCCTTCTCCACGACTTTTTTCGGCTGTTGGAGGCAATACGAGCTGGCGTCGGTCCTCGCCCTGCGCTGCACGACTTACATGACAAACTTTCCTGTCGAACCACTCGAGTTCAGCCGGCGTGGGAAGTGGAGCGGAATTGCGTAGGGTAAACGCTGCAGTCCGTGCCATCGAGCACCTCAGGCACGACGTTCCGGAGCCCTTGGACATGTTTTTTGTTAGTGTCGCCAGACGCGATACCTACCTGCATCACACGGACTTCCTGTCGCCTCGATGGGTGTCAGCGCCTTACCCTATCTTCCGGTTGTGGAGAGCGGTTAGCTCAGATGCGACCACATCGTGAAGGGATGCGGAGGTACTCCGCTGCAAAAGCAGCGAGGACTGCCTTAGCTGCAGCCTGCCTGCACCGTTCAGGAGCGAGCAGCAGGGACGATCGGAACGGCGCACCGCGTTGCGACGACCGTCATCCGAGGACTGCCTGGATGACCTCATACTATTGGAGAGACGTGCGGTTCTGCTAGTTTGGATGGTAATGCCTCGATGGTGGTAACCTGAGACGTCGGTTCGAATTGACTTTCTTCAACGGTTCCCTTGCAACGTCGTCTTACAAGGAATGATCCTGGTCAATATGTGAGCCAGTCTGCTTGCCTGTTGAAGCCTAGCAGACTCTGAGTCGCCTATCACACCGCCACGTCTCTGCCTCGCGAGAACAAGCCTCACCGCAATGTTGAGCGATCACCAGATCACACGGCCGAAGCCCCCACCAGATCCTGCATACCTGGCAGGACCCGCATTTGCCATGGCGTACTAGCATTTCTCGAAGCTCTGGAACTACTCCTGGAAGAACGGTGAAGGCTATCATCCAATTCGCTGAAACTGACGAATGCCCAGCCTCAATTAAGCCTAAGATGTACCTTAAACCAATACTTTGCGCCGGCGGCTCGCTCAAGCTGCTGGCGCCTCATCAATCTATCTGCAATTAACACTCCCGAAAGCCAGCGCAGCCAGCAATAACTCTAATGAGTGACGATCCACATCAAGCATGTTCTTCCATGCAGGACGCTGCAGAGGCTTTTCATGTCGAGTGTCACGCATTTTCGCTGCCCTGGACTAGACCGGGTTAAGCACCCATGTCCCAACACCATGACCCTCGATCAACAAGACGCACAGGTGCGGAACCCAGCAAACCGAACCTATCAAGAAGACAGTTCAGAATACCAGTGTTCCCCGCAAAATGATACCGCCCTGGAAGACGACGATGTTTCGAAACGAACCAACGGCCCTTTCTATTCGTTCTGGTATGGGTATCGCATGACTCGGACGCACATGCCCTTTCGCTCTTTCGCATCGGACTATCCATCGACCTCTCGCGCCCTGGCAATTTAGCCACCGCGACCACGACACATCTCCACCATGCAGCTACCGTCCGATGGCCCTCCACATGCCTTATGCATTGCCATCAATCAATCAAGTAAGCGAACCACTCGCAGCCGCCTTCGGTTCCTGAGCCTCAAAAGCCGGTTCTCTAGTCTGGGGTAAAGTGTGGAGAAGCCATGCCCACGCCCGTACCGCAGGTCATGCGGCTGGCTAATAGATTGCTGAGGGGTAAGTAGAGGGAAAGGTCTTGTTGCGAAGGGTTTGATCGACAGGCAAAAGAAGCCGTAGAAGCTTCTGTACGGAATATTCTTCGCGGCGCGGCGTTGGCCTCAGGGACAGGGACAAGCTCACTGGGCGAGTAAGTTCGTGTTGGTGATGTAGGAGAAAGCAACTTTACTTTTCTTTTGTTGTGGAGTGGGTACGGTACGAACGACCAACGTTAGACACGTTATTTTAGTCTACACTTTTTTTTTGCGCGTTCGGCCACACAGGAGCCGGCGTCCGTCATCAGAGGCCTGCCGCCTGAGGTGACACCGGAACGTGGTTGCTTGCAAGCGAGAGCCATCATGGCCTGAGGTCCCACTGGCCCCCATAACGTGGTGGAACATGAGGCCCGAGACTGTGAATCTTCCGATGTCGCCTGGTATGTTCCGGCGGCGAACTCGTGCTGAGTCGCTTGGGTATAACAAGTTCGTTGGCTGTAGACAGTGGCTCCGTAGATCCCCTGCGGTTGCAATCTGTGTCGTAGCCAGGGACCGGCCGCCAGTGCTGTGCAGCAATATCCGGATGGTGAAATGGCGATCACAGATCACGGTGCGCACAAGGGCTCAGAGGCAAGATTTGTGGGGTATCGTTTAGTTTGATTCGTACGCTATCGTATTTGACATTTTTAAGAACAGAGGGTGGGTGTTTTCTACAGTGTGGGCTTTTTTGTAGTAGGTGATATTGTTTATCCAATAGTAATAGAAGTCGTAAATAACAGGAGACAAGAAGAGAAGTGTGTACAGAAAAGTCACAGACGAGTTCCAGCCATCTACAAGAGGGGTTCCTAACAGAAAGAAATAAAACGGCATGCAAAAGTAGATACAGTAGAAGGGTATACCAGCAGCGCCATTAAGGTTCTGTTTTAAAAAGTGATGTTGGTGTCAGAAAGTGAAGCGATAAGAAGATCGGGACAAAGCGGTTCCACGCCACCGGCCCAAACATGAAACAAGCCACCACAGGTGCGGCGTCGCGGAGGACGAAACAGCCCGGTAGTCGAGTGGAAGGTACCGAAGAAGTCCAGAACAGCAGTTCAAAGTCGTAAGATCCCAGCACGCCCAAAGGAGCATCGCTTGTTTGCCATGTTTTTGTTGGGTGGGAAAGTACCCACATCCACAGGGAGTTCCGCCGGGCCACTCCGATAAAACGCCCTTGCTAATAAGCCCGTACTGAAAAGAGAACAAACAAACACGTGGTGCTCGATCAGTAACCCTGTGATAGTTGATCGTTGTCGTCGTCGTTGGCTTGGCTGTGATTTGAGTGGTGGTCCATGACTTCTCCTAGAACGGAACCAACGCCGGGATATTGTTCGTTGTGGGCCGAATCGTTGCGTAGATATGAATTGGAGAAGCTACTGAGGTGATGTGGAGCACTCAGCTGGGGCATAGCGTAGCCTTGGGGAGTTCCAAGCGGTGAGCCGGAGTAGGACGGGAAATGGGCCGTTTGTGGTGTGTGGTGGCTCCGGCTGGGGGTGTAGTGTGTGCTGAGTTCTATGCGGCGAGGTACACCGTTCGAGAATGAGCGCATCCTTTGAGAACTAGATGCTTGGAAGCCAGGCACCGGAGAGTACGAGTAGCCGATGCCGTAGGGCATCATGGAGCTTGAGTACGATCGGGAGCCATCGGAGTGACTGGTGTCTGGCGAGCCGTGCATGTTGTCAGAACTGTAGCTCATGCTAGTCCGAAGTGGCGATTGCAGTGACTCTGCCCGACTCCTGTTGATGCGATCGGCGTGCAGCGTCAACCGGGGAATGCTGTGTTGTGCTGCGTATGCTGGTGGCGTGCTGACAGGCATTGAGAAGGGATTCGATGTCCTTGGGCTGGTATCCAATGGGGCTGAGTTGAAACCAAAAGGAGATTCACCATGTGCTGATACTGGTGACAGAGTGTCAGTAGCTGACTGGGGTGGCGTGAAGGTGAAGCCACCGAAAGCCGGTGAGATACCAGTTGGCGACATGTGGGAGTCGAGTGGTCCTCGCCTCAAGGTGTCGATGCTTAGAGGACGCATCATGTTGCTTTCCGCAAAGCTTGGAGCGTACGATCCTGGTGATGCCAATGGCGTCCCAAGGCCGTGGTGGTTGCCAAATGGAGAGTGCAGGGCCTGTGCCATGTCGAAGTCGTCTGGCAGGGCGCGAGATCTCATCATACGCTCGCGGTCATCGCTAGTTAAACGCTTGAGCTTTGCTCGCCTACTGCATGTTAGTCATGTCGAGATCGTTCTCGTGTTACTGCGTACCTGTTCTGGAACCAAACTTGCACTTGTCGTGGGCTGAGACCGGGAATCTCGCGAGCAAGGCGTTCTCGGTGAGCAGCATCGGGGTGAGCCTGACGAGCGAACTCGCTCATAAGAAAGCGGGTCTGGTTGTGAGTCAACCTGAAGCGCTTCATTTTGCGCTTGGCCGCGCGGATCTCAGCAGCGGACATCGGGGGCCTGTTCTCGTCTTTGATATCGCCATCACAGTCCTCGTCCTTGTCGTCGAGAATGAGGTCGTCGTCTTGGTCCTCCAGCTTCTCACATGCATTGCCATCGTGTGTCGATGGAGGAGTGAGTCTCGAGATGGGACTTGTCGGTGCTGATCCACCGAAAGTAACGTTTGGCACATCATGCTCCTCAATATCGCCTAGGCCAGAGGGTGACTCGGAGCCGCCATGGAGGTGGCTTTTGTTGTCAAGCATATAGGGAAAGCTCTTGTGTGATCGCATCATAGGACGTTTGTGGTCGTAGCCATGCCCGGCTACCTCAGCCTGGAGCATAGCCATGTCGCTGTCTGAGTGTGGAGGAGTGTGCTCCAGAGTCCGGATGTCGGAAGATTGCCACTCGTTCTCGGCAGGAGTAGTGCCGTACGCAGACATGCGCGGCGAGCTAGGCGGAGACAAAGGAATGATGAAGTTTCCGTCAACCATTGGAGATATGAGAGGCAAGACGGAGTGAACAATCGTGAAGATTGACTGAAGAGGACGTAAAGTCGGGGGAGCTGATGCGGAACAGATCAGTCCGTTATTCAGTCCCAGTGCGGGGCTGGCTAACGGTGACTGGGTTCGTGAAGATGACCGTGATGCTTTATGATAAGCTGAAGTATGGGTCACTTGAGGCGTTAAGGTCGTAAGGCTGTTACAAACAGATAGCTTGCTGGTACCGGGTCGAGGTGTCTTTGGAATTGCTGAGGTGAGGAGCCAGGCTGAATGGCTGATGTCGCACCTTGAAGGAGGGATTGAGGCGCGGAGCTTTGGTGCAACGTCGAGCTTGAAATAGAATCTGTTGGGGGAGACAGAACCAAAATAAGACTGGTGCTGGAAACAGGCGCTTGATAGTTGATCGACGGAAGATGATGAGCAGCCGGCTTGCTCGTGATGATCAGAAGAGTCAGTCCAAGGTTGACGATGAGGGACCCTTTGTAGGTATGGTCAGGAACCGTCGGAGGCTATATCAGCGATAGCGGCAGGGCAGGGGAGAGCAACAGATCATTCACACAGAAAGGCTTGACGGCACTCTACTGTCGACGATCCGGATAAAATCGAGGTTAAGAGAAAAGCGAAGACTGGGGTAGGACGACGCATGGAACATGATTTTCTACTGAGGACCTGGAGCCTGTTACACAGCCAGAAGCGTGACGGTCGAGGGCCAGCAGGTACCCAAGAGCGCCTGGACACAGGGATGCGGTAGCTCGGCCCTGTGAAGAAGAGACGCCCGCTCCCGCTTCGCAAGGGTTCTGGATCATGTGTGCTGATGCCGGGGTACCCTCCAGTCAAGGTGAATGGCGGCATGGCGGCAGTGCGTCAACATGGGGGTTCTGCAGGTTGCTCATGGATGCGTGGAGAAAACCGCCGACGAGCATGGTCTGCTCCGTGGCGTCGAACAATCGACCATGAAGGCAGATGGGGGCGCCATTATTGGCTTAATGCATGGCCAAAGCACAAACGGGAGCTCAAGGGACATGATGCAGCAGGGAGCCAGGGTTGGGGCACAGAGGTTGCAGGGCCCCCCAGCTCGGCAACGCTTATTAGCAGAAGTTGCGGGGTGTCTGCTGGCGTTGCTGCTTTAGTCGATGTGGTGGGTGGACGAAATTGGGTGGTGAGGTCGGTTGTCGGACTTGGGCCAGCAAGCGGATGATTGTGCCCTGTTCAAGGGCTACTGTCGAGTAACCACGACACTTCACGACGCTTTCCTGCGTCGTCTAGCCGGCTTCCATGCGGGTGCGTCCGACAGCGAGTGGCCGCGGACTTGTAAGTTCTAAGGTCCCCCTCTGGCACCTGTCTTGTTCACGGAAGTGGGCCGTAAATTGCGTCAGGAACGCTTTGCATCAGCCTTGCTGGTCCTCTGAGCCGCTAATCGCGCCCGTAAGATGCATGAACATCGGAGGTGGAACGGTCTTCAGCCGTTACGGTTTTCTGGGCAGCATCCAGCATCATCCAGCAAAGCGCGTCTAGCTGGTTTTGTATCGCTGTTGCTGGACACCTGCGCAATGCGTCGTAGCGACTTGTTGGCGCTTAGTCTCTGCATGCTGCCAATGAGGGCGGCCTGGTGTGTGAACGAGCAAGAGATCTGGCTGGACAAGCGATCAACGGCCTCAGTCCGGCCCGCCCCGGGATCATGTTTCTCGAAGCCTGCTGGTGCTGGTGCTGCACGCTGTGCAACGCCGGGGTGGGTCGCTTTGAGATTTGACAGCGGGCGATGGGCGAGCTGAGGAAGAAACATGGCTTCCATCGCACGCGTCATGAAATACGCTTCTCAACAAAGCGTCGTTCCATCATGGTCGGATGAGGCTGCGACAACGCCGTCTGTCATCTCTGCAGGGAACAAGTGCCTGCGCCATGGCCGCAAGCCACCCCATGCTTGTTTTGCAAGGCCATTCCGCGCCGATCGCCAGCTTCGCCCGTGGCCAGAGGCCAGCTTCAGGCCACTGCAACCGATCCAACCCTCACGTTAGGCGCGGGCGACGAAACTGACCACCGCGCTGGTACGAATGCATCGTTCGGCACATGCGGACACATTGGCAAAACGAGCGAATGGCGCTGTGGTGCTTGCGGGGCACACACGGGTAACCACCAGCGTTTGGGTCGTTTCGCAACCACCCAAAAACCACACATTTTCTGCCAGATGCAATCTCGAAAGCTATGCCGAGGGCGGCATCGCGGTCCATTTGCAAAACGCCGCCAAGACCGATTGGTTGGACCGATGGGCGTGGGCAGTAAATGACAGGAGCTGCGAAACCGCGGCGGAATTTTCCAACACGCCATTATTGGTGGAGCTTAGAACAACTGCGGGTTTGATGCTCGCCAGGGTGTCTACCACACATCGGCAGAAGATGCTGCCTCCAAAATTATGCTCGACCCACCTGAGCCTGCTGCATTGACCATTCCATCGCAGGCATTGACCATACCATCGCAGCTGGAAACGAAATGGTGCTGTCGTCAGTCGTCGTCGTGTGTCGTTCGAGACTTGGCACTCGAAACCGTCCCACCATGCATCATAGCACAGTCGCAATGCTTTTTCGCAAGCGGGAACCGGCTGGGACGGTGGTACAGCGAGTCCCCTTTCATTTCGGCACGATGCACCATCGTCCACGTACGTGGATCAAGTGTCAAGTGCTGACAGCGCACTCTGGTTCCAGAATGAGCCTGAAGTGAACGGCCCATCGCCCGCGTCAAGCCTGGTCCGCGACGGATTTTTGGTGCACCCATCTTAGATCTGGTATTCCAGAGTATTCCGTCATGCTTGCCAGGTACTGGACCCAGGCCCTTCGATCGTTGCTGTTACATCGAACGATATCCCGGGGAATCGCCAGTGTTCCTTCCCTGGTATTAGCAGACCGTGCAAGCTGTAATTGAGCTCGCTGGGGCCCTTTCATCTCCACCACCTGCTCCAGTTCTCGTTGTACATCATGGCGTCGCAGGTTGACAGACTTCGTCAGCGGCTAGACGTGCGCTCGGCCGGACCTTGACGGTTCGTGCTCATATCGATACTTGATGATCGCTCGGAAAGATGCTTCCCCATGTCCATTCGTATTGAAGATACGGCGGCGGCAAAACGCCACAGCCCTTCTTCCCCATACTGCACGTTGTCGTAACGAGGAGCAAGCCTGGGGAAGGTGCATGAGCTTACTCTCCTCGACTATTCCTACCTATTCTGTGCAGGTGCCTGTGCAGGTGCCAGTGTCCCTGTCATCACGCTGCTGAGTCCTCCGCAATCACTTGACTATCTTGATGGTCGGGCCGCTGCTCCTCAACGCTATGATGCTCTGAGTCTGCCTGTGGGTCTGCAGCACCCCGGTCATCCGGACCATCATTCGCCTCAGTGGAAGGGTTAGCCGGCTGAAGAGCCTCCAGCCCTTTGCCATGTTCGATCCTATCGAATGAGCTGAGCTGCTTCTTGGAAGCGAGGCGAAGCCCCTTCCACACGTAGCTGGACTTCTTGCCCATCAGTTCACGCTTCTCCTCTTCTGTCCCTGGCATCTCCAAGTCCATGTCAGTCATTCGGACTTTGTCTGCATATGACTCTGCATCTGGGACCTTGGTTCTGGCGGGCGTCAGCAGCTGTGTGTGCATGTCAATCGGTCAGATGGGGCACTTACTTTTCCGGGTTCCGTAATTGTGCAAGCCCTGTCTCTGCCTCGGTGTTATAGAGGAACTTCAGAGAGCCAGGCACACCCATAGGCTTTCTGTTCGCCTTTTTCGTAACGGCCTTTTGCGCGCCAGACTTTGCCTTTAGAAAATCTTTGGTGGCGACTCGGTCGCGAGTGAATGGCTGGCAGTTCTCCATTTTCCACCTGACCCAGTTCTTATCACGGGAGAGGACCGTGTCAACCATCCGGTAGTAGAATTTGCCATCTGGACCCTCCTGCAGGTAATTTGCAATGGCGGTCTTGATGCCCAATGCCCACTCGGTCTGTGCTCTTGCGGTCAGCCGAGACAACGATGATCATGGCCCTTGGTGGCACACGGGGAAGAGTAGCCGCGCGGGGAACAGAGGGATTGCCACTCACATCTTCTTCACGGAGGGTGAAGTTATATTGCATAGCCTTTTGGGCTTTCTGGTAGATAGACTTGCTCTTCGCTTTCTCTGTCAGAGTGAGAAGGAAGTCGACAAGTATCAGTGCTTGGACAAGGATGTGCCGTTGAAAAGCGAGATCGCTCAACTAGAAATGATCAGTCATAGCGCCTCAACCAATTTGTCTCTGATTGCGTACCTCAAGCTTGAACAGATCGCGGCTTGTGAGATATTTGGGGTTGTAGGCGTTGGCAAAAGCGTCATAATCATCTCCGTCCTCATCCATCTGCCCCTTTGTTCGCTCAGAGTCCCCAGCCTGTATCACCTTAGGCACTTCTTTGAACTTGGCGAGAGTGGCCTCCAGGCTCTTCTGAAATTGTTTGAAGTGATCCTCCTCGAACAGTCGGGGCGGATTCGAGAAAGAATGTTGTAATGACCAGAATACTGGATAGAGGGAACCGATATCCATCGTGGAAGACGCTTCTTCTTCCTGCAAGTTGGAATCTCCGAGCTTGACATTGCGCTCCTCTGACTTGGAATCTCCCTTTAGTGCAAGTTCAGCCTTCACGTCGTCGATTTGCATCTGGTCGTCTTCCGTACTCGAATCCTTCAAGAAGTCCTCGAACGTCGTCACATTCTCCACGTGAAAGTTGCCACGCAGGTTGACAGAGCTTTTGTCGCCTAGGGGGAAGCTTTGGAACATGAAAATGTAGACACGTCCACAAAATACTGGATCCTCGGCGCGAGACAGGCGGCGCAGAAGCTCATTGCATAATCGCAGGATAACAAGGTCCTTGTTCTTGGAGTTGATCTGGGAGGGCATCAGCTAGGTCCACAATTAGGGCATCTTTGGGCCTTACAGCAATGATGGCTTCTCTTCGGGACTCCAAGAAGTTGAACACAACCCGGCAACCCTCAATAGACTGGCTGTCAAGCAGTTCTTCGATCAGCAATAGGGTTGCCTGCGGAGAACATATATCTAACACTATTAGATACACTGCTTACGAAGGCATCGAATTACGTACCTCGGTCTCCGCAATATTGGAGAATGTCGAGCAGATTCCAGATAGACACAAATGCTGGTTCCCCGATGCGAGTAGAACCCTACAAAGATGAGCAACGTATATAAGGGATAAGGGGAGAGCTTACCAAGTTTGCGTAGAAGAGCGACTTGGCCGCTGTTTCCACCGAGAGTCGGCGTGCCTCATCGTTGCCTTCTATGGAGTCAAAGAGAGACTCATCTTCCCGGATCAGATCAGATACGTGCAAAGGAGGGTCGATAGATGTGCTCGGCTTCACAGATCGAGCGCGCTCCAGTAGATGATTCAGTCTTGCTACAATGGCCTCTTGAGAGTCTGCTGTAGAGCGAGCCATGTTGATAGTTTCTGGGCGAGCGGCGTGGCTCGCAAAGATGGGGAAGTCTGTCGGCTGAGCCCAGGAACAACTAGCGTCTTCGAGTGTCGCTTATGTTGAATGTCGGGCTGTCGCCACTGACATGTAATTCGGGTCTTCTCTTGATGGGCTAGCTGAGTGCGCTGACCCGGTTTCAGTCATTCGCGCGTGCTGTTGTTTTTGATACTGGTGAAGGACCCTGTCGATGATTTAGAGTGCTGTGGCTGCACTAGCTCAGTGCCCGTGCATGTGGCTGCAAGTCGCGCTAAGTCGCGTCGCGCGCCCACTTGATTGTCACATAGCGGCCGTCCAGCAGAGGCACTGTTTGCGCTTGCCTGCATAGCAAAACGCCATACGAATACACGTACAACGAAATGGCTCCCAGTAGAGCGAATACCCCGTCGGATGACGAGCTCGACAACATTCTCAATGGCATCACCGAAGGCAGAGACATCTCAGGCACCCAAGCCGAGCCGACGAGAGCAGCCTATGGCAGCAAAGGCTCAGGCACTGCAGGCGATGGACTGGGCATTGACGAGGAGATCATCATCACGAAGAAACGCATACCCATACCGAAGCTTGACGACAACCGGCTACTGTCTGACCCAGGCATCCCAAGACTGCGGAAGATCTCAAAAGACCGTCTACGCTTCAAGGGGAAGGGGCATGAAGTATGCAGCAGACTGCTACCGACTCCGCCCTGATTGCTAAGACTTTCACAGTACGGAGACATTGCGCGCATGCTGAACATGTACCAATTGTGGCTCGACGACCTATACCCCCGCGCCAAGTTTGCTGATGCGCTCGCCATAATCGAGAAGGTGGGACACACCAAGCGCATGCAGATGATGCGCAAAGAATGGATAGACGAGGGCAAGCCGCGGCGGACTACCGCATACGACGACGAAGATGCCGATGAGGTCGTCATTGAAGCGCCGACAACGGAACAGGCGGCAGAGAGCATGGAGGGCGTGGAGCAGGGTGAAGAGGCTCGAACGCCAGCACCTGGCAGCACTGAAAGGGCGGATCCAGATGAGGATGAGTTAGACGCACTGCTCGCAGAAAGTGCGGAGCAAAATACTTCAGCTCCAAAGACACTGCTGGTGCGGACAGCAGGTAGAGATGACGATCCCTTTGCGGATGAGATGGAAGCTATGGCTGACATGGAGGACATGTGGTAACGCGCGTGGCGACGGACTTGACGTGGGATGAATTTGCTTTGCATAGCGCGGCGTTGAGTAGAGTGCGTTAAGATAGAGAACGTCATTAGCTCTATGTTATTTTATTCCAAATGCAGGTACAAATGTTGCTCTGGGGGATTGTCTCTTTGTTTTTGCCTAGGGAGATCGCTGCCCCGCATTACCAAAGTTCATAGTGCCACCAGTGGATCCCTGCCCGCCAGAAGCGACACACGCATAAACTAGCAAACAACGTCATACACTTGTACACAGGCACGCACAACAGGAAAGCATCTGCAACTGCGCCCGCGACCAGAAGCAATGGAGACACTGTCCGCAGAGCTGGAAAAGCTTCGGCTGGGCACCAGTGCACTCAGCGACCCCGGTTGGATAGATACTTTTGCAGCCGAGCAGCGGCCGCCAAAGCGACAGCGTAAAACCAAATATGTCATCAAGAAAGAGCTCGAGGCGGAATTTCTGACACCCTCACGGTCCTTCAACACGCAATGGCTGAACCAGCTGCAGCAGCGTTGGGATGCTCCAACCAACTACCGCAGCCTGTGCCAGATCGCACCGACTCAAACTCGCACTATCATCCGCTTCACTCGCGAAGGACTGGAAGGCCGTGTCACTGGGTACAAAGAGGTCACCGTTCCTGCCAACTCGGCGACAGCGAAAAACTCCACTTCTCTGCTGAGGAAGCCTGCAAACAGAGCTGAATTCGTCCGCGGTGCTGCCGGCTTCTTCCCCTTCGCGCCTGGTGGTCTCGATGGCGTCGAAGCAATTGCTGCAAGAGAAGATGAAGCAATTATGCAACAAGAACAGGCTAGTGCAAAGTCAGGTAGCGGCCTCGACCGAGTCATTAACTTCAGCGACCCAACTGGCCTACTTGCGATTCCTCCAGGGTTCACGCGTGGATTGGACTTCCAGAAGAAGCAACTGCCAGATGCCAAGACAACGAAAGAGGTTGAAGATACTCTGGGAGAGGCATCATCAGTCAATAAAGTCAGCGAAGATGATGACGAAGAAGGCTCCAACGATGATCGCAACGGTGGCGCTGCAGCAGGAGACGATGGTCAAACACCTATGGAGGAAGAAATTGATGCTCTTCTCCCCGTCGAGTTCCCCGCGCTAGCTCCTCATGGACCTCTTGCCATGGCTGCTTCCAGGAAGAAAGGCCGCGAATGGGCACACATGGTCGATATCAACCGCGACATCACTAACTTCCGAGAACTTGTTCCGGACATGGCTCGCGAGTATCCTTTTGAGCTCGATACCTTTCAAAAGGAAGCCGTGTACCATCTCGAGAATGGTGATTCAGTGTTCGTTGCCGCACATACCTCTGCTGGAAAAACTGTGGTTGCAGAGTACGCCATCGCACTGGCTGCCAAGCACATGACGAAAGCCATCTACACATCTCCCATCAAGGCTTTGAGTAACCAGAAGTTCCGCGACTTTCGGCTCACGTTCGATGATGTTGGTATCTTGACTGGAGATGTGCAGATACGACCAGAGGCAAGCTGTCTCATCATGACTACTGAAATTCTTCGTAGTATGCTGTACCGTGGAGCAGACTTGATCAGGGATGTGGAGTTCGTCATCTTTGACGAGGTTCATTATGTCAACGATCTTGAGCGAGGTGTAGTCTGGGAGGAGGTGATCATCATGCTTCCAGAGCATGTCACTCTCATCCTGCTATCAGCGACGGTGCCCAACACCTACGAGTTCGCTTCATGGGTTGGAAGGACGAAGAAGAAGGATATCTACGTCATCTCCACGCCCAAGCGCCCTATCCCGCTCGAGCACTACCTCTGGGCTGGCAAAGGCATGTACAAGATTGTCACTGCAGACAAGAAATTCATCGATAATGGCTGGAAAGAGGCCAACGACGTCATGTCTGGTAAAGACAAGGTCAAAGCTCCGGTGACAAAGGAAGCGCCTACAGGAAGAGGAGGCGGCAATCGCGGTGGTCCACCTGCAAGGGGTGGACAAAACCAACGAGGTCGTGGCCAACAAAATGGAGGTCGTGGTAGCGCACAGCGTGGTGGAGGTCCGCCAGCCCAGCGAGGTCGCGGCAACATAGCTCGCGCGGGCCGTGGGGGTGGTCGAACGACCGCTGCTCAGGACCGCAACATATGGGTGCACCTCATCCAATTCCTGCGGAGTAAAGACCTGTTACCAGCATGTATTTTCGTCTTCTCGAAAAAGCGCTGCGAGGAAAACGCCGAAGCGCTCTCAAACATCGACTACTGTACCGCTGCCGAGAAGAGTGCGATTCACATGACAATCGAAAAGTCGCTGGCTAGACTAAGCCCCGAAGACAGAGATCTACCTCAGATCAAGCGATTGAGAGAATTGCTAAGCCGAGGTATTGCTGTTCACCACGGTGGTATGCTTCCAATTGTCAAAGAGGTGGTTGAGATCCTGTTCGCCAAGACGCTCGTGAAGGTGTTGTTCGCCACAGAGACCTTTGCTATGGGCCTGAATCTCCCAACTAGGACCGTTGTGTTCTCCGGTTTCCGCAAACACGACGGCCGTGAATTCCGCGACTTGCTCCCAGGTGAGTACACCCAAATGGCTGGTCGTGCCGGCCGAAGAGGTCTCGACTCTGTCGGCACTGTCATCGTATGCGCGCCAGGAGCCGATGAAGCCCCACCAGCTGCACGTTTGAGACAGATGATGCTGGGTGAGCCAACAAAGCTGAGGTCACAGTTCCGACTCACCTACAACATGATGCTCAATTTACTACGTGTTGAAGCTCTCAAGATCGAAGAAATGATTAAGCGCAGTTTTAGTGAAAATGCGACACAAGCATTGCTTCCTGAGCATGAGAAAAATGTCAAGGTCTCCGAGGCAGATCTGGAGAAGATCAAGCGTGAGCCATGCAAGATCTGTGATATCGATCTGGAAGCATGCCATCAATCATGCGAGGACTACAAGCGGCTTACAAATGAGATGCATCTGAGTCTGCTCGTTGATCCTGTAGGCCGGCGAGTGTTGAGTCGGAACAGACTCATTGTTTACAAGAAGGACAACAAACGCACGGCCGGCATGCTTATGCAAGACGGTACCAGTCGGGGCAACGAGCCTACCATCAAAGTACTGGAGATTGCTCAAAACGAAGATCGCAAAGCAGACGATCTATTGCCATACCTTGGTCCTTTTGCGAAGTTCTTCCGAAGCCTTCCGGAGAGCCCCAAGGACCTGATCCTCAAGACTGCTTTCGTCCCACTCAACGACATTGAGTGCTTCACCAAGACTACCATCGACATCCCTGAGTCTGTGCAGAATCTCAATAGGAAGAAAGACACGTTGAAGCTAGCTCAAGACCAGTTCTTGCCCTTGTGCCAGTCGTGGAACTATGAGGATTGGGATGAGTACGACTATAGCCGCATCAAGAGCATGAAGTTTCGCGAGTTAATGGACACGAGGGTAAAGGAGGGCCAGAATGCTGTTGACAAGAAGTGTCTAGAGTGTCCTGAGTTCTTGAAGCACTTTGAGATGGAGCATGACCAGTGGGTCATCAAGGAGAATATTCTTTCCCTTCGACAGCTCATGTCGGATCAAAACCTTCAGCTTCTGCCTGATTACGAGCAGAGAATCCGAGTTTTGCAAGACCTAGGCTTCATTGATGAAGGTTCACGGGTAGAGCTCAAGGGTAAAGTAGCTTGTGAAGTATGTTTTCCATTTTGTTTCTGTCTACTTCTACTGACTATCATAGATCCACTCCGCCGACGAACTCGTCCTGACCGAACTGGTCCTGGAAAACGTCTTAGCAGACTACACCCCCGAAGAGATTGTCTGCCTGCTCTCCGCCTTCGTCTTCCAAGAAAAGACCGACACAGAGCCCACACTGACCGCCAGTCTCGAGCGCGGCGTCGCCGCCATCGTCAAAATTTCCGAGAAAGTAAATGAGATCCAGACGCTTCATCAGGTCATCCTGTCTGCGGACGACTCCAACGACTTCGTCAGCAAGCCGCGCTTCGGCATGGTAGAGGTGGTCTACGAGTGGGCCCGCGGCATGTCTTTCAATAGAATCACGGACCTGACGGATGTCATGGAAGGCACGATTGTGCGAGTGATTACCAGACTGGACGAGACGTGCAGGGAAGTCAAGAACGCGGCGCGGATCATCGGCGACCCGGTTCTGTTTCAGAAGATGGGGACGTGCCAGGAACTTATCAAAAGGTACGCGAGCGCGAGTTTCTCCATTATCGACGGGCGATGCTGGTCGTTGCTATCGACATGGCTCATGCCAGCTCCAATACTGAGGGGATTATGCTGACTCTGCTCTCACAGGGATATCTGCAACTGCGCGAGCTTGTATCTATAAAGCCGAGGGTGTTTCAAATCGCGCAGGCGTGCGTGCAGCGCATGCGCTGGCGTGGGATTGTTGGTGACGCAGTGGTTCGTTTCGAGAAGCCGGGGGACTTGTTGCAGATCGGCCGAACGACAAAGGGAACACGGGCGCAAAACGCTAGTGTTGTTTCTGGAACGAAACGAAACATCGACCCAACGAGCCCGCGGACTTTCGCTTTCGGTCATTCTGCGGTGGACGATCAGACGAACGAAACTTGGGTCTGGTCCGGTCCCTTGTCGGGTGGGCTGGGTGGATTTGCATTAATGTATATTGCATTGCGCGGCTGGGGCCCAAAAGCCATAGCATGGTAGTACCTGAATAGCAAAGACAGCGGTCTTCCCTTGTGTGAATCAGACGTGGAGCCGTGGTATGCTGGGTCTTTAGCGAGTGCAGGCTGTAGCGAGATATGGGCAGGGGAGTAAGATCGGATTGCGTGGCTGTGCCGCTTTGGTAAGAGGCATGGCATAAATTCGGCATCGTGGTGCCTCGGAACCATGGGCGCGACTGTTTGTAATCAGGCACCAAAGGTACGTGTATGCGAATCACAAATATTTGATGTAAACGCGCTGTAAGTCGCTTAATGTTTGTGGGGGCTTACTGAAAACTTTGTTTGCTTTGCTGATGTTGCGCATTTGCGATCTTGGTGTTGAGATTTAATCCAGAGTTACTTGAGCGACTCGACATGGCATTGCGAAGATGGCACACATCGCAGACGCCACGCCTTGATACACGCAACGAAACGTCATGGCATCTTCATCCTTCGCTAAGCCATGCGATGTGGTGTCATGTTGTAGCCAGTTTCTTGTCGTCTTCACCAAGCCCTCGTGCACCCCGTATCTTGAATCTGGTATAGCAAGGTATCGAGCCGTGTCGTTATGCCGTGTAAGTGTGGGTACTCTACCGCTGTCGATAGCAAGTGGCGGTTATACCTCTGTGTAACAGCTGGCAGATATACCTTTGTGTTACACCTGGCGCATGGAGGCGGGCTTGATAGGCCGCTGGAGTTATGCAAGGAGACCTTCAAGAGGTCGGGATCGACTGCATCTGTCGATGCGTGCTGTCCTACCGATCGCAAATGTTGACAGCGCCATCGACGGTTTAGCAACGTGGAACAGGCGACACAGCAGTACCTGCTCGAGGTATGTGGCACGGCGCTGGAGACTCGGAAGGTTTTGCTGAGGTGTCGTCACGAGGGACGCTGTTCCGGCTGGTGCTAGAGAGGGAAGTATGGCACTACTACACCTGTGCGCTTGCGACTGAGCATGGACTTAGTCCACCATAGCAGACGCAAGAGAGTAAAGCTCAGGTGCCTTTGCGGTGAAGAGGAGTCTTGTGATGAGCTAACACCTTTTGGATAGCAGCTTCAGAGCTAAGTGGTCTAAGAGGAACTAGTGGAGGGGAACTTTCACGACGTTCAATCAAAATGTGTATAAGCCGGATGCAAGCGGTCAGGCATATGCGGCTTGCTGCTGCTTCCAAGTGCGCGCTGCAGGTACTCGGGCTGGTGCAGAGACGAAGCAGGGTTATATTGAAGTCAGGACCGATGATGTGCAGTGCTCCCACGGCGAACGATATGGGACGACGAAAGTGAAGCTATTGGGGCGCTCACTCTCTGCAGCAGAGACGCTACCCTTGATAGAATGTTGGAGTGGTGAAGTGAGCGATGAAGGCAAGGCGGAATCGATAAGGCACGTGCTAACCACGATGGCTACTAGCGTGCCAAAGGGCAACCCACAAAAGTTCCTTCCCCTCCAGTCCACACATCCCGCACACGCTGGCTGCAAACCGCAAGGGGCGTACGAGAATATACGAATCTGCCGGATCGTGGCTTTCTCCCCATCTCTACCCCCAATTACATTTTCAAAAGTTCGCCAGAGGCAACACGACGGCAGTGAAGCCGCCCGTGACCCCACCACCGCCTACACCGCACCGACCGCTGAAAGTTCGCCTACTGTAGATATCACCGAGGGACACCGCCCACTTTCCGACACGAAATAGTCGCAACCATGGATGTTACTGTGCTGCGGGACCGCATTCAGGCGACCCTCGACCCGAACGCCGCCATCAGACAGCAGGCAGAACTCGACCTGAAGCATGTGCGTGTGGCTTTGAGCAATGCGCCCGCGATTCGACACTGACAGAGATCCAGGCAGAAGAGCAGTCGGGCTTCACAGACGGCCTGCTGAACATTCTCGAGGGCGAGCAGGACGCCGCCATACGGTTGTCGAGTACGGACGCGCCCATGACCGTGAGGTACGTAAACATTGCTAACGCGTGCTGCAGCTGTCGTCTACCTCAAGAACCGCATATCGAAGGGATGGTCGCCGGCCGAGGAGTACAGCCAGGCCAAGCCCATACCAGAAGACGAGAAGACGTCATTCAGAAACCGCCTCGTGCCCATTCTCGTCGCCTCCCCGCCGCAGGTCCGCATCCAGCTTATTCCTACCCTCCAAAAGATTCTCGCATACGATTTCCCCGGGAAGTGGCCCGACTTCCTCGACATCACTATACAGCTCCTGAACGCTGGAGATATCGCTTCGGTCTTTGCTGGTGTGCAGTGTCTGCTGGCGATATGCAAGATCTACAGGTTCAAGTCGGGCGAGAACCGCGCAGATTTTGACAAGATTGTGGGCATGTCCTTCCCGCAGCTGCTCAACATTGGAAACTCGCTGGCAAACGAGACGAGTCTGGAGGCTGGCGAGATATTACGGACAGTGCTGAAGGTGTACAAGCACGCCATCTACGTAAGGATAATTGGGAGCTTTCATATAGCCAGGCTAACACCCCGCAGTTCGACCTCCCCGCTTCCCTCCGCGAGCAGGAGACGATGGTCGGCTGGTGTACACTTTTCTTGACCGTGGTCGGCAAGGAGCCACCGGAGACATCCCTCCCCGAAGACCTGGACGAGCGGGAAACAAATCACTGGTGGAAGGCGAAGAAGTGGTCATATGCGAACTTGAACAGACTATACGTCAGGTTAGTGCATTGTGGCTATAAGTCCCGCGAGTGCGACTAACATACCCCAGGTACGGCAACCCGTCCGCGCTGGGCAAGAACAACGAGGTCGATTACACAGAGGTCGCGAAGAACTTCATCGCCAACTTCGCTCCCAAAATTCTGGAAATCTACCTCCAACAGGTTGAGAAATGGGTTGGCAAGCAGGTATGGCTCTCCAAGGCCAGCTTGTACTACACGCTCAACTTCCTGGATGAGTGCATCAAGCCTAAGTCCATGTGGACGCTATTGAAGCCACACACCGACAATCTGATTTCGCATCTCATCTTCCCGGTTCTATGCCAGTCGGACGAAGACATCGAGCTGTTCGAGGAGGAGCCACAGGAGTATCTGCACCGAAAACTCAACTTCTACGAGGATGTCACCGCGCCCGATGTCGCCGCTACCAACTTCCTCGTCACACTGACCAAGAGCCGAAGAAAGCAAACCTTCAGCGTCCTCAACTTTGTCAACGAGATGGTCAACCGCTACGAGGCCGCACCAGACAACGAGAAGAACCCAAGAGAAAAGGAGGGCGCACTACGTATGATTGGTACGCTTTCTGGAGTAATTCTGGGCAAAAAGAGCCCCGTTGCCGACCAGGTTGAATACTTCTTCGTCCGCCACGTTTTCCCCGAGTTCAGAAGTCCCCACGGCTTTTTGCGTGCGCGAGCATGCGACAGTTTGGAGAAATTCGAGCAGCTTGACTTTAAGGACCCCAACAACCTCATCATCATCTACCGAAATATCCTCGAGTCGATGGCCGACCCCACACTGCCCGTCCGTGTGGCAGCTGCGCTAGCTCTCCAGCCCCTCATTCGACACGATGTCATCCGAACCAACATGAAGCAAAACATTCCACAGGTCATGCAGCAGCTTCTGAAGCTTGCGAATGAGGTGGACGTTGATGCTTTGGCAAATGTCATGGAAGACTTTGTTGAGGTCTTTGCACCAGAGCTGACTCCTTTTGCCGTAGCGCTGAGCGAACAGCTCCGCGACACATATCTGAGGATCGTCCGCGAACTAGTGTCAAGAAACCAGGAGAAGGGTGAAGATAGCGACTATGGCGACTTCCTTGACGAAAAGAGCATAACAGCTCTTGGTGTGCTTCAAACGATCGGTACCCTCATCCTTACGCTGGAGAGCACCCCCGACGTGCTGTTACACCTCGAAACCATTCTCATGCCCGTCATCACGATCACGCTTGAGAACAAGCTTTACGACTTGTACAACGAGGTCTTCGAGATCATCGACAGCTGCACATTCGCGGCCAAGAGCATCTCACCCACAATGTGGCAGGCTTTTGAGTTGATCCACCGAACGTTCAAGGCTGGCGCCGAACTCTACCTTGAGGATATGCTACCTGCTTTGGAGAACTTCGTGAACTACGGAACTCAGAATCTGATTCAAAACCGCCCGTATCTCGATGCTATTGTCGATATGGTCCGGACCATCTTCAAGGACGATAAAGTTGGAGGCGTTGACCGTATCTGCGGGTGCAAGCTCGCGGAGATCATCATGCTCAACATGCGCGGACACGTCGATGACTACGTACCAGAGTTCATCTCGCTGACGATGCAAGTGCTTACCAACGAGGAACCAAAGGTGAAGTCATTGAAGATCCACCTGATGGAGGTGGTCATCAACTCTATCTACTACAACCCTGCCTTGGCACTCCACGTGCTTGAAAGCAACGGTTGGACCAATAAGTTCTTCAGTCTCTGGTTCTCAAGCATTGACAACTTCAGTCGTGTGCACGACAAGAAGCTCTGCATCTCTGCTATTTGCGCACTACTCACATTACAGGCCGAGTCCGTCCCTGTTAGTGTACAACAAGGCTGGCCTCGTCTGCTGCAAGGTGTCGTAAGACTTTTCCAGACACTGCCTGCTGCTTTGAAGAGTGAGTCACTATTTTCCTATAGTTACTAAAAGACCATTACTAATGATCGCTAGACCGTGAAGAAGCCAAGAGGGAAGACAATTTCGACTTCGCCAATGAGTACGAGGAAGAAGAAGATGAGGAGTGGGAGCAGGAAGCCGACTGGAACGCCGAGGCCGATGAGCCAGAGGATGTTAAGGATGAGAGTGCCGCATATCTCGAATTCCTGAACGAAGAGGTACGATGCTCGTGATTGTACACATTTGCACATGCTAACCAACTGCAGGCCCAGAAATTCTCCTCGGTCGATGATGAGGACGACGATGAGCTTGAAGAGGAAAGCCTTCTCGAGACACCACTCGACAAAGTCGAGCCATACAGCATGTTCAAGCATGCATTACTACGTACGTATACATTTCTTATTAGTAAAAGCATGCGTTAACACTCGGCAGGCCTACAGCAAGAGCAACCCGCCCTCTACGAAAACCTCACAAAGAACCTCAATCCCGAAGAGCAACAGGTCGTGCAAGGAGCCGTTCACCAGGCCGATGTCATTGCTCAGGCACAAGTACAGGCTCAACAAGCAGTAGCAAATGGCGGCGTACCACCACAATTGTAGGGCCTGTGGTATATCTGTCCGCCATCGCGATATAATAACGGAGGAAATCTGTATACGCGCCTCAATGGTCAACAAAAACATGTCAAGAGAGCACCGACACAACATGAGCTGCACGCTTCACCCGAGCGCCAACTCCACGTTCTTGGCCGCTGTTCGGCCCTACCTCATTAGATAGTTTATTTCCCTTCACCAAAACCCCGGGGTTTCCCTTGGTCAGATTAGCGAGCATCCAAACTCACCGGCGTCTGTTGCTTTTTGACATGTTTGGAGGTAGTGTGCAGAACGGCGCGGCTACAATTGACCAGGCGTTGCAGTCGCACTGCGATCAAAAGAGGAGGAACAAATAGGAGGAATTGGAGGATGATATCCAAGAGTGCATTTGTACCACTCTGTTTCTTACACATTGTGGAACTTGTTGAGGTACGGCGAGGAGAAAGAGTAGATAGCATTCCCGTCACGGGATTAGAAGACGGATTTGAATTGAAACAACGTTCTAGATCAACTGTGTGTAGAGTGCCTTATTGCGTGCAATGGAAGCCGGAGCAGTTGTCTAGGTTCCAACGCCCCCACGTGGACTATGGGCGAACGCCTCACAATAAGCAATGCTCTGCACGATCATCCCATGCGAGATTAACCTTGTGGTACCAAAGGCCTATGCAGCCGCGCCATGTGGTTGGTATCTCGATCCGTTCCCGAGGTCCCTTATCGATGGCTTTCGGCGCGTGGCGTCATTACCCTGCCGTGTGTCTGGAACAAAAGCATCTCCACAACACCTGTCCTCCACGCATCGCCCTACGTACACTTTCAACGACCTCGACTATCGCCTGCGCTTCGACCTACAGCTCCGAAGAAGGGGGGCACCTATAACATAGTATCTATACATCTATAATTCCACAGGCAGGCGCCGTGGCGCATTCGCACAAGGTCGAGAATGTCGCGTCCTACAGGTACGTCACAGCTCAGCACAGCGCATTTAGTCCAATGGCTTACAAAATCTAGTCTCAAAAGCGAAGACATCATATCCACTGTACTCTGCGGTATGGGGTAGCGGTAGCAGATCAGCGACATTGTTAGTGGGGGGTGGCGGAGGTGCTGGCAAACGTACGAAAGCTCGATCGCATGCGGAAATCGCACGCTCACCAAGAAGCTAGATGGCGTGAAGAACATGATCACCTGTTTCGACTTCACCTCGCGCGCTCCAAACGTCGAACCATCCGCCGAACTCGAAGTCTCCGCCGACGACTCGGTAACATGTCTTGCCAATCTTGCGACCAAAGACGGCCTGATTGTATTCGCGGGAAATGGAAGTTCAGTGGACGACCGAGTGAAGGGCCAGGATACACATTTCAAGGCTTTCGAGTTCCAATCGCCGAAGGGCAAACCGGCGAGCATCAACTTCTTGAGCAAGACACAGCTCTTCTCGGTGCCGAAGAACGAGAATGTGCGGAAGGAGATGTATCAGCGCATCCTGAAATTGTCTCCACCACCACGGACGGCTTCGAGCACGCCAACCAAGCGCATCGGCGCCATCGCTTCAGGCCTCGGAGGCGACGAGAACGAGATTGTCATATTTAGCGCAACATCGAATAGGCCGCAGGCGCAAGACATAATAAAGAGGATGAAGCTGTCAGCAGGGCAAGAGGCGAACGATCTGGACATTTGGGATCAAGGGGAAGGACGCTTTCAGATCGCATACTGCCTGGATAGCGACGTGTACATCCAAGATGTCGACTACGACTTCAGCGAATCGAAGAACAGGACGGAGAGCGAGAGGAGGAAAGTTTACACCATTCCGCATCCCGATGCTGGCGCCAGAAAAGGCCAATCCAAGGTCCGAAGCTTACGATGGCTTTCACCAATGCACCTTCTGCTCCTCGCGAACAAGCCAAACCGGACCGGCGTAGAATTGCTGGTATTACACATGTACGAAGAGGGCCCAGGCAGCATTGTATCGCGGAAGACCTTACCAGCACATGTAAAAGCGGCCGTGGATTTCGATGTTGCATTACTAGACACGGACGCGACCGGGGCTTACCAGATCGTCGTTGCTGTTGGTGGCATAGACGTCTCTCTCAGTGTGTACACGATCGACTACCATGGCTCTGCGCAGGATTCATTAAGCCACATCTACAAATACGCTACTTACGATGAAGTCAGTGTCATCTGGACGGTTATGGGACGAAACATGCTAATATCGACCAGGTACATCCTATGCAGATGACAAAAGTTGTCTTCTCACCGTTTTCGAAAACAGCGTCAGGCCCGCAGTATCTTCGACTAGCCACAACGTCCCTAGGCAACACAGTCTCAGTAGAGACATTCACAGCTACGCAGATCTCCGCAGGCAGTAACAAAGCACGACATGTCATCCAAACCGCTCGGACACGACAATTGTACGCCGGCGCAACTTACCTAGTGATTGCCATGGTGGTTGCGGCAGTAGCACTCATGATACAATCCCTCATCGACCCCGAAGGCTCTCTCACCCGCGGCATGATTCCCGCGAAATTCCAGAACACGGCCGGCAACACGTTCGGCGAAGTCCACCGCGCAAAACGCCACGCAGCTGTCCTCAACAACGCAGATACGCCTGCGATTAGGGCCGAGCGACGCATTCGCGACCTTTTGCACCTACACAACCCTCCAATGGGCTCTGACGAACCACAAAAGGAGAAGGCGCTCGTGATCCACCACGACGCCGATGCAGAGGAGTTGAGCACAGAGGTTCACGAGGGTGGCCACGAAGCAGTGCTTAAGAAACACGCGCAAGCGAAGAAATGGGACGAGCTTAGTAAGGAAGACCAGCTGCTGTGGAAAAAGAAGCTCAGCGATGCGGGAATGTGGGCCGTTGAAGAGGGCGAGTCCATTTTGAAAAGCATCTTCTTCGGGCAGATCGGGGGAGTGATTGGTGGAATTGCGCAGGGCGTCATCGGGGGGTAGATGCGCGCGGTGAGCGGAAGAGGTGCTCGGTGGAGGCGTGGTGCGAGATGAGTGGATGTGTGTCGGAGGTGTCTTTGATATCCTAGTATCAGTAGCTCCCGGCGTGAGCAATACATATTCATCCTATATGATGGTTTGGCGCTTTGACACGTGAAAATGAAATGCAACGCGTGGATTTCGCAATGCGGAGAGTCTGGTACCCTATATGCAGTACAGCTTGGACTTAGGTCGAATGGCTAGGTGGAGTAAAGGTGTTGGCGACAACCTAGCTTTACTTGAGAGCGAAGCGATGATTACATTCTTGAGCATCTCCAGGGTAATGAATCCTAACATCAGAGATACCAGCGCATGTGGATGTATGCGGTAGCAGCACGAGATAGCATCTCCCATTTCCTTGACCGCGCTCCCTAATGCAGACTAGCACTGGAGGCTAGCGGGCAGGCACTTGGCGTTCGTGACATGGGGTGGTAGCTATCCAAGGCCCAATTCTGGACAACTCGAAATCCCATAACACGCTCTCCTGTCCTTTTCCATGGAAAGAAGAAGCGAAATTTTTCCTGTGATCGAGGTTTCCCCTGCGGTCGGGAGCTTCAGGTGAAGCAATCAACATGTCGCAGCAGGCCTCGTCCTCGCTGGACCGCATCGTCCTCGACCTGCGCTCCAAGTGAGCTTCACACTGGCGCACTCCTTCTGATCGAAGCTAACACGCAGAAAGAAACGACGAGCAAAGACAGAAAGGAGCGCACACTCTCCGCCAAGTTGTCGAAGCAGCGCATCGCGGTGAGCTCCCAATGCGAGGGGGGCCTCCCCGCCCAAAGCTCTCCAAAACTGATGTCGTGCAGAACTCGCGCCCACCGCCTTCACCACCTTCTACAACGAAGTCTACGCAAAAATCTCGGGCCTCGTCAAATCGGGCAACGACTCCAACGAACGCATCGGCGGCATCCACGCGCTCAATGCCCTCATCGACTTTCGCGGCGACGATGCGGGCCAGAAGACGACGCGCTTTGCGTCTTACCTCCGGGCGGTGATGAACGGGCAGGACACGACGGCCATGGTAGTCGCCGCAAAAGCGCTGGGAAGACTAGCGAAGCCCGGAGGAACACTGACTGCAGAGCTGGTAGAGGCAGAAGTAAAAGGAGCGCTGGAATGGCTGCAGCTCGAGCGTATGGAGAACCGCCGCTTCGCCGCTGTGCTCATCCTGCGCGAGCTGGCAAAGAACTCGCCCACGCTCATGTACCAGTGGATCGCCCAGATCTTCGAGGTCATCTGGGTCGCCCTGCGCGATCCGAAAGTGCTCATCCGCGAGTCCGCCGCCGAAGCTATTAGCGCCTGTTTCGAAATCATCTCTCCGCGAGACTCGCAGATGCGCCAGCTGTGGTTCGGCAAGGTGTACGACGAGATTCTGCGGGGCTTTGCGATTGGCAGCAATGAGGCGATTCATGGCTCGCTGCTCACGATGAAGGAGCTGCTGGACAAGAGCCCCATGTTCATGAACGAGCAGAAATACAAAGAGACGGTTGAGACGGTGCTCAAGTACAAGGACCATAGGGACGCGCTGGTGCGGAGAGAGGTGGTGCTTATCATTCCCATACTCGCCGGTTATTCGCCTACCGAGTTTGCGACGAAGTACCTGCACCAGTGCATGTTGCATCTGCAGGGTCTGATTAGGAAGGACCGCGATCGGGACAAGGCTTTTGTTGCGATTGGGCAGATTGCGAATGCCGTGGGCGTCGCTATATCACCGTACCTGGAGGGCATACTAGGATTCATCCAGGAGGGTCTGCTTCAGAAAGCACGAAATAAGCTGGTCGTCAACGAGGCACCCATCTTCCAGTGCCTGAGCATGATTGCGGCTGCAGTGGGCCAAGCTCTTACAAAGAGCGTGGAGCGGTTACTGGACCCCATCTTCTCCTGCGGATTGAGCGACTCTCTTTTCCAGGCTCTGGTCGACATGGCGCACTACGTTCCTCCCTCCCGGCCGATGATTCAAGAGAAGCTGCTCGATCTTCTTAGCCAGATCCTCGCTGGACGACATTTCTTGCCCCTTGGCAGTCCGTATCAGGTCTCGCAGCCCCCTCAAATATGGACACGCGACCACAAAGATCCGCAGACGATCGGCCCTAGGGAAGCAGAGATTGCACTTGCTCTGCACACGCTCGGAAGCTTCGATTTCAACGGACACGTCCTGAATGAGTTTGTCCGCGACGTTGCCATTCGTTATGTCGAGGCAGATAATGCTGAGATTCGAAAGCGCGCAGCCTTGACTTGCTGTCAGTTATTCGTCAAGGATCCAATAGTGCATCAGACTAGCACGCATGCTACAAAAGTCGTTGGCGATATCATCGAAAAACTCCTGACTGTGGCCGTTGGCGATGTCGATCCTGATATCCGGTACGAGGTACTACTGGCACTAGATGCTCGTTTCGATCGCCATCTTGGAAAGGCAGACAACGTTCGGACGCTTTTCCTTGCGCTTAACGATGAAGTCTTTGTCATTCGCGAGGCTGCCATGTCAATAATTGGGCGTCTCACATCCGTCAATCCTGCTTATGTTTTCCCCTCTTTACGGAAAGTGCTGTTGCAGCTACTGACAGAGGTCAACTACGCCAATAGCCCGAGGAGCAAGGAAGAAAGTGCACAGCTGATTAGTAGTCTTGTTGGCGCAGCTGATAGCCTCATCAAGCCTCTCGTCGACCCGATCGTCACTGTACTCTTGCCAAAGGCCAAAGACCCGAACCCAGAGGTCGCTTCCACGACCCTCAAAGCCATCGGAGACCTGGCTACGGTTGGTGGCGAGGGCATGATCAAGTATATTCCAGAGCTCATGCCAGTCATACTTGAGTTCATGCAAGACATGAGCTCAGATTCGAAGCGCTTCTCGGCGCTGAGAGCACTCGGTCAGTTAGCCACGAATGCTGGCTATGTTATCGAGCCATACAGAGACTACCCAGAGCTCATGAACATACTGATGAACATCGTCAAGACAGAGCCTGAAGGCGAACTTAGAAGGGAAACCGTCAGACTCATGGGTACGCTTGGTGCACTGGATCCAGACGAGTACCAGAAGATCATGGAACAGTCGCCGGACAAGCACCTCATCATGGAAGCACAAGCAGTCACCGATGTCTCGCTTATTATGCAGGGCATCACCCCTTCAAACGAAGAGTACTACCCAACGATCGTCATCAGTACACTGATGGGTCTACTCAAAGATCCATCGCTGGTTCAGTTCCATTCTGCGGTTGTAGACGCTGTTATGAACATCTACGCCACTATGGGACTCAAGTGCGTCCCGTTCCTGAACCAGGTTGTACCTGGCTTCTTGCAAGTCATTCGTTCCACGCCAGCCGGACGCTCGGAAGGCTACTTCAACCAGCTCAGTCAACTGGTCAAGACTGTCCGCCAGCACATCCGCCCCTATCTGCCCAGTATACTCGCCACGATCAAGGAATATTGGAGCAGCAGCCCGCAGCTTCAAGCTACTATCCTTTCGCTCATTGAGGCGATTGCTCGGTCACTTGAGGGAGAGTTCAAGGTCTATCTGGCGGATGTGCTGCCGCTTATGCTAAGTGTGCTCGACTCGGATAATACTGGCAAGCGGCTTCCTTCTGAGCGAGTACTACATGCCTTCCTTATATTTGGATCGAGCGCAGAGGAATATATGCATCTCATCATCCCGGTTATGGTCAAGATGTTCGATAAGCCCGGACAACCCATGCAAATCCGGAGATTAGCGATCGAGACGCTCGGCCGATTATCGAAGCAGGTGAACGTTTCGGAGTTTGCTGCACGGATTGTGCATCCTCTGTGCCGAGTACTGTCTGGTTCCGACCCAACACTGAAGCAGACTGCGCTTGAGACGCTCTGTGCGCTCATCTTCCAACTTGGACCGGATTATGTCCACTTCGTCCCGACAGTCAACAAGATCCTCATCACGCACAAGGTTCCGCACGAGAACTATGGTCGCATTGTGTCGAAGCTGCAGAAGGGTGAGCCGCTCCCACAGGACCTGAGCCCAGATGAGCGATATGGCGAGGATGACGAAGACATGAACACGGCCGAAATTTCCACCAAGAAGCTTGCGGTCAATCAACAGCATCTCAAGCAAGCTTGGGAGGCGTCATCGAAGACAACGAAAGAGGACTGGATTGAGTGGATGCGAAGGTTCAGTGTGGAGCTTCTTAGAGAGTCGCCGCAGCAGGCACTACGCGCTTGTACACCGCTTGGCAGTGTCTACAACCCAATCGCACGGACACTATTCAACTCAGCCTTTGTGTCTTGCTGGACGGAGCTCTACGACCAATACCAAGAAGAGCTTGTGCGGTCCATTGAAACAGCTCTTACATCGCCTAACATCCCCCCGGAAATTCTGCAGATTCTCCTCAACTTGGCCGAGTTCATGGAGCACGACGACAAAGCACTTCCCATTGACGTGCGGATACTGGGAATGTATGCTGGAAAGTGTCATGCTTTTGCGAAGGCACTGCATTACAAGGAGCTCGAGTTCAACGCGGAGCAGAACTCTAATGCTGTCGAAGCACTCATCAGTATCAACAACCAACTTCAGCAGACAGACGCTGCTTTCGGTATTTTGCGGAAGGCACAGCACTACAATGATGTTGAGCTGAAGGAGACGTGGTATGAGAAGCTACAGAGGTGGGACGAAGCTCTACAGGCCTATCAAGATCGTGAAAGAAGAGAAGGAGATTCGTTCGAGATCACTATGGGCAAGATGCGATGTTTGCATGCCCTAGGTGAATGGGACCTCTTGTCCACGCTCTCGAAGGAGAAATGGGCCAATGCAGGCCAGGAATATCGAAAGGCGATAGCGCCTCTTGCTGCAACAGCATCTTGGGGTCTCGGCAAGTTCGCCGACATGGACTCTTACCTCAACGTCATGAAGGAACAGTCGCCAGACCGCGCTTTCTTCGCTTCTATCCTCAACATTCACAACAACCGCTTCGAAATTGCCATTGACGAGATTGCCAAGGCGCGGAAGGGTCTTGACACAGAGCTCAGCTCACTGCTCGGAGAATCGTACCAACGCGCTTACCTCCCCATGATCCGCGTGCAGATGTTGGCGGAACTTGAGGAGATTATGCAGTACAAGCAAAACGAGAACAACAAAGACAAGCAAGCTAGTATGCGCAAGACCTGGATGAAGCGGCTTAAGGGGCTGCAACCCAATCCCGAAGTGTGGCAGCGTATGATGAAAGTTCGCCAGTTGGTCATCACGCCACATGAAGGCACCGATATGTGGATCAAGTACACCAACCTGTGCCGGAAGAACAACAGGATGAACCTCGCGAACAAAGCGCTCCAGAAACTGCTCGACATCGAGGGCACGGGCGATGGGAGAGTCGTTGAATACGTCCGTGAACACGGCCACAAGATTCCCCATCCCGTGGCGTATGCGACGTACAAATTCATGTGGGCGGATCAGAACTTCAAGCAAGAAGCGCTTGACTCGATGAAGGACTTCACTGCGCGACTTTCAGACGACCTTGCCATGCGAGCAAGGGCTGCTGCAAATCCGATGATGGCACAGAACGGCATGAACGGCATGGCAAGCGGTCAGTTCAACAATATGAATCCCTTCGCCGCAACCAATGGATCCAACGGTATGAACGGCTCAAGCATCCTCAATGGCTCAAACATGGGCGTGTCGCCATCGGAGCTAGCCGAAGCACATCGACTGCTTGCGAAGTGTTATCTCAAGCAAGGTGACTGGCAACAAGAACTCCAAGACGGCGAGTGGGAGCACGAGTTTGTCCATGAGATATTGTCTGCCTATGCAGCCGCGACGCGATACAACCAGAACTGGTACAAGGCGTGGCACGCCTGGGCACTTGCCAACTTCGAAGTCATCAACTCGATCACGTCCAAGGCCGACCGCGAGACTACAGATGTGCCCTCTAACATGGTGCACGATCATGTCGTCCCGGCTATCCACGGCTTCTTCAAGTCTATTGCCCTTTCGTCGAGCAGCTCACTTCAGGATACGCTTCGTCTGCTTACGTTGTGGTTTAGCCATGGTGGTCTGTCTGAAGTCAATCGTACGATTTCTGAGGGCACCAAGTCGGTGCCTATCGACACTTGGCTGGAAGTCATTCCTCAACTGCTTGCTCGTATCAATCAGCCAAACCCTACTGTCAGGCAATCGATTCATCAGTTGCTTACTGAAGTCGGCAAGGCGCATCCACAGGCTTTGGTGTTCCCATTAACTGTATCAATGAAGTCAGACGTCTCGCGGAGACAGCGCTCTGCCAAGGAACTCATGGAGGCCATGCGCGAACACTCACCGAAACTGGTCGAGCAGGCAGATCTCGTCAGTCACGAGCTCATCCGAATTGCAGTGCTTTGGCATGAACAATGGCATGAGGGTCTCGAGGAGGCCAGTCGACTTTACTTTGGCGACCACAATATCGATGGCATGTTTGCAACGCTCGCGCCGCTCCATGCCATGCTCGACAAGGGCCCTGAGACGCTGCGCGAGATCTCGTTTATTCAGTCTTTCGGTCGTGAGCTGCAAGAAGCCAGGGATTGGTGCAATACTTTCCGCACGTCTGGCGAGATAGGTGATCTCAACCAGGCGTGGGATCTCTACTACCAGGTCTTCAGGAAGATTGCTAGACAATTGCCTTCGCTCATGTCACTTGAGTTGCAATATGTGTCGCCCAAGCTCAAGGATGCGCACGATCTTGAGCTTGCGGTGCCTGGAACGTACATCGTTGGGAAGCAAGTCATCCGAATTATTTCGTTTGATCCAGTGGCTACGGTCATTCAGTCTAAACAGCGACCAAGGAAGCTGGAGATGCGCGGAAGCGATGGTAAAGCGCATACCCATATTCTCAAGGGTCACGAAGATATCCGACAAGACGAGCGTGTCATGCAACTGTTCGGTCTCTGCAACACGCTCCTTGCCAACGACGTCGAGTCTCGGAAGCGCCACCTTAACATTCAGCGTTATGCGGCTGTTCCGCTTAGCACGCAGTCCGGTCTACTTGGATTCGTCCCTAACAGTGACACGCTCCACGTACTTATACGAGAGTACCGTGATAGCCGGAAGATTCTACTCAACATCGAGCATCGCATCATGCTGCAGATGGCGCCTGACTATGATTGTCTCACACTCATGCAAAAGGTCGAAGTCTTTGGCTACGCGCTGGACAACACCACCGGCCAAGATCTCTACCGCGTGCTCTGGCTCAAGTCCAAATCCTCAGAAGCCTGGCTCGACCGCCGCACCAACTACACACGCTCGCTCGCCGTCATGTCCATGGTTGGGTACATTCTCGGTCTGGGCGATCGCCACCCGTCCAATCTCATGCTCGACCGCGTGACCGGAAAGATTGTGCACATTGATTTCGGCGACTGTTTCGAAGTCGCTATGCATCGCGAGAAATACCCCGAGCGCGTGCCGTTCCGCCTCACCCGCATGTTGACGTACGCCATGGAAGTTAGCAACATCGAAGGCAGCTATCGAACAACATGTGAGCACGTGATGCGCGTGCTTAGGAGTAATAAAGAGAGTGTCATGGCGGTTTTGGAAGCTGTAAGTCCCCATTCCTTTCTACTGCGATATGTATTCTTGGCTAATATAGCGAACAGTTCATACACGACCCCCTGCTCACCTGGCGCCTGCACCACACCGCCTCCCCCGTCGAGCCCTCCTTCCCCTCCGAACGCCGCCAATCCATCATGGGCGACGCGCACGCCTCGTCCGTCGACCCCATCGGCTCCATGCAGCCGCGCCGTCACCGCTCCAGCATCGCGCCGCCCACCAACGACGTCGAGGCCAAGGAAGTGCAGAACGCGCGCGCCCTGCAGGTCTTATCCCGCGTTAAGGAGAAGCTCACAGGCAGAGATGGAAGGCCCGGCGAGGAGCAGAATGTCATCGATCAGGTCTCGAGGCTCATTAGTGAGGCGACGAATTTGGAGAATTTGTGTCAGCATTATATTGGTTGGTGCAGTTTTTGGTGAGGGGGCGGGCGAGAAGAGGGAGGGTGTTGTGATTCGCATTGATTGGTGCATGGTGTTTTTTTGTTTTTTTTGTGGGAGAAATAGCATGGGATTGGTTGGGCAAGTGTGTTTGTTAGTGTATGAGTATTGGGATATAGGGCATTGCTTTGGCGTCGAGGGAAGTGTTTAATCATGCTTTCAATAGGGGTCGTTTTGGAATTCAAGTTCTTTTGCTCTCCAGAGATCATGTGCGTTTGTTTCGCTTCCGGGGTGTTCGTACGTGGCATGAATAGCCCTTTTCGAAAATGCGTTCGAAGCCCGAGTATAACACACGTGCGACGCTACTTCATCGTTGCATAAATATCTCCACTTGAGCTTGAGATGCTTCCTTTTTAAATCACAACACCTATCTTTCTCCAAAACGTTCACGATGAACTCGGCATGGGAACTTCCCGGTACCTAAAAACAGAAAGAATCGTCAAAATGTCCTTTCGCAAGTTTCGCTTGCGCATCCAAAGCGCTGAGAAACTGCACCTATGTTGCCTCGACCCCTTCTCTAAAAGACAACTATGTACCGGACTATGTCAGCGCTACTTTGTCGAGCTATAAAACCCTCCTTTAAGGGCTCGCGACTCTTCCTTTCCACATCGCTTTTTATGTATCTTCCAAAATGACAGCAACACAACTGATGAGATTTTCCGGCGCCAAAAGCCGAATTTGAATAGCTACATGTTCTTCCGCGAGACTCATCTTCTCCATCTTCAGAAAAGCTACTAGATGTAGCGTATGTTGCTCGGCTCCTTTGTCTAAAAGAACAAGCTTCCGTGGTTATGTCGCCGAGAGAAAAAAGGGACGAAAAACGTGCATGATGGACTGGAGTGGAAGGAAGTGGGAAAAAAGTCGATTCCATGAAAACGTTGTCAAAGCTGCAGTTTGATAACAAAAGACATGTCCGAAACAAAAAAATCGGGAGATTGGTCGGAAATTAAATTCATACCAACAGCCAAAAACCTGGATGTGCCCTTCTATGTGTGTCTGCCAGCCAGTTTGGAGTTGACGTGAAAATCAAGCTACTCCTCTTCTATGATTCAAAATTCAAAAGCCCGCAGCTAATGTTGGATTGAGTTGGATTGAGTATGTGTCGCGGTTCTGGAGTACTTCCTTTTCCTTGTACCACGTAGCAACAGTTTCATGTCTCCACTGCTGTACCACACAGTCCCCAACCTCTCTGTTTACTGCGCAGAACACACAATCTCTGATTTACTATATATATTGCTCATAGCTAAATACAATAACAACTCAGTTCAATCCTTCAATTCTTCCTGCATATGCGTTGTTCTCACACCGCGACAGTATGTGACAGGAGGGGGGATATAAAAGGCTGCTCTCGCATTGCATTCAATCCTGCAATAACTTCTGTCCAAAGACAAAACAGCAGTTCTTATGTTTTTATGAGTGTGTTCGAAAAAGTGGACCAAGACAGGGCGATGTTTGCTGCTCACTCTCTATATTATGTTGGTTGTCGGATCATGCGTACCAGCAGGTACGTCGGCCGCCCAATGCTGCCCAACAGCCGACTCGATCCTACTTCGGCCGTACTCGCATCAGATCATATACACCTCCATAGCACCCTCAAATAGAGCATAGATCAATCGAATACAATGCAGTTTTAGTTGTTTCACTTTCAGCACTAGTGCTACAAGGCCTACCAACACTGATCAGTGATTGCTTAGGCGATCACAGACAGCAAGGAAGAAGAGACAGACAGTTGAAATCCTGATGCGAGAAGTCTCAGGATGATACCTATGTGCTAAGAACAGAGCAAGGCCGAGATAGTACGAAGCACTCCTAACCTCCCTCTAAGCTGCTGATCCAGGCCGAAACTCGATCACAGCGCGTCAGCAACGCACAAAGACACACTGTTGAAATCCTGACGTGAGAGATCTCAGGACGACTGCAGCGCGTCAGCAACGCGTAGCGATTTCGTACGAGCGTCCTCGGACGATCCTATCATGTACAACACAACAAGCGTTGGAAACGACCAGCCAGCGAGGCAACGCGTTAGCAACGCATAGCGATTTTGTACGAGCGTTCTCGAACGATCTGATCACGTACACACACCACAAGCGCTGGAAACGACCAACCAGCTAGACAAACACACGCCAGCACGATGGCAGACAACGAGAGCAACTCTAACAACGCCGACGTTGCTGTTCAAGAGCAACTGCTCAACGACCCATCCAAGCGCAGCGCAAGCGAACGCGCAGAAGCTGCTTCCCCAGCAGCCAAGTTCACTGCTGAGCATCTCATGCAACACTGCCCATACACGGTCGCGTTTGAATACATAGACACATCTCTCTGAAATATACTTGCGCCAGAGGACGCAGACGAAATAAACGCGACAACCTAGGTTGCAAAGACTGTTCGTGACTACTATGCAGGAACGGCCTGGGATAAGGCCCTATACTTCGACTACTAATGGGAATTTAAGGGATGGACTAAAGAGCTATTCCAGAGGGTGAACCGCAATACACTGAAGTCTCTTAAGGCTGTGTTACGGCACAGAGGAGTCTACACAGGCAACATCCGCGCCAGAATAGCTGATTCTCTCTTCAACTTACTAGGTGGAGAGAACCCTCCTGAGTGGGACCCTGTGGAGTTCAAAAATGCGAAATTCGACGAACGCTCTGAGGCGTACCAGCATCAGAAGAACACATACCAGACAACTCATATCGATCGACAACAAGGGCAGTCACAGCCACAATCGCAATCGATTCTGCAATCGCAGTCGCAGCAGCTATCGCAGCAGCCACAGCGAACGTCGCAGGGCAAGCAATTAAGCGATCAACAAGGCGATCGACAAGGCGTTCGAAGCCACTCGCAATATCAACAGCGCCTACAGACACAGATACAACCGCCAGCAACGACGTATCGCGACGTGACGCAACACCACTTCCTCACACCTATCGCGAGGTCAAACCTTTCCCGCAGCAACCTACAAACCGGGTACCTAACAGACCACCTGACCTGCCACACGATCCATACAAGACGCTGCCGCCGCGATGGTCACGCAACGATCGGCTCGAAGCCAATACAATCACGCAGTTCTCTAAGCTCTGAGACAATGGCAACAAGTACACAGGCAATGCGTACGACCTGCTTAATAACAAGATTAAGGTCTTCTTCAGCATCTGCTGGCAGGTGGACATCTAAGAAGAGCAGTTTCACGCAGTGTTTCCCTGTATCCTCACGGGGCGGGCACAGACATTATACATACAGGTTGTGGAGAGAGACGACAGCTTTTCCAGCGCGTATATGGCAGTCAAGAACTGCTTCGATCATGATGTCCATCACCAGCACTACTGCACGGACTAGACGACTACAACCTCTGCTCGTACCCGCGCAGAGAACCCTGATAAGGGACTACACGAGGTTCTGCAGATCCTGCTTGACAAGCTGCAGATATGCCAGCGCCCTTGGCAAGAACTTTAAGGGCGAGGATGCCCTACGTACCACTGTCGTCAATGCCTGCTGAGGAGTTCCAGAACTTGAGATGGCACTATTCAAGCCAGCCACAATCTGCGAAGGACTCTTCTTAGATCTACGTTCTGTAGTAGAGACATACCTTGCACGGCAACACACCGCCTAGATGGCCAAAGATGATCAATACTACTTAGACTGCAGGTACAACAGCGATGGAAGGACCCGAGGTGGATTTCGAGGCAGAGGCGGATTCAGAGTTGGATCTGGAAGAGGCAAGGGAGGCAACCGAGGCAACGAGCGCTTTGACAGCAGAAGTATATGAACGCCACGCTGGAAGAAGAAGTGCTTTATATGCCAGAAGGAAGGATGCTGGTCTACTAACCACACAGAAGAAGAGCGCAAGGCTGCCCGTAAGCAGTTCGTCTCTACGCTATACGTTGCAGGTGCACAGCCACCTGAGGAATTCTCAGTATACCTTGCAGAGTATGAAGGCACTGAACACACCAGCCAATATAACCAGAGAGGCTGGAGAGAAGAGGATAACTGCGACGATAGCGATAATGATAACACTAACGATCAGCAATACTTTGAACACTAGTTCTTCACGGAGCAATGCCTTACAGACTAGGCGTTCTTGCACCACATCTCTAGCGACGACATATACAGCCGAAGTGTGCTGTCCACACCAGCGTTACAGTCCCTTCTTGAGGACCGCCACACACGATCTGTGTACTAAGGAATTCTACCGGATACAGGCGCTGCAAACGTATCTACAGTCGATAGACGTCATGGTCGAAGTGGGTTTTAATTGCTATGTACGCATCAGCAAAGCTGTCATCCCTCTCTACAACCTGTATGTAGAACGTCTCTGCACGCCCGGTAAGGATACAGGGAAACACTGCGTGAAACTGCTCTTCTTAGATGTCCACCTGCCAGCAGATGCTGAAGAAGACCTTAATCTTGTTATTAAGCAGGTCGTACGCATTGCCTGTGTACTGGTTGCTACTGTCCTAGAGCTTCGAGAATTGTGTGATTGTGTTGGCGTCGAGTCGATCGTTGCGTGACAATCGCGGCGGCAGCGTCTTGTACGGGTCGTGTGGCAGGTCAGGAGGTCTGTCAAGTACTCGGCTCGTAGGCTGCTGAGGGAAAGGTGTCACTTCGCGATATGCGGTTGCTGGAGATCGTGTCTGGGTCTGCGAGTACCATTGTTGTGGTTGCATAGCCTGCTCCGTTTGTCGTCGAGGCTGTGGTCCTGCATGGGCATCGATCGCGTAGAGCGGTCGTTGTAGCTCTTAATATTGCGAGTGGCTTCGAACGCCTTGTGTTGCTCCATCCTGCTCACCTTGTTGACCGCCTTGTTGATCGCCTTGTTGCTCGTCCTGTGATGGTTCTTGTAGCTGCAGCGGTAGCTGTAGCTGTGGCCGCTGTAGTAGCTGTAACTGCGGCTGCGTCTGCGGCGCTTGTGCGTGATGCAGTAGGGTAGCCTGTGTCGGTTGTCGTTCAGCTGCAGGAACTGCGTGCTGGGCCTCTTGTTGGCGTCTGTACGCCTTAGATCGTCGGTCGAAGTCCATAGCTTGAAAGTCTGTAGGGTCCCACTCAGGAGAGTTCTCTTCACCTAGTAATTTGAAGAGAGAGTCAGCTACTCTAGCGCGGTTATTGCCTGTGTAGACTCCTCTGTGCCGTAACACAGCCTTGAGAGACTTTAGTGTGTTGCGTTCAACCTTCTAGAATAGCTCTCTTGTCCATCTTTCAAATTCTACAAGGTAGTCATCAAAGAGGTTATCGTCCCACACCATTGCTCCACTGTAGTCGAGTACCAATTTAGCAACCCAGGTTGTCGCGTGTATTTCGTCTGCGTCTTCTGGTGCAGGTACATCCCATAGAGATGTATCGATAGAGTCGAGCGCGACCTTGTATGGACAGTGTCGCATAAGGTGCTGTATGGACAGTGTCGCATAAGGTGCTGTATGGACAGTGTCGCATAAGGTGCTGTATGGACAGTGTCGCATAAGGTGCTGTATGGACAGTGTCGCATAAGGTGCTGTATGGACAGTATCGCATAAAGTGCTCAGCACTGAACTTGGCCCATCAGGATGTAGGTTCCGCGCGTTCGCTTGCGCTGCGCTCGGATGGAGCGCTGAGCAGTTGCTCTCGCCTGTCTGCCATTGTGCCGGCGTGTATTGTTGACGCGTTTTCTGTGTCGTCTAGCTGGTTGGTCGGTTCCAGCGCTTGTGGTGTTGTCTGATTATAGATGAAGAGATGTAGATTAATGATCCCTTAACGTGTTCTTATCCGGCTAGCTTAGCCTATTAGTCCCTGCTTCTCTCGCATAAGACTCTCTTGCTGTAACCTGTTTTATCTGACGAGTGTACGTGATAGGATCGTCTGAGGACGCTCATACGAAATCGCTATGCGTTGCTGACGCGCTGTGATCGAGATCAGCAGCTTAGAGGGAGGTTGAGAGTGCCTCACTCTGCTCTTAGCACATATGCTTCGTCCCGAGACTTCTCGCGTCGGGACAGCAGCAGTATGTCTCTTATGCGTTGATGACGCGCTCTGTGTCCGCGGATCGGCCTGAACCAGCAGCTTGGGAGGGAGGTTAAAAGCGCTTCGTATCTTTGCCTCGCTCTGTTCTTAACACATAGGTATCATCCTGAGACTTCTCGCGTCAGGATTTCAACTGTCTGTCTCTTCTTCCTTGCTGTCTGTGATCGCCTAAGCAATCACTGATCAGTGTTGGTTGGCTTTGCACTAAGTGCGAAAAAGGAAATAGCAATAACTAGGAATGCATTCTGTTCGGTTGGTTGTTCTTGATTGATACGTGAGGGTGCTACGAAGGTCTATAGAACCTGAGGCGAGTAGAGGCGAAGTAGGATCGGGTCAGCTCGTTGGGCAGCGTTGGGCAGCCGACGTACCTACCGATACTCATGATCCCACAGTTGGAAGATTTAGGACATATTCTTCAAGAAAGCTTTCGCACTCTCAATATGTCCATCTAGGTCGAAGTCGTGGATGAATCCCCATCGATCCATCAACGCATCACGCATCTTCATTGGATCCAAGCCGACATCCTCAGCAATGCCACTCAGGATGCGGCCTGTCTCGCGACTCGAATCGACGATACACTGTGAGCGTGGCCTACGAACGGCATCATACGTCTTGAGAACATGCTCGACTCGGTCCGATGTTCTAATCTGGGAAAAGAGCGCACCGAGAACAACAGCATCTTCGATAGCAGTGGCGGCTCCACTGCCTTGCCATGGTGTCATAGCATGTGCTGCGTCGCCGGCGATACACACACGTCCGTTTACGTATGTCGGTGTGTTGATGTGCTCGTACTGTGCCCACATCGCTGGGTTCTCCTGGTCAAGAAGGAGCTGCAAACGCTGTCAGCAATCATATACTGGCAACGAGAGCATAAAGACTTACATCGATCATCCCTTTGGCTACAGGTAGGTTCCCACAGCTCGCGAATGCTGTTTCCATGTAATCGCGATCGATCTGTATCCGCTTTGCACCCGAAGTGTCTCGATTGACTGGCGTACCGATGCACTGCACCATCTTTCCACCCATGATAACATCGTGAATGAAGATACCGCCATCACTAACCCACCCAAACTGCCTTCTCTCGTTCAATATATCGGCTCCTAATAAGGCCTCAGCTCTTGCATACGGCACCATGTTCATTGCTCCAGCCCAGCCCGCAGCAACAGGTTTGACAGCTTCATGATCCACGCCAAGAACATGTGCGCGAACTGATCCAAAGATACCATCCGCGCCAATCAGCGCATCAGCCTGAGCCTCAGACCCATCTTCAAACTTCAACATTAGTCCTTCCTCTTGCTGTACGATCTCCTTAAGCTTCTTGCTCGTATGCAACCGGTCTTTCGGAATCGGCTCCAGCAGCTCATGCAGCAGCGCCGCACGATGCACCATCTTCCCCGGCTTCTCCTCCGCGACATCGATCACTTTCGTGCCGGCATGGGGTCCCGCGGCCCATGTATTCGTCAGCCTCCCTTTTCAGACACTCACTGCGCAGCAAAGAACTCACTAGCATAATCCTCGACGAATTCATCATCACAGCACCCGCGCGCTCAAACATGTCCTCCAAATCAGGCACCAACTTTCCCAGCGCGCGCTGCGCATTGATCGCCAAACCAATCGCCATCCCCTTTTCCGAAAACTCGGGCGCGCTTTCGTAGATATCGACTTCGATGTGGGATTGTTGGTACAATGCACGCGCAAGTGCTGCGCCCGCGACGCCGCCGCCTGAAACGGCGATTTGGATCTTTCGTGGTTCTGCCATGGTGTTTTGTAGATGGGAAGTCTGGAGAGTGGACGGAACATATGGTAAGCCTCACGAATTTCTAATAGCAATCAGGCCCCCTACGGATTGACGCTGGCGTTGCGCGTTCGGAGGCGCGGGCGAGGGAGGCCTCGGGCGGGGTTGCAAAGGATTCTTCGCATTACTCGGAGCATGGCGCGAGCTTCAAAGTGAAGAATAGAAAACTATGCATATCAGTGTTTTGGTAGACAGGCGGAGTCACTGCGCCGCTCGTGCATGACGTCTGGTTATGATGTCATTGTACTAGTTCTATGGCGAAACTTTAGGGATATAATTCGGTATGTTTTCGACGAGCAGTCTAAGCACTATACACAGATGTCTGGTATATGGGTTTTCTCCTGGACTTACTGCTCGGTAAACTCATAGCTGCTAACTTACTACTTTGAACACGAGGTGGCAATGTCTGGAAGCTGATCTAGTTGGCATCCTTTTGCAAAGTCCTTCAGCTTTTTCTGCATACCTTACTTGTCTCTTTTCTTCATAATATGCGAGTGCATAAATCCCAAGGTTCCAATGAGGAAGAAATCGACAAGTACTCCTTGAGCATCTTCGCACTGGCGCAAATATCAAAACTGATAGTGCCATTGTTCTACAAAATCCTGGACTTAGAGTCTACCTACTTGCTGATCTACAAACTGCGAACTTAAATTTAACCACTTACAAAATGTGTATCAGCAAATGTCTAGCATCATCGAGATGCTGTTGTCGGAGAAATGTTTAGACAATTCTGCCAAGCTATGCTTAACGACCTTGGGCATATTTTGGCGAGCTCAGCAGTAATCGGCCCTTGAGCGTTGGCCTCGATTTCGCGTGAGGATCGTACGGACAACCTCGAAAATTTAACAGAGTTTGCGAAATGACAAGAGGAACAAATACTCTCGTGGACCCGTGCCATACATACCCTACCTATAGAATTACACCCAAAGCGATTTCATGGCTAGGTCAGTGACAATTGGCAAGGCGGACTAAAAGTATCATCGAGCTCGGCTACGTTTTCCGGTTGAATCTCGATAAGGTTTACAACAAAGCCAGATCCCAGGCGAAATAGAGACGCAAGAAAGGGCACAGCGTATTCCTCGAGGAACTCCTCAACCAGGAGTATCTTTCATGTCAGCAAAAGATGTTACAACGTCCAGCCCGTGGCTGGATCGATCCCAACTGGTCACCTCCAGGCGGAGACGGCGATGCGACCATTATCATATACGGTTATACACCTTCCTTCGCTTTGGGCGTCCTGGGATGCGTCTTGTTCTTTATCGCTGGAATCGCGCATGGATGGCAGTTGTCTAGATATAAGACCTGGTGGTTCAGCACGATGATGGTTGGAATTGCCTTCGTAAGTGTAGCCCAGCTGTACGAGAATCGAACAACTTCAAGCGGGAAGTATGTGATTGTGCTAATACGTGTCGCAGGAGATCGTCGGGTACGGCTTCCGCTGTTTCTCAGCGCGGAAGAACCCTTGTAAAGTATCCTACTTCGTTGTGCAGTACTTCTTCTTCGTCGTTGCGCCGGTGTTTTTCGCGGCTGCAATCTACATGGTTCTGAGTATCCTTATCAACGTCACGGGGATGAAATATGCTCCGAGTATGTACTCACGACGTCCTCTAGCGCCCGTATACTGACACAGCATGCAGTCAAGTCAAAGCTCATTCTCTGGATCTTCATTACCTGCGACGTTGTCGCCACCATTGTTCAGACCCTCGGCGCTGCGTTAATTGGTGTCGCATCATCAAATCGTAAAGATACTACAACGCCTAGCAACATACTCCTAGGCGGGCTGGCCCTTCAAGTCTTCACCTTCCTTGTGTTCATAGTCTTCTTCGCTTCATTCGCGTTGAAAGCTCAGAGTGAATTGTTCAGACATGTGAGCAAAGCCTTCTATGCGTCTTTTGCTGTTGCCGTATTGCTGTTCTATCTGCGCGTGTGCTTCAGGCTATCGGAGACGAGTGAAGGGCTGTTGGGGAAATTGAATACAAATGAGGAGTATTTTGGAACACAGGAGTTCATGCCAGTTGTACTGGCTGTTTGGTTGTTGGCGGCGTGGCATCCGGGACGATGTGTGCCGCGGGCCGCCTCCGGTGGTACTGGAGAGATTGGGATGAAGTGACTGACTGACTACGTGGCATCCGAAGTTAGGCAAATATATGTTGCAAGGGAATTGTTTGGACGGAGAAAATGTCCGACAGGGCTAAAATAATAATATCGGAATGGGATCCTCAAGATCCACCACTCAAGCATTACCAGACTTGAAGATTGATCGTGCATATTGTGTGGAGCCCAGCAATCAGTGACTAGTTTCACCGAAAGCCCGGCGATCGAAGACCGCATTGGTGCACTAAAAATCCCTAAAGCACAGGCACTGTGCAGCTGTGGCGGGTGAAAGATACGCACGTTTCGCGCTGGTACAGTTCTGTCCATACTCCCGCTGCCTGATCGAAGAGACTATGACTGTAACGAGTCAGTAATGGTGCTGATGGCTTCGAGATTTGCGAGATCTACATCGGAAGTCGCCATGGCATGTTGTCCTAACCCGGAAATTTTAGATCTCGCCCTGTTTGCGATTGATTGAGCAGATCTGGGGAACTCCTTTTTAGTGGCCGCTACAGAGGCGAGTCATTGGTGAGGTGCCTGAAAGTGCAACGTTGCTGTCCAAGCTCTCGTGATCGGCTCCGGGGTCGCCGGGCCTAATCGCATCTGGGCACGGCCCGAATGCATCAAGTTCGATCGTCTTTTTCCATCAATCCTCATTCTTTGTTATCTTTTCCGGTCCTGCAAGATCTTGCAGATCTCATGGTAGAGACGACTTCACATACACGCGAGCAACTGCCACACTGCAGCGCCGGTGTAGCATCGCAGCGGAGCGTCTTCGGAGCCTAGTTGCGTGCTTTGCTTCATGCATACGCTCCACAAGCCACCGTACCAAAGCGATGATAGCGGCCCTGTTTTGGCTCCTGATCACCCTTTCACACGGCTGGCAGATCAACGCAAAAATAAAGCCGATAAAGTCGAAACCTCAAGGCACAGGAGGTGTTCAAAGGGTCGCGAGGACCCGTATCACCAGTGCTGCCCACAGCTGTCTGGCCCGTGAAGTAACATCTACCGTGCAGTACCACTGAGCTAGTACCAGCGCCCTGAAGCAGTTCGGGACATAGTTGTCTTTTCCAGCCTTGACATCGGATCCAGGTCAATTTTCAGCGCTGAATGGACAACATGGTGAGCTCAGTCAGTTCATTTTCGAGATCAGATGGTTAATGTGTACACACAAAAGTGCAAGCACTCCCATTTGGGAAGAGAGAGTACAGCGCTGAGAAGCGGTTCGCAGCCTTCGGCGTGCCCGATATCTCCTCATTGGTCCTCTCACCAGACCCTTGCTTGCATGTACTGATAGGATACGCTCGATTCGAATCTGCCTGCCAAGCTAGAAATTGTTTTGAGGGTCTTCCCGAGCTTCCAAAGCTTGGCTCTCTATTGTGTATCTCGACTAAAAACGGCCGATGGCTCACGGAGCGAGAGCCGCAGACAGGGGAACCCAACGCAGCCCTCATCAGTTCTATCTCTGCTGAGCTTAGCTACGTTTCATGAACAGGTCAATCCATCACGGAAGATGGAAGTGGTGCCACTTTAGGTTCTCACGCCTTGGGCAGCGATATCCTTCGGCCGGCCCACTTCTTGATCTGAGCTGTAGATTGAACAAATCTTTTTACATGTGTCACAAATAGAACACCACTGGAAGTGTCCGGACGTCCACCGCGCACGAGTGACTGAACAGACGCGAGGCTCGGAAGCTTTGTCTTTCCCAAGACCATTCCCTAGTTGCGGCAGATCGCGCACGTCAAAAACATGGGGTTCACGTATATCAAAACTTTGTTCGTGTTTATTGATCTAGTCAGCCCTAGCGTTCCCAACGGCGCCACACAGCTAGCTTCCACGTTATGACCATGAGCTGGCCTAGACAGGAGGATCATCACTCTGCCACTTTGCGACTTGAATAAGTAAACACCTGCCAACTGCTCTTCGACAGAGCAATGTGAATATTGACAACTTCAACATGCCTGGTGGCCTACACGCTCCGATCGAACAGTGGCTTGCATGGCCTGGGCCAAACTACATCGACCCGCCCACAAAGCCCAAATATGTGCTCGTAGTCGCATGCATATTTGGTCCAATTTGTCTCCCAACTTTTCTGGCGCGACTATGGGTGCGATTGCGGATTCAGAAGAACCCTGGCTGGGATGATTTCTTGATGCTGTTGGCTTGGGTAGGTGCTCTCACCACAAAAAGATTATTTCTGCTGACACTCATTGCGCATAGTTCCCTATGATGGCGTTGACCGTCGTGTATCCACTGGGTAAGCAAAGATTCTGTCAATCTATGACTTCGATATGCTAAAGTCGACCAGTTGTGGAGACTCAATACTTCAACAGACATGTGTGGGATGTTCCAATGAACCACACCACGACCCAGCGCCAATATGTTATGGCAATCTACATACTGTTTGCCATCACATCGGGTCTCATCAAGGCTTCTATTCTTCTCTTCTACCGACGTTTGTCACCCCGATCGGTATCACCACAATTTCGGTGGATTCTGAGAATCTCCATTGCATTTATTGGACTTGCCACTTGTAAGCGCATTCTGTTCAGCATTGCAAAGTGACTAACAGACCATAGTGGGCTTTGTTTTCATTACTGTATTCACGTGCGATCCTATCTCTGCATTCTGGGATCAAACAGATTTTAAGCTCAGAGCGACCGGCAAGTACAAGTACAAATGCCTGGACGAAGGAGCTGCGATCGTTGCAAATGGAGCAATAAGTGCTCTCCAGGTACAATGTTCTGCATCCCACTGTGAATATACCAGTACTTACCACTTTCACAGGACATGATCGCCGCAACTCTGCCCGCACTTCTATGCTGGAAGCTACCCCTTAGCCCTAAGCAGAGGAAGGCGTTGTACATAATCTTTGCCTTCAGCTACCTGGCCGTCGCTTTTGGGTGCATGAGGACGTACTACTCTTTCCGGGTCTTCTTCGAAACATACGACATTACATGGGTCGCGGGCGACATCTGGTTATGGTAAGACAAGCAGGAAAACTCCAATCTTCACCGTCTGATAGTGCATCAGGTCACTCCTCGAACTTAACATCGGCTGCATATGCGCAAACGCTCCAGCTGTCAAGGTGCTTTACAGACACTACTTTGGCCTGGACCAAGACAAATTGATTGAAACGTCGTCGAATCCGTGGGACAAGATTTCATTTTGGAAGAGGGTTACGCTGCAGAGGAAGCGGGCTGATACATCTGAGTCGCACAGCTCACAGATGGGTATCAATGCGAAAATGGAGGAGGACAGGGGCGATGTTGAGATGGGGCACATCCACGCAACCACGCAATTTTCTTTTGTTGTTACTCCAGCTCCGGAGCGGAAAGAGCATGCAGGCATGTAAGGTGCAAGAACCGGGAGGGCAATACCACAAAACCATAATCATTAAAATCGACATCTAAAAGAAACCAACCCCAACTTTTCAGTTTCCAGCACGCCCCGAAAACACTCATCACTTCATCTTTGTTTCCATTCTTCCTCGCAGCCCGGGAATCCGTGACGAGTACAGCCTTGCTCGCTCGCACTCTCACTCCTGCCCACTACAAAGCCTGTTTTTCCAGCATGTTTGCTCATCCTTCACCCGCGCGATGGAACATTCACACAGTCAGTCGTGTCCAAGGCCCCCAAGACCCAACCCCGCATTCCCCAAGCCAACACTTCCCTACCCCAAAACAACACCTCCCCCATCGCCTCGGCACTTCACACATCTCAGGCCATGCGTTCGCATGACAAGACTGCGATTTGTCAACCCAACCCAACAACGCGTCAGACCATCTGTCCGCATAACAAGAGCACGATGTGTAATGCCAATCCACCAGCATCTCGACGTCGACAGGATGTCCATGCCAGCTTTGCGACTCTCGGACAGGGACGTCGGCAAAGCAGGCATTTCCATGCCCGTGTCGCGGCTCGCTGCGGGGTGGGGTATATTGCACTGGCGCGAAAGATGGGGATCTAGATTGTGTGAAATCGCGCGTGTACGTGCCTGCTGACGACGTTTTCGTGATCAGCTTACGTTGCAGAGTTTCCGCAAGTGCGATACAGATGGCGCATTTCTCGATGGGAAATGGTTCGACGTTGCGACAGATGATGCGCTCTGGAGTGAAGAACATGTAGAACAATGTGAGTTGATGCAAAAAAGACGCCAAACGCGACGCCCATGCTCTGAAATAATCTACACCTGAAATGCTATATGATGTGCCTTAATCTAACTGTACACTGCTCGTCGCCTGCACTTCCAGGTGTCGTCCGCGACTCCTAACCTCTACATTCTCATCCTCATCTTCCTCATTAAAACCATCCCCCACCTCCTCGGGAATCAGCACATTCTCCTCCCCATCATCATCAACCACCGCATCCCTCATATTAATCTCGCGGGTGGGTAATTGCCCGCCATTCGCCTTGAGCGCCTCGAACTTCGCATTCTGCATGTCATACACGTATTTACCCAAATGTTCTACGCCTTCCATGACCGCTTCGCCACCAACGTCCTGTGCGGCGGCGGGGCGCGTCGTTTCGCCAAACATTTCGTCGGTGATGAGGGAGAGCTTGTCAGGGCGCTGGAAGAGTATGTCGAAGGCGGGTTTGAGCTCGAAGATGGATTCGAAGACGGAGCGGCGGCCGAGGATGTAGAGGCCTAGGCGGGCGCGGGATAGGGCGACGGTGAGGCGGCGGATGTCGCGGAGGTAGCCGATGCTGCGGGTACGGACTAGGGAGAGGATGATGACTGGGTGGTGTTAGGTGGGGAGTGTATATGTGGAGTTGAGAGTGACTTACAGTCGTTTTGTTCACCCTGGTACTTGTCCACAGTCGCAACGATTCGCGGCATACCTGTGAGAGGATTGCCCTTACATCTCTTCACCAACACTTCTCCGATCAGTGCTTTTTGTCCAGCGTATGTCGTCAAGATGGAGATCTTGTTTGCTGGGTAGCCGAGCAGTCGCATGTACTGGAAGATTGCAACTGCATACTCAGCCTCACCCTCGTTGGCTAGCACATGAGGCGCCACCTCCTGCTCACCCTTGCCCTTGTAGTCAGGAACATCGATGAACTGGTAGTCGTATTTGAAACCTGCGTTGGCGATCTGGAATTCTGGAGATGAGAGCACCGAAGGCAAGTTGTCTAGCCTGGGGTAGCGCCATTTGTATAGCTCTGCAAGCGAGGCGCGCGCACGACCTTGCTGATCAAGCGCGATCGTTGGCACACCGAGACGCACGAGGCGCTGGAAGAGAGACTGCTCAAGGTTGGCATACTGCCTAAAGGCCAAATTTTGAATGACGGGCGAGTTCTGGAGATGGTCACCGACAAGCACGATGCGCTGCAATGGCAACTCTCCGTTTTGAGGGTTCTGTAGAGCAAGTGGAATGAAGTTCTCAATCTCTGTGATCTGAGCTGCTTCTTCCATGATCACGTTGTCATAGTGAAAGCCCAAGTCAGCAATCTCCTGTCTTCGCATAGCAGCATGCGTTGAGGTCATCGCGATGATGCGAGCTTCCTTGACCAACAAGTAATTTGCCTTGTCGCGAGGGTTGCGGAGAATCTCGAACGGACGGATGTCCTCGAGCTCTGTAAAGATCTTCTCGACATGTCGGTAGCAGCCTTGTGCAGTGTCCAATGCTTGACTGCGATCTGCTGTGGGCGGAAACAGCGGCTGGGGCGCGTTGAAGAAGTAGTCTCTGAACGGGAACTCTGCGACTATTTGTTCTACACTGGACTCTTCAGAAGAGACACTCTCCCAGTATTGAGTCCAAGCGGGCTTCACATAGACAAGATTGAAGTAATCTGCAGTCTCGCACGAGCTGCTGTGGGCACCGGGCGCGCCAAAATTCCTCGCCAGACGATCGACCTCAGACAGGTAGTACTGTCCTCTTTCGAGGAAAGACTCCACTCTGCCGTGCTTACTGTAGCTGGCATCAGTCTGAAGGTCTTCTTCTCCATGACCAAGACGCAACAGATGTCGTTCATCGATGTCAAGCGCCACGATCTTCTGGAAGAGCTGATTCAGCGCCTGATTACTGTGGGCTACGAGCAAGGTCCGTTGGTCCGGAAAGTTGTGATATATATTGGATATAATCTGGGTCGCAACGTCCGTCTTTCCGGTGCCCGGGGGTCCGAGCACCACCGTCAAGCCAGGCTGTGTGCCAGACGTGATAGCGTCAACCTGAGCAGGGGTGAACCTCACTCCGTTCAGCTTGTGTGCATCTGCAGGGTACGGCCCCATGTTCGGAGGCTTGTAGGTGGAGACATGCAGTGACTGATGCATAGGCTGTGCGACCTCGACTTGATCGCGACGCCGCTTTTTCGAAGGCTTTGCAGGCGCGATCTCTGGTTCAGCTGCAGCAGGGTACTGCACGACGTACGGAGGCCCGAATGAAGTCTGTGCTTCCTCGTGGGGTTCGATAGATTTGCCGGGCAAGGACTCGATCAGGTGCTGCCAATCCAAAAAGGTATCGCGGAAGTCTATTGAATTCAGTCGGTTATGCAGTCGCTGGTACGATGCAGATGCAGGATCACCGTAGCCTAGGAAAACTTCCTGAAGCCACGAGGGAGCTGGAATATCCGAAAGCGTCAAGCGCTTGATGGACTCCAGGATGGGAAGGAAGTTGTTTTCCCGCCCTCGCCGGCGGACAATGTGGTTCATGTGCTCGTACACGTTGGGTCGGCCCTCGGCAGTATTGTCCATGTCGTGCTGGTATTGCTTTGCGTCAATGTTGACAAGGAGTCGACGCTGGCGGGCACGAGGGGCAAAGCCATCGGTGTGGACCTGCTCGCGAAGAGGTCGGCCATTTTCATCCAGCACCTGTATGACCTGTGCGCATCTGAGCCTGTGAAGACCTGACTCCTCACCGGAGTTCAGCCCGTTGTTGGTGCCATTGCGCATGAGTACATCGTCCTGTCCCTCGATGGCGACTAGGAAAACAACATCACCTGTCTTAAGCTGCTCCCATTCTCGTCGGACCCCATACTGTAACCGGCTGACGTCCAGAACGATCTCTGCTCGTACGTAAGCCGGATGTTTGTCTCCCACTTTCGATGGTGCTACGTCGACCACAGCTGGCTTCATGATGGGCAACGACATTTTCGATATGCCACCAAACTTTGAGTTGGCACCCTTGCCTCGCGGTTTTACCCTCTTCACGACATCCTCCATGTCCTTTCGGATACCATACAAAGCTTCGGCTCGGTACAGGATGAAGGATCTCCAGAGGAAGTCGCCCATTGTGAGGTACTGCAAGTTCAGCTTGGGTATGGCGAGTGGCCTTGAGCCGTCGTAGGACTCATTCCTGAGGAAAGTCGTCTCGTACAGGATCTTCTCAGTAGGCAAGATGGGCATGTCGCGAACAGTGTCCTTGAATGTAGGTCTCTGCTCGACTAGTGAAAGTAAGGCTTCCATGTAGAACGTGCGGTCTCGGACTAAGAAGGTCGAGGCTGGGTACTCTGTCCGGAGGTCCATGAGCGCGCAGAGCTGTACTAGCTCGCCGTCGCTGAGCACTTGCAGGTGGCCATTTAACTCCTCCTTGTTACCAATGCTGCCGTAATTCGCGAGCGCCATGAGCTGAAGTTTCTCCTGAAATGCGGCGTAGCCCGTTCGTTGTAGCTTTGCCAGAATATCGTAGTGCTGCTGGTCGTACTCTAGCTTTGACAGCTGCTTGCCCGTCTGGTCCTCGATTGGAAAGTTTGCGAAGTGATGCAATAGGTTGAAGAGATCCCTGAACAAGCCGTTTTCTTCGTCGGTGTACAGGGGTGATAGCCTTATAGCTGGCAGGAGGTTGAGATCCTTGAGCAACGTGTTGACATATCTCCTGGTCGGCAGCTGGCTCTCCAGATCTGTGAGCAGCTCCATGAAGCGTTCGCAGTATGCCAAGTTGTCTCGCAGCTCTTCCTTGGTGGTACTGTTGTATAGCCTGTTTATGAAGTCCAGGACGAGAGAATAGAGCCACGTTCGCTCGAATCGTAACCTGGCCTGTAGCGCGTCGTCTGCAGCGTCGAATCGTTTCGATGTCGCTCTCCAGGCCTTGCGCAACATCTGGTGTTCTTCAAACTGCGCCTCCCGTACGGCGTCTGCGTGTAGGTTTTGCCATATCGATATGCCGACCAGGGGCGCGCACTCCTTTCGGACGAGACCGCTGTCTAGGGACTGGAATGCGCCGATGACGAAGGAAACAAGCTGTGTCCGGATCTTCGAAGGCTGTGCAGGGTCGACAGTCATGGACAGGATGCGGCGGAAGAAGGACGAGAACTCGGCTGGCTTGCTCGCGAAGTGCTCTGTAGGGTGTTAGTCTGCGCTCTTCACATACTTGGACATGGCTCCTCACCCCAAGACGCCAGATTCTCCCTCCTCTTCACGTTGACCATGAGCGCCAGAAGCAGATGGTGGTAGTTTGACGCATTCTCGGTAAAGCCCGGCCACAGATATCTCTCCAGCAGCTGCAGGTTCTCTAGTATGAGTAGCGACGAGTACGCGAAGTCGTCCTCCTCCAGCGTGTCCCACAGCTCTTTCTTGACCACCTCGGGCCGCACCTTGGGCGTCTTCTTCGCCGCCAACCAGTTCTTTCTCGCGACCTGCGCGAAGTGGTTCTCTCCGTGCAAGTCGGCGACGGTAGGGCGGGCGTGCAGGTTCGACGAGCCGGTCGCATTCGCAGCATTGGCGCCATTTCGGGCGCCTGACGACCCTTCCTGCTTGATTCCCTCCATATCTCCAGTTCTCTTGTCCTTTCTATCGTGTTCGGGGTTGTTCGGCAGCGCAGATGGGATGCGCGCTCATTGTTGTCGCGAGCTCGTCTGTCGCATGACGCGCCAAGAGAAAAGTTGCAGGAGCGAGGAGCAGGCGCGCGGAAGACGCTCTGGCGCTAGTCGAGGACGGCCCGCTTGGCTCTCCGACCTCACTTTCCACCAAAGCGCAGCGACTCCGCAATCGAAGCACCGCTAGCACAATGTCGAGCTCACAGGACTCCGCCGTGAGGCACCAGGCTATTGTGCCGGACAAAGTCCCTACTGCTGACTATCCTGTGAGCAATTGGTCCCCCACAGCACGCGCAATGGGTGCATATAGCTAACGACTGGCAGCTCATCGACAATGACCCGTACGCTCCCCACAGCTTCCACAAGGCATACGAGTACTTATGGCGAGTGTAGACACTTCAAGCGGGTTATGCGATACACCCGTCCTTCTGACTGGGCCTACGGTGCGGCGGCCGGAGCCTTGAGCCCCGGGCTGATGCTGTACTGGGAGCAGGTTTCTCCCTCGTTCGTTGGCAAGGGTGGATTCGCCCCAGTTATGCGACTGAGTGGTGCTGTTGGTCTTACAGGAATGTTCATCTTCGCCTACTCGAGGTCTACCAGTACGTTGGCATATATCCTGGGCCCAGAGCTTTACATGGCTGCAAGTGATGTAGCAGCTGCTAAATCATGACAGGTCGCTTCTACGGCGTCCGCGAAAATCGCCGCGAGGTCGAGATGGATATGCGGGAGATGGTCGACAAGGTCAAGAAGGGCGAGTCGCTATACGGTACCTCGGAGATGACCGAGTACATGCAGGGTGTCGCACACAGGAACTCGCGATACTCAGCCATGTTCGGCCACGTTCTTCTGTGGCCCAACTTTGTCAACCACCCATACCACGGCGTGGACACCGCCAAGTACTACCGACAAGCCGAATTGGAGTTGGAGCAAGAGCGGGGTGCGAAGTCGACATGAAGAGAGTAGAGATCAGAGCAATTTTCATTACATCACGGCAGCTGTAAATAAGTTCCAAGGCGCCAGACAGGATGTACCAACATGCATTTCCTTCCTTTCAGAGTCTCTCGTGCATCCTACGCCAACCCACCCAGCACCTCTTCCCTCCCCAACGTCTCCATCTTATACCTACTAATCCAATCATCCCTATTAACATACCCGCCACAAATCCTCCTCTTCCCCGTAAAACTGCTGCGCCCATGCAACACCCTCCAATTATCAAAAATCAACACCTTCCCCGGCGTCAATTGCTCCCAGTACTCATTCTCCTTCTTCTTCAACAACCCGTCAAACTTGCGCGCCGCAGCATACCACCTCTCCGTCTCCTCAATTGGCAGCTCAATACCCGCGCGATCCGCCGTATTCCAGCGTACACGCAACAACGCCCCCGTCGCGCTATCATGCTCCAGCACCGGAAACCCGCGGTACGCTTGGATGCTGATCCCCTCGTTGCCAGACGCGTGCGCATGTACATTCACCGTGCTCAGCACGCGGTACGCCTCGCGATCCGTCTCATACAACTCCTGCGCGACTTTGAAACCGTCGACGAGCAGGGAAGCACCGCCCTCGCCGTCCGTGTGTGAGAGGAGGTGAAAAGCCTGCAGGCCCGCTGGGTCGGAGAAATATGTCGTGTCGGTGTGGGCTTCGAGGGCGATGTTTGTGTATGCGGTGTCTTGGGAGGCGAGGTCGGCGGTGAAGTCGTAGAAGCCGCCGTAGTGCGTTTCGCGGATGAATGCGATGCTTTTTAGTAGGTCTTCGGTGGGAGTGGGGGTGTCGTGCGGGATGTTGGTCACATAGCAGAAGCCGTATTCGCGCTGGGGGATGGGGGGTTAATAGGCAGTACATGGAGGAGGGAGGGGGACGTACGATTCGACGGAGTAGGTATTTCATGCTGTAGTACTTTGAGCCGAATTCGACGCTGGGGCCTGGGATCGTGTCTATCTCCGATTTGATTGAGGCGTCCCAGAGTTTCGGTCTTGTAGGGTTGTTAGCAAGGGATGCTGTTAAGTGGGTGTGGGCGTTCGTCACTTTTTCCATGCCTGGCGAAACGGACCTTTGCATTCATCTGGAAAGGCAGCGCGGGCGAGGAAAGCGCGCAAGTATCTGCTTTGATGGCCATCGCTCCCTGATGAATGTGAGCGAGGTCGCGGAGGTCATGTGAGTCTCTGGGTTGGCCTACATTCGATGTCTACGTCATTTTTGTTCGACACATGGTAATTTTTAATGTGGATGTTTTCGGGTATCTGAGTATGATGAGTGCATGCTTATGTTATAGTTGTGAGAGCACGCGTACGGAGAAAGTGTCTAGCAGCCTCTGCTTGGTCGACTCATGCACACAGGCGTTACATTGGCAATTGTCTCTGTCATATCCGTGTCAGTAGAAATTCAGACTGAGGCGGTATAATGAAGTCCCCACCGAAGCCATATATTTGGACTGCGTATCAAGTCAGCCAAGCTCAACATCTGATACCAGAAATACTTGCATCTTTTTCCCTTCGACGGTCACGTCGCTAAGGTCAACTTTGACATCAGCATGCGTGCTGTATTTCGGCATGTCCCATACATCCTGCGTCATAACATGCTGCAAGAGCGTTAACGCAAGCCTGGACGATCATGACAGTAGTGAGCGCTGAAGAACCTACGTTACGGCTACTCTCTACCACTACACGAAGGTCGTGACTCTTTCGGTAAAGCTTGCGGAGTTCCCATGTAAGTTTGCGCAATTCAGATCCGATTTCTTTCGCTTTTTTGCCCCAGTCTTCACCAGCTAGACGGTCAAGAGCGCCCGTCCGGAATTTTGAGTCCTGCAGGGTTTCTTGACATCTCGGTGAAGGTAACTAGAGAATACTTCGTCAGTCGCCGATCGAAAAGTGTAGCATTGGTACTTATAGAGGTCTCTTGTATTTACCAGGAATAGTCTTGGTGTTGTCACGAACGTACGGCGAAGCCTAGAATGCATCAATACGCGGTCACTTGCTACATGTCGCGTGACTTGCGGCGCCCTCGAGGCGCAGTGAGTATTTCTGATGGCAATCATGCTGATAATAAGGCTGCGAATATAGATCCGAATACTTCATGGGCGTCTGGGCAAAAAAAGTGTGTTGGTGGATAACGCGTGAAATCGTCAACTAAGTTGCTCCGGTGTTGCGCGTTCGCACACGCCGAGGCAAAATCGAATTGAGGGACTAAAAGTGATTGCACGGTAGCATAGCTTGGAGATACTCGCGAAAGTTTTAATACGGTATATGATCATTTACAGATCTGTGAATATCTGCGCGGATCCGGAAGAGTCGTAGTCACGGAAAGGGCGTGAGGTGAGATTGTGGTGTTGCCCCGGTGTAGTCAGGCAGTCGCGTGACGCCACAACCTAAAAAGCATAAAGATGCAAAAGAATGCAAAAATGATATAAGATACTTTCAAAAAGCGACACCAGTGGGACTCGAACCCACAATCTTTGCCAGTTTCCACACTTGGGTTGAAGTCCCACGCCGGAAAGCAACGCCTTACCATTAGGCCATGGTGCCTTGAATCGGTTGTCCCAAGGGCTGAATGGAAGTGTTGGAAAGTTAAATGAAAATTATACAAGTACCGAGAAAGGCTACAGAGTCTATGCTCCACTCGAGGTTCGCAAGTGCGGCTTTCTTGCTATGAGCATGAATGTGCCTCATATGCTGTGTGTACCCCGCATTGATGATATCACAAAACTTTTCGTGATCTGTAAGCCACAAACGTGCGGTCTCAGACAACCGCTTTGCGATTTCTGCAATTGCATATAGTACTGAAAGATACCGTGTTGCAGCATTACTTTCGGCGTATCACTTTAGGATGCCTTGAGGCCACACAGAAGTTGGCATCGCAGAAGTCCAATTTGGCCACAATTGTGGTTCATCATCGGTCAGTCTTGTTGCTGACGTCGACGTTCGCTTTTCACGCTACTTCTTAAATGTGCAAAATTTTGTCGCCCGGAGCCTGTGTTCATAACGTGTCCTATATCTAGAATGAGTGACATTGCTTGAGCAGTTGAGGCTCATCGGTGGTTGTGACAGAAACGCCGACCGCCAAGACCGGAGCTAAGTAATCGCGGGAGCTTCCAGCGTTCGTAATCGACGGCTGCCTCCAAACAACCACACAACCATATCTCTCATCCCTTACCCTCCGCTTCTAGAGTCCTCACGAGCATCTCAAGTCCTGCGGTCACACTCAACTCACCCAAAGCTCCTTCCCCCCGACCTACCCCACACCGCCACCATGTCTACACTTGAGGACCTCGACGACCTTGAGCGCCACGAGAAGGACGAGAAGAAGGACGAGGACAAGAAGAAGGATAGTGATGGAAAGAAGGCCGACGGTGATGCAGATATGAAGGATGCCGAGCCAGAAGAAGAGGAAGAGCAACTCGACGAGGAGATCCTCAACTCAAGCACACGAGACATCGTCGCACGGCGGCGGTTACTGGAGAACGACATGCGCATCATGAAGAGCGAGTTCCAGCGGTTGACACACGAGAAGGCAACAATGAACGAGAAGATCAAGGACAACCTCGAGAAGATCGAGAACAACAGGTATGTCCAATAGCAACCTCTGCCCCGCCGCACACTGTTGGCGGGCAACTATCAGTCTCACGAGTCCTAACAATCCATAGACAACTCCCGTATCTCGTCGGCAACGTTGTCGAAATACTAGATCTTGACGTTACCGAGGAAGCCGCGGAAGAAGGTGCAAACATCGACCTAGACGCGACTCGTGTTGGCAAGTCTGCGGTCATCAAAACTTCTACGCGACAGACCATCTTCCTGCCCCTCATCGGCCTGGTCGACCACGAGAAGCTGAAGCCTGGTGATCTCATCGGTGTCAACAAGGACTCATACCTCGTTCTCGATACGCTGCCCGCCGAGTATGATAGCCGCGTGAAGGCCATGGAGGTCGACGAGAAGCCCACGGAGAAGTACACCGACGTCGGAGGCTTGGACAAGCAGATTGAGGAGCTAGTGGAGGCTGTTGTCTGGCCCATGAAGGAGGCTGAGCGCTTCAAGAAGATTGGTATCAAGGCGCCGAAGGGTATGCATCTCGTGCGACCTGAGTTTCGAATTCCACTAACAGCAGATAGGTGCCCTGATGTATGGTCCTCCAGGTACCGGCAAAACCCTTCTAGCTCGAGCTTGCGCCGCACAAACCGATGCCACCTTCCTCAAGCTTGCTGGTCCCCAACTGGTACAGATGTTCATAGGAGATGGTGCCAAGCTTGTCCGTGACTGCTTCGCCCTTGCAAAAGAGAAGGCACCCTCAATCATCTTCATCGATGAGTTGGACGCGGTTGGCACGAAGCGTTTCGATTCTGAGAAGTCTGGTGACAGGGAAGTGCAGCGAACTATGTTGGAGCTCCTGAACCAGCTTGACGGTTTCGCCTCCGACGACCGTGTCAAGGTCCTGGCTGCTACCAACAGAGTCGATGTCCTGGATCCCGCCCTGCTCCGTTCCGGTCGTCTGGACAGGAAGATCGAGTTCCCTCTGCCGAACGAAGAGGCCCGCGCACAAATTCTCCGCATTCACTCGAGAAAGATGACGGTCGATGAGGGTGTCAACTGGCAAGAGTTGGCTCGCAGTACCGACGAGTTTGGTGGTGCGCAGTTGAAGGCTGTGTGTGTCGAGGCTGGCATGATCGCTCTCCGATCAGGACAACATAAGATCAGCCACGAGCACTATGTCGACGCCATCGCCGAAGTACAGGTACGTCATTCAAATGCTTTGCGACTCGCCGCGTTCTATGCTAACTCTTCACCAGGCCAAGAAGAAGGATACAGTCAACTTCTACGCATAAAGCTGATGCTTCAGTGGTGGGCTGCTTTGGGTACGGTGATTGCATATTCGCTATGCCACTTCGAGTGTGTAAGATCAAATAGAGCATCAGCATGGCCTGCAAATTTAATGACATGGACACATCATGATTCTTCTTCCTTCCATGTTGAATTTTTCTTGAGTCCTGGAAGATAGGACAGATTTACGAGTGCTAATCATCAGTTTAGACGTCGGTCTCATACACCGCTCATAGGATAAATGGGTAGATCACCAGCCTGCGCCACGCTCAGTCGTGAGACATAAGCATGAACTCTGTTTCTGTTACCTTCCCAACTTCTATACATGATCAAGTCATGTGTCAAATGCTGCGCCGAGAGGCCACAGCTCTAGGTACCTTCCATTTCCAACACCATATCAGGAAGGAAAGGAGCTCCAATACAGTGCAATATTGACGAGCCGTCCGTTACACCCAACAACAGCTAGCCGCACTGCGTATGCCCATAATGACGAAGCTACGACGTCGCCCGACTACTTTGCAGTGTCGATATGAGCACAGCGCAACAGTTCTCGGCCGCCTTGCCCACATGCAAGTCACTTCCTCTTGTCAAAATGTTGTCGATCTAGAGGTTGTCCCTGCATCGTGCACGAAATAAGCACGCCTCGTCTAGCTGCGACCTCATTGGCTACCGGGACGACAATGAACATCAACCTCAGGATCTCAACGCCACGTCCATCTGAACCCACGCGCAACAGTCGTCCCTCCTGATACGCTCGTGCGCCAACTTGCCCTCAGAATCTGGAGAAACTCTCGGTTCCTCTGAGGCCCTGCATAACCGCTTGTAGTGGGCGCAGGCCTGCGATCCGAAGCATCTTTCCGACTTCGGTTCGTCACAATACTGGCCCACATGATGCTAGACGACCAGCAGATGCGGAAGGCTTCGGTTTGCCTTCTCAAAGACTCTATCAGCCAATAGAAGACGCCACATGCTTCGTCGATCTGGTAACGGCGTATAGCACCAATGCTTTGACGCGAAGTGGGATGTGTATCGGTACCCACAGACGCTCATATAAGCCATGAGGGGCACATTCTTCGGCTTTGTTGCATCTCAATTCCCTCTTTTCATATTTTACTGCTTTTTGCGAGGCCGCAGTCATGTTGGGACTATCGGCTTTCGTCCCTCGTGACCCCTTCTATCAGCTCACGATTGCTCTGTGCTTCGTGGGTATACTGGTGGCTACAATCTTTCTCTTTGCTCTGAGGCCGAAGAGTAAAGGGCAGCCCGTGGGTACACTCGAGGCGTACCTAAAATTTGCCTACGGATGTTTCCTCAAGCCGCACACTGGTGATGGCTCTGGCAGCCAACAAGACGCCCTGGTATGCTTCATCTCTTCTGACAAACAATTGCATTCACTAATAATTCATAGGAAAGCTTTTACAAAGCGCAAGCAGACGTTTACGATGCTACCCGGGTTCGACTTTTGCGTGGCCGAGAGGACATGCTCGGCCTCGTTGCAGCACAATTGAAACACCGCGCAGAAGCTGGATTGATCTCTCAGCGGCCAGTGTGGGTTGATGTATGTACCATTTCTCTATAATCTCAAAGTATACTAACATCAAAAGATTGGCGGCGGAACCGGCCACAAGTAATTGCCCACAAGCACCTTCAACATGCTTTTCTAACAAGACCTAGCGTTGAGCAAATGAATGAATACGTCTCGGTTCCAAAATTCTTCCGCGCAGTCTGTATGCTAGCCGGCTCTGCGGAATCTTGCACACGCTGACATCCCCAGACGTTGTTGACCTTTCACCAAGCCTTTGCGAAATGGCCCGCAAACGATTCACACGTCTTGGTTGGACCAACGTCAAGGTTGTCTGCCAGGATGCACGTGCATTCCGTCTCCACGAACATGAGCCTGAAGCGTATCAACGCAAGCAGATCGTATCCCAAGGCCAAGCAGTACGCGATCTCGATGAGAACGCCGACGCCGGTGGTGCTGAGCTCGTGACCATGAGCTACGCACTTTCCATGATCCCGGAGTTTTACTCCGCCATTGATTCGATCGACAGTCTTCTCAGCCACAATGGTGTGGTTGGAGTAGTTGACTTCTACGTGCAGAACCAGGTTGACTTCATGGGCCGAAACTATATGGGTGGTGCTATTGACCGGCATTGCATGTGGATTTCGCGCGTCTTCTGGAGGACCTGGTTGTAAGTCGCTCTTACCATTGGAAAGTGGTGTTGTGCTAACACTTTGCAGCGAGATTGACCGCGTCAATTTGGAGCCTGCGAGGCGTGACTACCTCGAGTACCGCTTCGGAACCGTTCTTGGTATCAGCGCTCGCAACAACTTCTTCAACACCGGTGTCAAACTTCCCTACTACATTTGGGTTGGCTGCTCAAAAGATAGCGGTGCCGCGAATCAGAAGCTAGCTGAGATTGACGCTGCTGCCACTGAATCACCATACCTCTCCGCGCTTGATCTCCAGACCGGCAGCACCCAGGCCGATATTGAAGTTCACTCCAAAGCCTACGAATCTGCCATCGTCAACCTCCAGTCCAGCTTACCACTACCTGCGACATGGTACCAGAACCACCACTGGCGTATCCACTATGATTCGTCGCTCCCCAAGCATACTCGCTTCAACGATTCTTACATCTACGCATTCACATGGGAAGACGATGTCGCCGATATGAGACTGCTAAAGCCAAACCAGAACGATGTCGTCCTCGCTATCGGTTCTGCGGGAGACAACATTCTAGCCTTCTGCCTCGAGAATTGTCGCCGCGTCCACGCCGTTGACCTGAACCCCTCGCAAAACCACCTCCTGGAATTGAAGGTCGCTTCATTCACCGCCCTGGGCTACCAGGACTTCTGGAAGCTTTTCGGAGAGGGTAAGCACACAGACTTCCACAACATCCTGATTCAGAAGCTCAGTCCACACCTGTCCTCCGAAGCCTTTCAATTCTGGCTACACAACGGCCCTTCAATTTTCTCCTCGGCATCATCAAAGGGTCTCTACTACTCTGGCGGCTCAGGCTACGCTCTCACCGCCGCGGGCTGGCTCTTCCGCCTGCTTGGTATGACTGAAGACGTCAAGAAGCTATGCGCTGCCCAGACGCTCAACGAGCAACGCGAAATCTGGCAAAGAAGTATCAAGAACCTTCTCCACTCAAAGATTCTGACCTGGGCTGTGCTCGGTAACGAGAAGTGGTTATGGAAAGCCCTCGGCGTCCCACCTGCGCAGCGCGCCGTCATCGAAGCCGACTTCAAGAAACAATCTGACTTTGACGAGAAGAAGACTGTCGAAAAAACCGCCGGAGATGACTACATGTCCTTCCACGAGGAGCCCTCTGACGATGCCCTGAAGTCCGACTCTGGCAACGCGATTTACGAATACGTACTCAACACCTTCGAGCCCGTCATCAACACCACCCTCCTCTCCACTGGCAACCACTACTACCTTCTCACTCTTCTCGGCCACTACACACCACAATCACACCCCACTTACCTCTCGCCCAAGTCGCACGTCAAACTTAGCAAGCCAAATGCCTTCAACGGACTGCGTATTCATACAGACGAGATCTCCGAAGTCATTTCACGAATGCGCCCTGGTACCCTGACAATTGTGGTCGTCATGGACAGCATGGATTGGTTCCCACCGACAGGAACACAAGCGCTCAAGCAGATCCGAGCACTAAACCGCGCATTGAAAGTGCGTGGAAGGGTCATGCTCAGGAGTGCGGGTCTGGAGCCATGGTACCTGAGAGTATTTGGCGAGTGTGGATTCAGCTGCAAAAGGGTGGCGGTTCGCGTGCCGGGAAGCTGCATTGATAGGTAAGTTATTCTAGTAAGAGAATTTCTCGGGAGTTTTCGATGCTAATCAAAACTAACAGGGTCAACATGTATGCGTCCACGTGGATTTGCACGAAGGAGGTGAATATTGAGAGTAGTCCGAAAATGAGTCCGAAAGCCAGGAAAGCGTCGTTAGCGGAGATGATGCTTGAGGGACCGGCTATGCGCATGGATTAGAAGTGATGAGTGGGGTGGTGTGCTGCTTTCTTCTTCTTCTGCTTTGCACACGGGCGGTTACGAGTGGCATGATGATACTTGAAATAGATAAGTATGAATTCTTTTAAGATCAGTCGTGAGTATTATGGTGCAGTAGTTGTGTACGTGGTTTATGATGAAGTCATCAGGAGTGATGTGTTAGATGGCTGCTCATCAGAGGTTCTACACTGTTGAAAGACGTCACATGACCTGATAATTCTCCCATATTGGCATTGAGAGTCTATGTCAGACCTGCTCCTAATTTTAAACGTCTCCTGCTCACTCCAACCACCTGAAAATGTACCTCACGAATCCTCACTCGCGAGCATATTGCTCATCTATCTCTCACGCATCATTATAAAGAAGTAGGTATGAGTCTTGTTTGTAACGCTTGATTTGGGGGCGTAAGCTCAGGGGCAGCTCTCGCACGTAAG